>CM047876.1:13728850-14344964 GCA_026212405.1 Petrea volubilis | reverse complement strand
TATGACGACCCCGAAATCCCTTTATTATTATTATTAGTCTTATGGCTATTATTAGATTAATACTATCATTATTGGCTACATACATGCATACATTTTTAATTACAACGTATAAGGTACATTACATAAGGGTACATCAACAAAGAGAGTCTCGACTTGCTAGTTTACTATTGATACATAGCAAAAGCAAAAACCCAAAACAGGTACGCAGCGGAAAATCCTACATCCTTCTTCCTAATAAAATGCTTCAAAAGGTTCCTCCTCCTCACCATCATAAAAGCTATCTTCGGAAGCATCTAAATATAATATAACATGGAATCAACATACGTTGAGTAGAAACACTTCTTTATACACATAAGGTGCTCGGGTGTCAAGTGCACATTAGTTACACATAGCACATATAATTTCACACTTTCTACCTTTCGTCACCTGACAGTGACCCTTATAACTACCCCGGCCGAAATAACAACCAGCACATTTCTCCCGCCAGCCTTATCCTCCAATGGTCGTATCCCGGGCATACGCCTTAGTATTGTTCTACGACCCTCTCTCTTGAGTAGATCCCTCCGTCTACCCAAGGGGGGGATAGGAGATGGAAGGGTGGTGAACTCTCCCGGCTACTCAATAGTATGTCCCGGTGGAACACCCCCCAGACCATTCCAGCACATATGGGCCCATTCACACAATTGCAATTTGTTCACATATGCACATAATCACAGTTTAGCAAAGTAAGCTCCACACTTATAAATGAAAGCTTTATGTTTGCTTATTAAGCATATGTAAATAATAGTAGCAAAATATGTAAATAGATAAAATATAAATATAAATATAAACATAACTAGTATAAATATATAAATATAAAGACTAAAATATAACTAGTATAAATATACTTAAATATATATAGATTAAAAGATAACTAATATAAATATATAAATATATAAATGTGATATAGATAAGTTTATATATATAAGATGATAGAAAATATATAAACTATAAAGTGTGATATAGATATAAGATGATTGAAATTATCTACATATATATAAACTAATAAAATGAATATAATTATATATATACTTATACGTACCATATATATATATATAGATTAAAGTAGTCTTACTAAGTATTACTAAGTATAATTAGTCTATAATAAGTAGACATATATATATACGTACATAACTATATATATATATATACCTAATCTCTAATAAATTAGTTAAATGAATAGATAACAATACTTTAAATATTTACATATATATACGTACATATATATATATATATATTATATTTCTATAATCATCAAAGTAGGCATAAAACTATACAATAAAGTATAATAAATAGATATGTGGAGCTTTCTTCCACAAATACTTTCAAGACAACATAGGATATTCTCCTACTAGCTCAATTAAAGAATCATGGTCTCATACTACTTCATATAAAGCATAGAACTCACATAATAATCCAAATAAAACATAAGAATGCCATGTTATTGTAAAAGGCACAATAATCACATAGTTTTCCAAGAAGCATAGTAAGCACATAGAACTCCAAATAAGCATACTAATCACATAAGATCTTCAAGATCATGCTCATAATACTATCCATCCTTCAACTTCCTCCCAACAAGAGTTAACATGATAAAATGAACTATAAAGTAACATGAAGCTAGCAACATAACTAAAACCCTCAACTTGGAGGTATGTTTGGCAAAAGCTCTCACTCTAGGCCATTCAAGCTTGTTCTTTTACATTGCTTGGGCACAAGAGTATGGAAGCTTGCCTAATCTCCTCAAGAAGAAGAAGAAAAACCCTCTACTTAAGGTATAAAGAAGAGTTCCTACCTTTGTTCTTCAAAGTGTGTAGTATTTGGAGGAAGTGAAGTGTTTGGAGGAAAATGAAAGAGAGTGTAAGAGCAAGAGAGAGTGCACGGTTTTGGGCTGGAAAAATGGCTGAAAAATGAGGATTTTGGTATATATGGTCTTGTGTAATTATCTTCCATGTATTAGACACAAATATCCAATTATTAAATTCAACTAAATACCTATTCCATACATTATACATGGCTATATATGCTTACACCTATTCTTACTAAATACCATGTATATATATGTGGGTATGTGTGTGTGTGTATATGTAGCCATGTACATCACCACTAATATATAGTTATTTATGTATATGAGGTTCAAGAGTATGTATTAGTAAAGATATTTTGATAAAATATAAAATAAAATCAACTAAAATCAAACAAAAACATATATATTCTGAAACTCTTATTTATTAAGTATTTTATTGCTTATTTCTCAGGAAAAAACGAAATTGGGGTTGGAGAGGTGAAAAGACCAAAATACCCCTTGTTTTGCCAATTTTTCGAAAATTGCCCAAAAATAGAAATAAAATTGTAAAATTCGAAAATTAATTTTTATAAGTCAAATAAAACCTAGAATATTTATTTGTATTATTATTTTAATTTTTGGATAATAATTAAGCATTTTAAAAATTAGATTTCAAATTAATAACTTAAATACAATGTTTTCCGAAAATTACTAAAATGCTTGGAAAATAGGTAAAAGTTGAAAATAATCTATTAAAAATTTCTGGAAGTTTAGAAGGATCAAATGCATAAATTTAAAAAAATATTTGGAATTTATAATATTTTATAAATATTTAGGTAGTAAAATGCTCACTAGTTCACAAAAAAAAAAATCATATTTGAAAAAATAATCTCTAGAAATCAATAACTCACAAAATAATCCTATAATTTTGTATAATATAAAATAGTAAATAAGGATTTACCGGGTCGTTACATCCTCCCCTCCTTAGAAAATTTCGTCCTCGAAATTGAGTCGAAGCCTAATCGAACAACTGTGGGTATTTCTCTTGCATCTCTTCCAGTCGTTCCCACGTACTCTCTTCAATCCCATGATCCTTCCATAGAACACGAACTAATTTTATGGTTTTGTTTCTCAAGGTGTGTTCTTGGAAGTCTAGGATCCTCACTGGCTCTTCGACATAGGTCAGGTCTGGACTAATGTCGAGGGACTCATGGTCGACAACATGAGAGGGATCAGGATGGTATTTCTTAAGCATAGACACATGAAATACGTTATGTACTTCTGCCAAAGTTGGGGGTAAGGATAATCGGTAGGCAACTTTCCCCACTCTCGCAAGTATCTCAAAGGTCCAATATAGCGTGGGTTAAGCTTGCCCTTTCTCCCAAACCTCAAAACACCTTTTCTTGGCGAGACTTTTAAGAATACGAAGTCACCTACTTCGAACTCCAAGTTTTTTCGTCGTCGGTCAGCATAACTCTTCTGACGACTTTGTGCTGTCTCCATCCTTTTCTTTATCATCTTGATCGTTTCTGTTGTCTCACGAATCAAATCTGGGCCTATTAGCTTACTTTCACCCACTTCACTCCAACAAACTGGGGATCTACACTTTCTTCCATAAAGAGCCTCAAACGGGGCCACGCCTATCGTGGCTTGGTAACTGTTGTTATAGGCGAACTCTGTGAGGGGCAAGTGTCGATCCCAATTCCCACCAAAATCTAAGGTACACGCTCTAAGCATGTCTTCAAGAATCTGGATAACTCTTTCAGTCTGTCCATCTGTTTGTGGGTGATAAGCCGTACTAAAATTCAACTTAGTCTCCAAAGCCTTCTGCAATCCTTGCCAAAATTTTGAGACAAACCGAGGGTCTCGGTCAGATACTATACTTACTGGGACACCGTGTAAGCGAACAATCTCATTTTTATAGATTTCTGCCATCTTATCTAGCGAATAGGTCTTAGCAAATGCAAGAAAATGGGCGCTTTTTGTGAGTCTGTCCACGACCACCCATACTGCATCGTGACCTCTCTGTGTTCGTGGTAGTCCCATAACGAAATCCATCGTAATGTGTTCCCATTTCCACTCAGGGATTGGAAGAGGTTGCAATAACCCAAAGGGCTTCTGGTGGCTTGCTTTAACTTGTTGACAAGTTAAGCACTTTGCCACAAACTCTGCTATCTGCCTTTTCATTTTGGGCCACCAGTACTGTCGTCTCACATCTTGATACATCTTGTTTGTCCCTGGATGTATTGTGTACTTGGTGTTATGGCATTCCTCTAATATCTCCCTTTTCAGTTGCTCACTGTTTGGAACACATATTCGATTTCGAAATCTCAAATTCCATCGTTTGGCAATGCGAACTCCTTTTCTTGGCCGAGGTTAACCCTCTCTTTAACCCTTCGGAGTTCGTCGTCCATTTCTTGTGCTTCTTTAATTCGCTGAAGTATCACGGGCTGAGCATGTAGTTGTGAAAACACAACTCCAAACTCCCGTTCTTTAGGTTTCCAACTTGAGATGTCTTCTAACAATTTCCATTCTCGTGTCATTAAGCAGGCTAGGCTAGCCTTCCTACTTAAAGCATCAGCTACGACATTCGCTTTACCCGATGGTATAGAATGTCGCAATTAAAATCAGCTAGCAATTCTAACATCTTCGTTGTCTCATATTCAACTCTTTTGAGAGAATAAATACTTGAGACTTTTGTGGTCAGTAAATACTTCAAACGAAGTACCAAAAAGGTAATGTCTCCACTTCTTAGAGCAAAGACAATGGCTGCCAGCTCTAGATCATGCGTTGGGTAGTTTTCTTCATAAGGTTTTAACTTCCTCGAAGCGTAAGCTACTACCCTTTTATTCTGCATAAGTACACAGCCTAGTCCTTCTTTGGACGCATCTGTGTAGACTACAAACCTTCATTCCCCTGTGGCAGAGTTAATACAGGGGCGGTGACCAATCGATCCTTCAATTCTTGAAAGCTAGTTTCACAATGGTTATCCCAAATGAACCGCACTTTGGCTTGCGTTAGTCTGGTTAAGGGGCGAGCAATCTTGGAGAAATCCTTGATAAATCTCCGATAATACCCAGCCAAACCCAGAAAACTTCGCACCTCCGTGACAGTCATTGGTTGCTTCCATTCCACTATGGCTTTCACTTTTCCTGGATCAACTGCAATCCCATCCTTCGACACTATGTGTCCTAAAAAGGCACCTGTGTCAGCCAGAATTCACACTTGCTGAATTTGGCATACAATTTCTCTTCCCTCAGCGTCTAAGTACTATCCTCAAGTGCCTTTCGTGCTCTTCTCCGACTCAGAGTAGACCAGTATGTCATCTATAAAGACAACTACAAATTGGTCCTAGTATGGTCGAATATCCGGTTCATCAACTCCATGAACGTTGCCGGGCATTCGTTACACCGAATGGCATCACCACAAACTCGTAGTGACCGACCGAGTATTAAGGGCGGTCTAGGATATCTTCCTCTCGAATTCGTACTTGATGATATCCGGTTTTCAAATCCGTTTGAATAAACTGAAGCTCCTTGAAGCTGATCAAATAGCTCATCAATGTTCGGTAGAGGGGTACTTATTCTTGATGGTAACTTGGTTAAGCGGACGATAGTCGATGCATAACCTCCAAGTTCCATCTTTCTTCTTGACAAATAGTACCGGAGCTCCCCATGGTGATGTGCTCGGGCGGATAAACCCTTTATTGAGTAATTCTTGTAGTTGGGTCTTAAGCTCATTAACTCAGCAGGGGCCATCTATAAGGAGTTTTAGAGATCGAGCTGTTCCAGGTAACAACTCGATTACAAACTCATCTCCCGATGTGGAGGTAAGTCTTTCAAATCATCAGGGAAAACATCGGGTACTCATTTCTATGGGCACCTCTTGAAGCATCTTCTTATCTTCCGACTTATTCATGATATGGGCTAAGACGCATAATTGCCCTTCTGTAGCAGTCGATGGCTTGTAGAGAAGAGATATGGGTAATGCGGGTGTGGTTTTGTTCCCTACGATTCATGATAGATTATTCGGGAAACAGAGCCGCACAACTTTGTGATGATAGTCTACTTGAGCGTAGTGTGTTGCTAGCCAATCCAATACCCAAAATAACATCAAGTCATGAATGGGTAGTAATACTAGGTCAGCAGTCATCTTTGGCCACCAATTTCTAGTGCACCATCTCGATAACTAAGTCCGTCTTCCATTTAGTTCCAAGGGGTGTTGTGATTTCTAATTCGTAATGTAAGGCCTCAGGTTGAACTTGTAAACTAGTAAAGAAACTAGGCGATATATATGAATGCGTAGAACCAGGATCCATTAACACTTTTAGCAAATAACGGTCAATGAGAAGCGACCTTCCACGACCGCCGAATTTCTCGACCTCGGCCTTGGTTCATAGCAAGACCTTCCCTTGAATTCGTGGCTTCTCCACTTGCTTCCCATTGCCCTTTGTATTCTTTCCAGTATTCGGGGTTGGCACTGGTTTGTACTGAGGGAATTCAATACAAATGCCCCGATTCCCACATATTGGCATTCCTAGATTTATTCCAGCATCGGTCTTCCGTATGATTTGACTTCCCCACAATATGAACAAGCTATATTTTTCTGATTCTGAGACGAGGGACCATAAAAATTCCTCGACTCCCCTGGGCGTTTGGCCTAAACATCTTGTTAGGTCCTCCTATGGCTCTCCCACCTTGTCCTCCAGTACCAGGCGCTCGTGCCAGCTGTGCCTCTTTTGAACTTCAATGTTCCATAGTGCTCTCTACCTTAAGCGCCGTTTCAACAGCTGCCGTATAGGTAGTACTGGACCGCTGCCAACCGATCTTGGATTTCAGTCGCAGTCCGCCGATAAACTTCCAGATCTTCCTCTCCTCGTTCTCAACAACGTACGGTGCGAAGCGGGCTAGCTTGTGTAAACAAGGCTTCGTACTTTGCCACGCTTGACTCACGTTGTGCCAAGCTAAGAAATCTCGTTCCCTTTTCTCTTGGATAACTCGGTGGAACGTACTGGGAGTTAAATTCTTTAACAAAGTTTTCCCAAACAGGTGAAGTGTGAAGGGATATCCATTTGGTGCTTATGCGTTTCCACCAATGCGCGCGCGTCGTCCTCTAATCGAAAAGTAGCTAAAGTGACCTTCCGCTCCGGGTCCAATTTAGCAACTTCGAAAATTTCTCCATTTGCCTCCAGCCATTTCGTGCTTTGGTGTCATCAGGTTCACCCGAAAGATCGGGGGTCCTAATCTTAGGAAGTTAGTCAAGGCGTCGCAGTAGTTTCCCCTGATTGTGATTGTGTTATTGTTGTTATTTGGTTCTCAAGAATTGAAGCTATCCGTTCAATACAATCGTAAATCGTTCGTCCTGGGCTCAGTCTCATTTCGAGTCTCTTCGGCATCTATATCCAAAGATAAAATAAACTTAGAGTGAGGAACTTAAATAATAAGAAAGTCAAGTACTATCTTATATAGGCCAACTATAATACACCAAAAGTTCGGCACGTTAGATATATACACAAGTATCATGCCATCCATGTACATGCAAAATACTTTGACATGATATGAGCTAGCATCCTACTAAAGTAGCAATGCTATAAGCATCCACTACTACTCTTACTACACCACCTACCTACATACTACAAGCAGATATACACATATGTACAAGAGCTACATCACACCCCCGTACTCAAGGGTGATCGGATCGAACTGGTCCCGCTTGGGATAGCCGGGACAACAGCTCGCCTACCGGACTGGATCCTAGAAGTGTAACAGCAAATCCATCGCTCGCCTCATCTTCCCGTGGATGATCTTCAGACTGGCACGCTGAAATCGGGCCTGAAGGTCGTAGAGATCGGGCGCGTGTGCTGCTCGAGAACTCGACTGCAAACAACTTCACCTCCTCTCGAAGGTGAGGGTTCTCGGCACGTAACTCGGGCCATCTCTGTCATTAACATAATTGAGGGTCTATCTCCGTAAACCTAAAAGTAGAGAAACTAGAGGCAACCCTCCTATGAGCATGCGGTCCACTGCTACTAGACGGGCGATCCAGCTACTCCAACCAAAAACCAATATTAAGTCCTAATAAATACCAAAACAAAGGTTCTTCCCAAGAACTACTCGCTGATAACCACCTAATGGACACCCCGAAATCCCTTTATTATTATTATTAGTCCTTATGGCTATTATTAGATGAATACTATCATTATTGGCTACATACAGCATACATTTTTAATTGCAACGTATAAGGTACATACATATGGGTACATCAACAAAGAGAGTCTCGACTTGCTAGTTTACTATTGATACATAGCAAAAGCAAAAACCCAAAACAGGTACGCAGCGGAAAATCCTACATCCTTCTTCCTAATAAAATGCTTCAAAGGTTCCTCCTCCTCACCATCATAAAAGCTATCTTCGGAAGCATCTAAAATAATATAACATGGATCAACATATGTGAGTAGAAACACTTCTTTTATACACATAAGGTGCTCGGGTGTCAAGTGCACATTAGTTACACATAGCACATATATAATTTCACACTTTCTACCTTTCGTCACCTGACAGTGACCTTATAACTACCCAGGCCGAAATAACAACCAGCACATTCTCCCGCCAGCCTTATCCTCCAATGGTCGTATCCCGGGCATACGCCTTAGTATTGTTCTACGACCCTCTCTCTTGAGTAGATCCCTCCAGTCTACCCAAGGGAGGGATTAGGAGATGGAAGGGTGGTGAACTCTCCCGGCTACTCAATAGTATGTCCCGGGGGAACACCCCCAGACCATTCCAGCACATATGGGCCCATCTCACACAATTGCAATTGTTCACATATGCACATAATCACAGTTTAGCAAGAGTAAGCTCCACACTTATAAATGAAAGCTTTATATTTGCTTATTAAGCATATGTAAATAGATATTAGCAAAATATGTAAATAGATAAAATATAAATATAATATATAAACATAACTAGTATAAATAGATAAATATAAAGACTAAAATATAACTAGTATAAATATACTTAAATATATATAGATTAAAAGATAACTAATATAAATATATAAATATATAAATGTGATATAGATAAGTTTACTATATAAGATGATAGAAAAATATAAAACTATATAAAGTGTGATATAGATATAAGATGATTGAAATTATCTACATAGTATATAACAATAAAATGAATATAATTATATATATACTTATACGTACCATATATATATATATATAGATTAAAGTAGTCTTACTAAGTATTACTAAGTATATAATTAGTCTATAATAAGTAGACATATATATATACGTACTAACTATATATATATACCTAATCTCTAATAATTAGTTAAATGAATAGATAACATACTTTAAATATTTACATATATATACGTACATATATATATATATATACATGTATATTTCTATAATCATCAAAGTAGGCATAAAACTATACAATAAAGTATAATAAATAGATATGTGGAGCTTTCTTCACAAATCTTTCAAGACAACATAGGATATTCTCCTACTAGCTCAATTAAAGAATCATGGTCTCATACTACTTCATATAAAGCATAGAACTCACATAATAATCCAATAAAACATAAGAATGCCATGTTATTGTAAAAAGGCACAATAATCACATAGTTTTCCAAGAAAGCATAGTAAGCACATAGAACTCCAAATAAGCATACTAATCACATAAGATCTTCAAGATCATGCTCATAATACTATCCATTCCTTCAACTTCCTCCAACAAGAGTTAAACATGATAAATGAACTATAAAGTACATGAAGCTAGCAACATAACTAAAACCCTCAACTGGTGGTATGTTGGCAAAGCTCTCACTCTAGGCCATTCAAGCTTGTTCTTTTACATTGCTTGGGCACAAGAGTATGGAAGCTTGCCTAATCTCCTCAAGAAGAAGAAGAAAACCCTCTACTTAAGGTATAAAGAAGAGTTCCTACCTTGTTCTTCCAAGTGTGTAGTAATTTGGAGGAAGTGAAGTGTTTGGAGGAAAAAATGAAAGAGAGTGTAAGAGCAAGAGAGAGTGCACGGTTTTGGGCTGGAAAAAGGGCTGAAAAATGAGGATTTTGGTATATATGGTCTTGTGTAATTATCTTCCATGTATTAGACACAAATATCCAATTATTAATTCAACTAAATACCTATTCCATACATTATACATGGCTATATATGCTTACACCTATTCTTACTAAATACCATGTATATATATGTGGGTATGTGTGTGTGTGTATATGTAGCCATGTACATCACCACTAATATATAGTTTATTTATGTATATGAGGTTCAAGAGTATGTATTAGTAAGATATTTTGATAAAATATAAAATAAAATCAACTAAAATCAAACAAAAATATATATATTCTGAAAACTCTTATTTATTAAGTATTTTATTGCTTATTTCTCACAAAAAAAAACGAAAATTGGGGTTGGAGAGGTGAAAAGACCAAAATACCCCTTGTTTTGGCCAATTTTCGAAAATTGCCCAAAAATAGAAATAAATTGTAAAATTCGAAAATTAATTTTTATAAGTCAAATAAAACCTAGAATATTATTTGTATTATTATTTTAATTTTTGGATAATAATTAAGCATTTTAAAAAATTAGATTTCAAATTAATAACTTAAATACAATGTTTTCCGAAAATTACTAAAATGCTTGGAAAAATAGGTAAAGTGAAAATAATCTATTAAAAAATTTCTGGAAGTTTAGAAGGATCAAATGCATAAAATTTTAAAAAATATTTGGAATTTATAATATTTTATAAATATTTAGGTAGTAAAATGCTCACTAGTTCACAAATAAAATCATATTTGAAAAAATAATCTCTAGAAATCAATAACTCACAAATAATCCTATAAATTTTGTATAATATAAAATATGTAAATAAAGGATTTACCGGGTCGTTACATGTATGCCCCTTGTTACAGAAGGCCTTCGAAATTTCAATTTGAATGAGTTTCCAACAGATGTTTCCGGGTTTGTGGATCTATCATTTAATGTGTATGAGTTCCAGACGACAGAGCAAATTACATGGAACATCGGTGTACCCAGACGAAGGTCCGTCGAACCGATGTGGGCCATCTGAGGGTGCTCCTGAACCAGAAAATGATTCTGCTCCAGACTATTATGCAGATAGCTTCCACGATGAGAGTTGTCAGATTCTGACTCGGGCAGTGATGAAGACATTAACGACGAGGAGAACGCTGAGATTGAAGCTGTAGAAGAGTTAGCAAATGAAACGCTGGAGAACGAGTCGTCTCCACCACGCCCAACTATTCATGTTGAGGAGACACAAGTGGAGCCAACAATGCCTTTTGGAGCAAATGCACCGCATCTTCATCAAATTTTACCATTTTATTTGAACACGACTCCGGAGATTTTCGCAGATTCAATGGACTTGCCTACTTGTCCGCCAGCTACTATGATCCAGCAAAGGGAAAGCTTGCATTGGGCATGGTGTTCAAAAATAAAGGTCATGTAATGGCTGCTGTGAAGGAATATCACATCCAGTGGGCTAGGAGAGAGTTCACCGTTTGTCGTAGCACTCCACAGTTTTGGATAGTGTCTTGTAAGCGTGGAGCTGAAAGTGGATGTCCTTTTTTTGATGCGCACATCACTGAAAAAAAATAAAGCATATTGGAGGATCAGTGTTTACAACGGCGACCACACATGCTTTGTACCAGGTAGGTCTACCGATCATGCAAATCTCGATACCAATTTTATTGCCTGAATGTTGGTAAGACATGTTAGAACGAATTTTGATTATCCTATTAAGAGTGTGGACTGACTTGGTGGAAGATAAATTTAAGTACACTATCTATGCAAAGTCATATCATGGTCTACGACGTGCACGTCAGATTGTGCATGGCACGTGGGACAACTCAGTTTCTAAGCTTCCAAGGTACATGGCAGCATTGCAAAAATGGAACCAGGTGCTGTGGAATTTTAAACACATTGTTGTTACCCTTTTTATATATTATTTGTTAGATACAAAATTAAAATATTTTGTGGTCATTTTCAGGTACAATTATGGAATGGGTTCACCATCCTCATGGTTTGGTAGTCGAAGGTAAACAGATGATACACTACGTCTTCTGGGCTTTCAAGCCTTGTGTAGATGGGTTCACACATTGTCGACCATTGATTAGTATGGACGGTACTCATCTATACACGAAGTACAAACACAAGCTGCTAGTTGCCACGGCAATGGATGCAAACCAACAAATTCTTCCCTAGCGTACGCGTTAGTAGATGACGAGAACCCTAGCATCTTGGAGTTGGTTTTCTAGAGCTCCTGAGTAGATATTTCGTGCGAGGAGAGCGCTCAGTTTGTCTCTTGTCAGACAGGCACCACGCTATCATCAGTGCTGCACAACGTATAGAGCCTTCAGTGAGCCACTTGGTTGCCACCGATTTTGCTTGAGGCATGTTTGCTCTAACTGAATTCTAAATTTAAAAATGTGCAATTGAAAGATTAGCATTCAAGGCGGGAAATGCTCAAGAGATAAGAAAATTTGAGCGCATTATGGAGCAACTCAAATCTATGAATGAGGCTGCGTTTAATTATCTGATCGAATTGAAAGAGAAAAGTGGACTGCAGCTTTCGATGGAGGAAGACGTTGCGGTATCATGACGACAAATATGTCAGAATGCATCAATGGTGTGTTAAAGGCGGTCGTCGTCTTCCAATTACACCTTTGGTGGAGCTTACATATGTTCGGACTGCTTCTTTTTTTATGAAAAGAGTAGCAAAGGGACATCGGTGGAGACAGGAGAATAAAGCATGGGCAGAATATGCGTTCAATATATTCCAGTCTGAGATACAAAAGCAGGGGGCCACGTAGTTCACAGAATTGACTATGCAGACCAAGCAGCCGAAGTTTTGACACCATTACGCAATGGTCGAGGCAATACTAAACATGTAGTAAAGTTGAGGAACAAAGAGTGTTCGTGTGGAAAATGGCACAAATCGGCATACCTTGTTCCCACGCCTGTGCAAGTGGCAAGATCATTTGGCATAATCCCATCTGAGTATATGCATTGGTATTACGAGACACACCATTACTTGAGCACGTACACGGGACAGTTCTTTCCGATTTAGAGTGAGGATTATTGGCCAGATGCTTCATTCGAGTTAGTACATAATCCTCAGGTACGTGCACGAAGAAGACAGGGGCGGGATACAATAACTCGCATACCTAACGAGATGGATTGGCCACAAACACGTGCACGGCAGCAATATAGAAGTCAAATTGACCAACCTGGTCCGTCTCGACAGCATCGAGATTAATTGTAATAATTTTAGCACTGTATTTGAAACGAAGAGTAAAGTTCAACAACTGTAATTATTTTACATTAACAATACTGCATCATAAATTTCAATACTGCATTAACCATACAACCATTTATGATTTAAGAATTGTACATTTTTCAATTTCAAGTAGAATAATCACGAAATACTATGCCCTTCTATGTCCGCCTGTGCCGCATCGTGGCGGGTTCCTTTGCCTCCGTGGCCTTCCTTGATATTGTGCATCATCAACATGTCCTTGGGGCGGCACTTCAGTTCCGAAAGTACTCTCATAAACGTCCCGGAAATGGAATTGGTGACACATTACGTGGACCTTGAGTATCCATTCGTTGATAACTATACCCGTCCCATCCTCCGATGCCGAAAGATGATCCAATGTCCGAGAGTTGAGGATTGAATGGTGAGTCAAATGGTGAATCAACGGTGAAGGAGGATCCTCATACTATGCCCGAGAAGGGCCTGGCTCGTCATGCACTGGCTGAGAAGGGCCTGGCTCGTATGCTGTACCCGCGACTGGCGTCCACCTGCAGTGGATTGTCGTCTTCTGCGTTGGTTACGGACAGTGGCACGTGCTGTCTCTGCGTTGTACGTACAATCCAGGACTGAATTAACAATTGAAGACATGTCATCAGCATAATGTCGGGTAGCTTCTACAAATCTCATATGCGCATCGGAATTTTCATAATTATACTCGGCATCACAACTTAATGTAAGATGATGAAGGTGGTCGCCCTGCAATTCGACATCATTGTAAACAATCAAACATTGTAATAATGATATTAAATAAATCATAAATACTTTAACTAATTACCACTGTTTGCCAGGCCTCCACTTCTGTCGGTCTATATCCAATTTCATAATTATAGCTCAGTGGTGTAATTAATTGTCTTGTGTGACTCGCATACCACTGATCGTAATTTGGGACCGTGCTTCGATTGCGATTAGTAAATGAAGGTCCTTGAATACTCTTTCCACGATTACTATACCACGCACTAATACTTCTGGCATGTGTAACTTCCCATGTGTGCCCTGATCTGCCCCTTCTAGTAGTACGATGATAAGTTTTGTTGGGTATTGCAGGGTTGTTCGGAATGTCTTGTACCAGACCAAATTGCTGCATACAACGATCGACGTGGTGCCACTCAATTATATGATAATTTATGAGTGGACAAACGACCCTCCAATACTCCATCCCACACCAAGGAGGCATAGATTGCATCAATTCAGACTCAGCGTCATAGGGCATCCACACAAACTGCATGACAATAATATTTGGAAATTAAATATTAACTAAGTGCTATAAAAATGCCAACAAATTAACCAGATGGGGTACCTTATCTCTCTTCATGTTATCAAGCATATCCCTAAATATGCGAACGTTGTGTCTCGCCGTATGCGTCCATGAATTACGGAAACTCCATCTGTAACCATAGTCAAACATCGAAAAGATAATTACTAAATAATTGACATAAATACTAAATTGATAATATATTTGACATAATTACTACCTTCCACCGTAAGGGGCTCGAGGTAGTACATAACCGTGGTTCAGTGCAATTGGCCCCAGCATCTCAGGCGGTGTTAGCGGTGTCGATGGCCTCACACACAACATTCGACTCCATGCCCATATCTAACAGAAGTATTAACAATCATTATACGCATAACAACTTACGTATACATATATAAATAGTATTATCATTTTACCTGCAATAACTGCATTGGGCCCCCGATGTCTCCTATTCCTCCCTCGTCTCTCTTTCCAGCACTATCACATAACTCTCGATATAAATGCGCTAATACAGCGCTTCCCCAACTATACTGCTCAACCTCAGTCACTTCAGCCAAATGCCGGAGATATATCAACGAAACAAAAGTGCTGCTTGTATCAGGACACAGTATGCCGCCGATGAGTAGTAAAATAACATACCGTGCAATTTGATACAACTCAAATGGTACGGTGTCTTCATCAACTACTCTATGTTAACGTGGTCTCTCAATGCCGTTAGCTTCAACCGTGAACCTCTCAACTCGGTCTCGGAAGGCTCAAAGCCGAGGAGCTGGTCACAGTACATACTCCACCCTCCCTCTATGTCCGGACATTCATCTACTCCTATGATCGGATGCCCGTCAATTGGTAATTCCCATATGACTGCTACATCTTCCAAAGTAACTGTAGCCTCACCGACCTTTAAATGAAAAGTGTGGGTTTCTGGACGCCACCTCTCTATCAATGCAGTTATCAAATGTTGATCCACTTCAACATGTCCACAACGGTAAACACCATGGAAACCCATTCGATTAATTTGCTCCTTCACTTTGTCATGAAGTTGCAACCCATCCTGCCCAAATATTCCTTTTCCCCAATGCCTTACTCTAACTATTTGATCTGGATCGGCATGACCATCAAACAATTGTTCAGAGATATGATTATCTTGTTCAGTTAAAACACTATTGTTCTCGGGACCATAATAGTACTTGAATCGATCCAACTCCATTCTACAACAAAAACAAAATTTATACACAAATTAGTAAACAAATTGTATCAACCATAAAAATTCATATAAAAAGCGAAATAAATTCTTTAAATCGGCAAAAGTGTTTGGCGAATTTTTTTTTTTAATTATCAAATGCGACAATATATATAAATATATTTAAGGTAATAAACTAGAGACTATTTGCAAAAGGATTTACTTTTGAAAAAGTAAAGGAAATAGAAAACAACTAAAAGGGATATTTGAATTAAATTAAGGAATAAAAAGTAAAAATTGAAGTGTCCTAAAAAAAAGCATGCAACTGAAGGAAACCAATATATATATATATATATCAATAAATATATATATATATATAAAGTACAAAATGTTAAAACAACAAAACCGAACAAAATGATAAAAGTTAGATAGAGAATGTTCACAGTTCAAATGGTTTTCTAGTTTCAAATTTGACTAAGTTGTTGCCATAAAGGTTCAAATAATGCTGAAGTAAATCCACAAGTTGAAAGCCACTCAAAACATCTCTACAATGATACAGACCCCTCTTGGGCCCTTGGCGTTTTTTTTTAATCCTCCTTGGCGATTTTCGAACCTTTTTTTTTTCGGTTAATCCTCGTTAAATTGAATAAACAACAGTTTTGGCCGCAAAAAAAAAATATATATATATTTTTTAAATCGCCATGGGCCTTGGCGAATTTTAGAAGCTTTTTTTTTCAGTTAATCCTCGTTAAATTGAATAAACAACAGTTTTGGCCGCAAAAAAATTTTTTTTTTTAAAAATCGCCATGGGCCTTGGCGAATTTTAGCAAAACTAAAATCGGTGGAAATAAAAATAAAATGATAGTCATATGTTTTTCTGTTTTTCAAAAAACATAATATTCATAAAAAATAAAACCAATATTTAAAGGTTATTTTTTTTCGTTTTTGCATATACAAATTTATTTACAATATGATTAACGAATTTCAACAACATATTCATAGTAGAATATGTGCAATGTAAAAAAAATTCAACATCATGCCATTGTGCATAAAAAAATAACAATATTATATGCAATCATAATTTTTACAACATTATATACAAAAATAACAATATACAATAAAATATTCTATCTCAATCAAAAATAACAATATACAATAAAATATTAACTACCAAATATTAATATAATACATTTACTTACCTTCAAAAATTCTTTAAATTCTTTAAATTCTTCACTCCGTAATCTTGCCTATGCAATGGAACAAAAAAAAATTATCTCAAAATTTTTGGCCTTTGGAATAAAAACTTAGAAGCTGAAATTTTTTTTTCACAGCTTCTGAATTGAACTCATTCATATAGGACAACAAATTCAAATTTTTTCACCACCGAACACTGTTTATTTCATCTCCATTTCACGCCGATTTGATGGTCGCCACTGTTCATACACGGCCCCCGTCGCCCGGCTTCACGCATGGTTGACACGTCGCCTGGGCGCCGCAGTGCGCAGGTGCAGCCTTTGACTGCTGCAACTTGCTTTCATTTTTTTTTTTGTGTGAAATCGCCGTGGTTCACGGCGAATTTTCTAATATTATATATTTTCTGTGTACTTCTCACACAGCTCATACACGGCTCACAGATTTAAATATTTAAAATATTAATTATTTTTTTTTTCGTGAATCCGCCGTGCACCATGGCGATTTCTTGATATTATATATATATTTTTGTGTACTGGTCGTCAGACTGATTTAACACAATAAATTTATAATTTTTTTTTTGTGAAACTCGCCGTGGCTCACGGCGAGTTTAATAAAAAAAATTTTTATTTTAAAAATTCGTGTACTTCTCGTCAGTAAATTTTACACATTAAATTTAGTATTATGTTTTTACAAAACTCGCCAAGATTCTTGGCGAGTGTTTTAATATTTAATATTTTTTTTTCCTGACAAAATATAATAAATAATTTCAAATTTTAATAATATTTAATAACCTCGCCAACTGTGTTGGCGAGTTATGACAATTTTATCAGGCATCTTTTTTATGTGTTAAATTTTTAAAACATTCCACCTTTTTAAGTCAAATTTGAAAAAAAACCCTGCTTTTTGCATACGAGAAATTTTGCCTTGTGATTTTGACTTTTTAATTTCTGTATTTGGTATTGAGACTTCCCTTGGTTTTTTTTTCAATCTTTCTCACTTGGCATTTTCATTTGTTAATTTTTCCTTGTGGAGTTATGGTTTTCCCTGGCCACACGCCATCAACGATTCCTCACTTTTGGCGGGTGGGATATTAGGATGACAACGCGGGTTTGTATCTGCAATTTTTGTTCATAGGTTTATTTACCTTAGCTTCTTCAAGATAATCTTGGTTGGTGTGTTGTTTTCTATACCGTCCAAGAAATGCTTAATTGCCCCCTATTTAATGTGCCATACCCTCATATTTGCTTCTGCCATTATGATAAGTCTAGTAATTATACTTGATTTTGATGTTTATTTTGTCTGACTTATCATGTATTTTCTCTTTTTGAGCCTTATTATGAGCAAATTTGAGTTAAATCGTTGTTTGTAGGTGAGATAGAAAAAATACTATAAAGGGCATGAAAATTAGAATTAGAAGTTGAGTATTTACACGAAATATTTTGAGAAACAACTCGATTCAAGTAATCCGGGGGAGAAACGGGCTACAAGAATGCATATATATACAAGGAATTTTGAGTACTTACTCAATTCTAGCCATTTGAAGGAAAAATGAATCTGTAAGTTTACGTATGCACGCAAAATATTTAGGTACATACGCAAAGTCTGTGATGGCAATTAAAGACTTTCCTTATTTGATTGGAACTCTAATTAGGAAAGATATTCTAGTTGGTTTTCTACTTCTTTTAAGTCCAGATTAGGCACAAACGATTATTACGTTTTTTTGGGTGAGTTTTCTACCTTTTTAAGATGGAGATTGAAGAGAATCGAAGGCAGAGTAAAGAGCATCGATTGGAGGGAAGTTCACATATGGATTTTCACCAAACGAGTTTTATTTCTTCTCCTTTATGCATTTTTTTTTTCAGATTTCGTTCTTGTTTTTAAATCCATCATGAACTAGATTAATTATCAAGTGTAAGGGATGGTATAATTTTTCTTATTTTCTATTCTATGAAAACCCCTTGGATTTGAATGATTTCGTGTGTTTGGTGTGTGAATTTGGTTTAATGGTCATAATGCTTGATTAGGGCTTGATCCCCCCTAATTATTGAATTTGAGAATCATTGATGGGGTCGAGAGACGCTTCGTGATTGCTGCTCTGATTAAACGAAATCAATTGATATTAAAACTGTATGAGAATGAGTTTAATATTAATTGAGCCTTAGGGAAATGTTAAATCTTATTTCCTAATGCTTGGATTAATTGAGTGAGAACTGATTAGTTTTAGACCTAGAAAGGATTGCATGAGATGATTCTATGATGCTCGAGATAGAATTTAGATATATTAGTTCCCGACTTCACACAACCACAATATCATTTAGTCTAGGGATTGGATTGGAATAGGAATTACATTAATGAACCTACCTTACACTTGAATTTTTGTCATATTGGATATTTGTTTGACTTTTCAATTTGTTAGAGTTAATTTATTTGTTTAGTACTTATTTTGACTTTAGTTTTAAGTCAAAAAAAAATCCACTTCACAATTGGTCAATTTAGCTAAATAATACAAGTCACTTTCATGGGCTAAATCATAATCCCTATGGGATTCGGCACTCTACTCATCTAATATTACTTGTGCGATTGCATACACTTGAGCAGCCCCAACAAATTTTTGGCGCCATTGCTAGGGATTAGCGTATTTAACTGTGATATTAGCTTGTTTATTTAGACTAATTTTTTTATGTTTTTATTTTATTTATTTTATTTTTATTGATGCTGAATTTTTCTCCCTTCTTGTATAGGTTCCTTTTGGTGTATGATCACAAGGCGTGCAAGTTCACGAGATGAACTAGTGCCTCTTGACCTCGAAATCGAAAAAGCCAACAGAAGAAGGAATAAGGAGAGAAGAGATAGAATAGCTTGGGAATGAAACATGGATAACAATAAGAACAACGGAGCTAACAGTGGCAACGTTCAGGATGCCCCACCGGTTGGTCATGTGGATGTAAGAACATTGCACGATTTCATCA
This sequence comes from Petrea volubilis, assembly GCA_026212405.1. Classification (NCBI taxonomy): domain Eukaryota; kingdom Viridiplantae; phylum Streptophyta; class Magnoliopsida; order Lamiales; family Verbenaceae; genus Petrea; species Petrea volubilis. Next base: position 14,325,180 of record CM047876.1, on the reverse strand, counting down.
CACCCCAAGCCAAAGGAGCTAGAACGGGGATACAAAAACCACGCATTGAGGTGAAAAACTTTGAGATTAAGTGAGCCTTGTTGAACATGGTGACCAACAATGATCAATTTTATGGCTTATCGAACGAAGACCCTCGTCAGCATCTAGATAACTTTCTAGAGCTTTGTGACACTATCAACATTAATGGGGCGTCAGATGATGCAATAGGATTAAGGATTTCTCCTTTGTCTTTGAGGGACAAAGTTAAAATCTGGCTAAATTCAGTGCCTAGTGGTTCAATCTCAAATTGGGACCAGCTATCACATGCATTCTTAACCAAAATGGTTGGGATGCATTATATGAGGCTTCGGAGAGGTACAAAGAGCTTTTAAGGAGGTGTCCCCACCATGGACAACCCAAGTGGATGGTGGTGCAGACGTTTTACTACGGGTTGGGGGCAAACACCAAGAGTATGATTGATGCAGCCGCTGGAGGCTCTTTGGATACCACAAGTGTGGATGATGCCTACAACTTGATTTAGAAAATGGCGATCAATAACTATCAATGGTCGGCGGAATCAGCTAATCAAAAATACCAAGGGGGTACTTTAAAGCTCAATGCTATTGCATTGTTGCAAGCTTATGTAAGTGTTCTAACTCACAAATTGGATTCTTTGAATTGTAATGCTTGGAATATTAGCCCTAAATCATCTTCTGAATTATGTGGCAGTTATAATCATGTTTCTACTGATTAGTCTTTGGGGAGTCCATTTCCTATTGTTTTAAGTGAACAGGTTAACTTTGTAGGACCGAACATGCATGGAAATGTTCAGGGGAGACAAGCCAATAATCCCTACTCCAACACATACAATCTTGGGTGGAGGAATCACCCTAATTTCTCTTAGGATGGTCAAAACACCAATAGGCCACGATTTTCACCTGGATTGCAATAGAACTATCCATCTCAACAAGAGAAGGCGAGCTCCATAGAGACAAAATGGACAAGTTCATTGATGCCTTGGGGGTTAAGATGACTTCGTAGGAGGAGAGCTTGACCACTCTGCATAGGAAGTTCAGTCAAATCGCCCAAAACCACTCTGCTTCCATTCGCAATTCGGAGGTTCAAGTAGGTCAATTGGCCAATGCATTTACCAATAGGGTCCGGGGGAATCTTCCAATCAACACAAAAGCTAATCCCAAGGAGAAATGCAATGTAATCGCGCTAAGGAGCGAGAAAGAGTTGGAGCCACCGAGAGTATCAAATGCTGAAAGGAATGAGGATGGAGATTTTGAAGAACGTGAGAATGCAAAGAGCAGTAAGGAAGAAGATGTGGGGAAGTAGAATGATCAAGCTCCAGTGGTGCGAAGAGCAAACCCCTATGAAACTAAGGATCCAGGGAGTGTTAGTATCCCTTGTGTGATTGGAAATTTGAATTTTCTAATTGTTTATGTGAAATGGGTTCTGGTGTTAATTTGATGTCTCTCTCTATTTTCAGAAAATTAGGAGCTAGAGATTTGTTCCCTACTACCATTTCCTTGCAACTTGCTAATTCATCGCTCAAAAGGCCCTTAGGGGGTTGGAGATGATATGTTCGTGAAAGTTGGGAAGTTAATTTTCTCCGTTGATTTTGTGGTGCTCAACTTTGAGGATAACAGAGATGTGCCTTTAATCTTAGGGAGGCCTTTCACGAATACGGGGAGGACACTGATTGATGTCAATGCAGGGAAATTGACTCTTAGACTTGGGGATAAGGGTGTAGATTTTGATGTTTTCAAATCTATCAAATGCCATAATGGGGATGATCATTGCATAAGACTGGAGGTAACAGATGACTATGTGAGAGAAATGATTGAAGGGAAAGAGGATGAGCAGGTTGAGAGGAAAAAGAACCAGTGTACGAACAGTTACTAGAAACCTTGAGTCCTACACCCTCCTCAAGCATTCAACCCCCTGAGTTAGAAGTTAAGCCTTTACCATGAAATTCGGAATATGCCTTTTTGGAGGAGAATGGAACCTTACAAATCATTTTAGGTTCTCCTTTGACTAGGGAGAAAAAGAGGAGAATTGTACATACTTTAGCTTGTAACTTCAAAGTTAATTCACTTTTTTTGTTTACCGTCCACTTTGATGATGTGCCTTTCAGTATTTCTAAACTCTAATGTACTTCTTGTATTTTAGATCATCGAACTCCTCATCCTCTTGCATCTCGACCTACCAGACGATTGAACCTGAGAAGAGGTGAGCAATTTTACAGAGCTAGTAGGGTTCCTTGTGCTACTTGGATTGCTCCTCCTATCTTAGATTGTTCAAAATTGTGGAGCTGTTCATTTTAATAGGGAAACGTCGACCTTTTATTGTAGTAAGGGTGTTGTCAAATTAGCACCTTTGTATACCAACCCAATATTATATAATCTATTTGCTATTGACATGACTGATGTCAAACGGTGATTTCGACGACTGTGCCACACTTATAATAATAGCTTTTCTTTAACTTCCATTGACATAAAAACTGTTCCTCAATATTGTCAAAATACCTTCGGTGCATAAATTGTAAAAGTGAACGGTTAGGTTAATCATAAGTTGGAACTAGTAACAACGCAGGTTGTGATTGCAAAAAGATTACAACTATTTTTCTTAGATACTTCTAATGCAATTGACAACATATTAATAGAGCATAATATATAACTAGATACTATTTCTCTTTTAATTGAGGCATTGCGTCGTAATGCTTACATAACATTGTTTAACCGTGTCGCATCATAGAGTAACATAGAACATTGCTGTTTAGTTTTGTGCTCTGACCCCTAATTAGACATGCGTACTTACATCTTACTTACTATTGAACCAGTTTCTACTATTTGGAATGGAACAAGTGACGAATCTCAAAATATGGACAGTGATATTTGAGTTTACATTAGGGAGGGAGAAGCAGATGCATAGAGTATTATTATGGATGTTTTGATCCTCTTTAGTATCCGTTGTTATTTCCTTTTGGCCAACTAGGTTAGCATACTAGAATAAAACTAATATTGAAATCCAATGTTAACGATTTATTTTGCATTGGGGAGTACTCTGTTGCATCAATATCTAGCACATCAGCTGAAGCTTTGTCTGATTTGGAACTTGATGGTTAGTAGTATAAAATCTTTTGATTAATTATTTAATACATCATTCTTATAAGGAAATAAACAGTTTCATATTAATAACATTGAATAATATTTTATATGAAGTGTATGCGCGAAATAGGAGTAAGAGAAATAGTTTATCTTGTTGCCAATTTACAGCTTATAGAGCGCATGTACATTGTATTTGTTATCTTTGATATGTTTTCCTATGTATTAAAAACACATGTTAAATCAAATGCACTACAAGTGTTTTGGACATGCATTGTTTTGCTTCATATGCAATGTTTAGTTTGGTCCACATTACTTTATTTTATCTTTTCAAATTTTATATTGCTCCAGTCAAAAAAGTAAAAATGAGATCATTGCATTGAGCATTTATGAAATGCTCAAAATTGTTGAAGCTGGACCTTTTTCATCTGAAGCTATACAACGAACTTGTTTCATATCTGAAGCCAAAGTTTTTGCTGAGATGAGAATTTCATTTCACGCATGTGTACTATTCCCTATTTACACATTTTACTTTTAAACAACTATATAAGTATTAAATGGGTCCGTGGATTGTTCAAGACATTGTTAACATCCTTTTGAAGAAGAACATGGGTCCGTGGATTGTTCAAAGCATAGTTAACAAGATCCATCATCTTTGCCGCTGCCTGGAAGTCTAGTTTTCTCATGTTTATCACGAAGCTAACCAAGTAGCAGATTGGCTAGCTAAAAACGCCTGTCATTCTAGAACCACGCAGGTGCTTCGTCCAAATCAAATCAAGGGACGAATTGTGGGCATGGCTTGAGTTGATCAACTTGGCTTACCAAGTTTTAGCCATAGGACTAAAACTCACTAGTTTCTACTTCTGGATTCGGCACTTGTAATTTTTGTTCTATGGTTATTGTTGCTTATATTGTTTTTACTTTGATTGTATTAGTAAAGGATAGGACTGGTGTATTTCTTTTTCATGATTTTTATTTAATATAAGGGGGGGGGGGGGCCCTGCAAAAACCCCACGGCGGACTCGTGCTGGTTTTTTTTATAAAAAAAAAAAATGGCTTGCCTTGGTTACTAAATGACTTCAATAATTCGCCAATGTAATATGCAAGTTCCAGAAAGATTCCCAAGCAAGCTATAGAAGACCAGACTTAGATGAGCATACTTGATGCCATGAATGCGGTGAACCACAACATAAGAGGCAAGACTTTCCGAAATTCACGAGATATCGAAAACCTAGAGATTATCATTACCAACAACCCACGACCATGTCGAACCAGTGGGATAATCGCTACCAGCAGCCAAGGTCTACAATTGCCCCATGGGATAATCTGGAACCGAAACTTTTTGAAAATGAGGAGCATTGTGTCAACTTTATTTTCATGGCAAGTCAGGTAACCTCTTTTCCCATCTCTCCTCAATACTACTCCGAAGATAAGGAGAATAAGGTAAAAAAGTTGCTTAAAAGCAATTAAGTAAAGATTGAAAAACCATGTTCCAGAAATAAATTTCTTAATAGAATCTTATGAAAATTTTGAAAGAAAAGCTTGACATTGAAAAGAAACTAGAAGATTTGTCTGAATTTTTCAAAATTGAAAAGGAAACACTCGTATAAAAAATGAAGTGCTTGTTGAGGAGAACTCATATCTGGAACAAGTAGCTAAAATCAAGCATACAAATAAAAAGAGATTTGTTAAAAAGAAATAGCCGGAAAGACGTTCAAACCAAAAGATGTTATAACTGTGGTAACTAGGGTCATATCCTTTATAGTTGCTTTCAAGTTGAAATCCCTAAAACATATTCAGATGGGTTTATCAAAATGCTACATCTAACCACCAAGAACTTTATGACACCAAGGTACCTGAGATAAACTAATCATCACAGGCATCATCTTCCAAAACATCCTGAAATTGAAAATGGATACTTTGTAGTGGACAAGACAAACAACGGATGATAAGTCAAATTTCTCTCATTTGGAAGATGATAAAAATGTAATTGTGATGTTTGCAGATAATATCAGGGTAAGATCATGTGTATGGGCACAATTGGTATCATGCTCTTTATGCCTCATTTCAATATTTTTATAAAGAATCTCATTTAAAAGCAATAAAAAGCATTTTTCATTATTTAAAAGGGACAACAAGATTTGGACTCTAGTATCCTAATTCTAATCATTTTGATTAAGCTGGTTTCTAAGATACGAACTATGTAGAATGAAAAACAGACAAGAAAAGCACAATTGGTACTTATAAATTTCCTGGAGATTGTCTAGTTAGTTGGGCTTACAATAAACAAAGTGTAGTAGTACTCTCCACTAGTGAAGCAGAATACATAGTATTGGGCAATTGTTGTACCCGTGTACTTTGGATAAAACAAACCCTGAAAGATTACGTCATTAATTATGATGCCATACCACTTTACTACAATAATACTAGTGGAATTAGTATTTCAAAAAATCCAGTATTTCACTCACGCACCACACATTCAAGTCCTTCATCATCTACCGCAAGATCATGTTCAGAAAGAAAATGCGAATATCCTTTATATTGACACTGCTGAACAATTGGCAGGCATATTCACAAAACACCTTTCTGACTGAAGGTTTTCAAGTCTAAGAAATAAATTGCGTATTCTAGGAAAATGATTTTTTTTTTAAAAAAAAAGAACCATCTTAAAATTTTTTAATCTCTTTATAAATCTCCTCACTTGTTTTTTTTTCCTCAAAACAAAAACTTTCTATCTTGTTAAAAATCTTTTTCTCTTTCTCTAAATTTCCGCACATGTTTTTTCTTTCTTCGATATAAAACCAAAATCTTTCCATCTTTCTCAAACCCGAGGAAAAAATTCCTCTTTAAGACTTTTTAAACCTTAAAAATCTACCAACTCTTTCTCCATCTTCCTCTCTCACCGTCTCTCTCTCTCTCTCTCTCTCTCTCTCTCTCTCTCTCTCACTAATACACATACTAACCAACTCGTCGTTGTGAGTGAGGTGAGATTTTGAACCCCCTTTGTGGCTGGTCATTCCCCTTCCACCAGCATCCGAAGTCCAATTAGCTTTGTTGACCGTGCTCTTTTAAGAAGATTGGGTATGCCCCATTTTGCTTGTAGTTCCTGCCAAGCGTCATCATCGATCCACTCAAGCTTCTTATTTTTATGATGAGCTTTGTTAAGCCTATTCTTTTGGAGGTTCAATCCCTTGTGCTCAAAAGTTTTCCAAATGGCATCACTCTGGTCAACCCTCCAATAGTACACTCTCTTTACAATGAGAAACGTATAACTTATAAAATAATAAATGGAAAAAATATATAAGAAAATTTGTATATATATCAAGACTTACCTGGAATTCGGAGAACCACATGTAGCTAGTATGTATAGGGGTTTTCTTCCACCTCTCCCATGCCTCTGTATACCCATTTGTGAAAATGCAAGTGATCGTCCTCATGGTCTCCAGGGCACGATTGAACCTAATGAATAGAAATCATATGTAAGCAACAATCGAGATTTGAATAATTATATCTTAAATAAAGAACAGAAAAAAAACTTATGTCCCCACGAATAAATAACCAGCTTTCTATCAACCATGGTATTATTGGTTGGCCTCTTCTACAGCACTCGTACAATCAACTAGGTTACCGGTCCATCATTATCGATGACACCATTCACTGTTCCAAATGACTCTTGCAATGAGTCATGAGTAATCTCTTCATTCACAACTCGACTTCGTGGTCTTGTTTTGATAACAAACCACCATTGTGATTTATCTCTTGTAGTACTGGGGTAAGGGGTGTAATACACTTGAGATGCATGTTGCGCAAGTATGAAAGGGTCATCTTTTGGGTATCTCTCATTAATTTTTATTTCAGCAATGTTATACTGTGGGTGTACCTTTATACCCCTATTCAATACCGAATCATACCAGATACATTTGAACATCATAACCTCTTTTTGAGGTACGTCGGGATACTCTAATTTGATAACTTCCTTTATTATACCATAATAGTTTGTACCCCCATCACTTATTACACAAACACCATAATTGGAGGTCTTCGTATGTGGGGTCATATCTTCTGTGTGGAACAGATATCCATTATAGTAGAACCTGTTGAAGGTCTTGACCTTCTTCATTGGACCCCAAGCTAAATCGAGCAAATATTGATTTTTGACATTAATTTTTGGAATATGCACCTACACATAAAAACATTTTCAATCAGCGTATTTAATTAAATGTATTTTGTTTAAACCACGTAGTGTTTTTCAGATATATAATTTAATTAAGTGTTTATGTTGTATAATGAAATACTCACATAGAGTTTAAACCATTCAACAAAATTATTTTCGAATGATTCCTCAACCTCTTGATCACTTAGATGTGACTAGTTGTATCGAACGGCTGACCTATACTTCCTACAAAATGTTAAGAATTTGTCATAGGCATCTACATTGCTCTTAACACATTATATACAAAATGTTAAAGATAGTACTCACTCGATGATGGGGACAACTTCATCACAATTGATGAGTACATGTAAGGTAGCTTTGCTCCACTCATCATCATTCAGAAAACGTTCCTTGTATTTTCTTCCTGGCTTACTAGCTCGTTTGAATACAGACAAAGTGTAAGGTAGCTCATCATCAAAAGAGACATCGTCCTCATTACGACAAGATCTTGTATTTTTAGTGTCGATGTGACTTTCAAAATAATAACAAGAAAAGTATGACAACTCTTGATTTAAATATGCCTCACATACTGATCCTTCAATTTTTGCTCTGTTCTTCACCATTCCCTTTAAATTATGTAAGTACCTAAAAATTAAGTTGTTTTAACTTCTTAAAAATTTGAGTTCTTAATAACTTAATTTAACATATGAAATTTAAAATTCATAATAATTTAATTACCTCTCGAAAGGATACATCCACCGATATTGCATGGGGCCATACATGGCGGCTTCAAACGGTAGGTGTAGAGTCAAGTGCTCCATTGAGTCAAAAAATCCAGGCGGAGAAATGCATTCCAATTTGCATAAAATGATGGAAATGTTATTATCCAATTGTAGTAGAATTCCCTCACTTAACTCTGTTGAGTACAATTGTTTTAGAAATTAACTTATTTTAGCTAATGGCTTCTAAACATTCTGTGGGAGTGCATTTAATGCTATTGGGAGCAAACATTGTATAAAGACATGACAATCATGACTCTCCATACCGTGCAAGTTAGTTCCAGATTGATCAACACAATTTTCCCAAATTTGATGCATAACCGTCAGGCATCTTCAAACATTTAAGCCAAGCATATAATTCGTGTCATTGTTCAACATTTAGAGTGAAAGTGGCTCGTGGTTTCAACACTTTACCGTTTGGAAGATACTGTAGATGTAACTCCGAACGCCTGCAATACTCCAACAAGTCAAGTCTATACACTACAGGAAAAAAGGCCAAAACCAAGGGAAAAATCTGGCGGAAATCCGGCGGAATTTCCGCCGGAAAATGCTAAATCCGATGGAAAACATATATATACTATATAGACATATGTATACCTATAAGTATATTATATACATAATTAAAAGATAGTATAAATAATAATAGTTAAAAGATAGTATTGATAATATACAAACATATATATTATATATACTATATAACCATATATATACAATATAAACATATGTATACCTATAAATATATTAAACATAATTAAAAGATAGTATAAATAATAATAGTTAAAAGATAGTATTGATACTATACAAACATATATATTATATATACTATATTAACATATATATACAATATAAATATATGTATATCTATAAATATATTAAACATAATTAAAGATAGTATAAATAATAATAGTGAAAAGACAGTATTGATATTATATAAATATATTTTCCCAAAGAGTGTTTTTAATTTAAAAAAAAAAAATTTTTGCTCTTGTATAGACTCAAATTTGGGACCTCGTGAATACAAGTCTAATATCTTGCCATTGAGCTACTTCTAAACTTGTTTATTGTTTTGCTTAATATATAGTAATATTACGTTTTTAATTAAAAAAAATTAAAAAAAATTTGGGAAATTTTCCTCTGGAATTTCCCCCGGTTTTTAATTTAAAAAAAACAGAAATTTTACTCTTGCATGGACTCAAACGAGGAACCTCTTGGATACAAGTCTAATGCCTTGCCATTGAACTACTTACAAGCTTGTTTATTGTTTTGCCTATTATATATTAATATTACGTTTTTAATTAAAAAAAATTAAAAAAAAAAATAAGGAAAATTTTGCCCCGGATTTCCCCCAGTTTTTTCATTAAAAAAATTAAAAAAAAAAATCGGGGGAAAATTTCCCCCAGTTTTTAATTAAAAAAAAAAAAGGAATTTTGGTCTTGCATGGACTCGGACTTGGGACCTCTTCGATACAAGTCTAATACCTTGTCATTGAGCTACTTCCAAGCTTGTTTATTATTTTGCCTATTATATATAAATATTATGTTTTTAATTAAAAAAATTAAAAAAAAATCGGGGGAAATTTTTCCCCAGATTTCCCCCGATTTTTAATTAAAAAAATTAAAAAAAAATCGGAAAAAATTTTCCCCGAGAATTTGCCCCCGATTTTTAATTAAAAAAATTCAAAAAGAAATCGGGGGAAATTTTCCCCAATTTTTAATTCAAAAAATTCAAAAAAAAATCGGGGGAGATTTTCCCCTGGATTTCCCCCGATTTTTAATTAAAAAATTAAAAAAAAATCCGAGGAAAATTCCGCTGGAATTCCCATGGTTTGACTCCAGCGGAATATTCCCACGGAATAATTTCGCTAGAATCCGGCATTTTTTTCTGTAGTGATACCGTCAGGCATGTCAGAACGCCTGCATAAAATGATGGAATGTTACTATTCAATTTTAGTAGATTTCCCTCACTTAACTCTGTTGAGCACAATTGTTTTAGAAATTAACTTATTTCAGCTAATGGCTTCTAAACATTCTGTGGGAGTGCGTTTAATGCCATTGGGAGCAAACGTTGTATAAAGATATGACAATCATGACTCCCCAAATCGTGCAAGTTAGTTCCAGATTAATCAACACAATTTTCCAAATTTGATGCATAACCGTCTGACATCTTCAAACATTTAAGACAAGCATATTATTCGTGCCGTTGTTCAACATTTAGAGTGAAAGTGGCTCGTGGCTTCAATACTTTACCGTTTGGAAGATACTGTAGATGTAACTACGAGCGCCTACAATACTCCAACAAGTCAAGTCTATACCGTCAGGCATGTCCGAACACCTACATAAAATGATGGGAATGCTACTATTCAATTGTAGTAGATTTCCTCACTTAACTCTGTTGAGCACAATTGTTTTAGAAATTAACTTATTTCAGCTAATGTCTTCTAAACATTCTGTGGGAGTGCGTTTAACGCCATTCGGAGCAAACATTGTATAAAGACAAGACAATCATGACTCTCCATACCGTGCAAGTTAGTTCCAGATCGATCAACATAATTTCCCAAATTTGATGATGTAACTCCGAATGCCTGGAATACTCCAACAAGTCAAGTCCAGCCTTCTCATTATCATTTGTTTTGTTTTTTACATCTATTACAATATTTATTATGTTGTCAAAAAAAAAAAAATTTCAGTGTGCATCGCATCCAAATTATGGCAGACGAGATTATCCTTCCAATACAGCAACTCCCAAAAAATGCACTGTTTGGTCCAATTGTGGTTCACACTGTAACCTGCTAATTTTGAGCGTCTTACGGGCATATCAGTTACTTTTGGTAAGTAACGCACAAAATCCCATGTTCGACCACCCGTCATCCAAAAAATCGCTCATGTCTCCCTCTTAAGAAAACATCTTTATTTTGCCTAAAAGGATGAGTCTCAAGCAAAAGCTGCCTATGTCAATCAAACCATGTTATTTTTCCACCACGTTTCAACCTAAATGATTTTGTATTGTGCATGCATACTGGACATGCCAGTTTCCCATACGTCATCCGTCTCGACAACATTTCATACATAGGAAAGTCACTAATTGTCCACATAAGGGTGGCTCTTAAACGAAAGTTGTCTCCTCAAGACATCGAAAGTTTCAACTCCGTCTGACCACAACTCTTTCAACTCGTCAATTAAAGGTTGCAAATACACATCAATCCTATCCTTTGGATTGCGCGGCCTAGGAATCAAACATGTCAGAAACATATATAGAGCAGTCATGCATATTTCAGGAGGTAAGTTGTAAGGAGTAATAATAACTGGCCAACAAGAATATGATTTTGATGTTTGGTTGAAAGGATTAAATCCATCGGCACACAACCTAAGTCTAATATTTCTCGGTTCGGCAGCAAAGTTTGGATGTTTCTCATTGAAATGTTTCCATGCTATACCATCCGAAGGATGACAAAGAACACCAGGCTTTGTTGTGTGCTCCTGGTGCAACCTCATTTGCTCGACTGATTTTCTAGAGGCGTACAACCTTGTCAACTTGGAATTAGTGGCATGTAAAGCATTCTTGTGTAAGGAACACGTTTAATGCTCCTCGTACGAGATGATTTAAATCTAGGGTGCTGATAGAATGCACATGCATCCAAATGTGCATGTTCTTTATAAAACAACACACACCCCTCAATACAGCAATAAATTTTAGAGATGTCAATCCCAATTTTCTCGTTAATTTTTTGGCTTCATAATAATTGCTAGGGACATGATTGTCTATCGGATTTGATGTTTTTATAAGTTCAACCATTCTATCAAAACATCCCTGTGGCATATTATAATCTGATTGTAATGTCAATATTTGAAGAGTAAGTGATAATTCTATTTGTGACTCACATCCTGACCACAAGGGACGATGTGTAGCCTCGAACACGTCATAAAATTGTTGAGCTTCGTTATTGTAAGGACTCATATTCTCACTCCCATTATGTACAGATATACTTAAATGTGTTTATTTTATATTTATATGTGTTTATTTTATATTTATAGGTATATATTTTTATAATGTTAATACCTTGTGTTTTATGTTCGTTTTTCACTTTCGCAAAATGTACAAGTTAGGATTATTTCTTGTCCTAGTTAAGCATCATATAAACTATATAATTCATGAAAATATATGTATACACACACACACACAAACACACACACACACACACACACACATATATATATATATATATATATGCTCGGTTTTTGTGTAATAAGATTTAGAAAATTTTTGAAAAAACCCTAAAGAAGATCTAAATTGCATTTTCTACCCCTAAATATGTAAAATAAGAAATAACATATAAATTTTCAGGATTTTATTAAAGGTGGCTGGTTTTATGCTCTAAAAGCCAAGAAATATTTTATACTTGGTATAGAATTACCCTCAAGTCTTCTTCCTTCAAGTAGTGATGATAATGTACAAGTATATGTATACTTGTATAATACCTTCTAGATGGTATAATACATGGATGATCAACATTCACTTAGACTTATTACTAAGCACATTAGACTTATTACAAGGCCTTTAGTTAGAAAGTAAGAAATCATTAGATTATGACCTAAATAATTTTATACTCTTATGTCTCCTATTAGTCTTTATAAGTAAATTAGGCAAAGAAATACAAAATCACTACCACACACACTTGGCTGCACAACCACACACACTTGGCTGCACAACCACACACACTCACACACTCTCTTACCTTCATTTTTGTCCAAGTAATCACAAATTTCAGCCTACTTTCATCCTTACATTTTGCACCCCCCTTAAACTACAAAGAAGAAACATTACTATAGAATGTAGAAACCTTGTCTATGGCATAAGTAGGATTAGATTTTTATGAAAGTATTAGCCTTATTTCTTCCCCATTAGACCCTAAGAGGTGACCACAAGTTGGTTTCCATCTTGGGTCTTAGGGAATACAAAAGAATTTTGTCATATGCTTATAGTGATTTTATAGTGCATCTTACCCTTGAATTTCTTGAAACTATGCTGAAATTTTGCTTGCAATATGTTCAAATGATGCTTAAGTTATGTATTATGATGTTTGATACTTTGTTAATACTTCAATCATGTGTTAGAAGCTGAAATTTCATGTTTGTCAAGGTGAATTTTTAGTTCAAAACTTGCTGGAAACTACTATTCACAGTGCTGAAAAATTTGTTACAAGGCTGAAAATTCTTAGTTTTGCACAATTGAAAAATCCGATTTTTTCAAACTCAAAACCTGTTTTATATGTTGTAATTCAAGTGTATAATAAGCTGGAAAAACAGTTTTTCAAAGCTGTAAAGTTCGGCTTCGAGGGCTGGAAATTTCAGCAGGCGCGCACTTAAGCATTTTGCGTCACAGTCTGAGCATTCCAAGTCTCATAAGCTAAAAACTGGAAAATTTTACCAACCAATACTTTATTTTACAACATTAGAAACATATTTGTAAAATACCAGCAGGTTTTAGACTGGAAATTTCGTGCTCACAAACTGAAAGTTTCTGCTCGTTGTAAGTGTTCGCAGACTGCGAAGTTTCAGTTTGTAAAGGTTGGAAACTATGCTCAATTATGCTAAATCAGTGTGAAAACATACTGAAATTCTATAAACCTGTGTGTTATACATGAAGTTTATGTGTGTACACTGGATCCCAATGTGATAGGGGTGGATGTGGTCGAGTTCGGCCGGCGGCAACAGGCTTGCCAGTCTTAAACTAGTTCTCGACCCTCCATCATTGTCTAATCCCTCCTTGCATAGACGGAGTGTCTATGTATTGAAGTGGCTCGTAGGAAAATTCGACATATGCCCACCGGTGTGATTGGTTGGGAATTGGAGTGTTTGGTTGGGAAATATCGGCACGAAGTGATAAGGTAGCCGCCTGTCGAGGTGGAAAGAAATCTAACGTGAAATTATGTGATTTATGTTCATAAAGTTCTGTGATATTGTGCACAAAATTCACACGATCACCTTATATTATATGCAAAGTTTCTACTCAACGTATTGTTGACGTGTTTCATGTAATTTTTTAGCCGATCTTGAGGCGAATGGAGTTCCTAGCGAAGAAAACATAGGAAGACGGTTCGAAGCATTTAGCTAGTTATGCGTGTTATATGATAGAGGTTATTTTGTAGTCACGATCGTGTATGTAATAATCAACGTACGCGTACTTTTGGGTTTTTGAATAAAAGTATGAGTTGGTTTTACTATTGTTTTAGAAAGTGGCATGTTTGTATAAATATTAAAAATCGGATATTTTCATGTTTGTTGTTGTGAGGTTGCAAATTCAATAAACTAACTCAAACCCAACAAAAATTTATTCGTTAGGTCTGTTTGGTCGGGCAATAACCGATTGTACATCCAACTTCGAATCACATGAATATTATCCATTTTCTGTAACAAGCGTGATTATGTCATTTAGTCAACACTGAAATTCATATTTAAACTTAATTTGCCAACAAACATACATATCTCATAAGCAATATGTATACCATCTTACAAACATGCATCTCATATTTCAAATCATTATGCACGAACAAAACCACTAAAATGTGTATAATATATAACATAACACTAACATGTCAAACATAACTCATACCAACATCATTACATTAACATATGAAACTTAATATAAAACGTAAATTCACTACAAATGTCAAACATAATACCAACATCATTATTCTCATACTAAAAAATTACAACAACTATAAAACATCACTAAGATTATTATTAATATATAAATACACCGATATTGACTAATTTAAAACATACCTTCAATTTTGGAACCTCCAAAAATTGTGAATATATAAAACCTAACAACAATTACAAAAAAACCAAAACAAAGAAAAAAAATATTAGAAATATTATTTAAAATATATAACAGAAAAATTATTGGGGTCGGGGGCGGCAAGTTTGGGGGCGAGAAGGAAAGAGGGGGGGGGGGGGGTTTGGGGGAGGGAAGGAAGGGGGGTGGGTTTGGGGCTGGGGGAAAGGGGGAGGGGGGTGTTGGTGGTTGCCTCCCCCAGCGCTTTCTGTCGCCGGCGGTGGAGGCGCCACCGCGTAGGGGACTACCGTCGGCATGTGGGTGGGAGGGGGGGCTGGGGGGACGATTGGGCAGGGGAGGGGTGGGGGGTAGATAAGGGTAGGTTGGATGAAGCGCCGCTGCGCGGGGGTGGGGAGACAAGTATGGGGTGGGTTGGGGATAGCTTGGGGGGAAGACGAAGATGGAGAAGGGAAAAAAATTCTAAGTGTAGAATATATGGAAAAAGTTACCCACGGATTAGCCAAGGCCAAACCGTGGCTAAATATGCCACCGATCTAAATTAGCCACGACCAATCTGTGGCCAAAAAAGCCATCGATCAATTTTAGTTTTTTTTTTGTGAAGAAATTTAACCAGGGCTAATACATTTAAAATTTATGTTTAGCCATGTTTCAAATAAATTCGATCAATAAATATAATAAAATAATTGAAACTGATCATTCGTCATTCAAAATGATATATATATATATATTGATTATCACACAATCATTTATATTAATCAGTTATATATCAATTTAATTAAAAGATTTATTTAACTGATCATAGAAAATTAAATGAGGGTTATTATTTGTCAAACATAATACAATACTTTAGAAGATAGATTAACACGTTTCTCTTCAAAGAACGAATTAAATTAAGCAAAATAAAATAATTTAAAAAAGAATTTATTAAGCCGTGGCTAAAGCGTGGCCATTAGCCATGGTCAGACCATGGCTAACCTTGCCGGGCCGTGGCTAAACACACAAGCCACGATCAGACTATGGCTAATATACATCCGTGGCTTCCTTTTAATTTTACATTGAAATATTATTAAATATCAATAACAATTATACGTTGTTGAATTATATTGATAAAAATATAATATAAGTTATGACATTTTATCAATTATAAAATTTTAAAATTACATGATTAACTCGAACATATACACAAGTGACCGTATGTAAATGATGTAATGAAACTCGCATGCTTATATATACACTTAATTATATATGCAGTATATATAATCCAAAATACTGCGATATTATAATAATTATGAAACTTGAGTAGAGTATTAATTCGATCAATAGAACATTATAATATAATCAAATAATTGAAACGATCATTCATCATTCGAAATGATATACATATATATATTGATTATCTCACAATCATTAACATTAATCAGTTATTACAAAATTTATTTGACTGATAATAGGAAATTAAATGAGGGTTTTTATTTTTCAAACATAATACAATACTTTAGAAAATAGATTAACACATTTCTTTTTAAAGAAGGAATTAAATCGATCAAAAATAAAATAATTTTAAAAGAAATTATTAGCCACGACCTGGTCGTGGCTAACTACACAGGCCACGGTTTAGCCACGGTCTGACCGTGGTTAATACACATCAGTAGCTTTCTTGAAATTTCACATTGAAATATTATTAAATATTAATAACAATTATACATTATTGAATTACATTAATAAAACTATAACATAATTTATGACATTTTATCAATTATAAACTTTTAAAATTACATAATTAACTCGTACATATGAACAAGTGACCATATGTAAATGATGTAATGAAACTGCCATACTTATATATACACTTAATTACATATGCAGTATCTATAATCCAAAATATTGTGATATTGTAATAATTATGTAATATAAGTTGAATATTAATTCTATCAATAGAACATTATAATATAATCAAATAATTAAAACGATCATTCGTCATTCGACCTGATATATATATTGATTATCACACAATCATTAACATTAATTAGTTATATATCAATTTAATTAAAAGATTTATTTAACTGATAATAGGAAATTAAGTGGGGGTTATTATTTGTCAAACATAATATAATAGTTTAGAAAATAGATTAACACGTTTCGCTTCAAAGAACGAATTACATCGAGCACAAATAAAATAATTTTAAAAGAAAATTATTAGCCATGGCATACTCGTGGCTAAGCTGTGGCTAACCTTAGCCACGGTCTAACTATGGCTAATCCGTAGCCAAATATCCTATAAAAAAATTTTTTAGTAAAATAAAAAATACAACATTTTAGCCACGGATTAGACACGGTCTGGCCTTAGCTAATCGGTGGCTAATTTTTTTCGTGGAGTTTACTCCGTCCGTGTCTAGTCCGTCTCGAATCCGTGTCTATTAGCCACAAATTTTTTCCGTGGCTAATTTTCGTGGCTAAAATCATTTTTTCTAGTAGTGCATCCTTGTATTCTTATTGTTATGCTATTATTTGTTACATTATATCGATAGAAATCATATATTCAGTGTCGGATGGTGACACTAGAGTGAGGGTACTAATATTGCGTTGACAAAGGAAATAAGTAATTGCACTTCTACTTTGCTTTACTGCGTGCATAGTTTTTCAAATCGTTTATGAATGTCAATTCGACAAGTCTAAAAAAACCTACACAGGTAAGGTCTTCATTGCGACACTTTAGAGTAATGTCGTATAGTGCAAACTTAAGAGGTAGAGTTGTGGAGTATTACTACACATTAGATATAAAGTGCACATGCCATAAATTTGAGGCTCTAGGTATATTGTTCAAATGTGCTTTGAGAGTGCTTACCCAAGTGAATCAGCATAGCATACCTAAGAGGTACATCATGAAGTGATGGCCATGAAAGCAAAAGATGGATTATGTAATAAATAGAGTAGGAGTGTGACTAGAAAAGGCAACAATACTTTTGTGTCTGATATAACATTTTTGAATTACATAACAAAGTAAATGCATGATCTTGCCATGCAAGATTAAGCACACATAGAGGCTAAATATTTAGTGACAAATTGTCTTGAAAGTGCAAGGGAGAAAATTAATACTTTGTTAATGTTCATGAATTTGAATAGTGTAAATGCTTATATTGATTTGTCTAGTGACAAAGATGGCACTCAAGGCACCAAAATGTTCGTACATGATCTCCTAATTGTTAAGTCAAGAGGAATCACCAATATCCACAAACGTCGTTGGGTTGACAAAAGAAAAAGGAAATGGAAATGAAAAGTGGAAACATCAAGTAAGTTATGAAATTTTATTAAATCATATAATATTTAAATGTTATTTTACATATCTTGAATTTTTATTAATATATGTTATTATTAATGCTTAGAAAGGGCAGCAAAAGGAGCGAAATGCAAAGCGAAAAACTCACAACCTACTAGTGATAGGTGTGCTTCCTAAGGAGTTATTGATGTTCAGAGTTTGCAATCTCAGCAACCTTGTCCAATAAAAAATGTTTCACAAACTTTGGCAAATCAAGCTCCATGATTTTCTTGATCACCATTTGTAGCAATAGTTCCTCTAAGTTGTGGTACTAGTGGCCACTTCAACTATACAATGAAGAATAACAGGTACTAAACTCCATTAATCTCATGCAATAATTTATCTTATAATGCATAATCTAGTAAAATTTAATTGTATATATTTGTCCAGGACAATAATAATTTCGCATAGGACACCACCTTTTTGGTTGAGATTCAAATTGGTATTTTATTTCACATTGAGTTTAGGTATAAAGATATAAAATATTAGTATGAATATTTAATACTATGCAAGATCCTTTAACCAATTTTTTCTCCGTCTTGCACTGTGAAGTTAAATTGACTGTAATGGTGCTATAAATGCATTTTTGGAAAAGTTTTTGAATGTAAGAAAAACTAATCTACAATCCCATAATTTAGTAGTTTATTTTTTCCAAGTTGTATTATGATAGGATTCTAATATTTTATTGTCTACAAGTTTTCTTAAAGTAAGGTTCTTAATAATCATCTTTCCTTTCTTCTTATAATTTATTTTCTTTAAAAGAAACTTTTCTCTAACAATAAAATAAACAGTAAAATTTATGGTATTCTCACGAGATTTAAGTCTCTCTCTCTCGATGAGTCCTATGGTTCTTCTCCCTTGAATGAGCTCAATTAATTAACCATCACCATAGGTTGTTTGAAGAATCATAACAAGGGAAAAGAACACTCTTATTAGCTGGCTTCTTCGATTGATTGCCCCGTGACACGATTAATATCCTATAGCCAAAACAACTTGGTACCAAAACTAAATACTATTGCTAACTCTAAGAAATACACTGAGATGAAATTTGTTTTGCAAGAAGTGCAGGCTATTAATAAGGTGACATTGACAGAGGTTGAACTGAATGGTGGCTAGGGTTGAATAATTGAGTAGACGATTGCAAAATTTTTTGCTCCGAGTACAAGAAGTTCTTACTAGCTTTAAACATACTCAAGTAAGAGAAGCAAATGGAGCTATGAGCAACAATAGTAACTATGACCAAGCAGCAAAGGAAAGACAACCTACGAACAGGAGATGGAGTGCTTCCAGGAAATGAGATGGTACTGAGTTACACCTAGTTGGACTTTCTAACTTTTGATGGGTTTGAAAATCTACTAATATGGTTACACTAATACGAATAGTTTTTTGCCCATCAGTGTGTTGCTGCTACAAACAAACTGTGTTTAGCTGCTTTTCATAAGTTGAGTGAAAACAAAATTATGGTACTATCAAAGTAAACAAAAGGAATCTAATCTGATGTGGAGAGTGTCGAAGGAATATTGTAGTCTAAGATTTGGACCACCTTTAAGGAACAATCCATTAGAGCAATTGGTGAACTTGAAAAACATTGAAACAATAGACAATCACCTAGAACCTTTGTCACAATTATAAGCACATACAAAATCAGAATGTGGGAACCAATAAGTCGATTTATTCACTGTGGGTTTAGAGAAGTCCATCAAGATTTATGTGAAGTTGCTGAATCTAGTTTTTCTACCTATAAAGGCGATTATGGATAAGATGAATTAATAATGGCCTGTTTAGGTTCTAGTGTTATAACTTCTCATTTCTTTAAAAAGTTATCTAGGTTTAAATTAGTAAATCTAGTGCTTAGGGATTGTGTTATAATTATGACAGAAATATATTCAATCGACCAGCAATGCAAGAAATTAATTTGATTGCAAATTGATGATCAAATGGACATTTAACTAGAGATAGATAAGAATAATACTCCTTAATATCATGGTATGATCCTGATACAACCGATGCCATCCTTCAAGCTTGAGGACAATCTTTTTTCTCCAGGAGGGGGGAAGGGAGGTTGATGTTACAGATGCATTTCTAGGAAAGTTAATAAACGTAGGAAAAATAATCTACTATCCCTTACTTTAGGAGTCTATTTTCTGCAAGTTTTATTATGGTAGGATTCTATTATTTAACATTCTAAAAGTTTTATTAAGGTAGGACTCTAGTATTTTATTTTCTACAAGTTTTATTGTGGTATGATTCTTAATAATTACCTTTCCTATTTTCTTGTAATATCTCTTCTTTAAAGAGACGGTTTCTCCAGCAATAAAGTAAGCAAAACATTTATATTATTCTCACGAGATTTGGGTCTTTCTCACAACAAGTCGTTAGGTTTTTGCTCCCTTTAACGAGCTTGATTGATTCACCATCACCATAGGTCGTTCAAGGAATTGTAACAAGAGAAAAGAACCGCTCTTGTTAGCTGATTTCTCGATTAATCACTTTGTGACACGATCCACATTGTAGCCATAAAAAATAGAGAAGTTGTCTAAAATAGAAAGTTGAAAAGGAATATAGAGAAAAAAATCATCATTTCAAATTCAATAGCAAAAAATAACAATTAAGTACTACTCCACTAGGGAGCATGAAATTTTCCAATAGAGATTATATAGTTCATCCCATTGAGATTTTGAGCACAACTCCTCATTTTTATTTCTAATTTCAAATTTTTCCTTATTATTTATTTTTTATTTTATTGACACAGAATAATGTGATATGCTTACGTTTTGGCTTTAAAGATGCTTAATTCTTAGCAATGCACTTCTATTTGTATCACCGAGTTACTTTCCTTTTATTTTTACTTTGGTGACATTTTTTTATTCCCAGGAGAGAAACTTAAATGAAATCTTGTCCACAATTAGGGTTGTAAATGGGTAACTGCAAATTCGTTTATGTTTCGCATCCATATTCGTTTATAGGGTTTATTATCTGTATCCGTTTAAAGAAGATATTATCCGTATTCGATTATAGGTGTTAAAGTAATAAATGGAAACAAATATCATAGTTATATTCCCGCTCTAAATGTGTATTTTTTGGATATATTCTTTTAATTATATCTGTTATCTGTATTCAATAAATAACATTAAAAAATTATCATCATCATCATCATTATTATTATTATTATTATTAGGAGGAGGAGGAGGAGTAGTAGTAGTAGTGTATAACACACACACACACACACATATATATGTAAGTCAATGTCTTCTTATAAATAAAAAAGAAAGAAAAAAATTTAATTGACTCATATCTCCATTATTTATAAGGAAATAAAAATACAAGTAAATATATTGACTTTACTTATATTAATGAGCATAAGCTAAACTTAATTATATATATATATAAACAAAGATTTCAATTAGATTAGTTGTATAAGTTTTATTTGATTTTTTATATATATAAACAAATTCAAATATTTGGATAAATGGATTCGGATATTCAATCAAATATTTGGATAATTGTAGGCAAAAATGGATATCTTGATATCCAAATATCCATAATTTTATCTGATTTTCAGAAACACTAAATGAATAAAGATATATCTGAATTTGTAAAATATCCATCGGATTCGAATATGAGGTTTTGAATATCCATTTAGATTCAAATACGGATACGAAAATTAAAAAACTTATCGAATACGAATTCAATACTGCATATATGCTCCATTTAATAGTCGTTTACACCCCTACCAACACCCTTCCCTTAATCCCAACACCCCTCTCTACTCTATATAGGAATGCCTTGATCATATAACCTCACAAACAATCTAATTTCTTTTTTTTCAACTTGTACCCTGATACAAGTTGACACACATTTGGAAATGGTGAAATTTTTTGTTGCATATGTGATTCTTGTTGCAATTGTTGCTTCCATCTCTGTATACCCCAAAGTCAAACACAAAAAGTCCACAGAAAATTCAGTTAACAGCAATACCCCTACCAAAATTTTCAATGCCACCGTTTTGAATAATATACTGGGAGCCTATGACACCATCATGCATGCTATAATTATAGCCCCAGTCTATAGTCAAATGATGAATTGCTTACATGCGGAAACTAGTTTATATGTTGATCATGTGGAGGTTTTGAAGAATAAAACAAGCATCGCACTCATTGGTGATGGAGAGCTCACAATGAAGATTTCTTGGAACTGGTATTTTTCCGACTTCAAAACTTTGTACACCACCATAGTTTGTAAGTGAATTCACTAGCATATTTTTCATTTCTTCTTATAATACACTACCACAGCTATTGAAGGAAACGATGTTATCACCAAGTTCCTCACATTTGAGAACATGGTAGGAGATGGTTTTCAAGTTGTTGCAGTGATTCGCAAGTCCAATTTGTTTGCATTTATGCATATTTTTGGGCTATCAAGACACTCTCTACCCAAAAGAGCTGTGACAATTCCACAGAGAGTACAAGATTTACGGGATAGTGGATTTCATATTTGGAAGAAGTGTGCTTGCATTCCAATCGTGCAACTTGTGATGGGTAGCAAGAACTAGCACGTTTACAGCGCAAAAAAAGTAAGATCAAATGTCACGACGTTCTAGATTTGTAATCCAAAATTGCATCTTAACTGTGGCACATGGAATGGAGGAGCAAAAGTATGAATTTAAAGCATAATTGGGTAGACCTTGGTCCAACTACTCTGCAGTGGTTGTGATGAAGTCCTATCTGGACAGTGTCATTCAATCAGAGGGATGGTCGGAATGGGAGAACAAAATGAAGATGTTTCTAAATTATATTAAATATAATAATTCAGGGCCTAGGGTAACAACTGATAGAAGAACTGTTTGAAAAGGTTACAAAAGTGTGAGCCAACCTGGTGAGGTGCAAAATTTCATAGTTGGTGAATTTATCACGAGCGAAGAATGGCTCCCTATTACAAGCATCCCATATTCGAGATGATTTATTAATAAGTAGGAAATATTTATGCGGATGTGATTATAGCCACGTAACGTACTTAAGTTACTAGCTAATGCATTCTTTGTAACTAGGTTTATTGTTGTTATTGAAAATTAATAGATATTGAAGCTTACTTTATTTTTTTACCTTCATCTTCTTCAATTGAAAGTCTCAATCTGATTGACCATTGCCGGTGAAACCACAATTGCCTCTAGTGACAACCAATCTTTGCTTTTGGTAATCATCTGAACAATCAATATTCATATGTGATACTATTTGATTCATGTCATCTTTTTCAAAAAATTTGATAGAAGTCAACACCCTTCCCATACCCCCAACACGCCCTGTCTCTACTATAAATAGAAATGCCTTGGTCATATAGCGTCACGATCAACTGAAATTTCTTGTTTTTCAGCTTGTACCCTCATATAAGTTGACATACATTTGAAAATGGTGAAAATTTTTGTTCCATGCTGTGCAATTCTAATTGTAATCGCTACTTCTATTTTTGTTTACCCAAAAGTGAAACACAAAAAATCTACAGAAAATTCGGTTAACGTCAATAGCCCTGCCCAAATTTTCAATGCCATTTCTAAAAAAATAGACTAGGAGCCTATAATACTATCTTAGATGCTATAATTGTAGCCTGACCTATATTTAAACTAGGTATTACATAAATGTGGTGGTCGGTTTATATACTGAGTGTGTGGAGGTTTTGAAAAATAAAACTAGCATCGCACTCATCGGCTATGGAGAGCTCAAGGTTGTGCTGGAATGTTTATTCATTTAGCTCAAGGCTTAGTGAGGTTTGTATGAAGACAAATATGTGAGTCTTGAGATAGACTACAGGTATCTTAGTTCCTTGTTTCACACAATAGAGGAATTATGGAGTCTAGATATTGGAGTAGAATAGAAATTAGGCTGATGAACCTATTTCCGCACTTAAGTTTAGATACATTGATTAATTATTAAAACTAGAATCACTAGTAGTTACATAAATAGATTTAGGATTTTAATGGGTTTAATTTTAAAATAAAGTTCAGTCCATATTTGTTTGATTTAGCTAAGTAATAACAAGTCCTTTTGGTGGGTTAAATCACAATCTCTGTGGGAACAATACTCTATTCATCATATATTGCTTGTGTGATTATGTGTACTTGCGCAACACCATCAAGTTTTGCCATTGTTTATGGGGATTGGTGCATTTGATTCTTATAGTAGCTTGTTTTTTTAGAGTAAATTTGTTTTGAATTTTTCTTTTTACTTTTGTAGGTACTTTTAGTGTATGATTACAAGGCATGCGGGTTCACAAGTTGAACTAGTCCCCCTTGATCCTGAAATTGAAAAATCCAACAAAAGGAGAAAGAGAGAAAGAAGAGCTAGAACAACTTGGAGATAAAATATGGCTAACAATCATGATAAAGGAGCTAACAATGGCAATAATCAAAATGTTGCTCAGATTGGTCAAGCGGATAGGAGGACTTTGCGTGATTTTATTGTACTACAAGTTGGAGGAGCTAGAACTGGAATTTAGAGGCCATTCGTTGAAGTAAACAATTTTGAGATTAAAGTAGCCTTGCTAAATATGGCGACAAGTAATGTTCAGTTTACCTAGTCAAGATCATCAACACTTGGCTAATTTCTTTGAGATTTGTGAAATTATTAAAATCAATGGAGCTTCTGAAGGATAAAGCAAAAGCTTGGCTCAACTCAGTGCCTAGCAGATCAGTCACTAATTGGGATCAATTGACTCAAGTACTTTTTGACCAAATATTTTCCTTTGACCAAGACTGCTAAGTTAAGGAACGACATCTTTACCTTTTTACAAAATGAATAGGAGTTATTGTATGAGGCATGGGAGATATACAAAGGTGTCCTCATCATGGGTTGCCCAAGTGGATGATAGTGCAAACATTTTATAATGGCTTGGATGCAAATACTTAAAGCACTATTGAAACTACTATAGGAGGTTCCTTGATGACTAAAACAATTAGTGATGCCTACAATTTGATTGAGGAGATGGCAACTATCAACTACCAATGGCCTGTGGAAATAGCTAATCAAAAGAACCAAGGTGGTAGATTGGAGCTTAATGCTATCACATTTTTACAAGCTCCGGCAAGTGCTTTAGCTCACAAGCTGGATTCTATAAATTTTAATGTTGTGAACGCTACTTGTAAAATGGCTTGTGAATTTCGTGGCGATGTTAATCATGTGGCTGTTGATTATTCCTCTTGTAGTTCATTTTCATGTAGTTGCTAGTGAGCAGGTTAATTTTGTGGGAGCTAATTTACAAGGAAATATGCAAGGTATACAAGTAAACAATACATACTCCAACACTTGCAATCCGAGATGGAGGAATCATCCCAACTTTTCCTGAAGTGGATAGAATGCAACCAGACCACAATTTCTACATGGATTTTAGCAAAATTCTTCTTAACAAGAGAAGGCTAGTTCCTTAGAAATCAAAGTGGATAAATTTATTGATGCTTTGGGGATAAAAATAACATCAAAAGAATAAAGTTTGAAAAGAATTGAAGGGAAGTTTGATCAAAATGCTAAGAATCACTCTTCATCTATCCACAACTTGGAAGTTCAAGTGGGACAATTAGCTAACGCATTAACCAATAGAAATCATGGAAATCTTTCAAGCAATATTGAAGTCAACCTAAAGGAGCAATATAAGGTAATTACTTTGAGGAGTGGGAAGGAGTTGGAAACATGAAATGAATCAAGCGCCAAACCGAAGGAAGTTAGAGTTGGTAAAGAAAGTGAGAATTCAAAAGGCAATGAAGAAGAAGGGGTTAGGAAGTGGCCTTATCAAGTTCCCATTTCTCAAAAAGAAAATCCTTATGAGAGTGTCTTTTCCTCAACGTCTGAAACAAGTTCAACTAGAAAATCAAACGAACAAATTTTTGGATATTTTTAAGAAACTGCACATAAAAATTCCATTTACTAAAGCCTTAGCAAACAAGCCTCACTACACCAAGTTCCTAAAAGATATCATCCTAGATCCATTGTCGAGTATACTAATTATTAAATAAGAATCCCATAGTTATGCTCAATAGGAATTGGGTTTGGGTTTATACACTACAATATGCATTTTCACCTACCTTCTATTCTCAATTGATTTTCCATACTATGTAGTATAAGCCTATCAAATATTCATCATGACCCGGTGTATAAACGAGTAATCTAGGAATTGGGAATCTCACCCCTTGGGGTGAGACTGGGATCGGGTACCTGGGGATTGAGTTAAACTAATTAGTATTTTAGTTTTATAACCCCCAACAGTAAAACCCTAGTTGCAAAATTGTCCCTCACTAATTTACACCTACATCTGCAATCACTTTTTTAATTTCCCCGATCAAGTATTCATGCTGCCTCAAGAGCCGTTTGCTCTAGCACATAGTAACAAGAGTATCCTAGTTTGCACCCGAAGTGATTTATCTATAGTGGCCGGCTAACAACGACTTGGCTTTTTTTTTTAGGTTTTTGTTGTCTTCAAGTTTTTGTCTTTTTGTACAGCTCCCAAATCTACTTTAACGTGAGATAAACAATCAAACTATTTTTCAGGTTGAGAATCTGAAGCCCCATTCTTGAGACATTTGGTCATACAGTTGGAGAAGCAACAAACTACTAAAAATCACAGTTCATGATGTAATCCGAGCCCTAATCTTGTTCAATATCGAATGATGTTGTGCATTGTATGTTGTGGTAATTTGTGATATGTTAGTATTTTGTTGAATTTTGTCATACATTTTCTTTGTGTTACCTTGTAAGATGTGTATGTATTTTTACAGATTTATGGGTGTGTTGCCTTTTCAATGAAACAAGCTTCAGTATGCACAATCATTCCCTTGATTTAGTATGCCTTTTTTCTTTTTCATTTTTACAAGACAATTTCAACTCAATCATGGTTGAACCACAATGCGTGGGCAATATGATACACATGTATTTACTTTTTTACTGCAACGCTATTTGTATGTGCCTCACGTACCTATTATTCAAGTGCTGAAATTTCATAATGAGGACACTACCCATTCAAGTGGTCTTAAATGGAGTATGAATTTGAAAATACCCGATCAACTAAATTATTTGAGACGATTTGTAGAGAAATCCGATAAATCATGTATAAAAAATTTGAGAATGGATAGAAATTGTTTTGCGAAGCTTTGTGATCTTTTAGAAACTGTTGGCGGGTTGAGCAATGAAAGGTTCGTTTTTGTGCCAGAGAAGGTTAAGGTGTTTATGTCTATATTGGCTCATCACAAGAAGAATGTGACAGTTCAGACAAATTTCCAACGGTTTGGCCACACAATAAGCAAGCACTTTTGGCAAACATTGCATGCTCTAATATATAAAGTGCAATAATTTACTTCTTGTTTATCCAGAACCAGTTGTGGATAATTGCACACACCCCACTTGGAAGTACTTCAAGGTCAGTTATATTTTGATGTTGTTTTCTTTACATCTTTTCATAATCACTCACATTAATGATGTGTTATTATTATAATGAAATCACCCCTACTCGCAATTTATTTTATAACATTTCCTTTTCATAAAGGGTGTGGTTGATCACAACCATTCTTTATGTTGCAAATTGTTTAATGTTTGGGCGCGTTCATAGAGACTACTAACCCATTTCATCACATATCCCATGCATGCTAGGGATGCTTGCAGGCTTTTGATGGTACACATGTGGATGTTCATGTTCTTGCCCAATATTGGGGAAGATACATTAATTGTAAAGGAGACGTCACTGTTAATGTATATAGTGTTTGCGATGTTGATATGTTTTATCTATATGTTGTTTGGGTGGGAAGGATCCACTGCTAATAGTCAGATTTTGAAGGACGTGCTCATCGTTCCAATGGTCTTCGAGTCCTTGAAGGTAATCAATCACCTCCATTTGCTAATTCATTGTGCTCTGTTTTACTGACGGCATTATATAAATATTGACATTACATGCGGTGATTTCTTGCATTTTAGGAAACCATTACCTGTGTGACTTGGGTTACACAAAACTCAAATGTTTTCTACCCCAACCATGTGGATGAATGGGGTGTCGGATCTTGTGCACCACAAAATTTTAAGGAGTATTTCAACATGTGACGCTATCATGCTCGGAACATCATCGAGTGGATCTTCGCACTACTAAAACGCCACTGGGGTATATTAAGGGGCAAGATGTACTATCCTTTGAGGACCATGAACTTGATCATCTTAGGTTGTGTGTTGTTGCACAATTTCATACGAAGGCACATTGAAATTGATTCGTTGGAGGAAGAGATTCTTGGTAATGAGGTGGAAGACGCACATGAAGATCCCTTTGATTATATTGACACAATTGAGTCCAGAACCAAATGAACACATGACGAGAAACATTGGCAAATGACATGCTTAATGAGTGGAGATCGAATAGAGGGATCGCTTAGCAATTCTTTGGGGATGTTTACAATATGTTTTATTATTGCGTTTTGCTATGTTGATTATGTTTTATGTTATTGACTCTTATGAAATATATGAACACTTTACTATTATGTTTTGGGGACTAGTTATATTAACAGAAAAACAGTGTTGCTTCTTTGTTAGTGTTATTAGAGTGAGTTTGATGGGTTGTGCTATGCACAATTAGTTTATGTTGTTTTTGTATGACTTTTGCATTTAGATGGAAATGATATTGTTTTCATTTAAGGTGAATGGGTGGAACTATATTATGTATTACTATTAACTTTCTTGATTAATCTTCTTCTGATTATTGCATGAAACGATTTTGCATACATCTGATTCTGATTTTGTGTTCTATTTTATCAGAGGTATAGTTCATTCTGCATCGTCTTCCCATTCTATCGATATGTCACCCCAATTTTTAGTAGTTTCAAGGACTTATTGGGATTGTAATGAGGAAGAGGCGTTGTTAGGGCCTTTAGAAGTCTTGCGTGCATAAATTAGGAAAAAAGGTAATGGGAAGTTAAAAGGTGGATATGAGGTTCGATTAGAGAACATGATATTGACAAAAGTTACCGACATGCTACATTCAGGTGAATCACATCAAGTTGAAGCTTCAGGTGTGGAAGCGTACGTATCATGCATGCAATACAAATGGCCCTAAAAACAAATGGGATGTGGCATAGCTGAGTTTAACCATGCTACTTGCAAAATTACAGTTGCTGACGAAAAACTTTAGGTTAATTTGACAAAGGTATTACTTGTTAATTTTATATTTATATTAAAGAAATTGACCTTCCAAACATAGAAACTTATGCCTTTCCCTACAGGGGAATGTGGCGATAGCCAAGTTAAGGGACAAGGCTTGTACTTATTATCCAAAATGGAAAACCATTATTAGTAATGACCGTGCGGATGGGCACGATGCAATGGACTTCACGGATGCCGAGAACATGTTTTTTCCAAATAGGAACAATGTAGGATTAGACTATACAGTTGAGGAGGGCGTGTATAGGCCCGTTGGCCCGGTATGTTTCATTCCAAACAATGTCGACTCATTTGAAGATGTCATAGAAGCACAGTCGGTTGGTTCCGTCAAAAATGTTTTGAAAAATTTCGGCAGCAAATGCAAATGGCTTCAAAATTTTGAGAAAATTAAGACCATGACGGGGAGTTGGATATCAACTACCAATAAAAATATAAAAGAGGCCTGCCAATTCAATCACAGTCCAAATGCTAGTGAAGCTCATAAGAGATTACCCCAACAGTTCAAGTAGATGCTAAATCGTTATCTCGAATGGCCATATTTGACGAGATTTCACAAATGGAATAGTTGTCCCTTCAAAAACAAAGTGATATAGCGTGTTATCTATCACAAAACAAGGGAGATATGGATTTATTTTAGGGAATGCACACAAAGCCCACATCAAGTTCGTGAGGATATTGCTAGCTGGCTACTTCCACAAGTATACTCCCTTCGCTGACAAGAGCAAGTAATTCTAAAACCCTGCATGTCACATGGTTATCCTTCACCTTTTGGCAGCTTCATGTTCCAACTTTGAAGGGTTTAACAAACTATTCACTCTTGCTTAACTTTAGATACTTGATTTGTGTTTTGTGTCATGTTTCCAAAACTAATGTTTTGTGAGTAGTTAATATTGTGGCAAACCTGTGCTAGACCACCAGTTTGTATTAAGAGATGTTAGTAATTTTAAAGCTGAGGATGTCTTTGGGATAGACACCTCAACTTGTATTATTTTATATAAATGTGCTGCACAGTGTTTAAGACCAACTTGGGGACCATTTCCATGACTTGGTCTTCATATTATTGATACATAACAAAAGACTAAGCTTGTGAGTTACTAAGAGCACATAAACAGCTACTGCTTTAGAATGTAAATGCATATATTGTAACAACTCGGTAATATTTTATTATTTGAATTATAAGTGTGTCATAATTACTTTCAATATATGAATTTTAGGCACTTATTAGGGTAATGTGTAGTATATGCATGCATTTTAAATCATGATCATTTCTTCATTATTAGTGAAATTTTTAAACTTATGAATTTCTTATTTATTTTCAAAAAAAAAAATCGTTATCTCTTTATTTTTTCCCACAAATTTAGTATATTGTTATTATTTTTATTATTGTTTCCATATCATGAAATTTAATTTTACTTTTGCTTTTTATTGTCAAAAATTATAGAACTATTTGTTTTCAAATTAGAATCTACTAGATTTATTTATTTATTTCACATTCCTAAAATAATTTTATAAACCTAAAAACAGATATATAGAAAAAGATATATAGAAAATCGAAAATATGTGTAATTTAATTATCTCTTCTACAACTATATATATATATATATAATTTTCATAGACCATTAAGTCTTTTCAACTATTTTCTTTTATTATAAATATTTAGAAAATTATTTGTCCCTACTAAAATTATAGTTTCAAAGATACATCTATATTAGGTCAAACATATATTTTATATATTTTAGAATATATATATACATCTATATATATAAAACACACACACACGTCTATATATATATATATATCTATATTATATATACCTCTACTTCTACACATACACATCTATATATATATGTATATATATACTATATATTTACTTCTACACACACACATCTATATAGTGATAGCCACACACACACACACATACATATATACATATGTATATATATTACACACACACACAACATATATATATATATATATATATATTAGTGGTAATATACTTGTTCACATGTACACATATAAAACTAGTGGTGAATTATATATCTACTTATACACACACACATCCATATATATACTAGGGGTAAATTATATCTCTACATATACACACACACATCCATATATCACCTAGTGGTGATTTCTATATCTACATATCCACACACACATCCACATATATAGACTAGTGGTGATTTATATATCTACATATACACCTACATGTCCACATACATAAATATATATATATATACTAGGTTATTAATATAGTGATGTGTACATATAAATAATCATATAAATGAATGGTTTATATATTTATTTTATTATAATATTAGCTATTTCTTCTTTTCTCCTTTATAAATAGATCCCAACTCCAACCCCATTTTCATCCCAAAATCCCACCTAAAAACACACCCCCAATTTCACTCTATTTGTAGCACACAAAACACTTCCTATTTATAGCCTATCTTCCACCCACCTATATATATATATACAAACCCTTTTATTTTCATCCATATATACCTATTAGCCTCCCATATATCCCTTTATTTCCCTCAAACATTCTTGAAAAGGTAGAAACCTTGCTTAATCCCATAAGTAGAGGTGTTATTTATGTTCACATTGAGTAAAAGTTCTTGCTAAGGCTTGCTTCACTGCTCTTGAGTAAAAGTTCTTGCTAAAAGCATGCTTCCCTACTCTTGAGTAAAAGTTCTTGCCAAGCTTGCTTCCCTACTCTTGGTTTAGTAGCTAATTTATTTTATTAAGTGCTTCCCTAAAGTGTAATTTCATGATTAACTTAGCTATAGTTATTATAATACATGTTATTTCAAAAATACTTGCTCATAGAACCTAAGTAATACTTTCATGATAGAAGAGTAATTATGATAGGAGTTAATCTAGTTTATGCTTAATATGTGATTATTGCTTTTATTATGTGATCAAGAGGATTTTCTTAAGATCTAATGATTTCAAAGTGGTTTCAAGGAGATATATTTTGGTAAAAAGAAGCTTATAATGATATCTATTTAATTTTGTAAAACTTCTATCAAAATCTATGTTATTTTTGAAAATATAATAGTTTCATAAAGTTATAATAGTTTTACAGAAATATACTCGATTATTAGTTTTATGACAATATAGTATTTTTGAAACTATGTTTATTTTATGAAAATAAATTAGTTTGATAAAATGATGTGTTTCTACGAAAAATATTAGTTTTGACAAAATATACTATTTTCATAAAAATAGATTTATTAAAGTTTTATCAAGATATGGGTGCTTTATCAAAATCGATCCCTAGTTTACCAAAATATGTCTGTATGTCTTATATATATAGTTGTCTATATTTTCAAATGGATCTTTTATACTTATATATATACATCATACGTACATACATATAGATATATTTATGTCTTGAATGTCATTTTTCTATAGTTTACACAAATATTTGATACATGTACATATATGTGTTACACTTATACTTTAATCATATGTATAAGCTCTACGTATATATGTATTTAGTTATATATATGTACATTTTATTTACTTTGAATTTACATACATAAGTGGATATGTTATACTTAGAAACCTATATATATATTTATATATTTATGTTTAATTATATTTTAATCAAAATATATTTATGTATCAAATTTATATTCTAGAAAATATATATAGAAGTATTGGGCCTTATTTTTATGTGGACCACGAGACAATGCCCAGGTCAAAAGATATGGCAATTCAAAATTGCGCCGCCACCATCCACATCCCGCATAATAAGGAATATCAATGCAATAACTAGTGGTTGTAGTTATACTAGCATTAATACACAAGATCCTATCAGAACTCCAAAGTTAAGAATGCTTGGGCGAGAGTAGGACTCGAATGGGTGACCCCCTGGGAATTCCTCGTATTGCAACCCTCCCCCCACCTCTTTTTTTTTCCCTTTTCTGACACCTAACTTTTCTATTCTCTTTGTGCCAACTTTTTATTTGTTCATCCTCCCTCCCGATTTCGCATCAAGATCAGGAAAGACAAATATGGAATGTTATTATTGTTATAATTGTCAAAACAACAATAAAAATAATGAGAAAATAAAATAAAAGAGGGAAAAGTAAAACGAAGGCAGGCCACAAGGAGCAACAGAGCCTACACACATAGATCACCCGTCTAGGGTCGAGTAGCCTTTTTGGCTGAGGCTGGAACTCGATGGCAACAATGGCAGGCCCGATTCAGAGCTACAAAAAAAAGTTGCCAGAACGAGACGACACCCGGGTCAAAAGATATGGCCATTCGACGTTATGTCGCCGCCTTCTGCATCCAACATAAAAGGAATAACCGTGCAACAACTAGTAGTTGTGATCATATCAACACTAATGCACCGAATCTCATCAAAACTTCAGCAGTTTCAATTGATCCCAATAACAACCTTTACACCATAGCATATGTTGTATTGCGTAGTGAGACTATGTTCTTCTGACAGTGCATATACCTTTTATGTGCGTCTTTCATCCAAAAACTAACGGTAGTACTATTTTTGTTACAAAATAGTATCCAACAGGACCAAAAATGCTATCATAATAATAATAAGACTAAAAGTGCAAAAAACCTTAAATTATGGGACAAAAAATGCTTTCCCCCCTCGTGTGTGTACTGATCAATATGGTCAGATTTAATGGGCACGTGCTTGACATTCGTTCATTCTGTTAAAAATTTGACGGAGGGACCACTATTGTCAATGTCCATCAAAGTGTGGGATCATTTTTGCATATTTCAGGTAGCACTGGACTACTTTTGCAAAAACATATGTATTATGGGACCAAAATTGCATTTTTCTCTATGGGAGACCTATATCCAACATAGAAGCACGAAGCCTCGCTATGGAGCCGAAACCTATATCAAAGTATAAATGCTCATATACAAGGCTAATATGAAACCTCAAGTCTAAGGACTAGTTAAAGCACGATATAAGCTTGGAAACATTCCTAATTCTTTCCCATTTAGGAGCTTCCGTGTGGGATCCTTAATAAACTCATTCCCTAATCAGTACCCATTTATGCATATAAGTGTCGCTACACTTGATGTCCATGAAATAAGACATCCTCCCATTTGATATACATCATAAATGCAAGTATTTTAGTGAGTCAAGTCGATACCCCAGTCTCAATTAGACTCAATGACCTGGAGTAATTTTGATCACGCCTTAGAGACTTGTTTCAAGACTTCCATCACTATGCGAAGTAAAGTCTCATAGTTTTGATGTGATCACGGAGATTCAACCACATGCATTGAATATAAATAATGTAACTAGTGCTATGTGATGAAGATGACCATAAAGTACAAAACTTTCAATTTATTATTTAATCAAATAGACTATTTGATACGAAGGGTAATTAACAAGTTAAAACATATTGGCTTGCTGAGCACTACTCTAACAGAAAATAAAGACTAATCTTCAATATCCATCAATTTTCAATAACAACAATAAACCCAGTTAAAAATAATGCATTAGCTAGTAATTTAAATACTCTGCATAGTTATAATCACATTCGTGTATATATATATATATATATATATATATATATTTCTTACTTATTATTAAATCCTTTCGAATTTGGGATGTCTGTACTAGGGAGCCATTCATCACCTGCGATAAATTCACCAACTGTGAAATTTTGCATTGTTGGGTTGGCTCACAGTTTTGTAACCTCTCCAATTAATTCTTTTCAATGGCTACTCCTAGGCCCTTAGTTATTATGTTCTATATAATGTAGCATCATCATTGTTTAGTTCTCCTATTCCTGCCATCGCTCTAATTGAATGATGTTGTCCATATAAGACTCCATCACAACCACTGTTGACCAGTAGAACCAAGACATACTCAAGTACACTTTAAATGTGTACTTTTTCTCCTGCTTTCTAGTCGCCAGGGTTAAGGTGCCATTCTAAATTACAGATTTAGAATACCGTGACATTTGATCTTACTTTTTTGGTGTTGTAAACGTGCTACTTCTTGGAAGGTGAGAGAACTAGTTGCAGCGATTGGAATATAGTTGCACCTTCTCCCAACATGAAGCCCACTGTCCTATAAATATTTCACTCTCTATACAATTGTGATGATACTTTTGCATAGAGGTTGTCTGAATAGCTTAATAACGTGCATTTGTAAAATACGGACAAATAGGACTGACAAACTAACTGCCACAACTTAAGAGTCATCTCCTGCCGTCTTCTCAAATGTGAGGAACTTCACAATAAAATCATTTCCTTCAATAGTTGATAAATTAAAGAAGTTACGTCAGTAACGTATATGAAGAAATGTAAAATGAGTTCTTCAGTGCACTTTACAAGCTATGGTAGCATACAGTGTTTCTAGGTCAAAGAAAATATCAGTTCCACAAAATCTTCATTGTGAACTAGGACATCGTCGATGTTTGTTTTATTCTTCAAAACCTCGGAACTCTCAGTATATAAACCAACCTCCACATCTATGCAGTACCTTGTTTGACTATAGACCGGGGTTACAATTATAGCGTCCATAATAGTGTTGCAGGCTCCCGATCTATTTTTTGAGATGATGTTGTTGAAAATTTGGATAGGTGTACTTATGTTAACCTGAATTTTTTATGGACTTCTTGTATTTGACTTCGCAATAAATAAAGATGGAAGCAGCAACTGCATTCAAAATTGCACATCATGTAATGAAGCTTTTTTGCCCTTTTCAAATATTTGTCAATTTATACGAGGGTACAAGCTATAAAATAAGAAATTTTGATTGAACGTAAAGTTATATATCAAAGCCTTTCTATATACAGTAGAGAGAGGGTGTTGGCTTATATCAAATTTTCTGAATAAGATGATATGACTTAAATAATATCACATATGATTGTTGGTTGTTGAGACGATTTCCAAAAGCAAAGATCAGTTGTCACTGGTGACGGCAGTGGTGTCATCAGCAATGGTCGATCAGATGGAGACTTTGAATTGAAGAGGATGGAGGAACAAAAAAGAGGGCAAAAAAGAAAATAAAGACTAAGATTCAGTATCCATTAATTTTCAATAACAACAATAAACCTAGTTACAAACAATACATTAGCTAGGAGCTTAAGTACATTACATGGCTACAACCACATCTGTATATATTATTGGTGCTGCGCAAGTATACACAATCGATCAAGTAATAAATGATGAATAGAGGATCGTTCCCACAGAGATTGTGATTTAAACCGCTAAAAGTACTTGTTATTACTTAGCTAAATCAATCAAATATGAAGTGAACTTTAATTAAAACTAAACCAATTAAAATATTAGGCTTTCCCCCCAATTGAATCCTTAATTCTCCCTTGAATTTCTCTCCGATCGCTACTTGTTCTCTCCCTATTCTCCATTTTTATGCCTCCTTCTCTTCTTTTCTTTTTGATTCAATGTTTGTCTTGAAAGAAGAAAATAAAAGCTAGATCTAAAAGAATGAAAGAGCGTTCTAAAACTGA
The DNA here is from genome assembly GCA_026212405.1 of Petrea volubilis. Lineage (NCBI taxonomy): Eukaryota > Viridiplantae > Streptophyta > Magnoliopsida > Lamiales > Verbenaceae > Petrea > Petrea volubilis. The sequence goes on along the minus strand of CM047876.1, from coordinate 14,288,396 downwards.
CATCTAAACCTAGAAAACATGATAATCTGTTTTGTCCCTCTTATATGCCTTTCAAAACATGATTGGTATGTGGGAATGCCATAGATATTCCCATCTTCATTCCTAACCATGATTGGTATAATTTTAGTTTAGGAACCCTCATTTATTAAGGAATCCTCATTCCCTAAAATATGGGTTTAGTCATTCCTTATACTCTAAATGCGTTTATCTATTCCTTATCGAGTAGGAATCAACTTCTTTTTATTTTAGACAAAATTATCCTTCCAAATTTAAGGATAATTACCAACACAAAAATCTATTGTCGTTGAATATCTCCCAATTTATAGATTCTCTCAACCTCTCTCCTCTCTCATCGTATCCTCTCTCAATTTATGTCCCCTTCTTCGCCTTGTACAACAAGTTCCACTACAACCAACATCGAATTTATTGTTAGTAACACTTGTGAAATATATTGTCAAATCAACCATCAAATAAAGAAAACAAAAAAAAAACTAAAACACATAAGTTGACTTTTAGTGGATATTTATATTTTAAAGCACAAAAATATTAGTCACTTTTGTTATGTTAGAAAATAATTATGATATATATTCGTTCAACCTAAACATTTATAATAATAGTTTTTAAACATTTTATTGTAAAGGGTAATTTGGTAATTTCAAATAATTTTATTCTAGTCCTATCCATTTCTAATTACCAATCATGGGAATGAAATCAAACAAGGAATGATAATTGCATTCCTCTCTCATTCCTTGTACATACCAATCATGGGAATGTTTTATTGAAGTCATTCTATTCCTATATTCATTCCATTTCCATGTTATTCCATTCATGCATAACAATCATGTCGTTAGGACTTAGGAAAACCACCAAAAACTCTTTTTGAATTGGAGTCTTTCTTGAATAAGGAAACTTATAACTGTTGTTGCGAATTTTGTGTACGTACGCAAAATATTTTGCATACATACGAAATCTTACAGACCCATGGCCTCTTTGGATTGCTGGAACTGGTTAAGTACTCAAAACTTTTGAGTACATACTTAGCTTCTGACTTTTTTGTATCTCTCATTGTATTTTGCCCTCTTTACCTACAAACAATTGAATTTAGCACACAATTAAGCTCAAATAGACAAAAATACATTATATGTCCAGTAAAATAAACACCATAATCAATGTAAATACGGACTTATCCACTTCCCCAAACTTAAGTGTTGTTTGCCCTCGAGCAACTCAAAATTAAAGAAAAATGAGTTAGGTAGAAATGAAGCTCATCTAAGAACACCGCATACCAAAGAAAAATTTCATTTCATTTCTCATAAACTATTATCTACTATGTTAATGGTTCAATGTATGTGCAATCACATTCCATGTACACTCTAGAAACAATATTTATTATCAAGTATCCCCCGTATTATTATGTGTGTTATAGTCAATAACAACAATCACCAACAATCCAAATCAATTTATATTCACGCAATACGAGCAAAACGTTAACTCCATAAGTCAATTTTTCATCCTTTTCTCTACTAATCTAAACAATGCTAAATCAAGGATTGATCAGACTTTATCAACTTGTAATGTAAGACTTGGGTGAAGGGTAGGAAGATATGAAGGAGTAAATTGCTCATGCATCCAAGTTACTTATATTGGACAAAATGGAATTTTTGAAGTAGCATTCATGAGTACACTTCCCCCAAACTTGTCCAAAAACTATTACTCTAAATGCACTTCTTTTTCCATTATATACTTGAGAGTGCTAACTCATTTTTTCTTTCATTTTACTTCTGTATTTATTTCTTTTAATTTTTCTTTTCTTTTTTTCTCTTTTCCTTTTTTTTTAATACATGCTAAAGCGAACAAGTGTATCCCTTCACTCCAGTATGATACATAGCCATCCATATTCTATAATTGTTTCATAGTTCCCAACATCTACTACATAACTCCAATAACTATTACAATTCAAGTATTGTGTTGAGGAATGCTAAGGATGTATTTGACGTTGTATTTTGGGCTTTTAGAGTGGCTATCAAGAAAGCTAAGTACAATGTAGGCTCAAGGGGGACTCAAGGGCTATGCGTTAACAAATAAATAGGCAAATATGGCTCAATGTTTTTTTTCAAGAACTGCCAAAGTCATCTCCACAATTAAGCATTGTTCAGGATTTCACCTTAATAAGGAATCAAACCAATTCTAGTGTCCTAATAAATTGAAGCACGTGCAAATCCTTCTCACATGAACAAAAATTTTCTCTAAAGCATTTAGCAGTCATCGCTCAAACCATGTGATCAAACTAATTAGGGGATAGCAAAACAACAATCATTTTTCAAGTGCACACAAAATATTTCATGCATATTCATCGTTCCAATTAACTTAGTATTTCATAATATACAATCATCATAGAATAAGGGATTTTACTAATTTATATGCATTCCTAAGATAGATACAGGACATATTACTAGCAACCCAAATCAAGCAATTATCAACAAAATTACTCCAAGTAAAGCAAATGCCCCCAAACTAAAATACTAAAATAGGCTTAGAAAAAGGGTACAACAACATTTCACTATAAATGTCTAAAGACTATATAATTTGAACAAAAGAAAAAGAATGAAAAATAGATAATAGACAAAAAACGTTGGGAGTCAGTTTGCATCATACAACTCCTCATTGCCCTCCTCAATAGGGTAATTAGACTGGGTGACGCTGCATCATGCAGGAAGAACTCCGGGGACGGGGCGCGGAACTGGTCATGTGGGATATGTAGATGCCTTGCAAACGTCTAAAACCAACTCCAATCACACTCCCAATTGCCCTGGGAGGCTGCTTCCATGTGATTCAAACGGTGAGTGGTGGATGTATAGCCTACCATGTGTGTTGGTGGCCTAGGGATTGTCGGTGCTTGCAACTATTTTATAGTAATAAAAGATCCAATGGGTAGGGACTCCTCACCAATGATGGGATGGATTCCCCCCTGATGGGCCAACATTGTGATTAGATGGGGGAAAGCAAGGCCTTCCTTGATTCAGCGATGGACACATGCTCGTATCTTGGCACTGATAAGCAACCCAACATCAATTTCAACCCTACTATAAATAGCAGACATTAACAAAGCTTGGGTCTTATGCACACTACTTACATTGCATCTTGGCATAAGACGAGCAAAGTCAAACTTTAAAAGGAACTTAGCATTATTTGTAATTTGGTGGTAAATCTTTTTTTCACACCATTCTTTCCCGTACTCCACTTAATTGGATGCCCGCATGGATATGTAACCACTTCATCTAAAGATGGTTGGGAGTTAGTTACCCATCTTTGGAGTGGCTCAATATAATGTTAGTCATCGGGGTCATAGGCGATAGCCCATGGTCAAAAATAAATGTCGCGTCCTCTGATATAGACCGTATCCTCATTATTAGCATTGTCCTGGACCAAGAGGTTTGCATAGAACTCTTTGACAATATTTTTCAAGGCAGCTTGCGAAATTTCCATGATAAACACCTAATACTGCTCCTCGATGTCAAACCCAGTTGATAACATTCCCCAGTCTCGAATAAACTACCAATTCTTGATCTTGCTATCATACAATTCTTCAGCTTCTTTACAAAAAAATTAGGGTGCATCATATTCCCTAGTCTTCAAGGTTTCACTGGGACCACTATGTGTAGTTGTGGCTTTACCTTTCCCTTTTCTCATTTTACATATGAGTAACCAACTCAACAAATCGATTCACAAATTCTTCCCCCAAACTTAACTAGTTCCTAAGGTATGAGTCACACACCCTCAAATTTTACAAGATATAACAACACTCAAAAATTCAAACAATAATTCACAATAATCAAAAAGACAAATCAAAATTCCCTTTCAACTCACCATAAAAATCCCCAATCATATACCACAATTACACAATCAACCACTCAAACAACTTCTGCACAATCATTCCACACAATGCTCAAACTATAAGACCAAGAGAGCAATTTACTGGTTTGATGTGGAAGTAGCCCAAAATAATGATGAGGGTAGGGAGCACGGCAATGGCAGCTACACTAATTTTTTTTCTTATTTCTTTCACCGATAGTGACTATTTTTGGCCGTGGACAACGACAATCGGCGGTAGCAGTTTCACGTGACTAGGATGATGGTAGGTGGCATGGTGGTGGAAGCACAAACTGCCCTCTCTTTCGATCCGTTTTGCTGTTACAGATAAAGAGTCGGCGAGGTTGGCGGTGGCGAACGGTGGAAGATAGGTAGGTTGTGCTTAAGTTGGGAGATATGGAGGCACAAAAGGGAAATTGAGGCTAGATTTTTTTTTCTTCTAGAGTAGTAACAGAGAACCAGTAGGAGAAGTGTTTTATTAAAACACGTATTCTTCTAGTTGATTTATATTATTAATTTTTTTATATTTTTATATTTTATTGTTTTGAAAACTTATTGTTAATATTTGAAAAAAAATGTGCTAAAAAAGGTATGAAAAAATTAAAAAAAAATACATGTTTTTCCTTTTCTTCATTTTTTTCTATTTGTTGTTTTATTTTCGAGTTAATATGCAAAACATTTTGGGTAAGTACAAAATCTTATGGAAACAAACTCTCCGCTAAGTCATGCTACTTCTTCAAAACCGCATATGAGTGCAACATTTTTCATGTTTGCACTCAATTTTCAATGACTCAATTTTTGACCTAGCCAATTTTGCATACTTACAAAAACATCCATACTTGTAGCAAGAAAATCCTCCTACACACAAATTCAAAACAAAATATGTTACTAACCTAAAATGATCTAACATAAAACAAACAAAATAAACTTCGAAGAATGCAACAACACAAAAGCATAAAACTTTGGGTTACCTCCCAAAAAGCATTTGTTTATAGTCTTTAACTCGACTCTACTTCAAAGTTTTTATTGAACAAGATCAAGATATGATGCTGACTTTGTCCGCTCTACATCTCCATCCTAAGTAAACCTTCAATCTCTGGCCATAAACTTTAAAATTCTCCTCATATAGATTTTCAATTTCCACCATTCCATAGGGAAATACCTTAGTCGCCTTGAAAGGACCTATCCATCTAGATTTTAACTTCCTAGGGAAAAGTCTCAATTTGTAATTATATAACACTTGTCCCTCATGGAATTCCTTCTTCAAGATGTGAGCATCATCTCACTTTTTTGTTTGCTCCTTATAGAGCTTGGCATTCTCATAAACTTTGACACGAAGTTCATCTATTTCATTTATTTGAATCAAATATTTTTCGCCTGTAGCTTTTACATCAAAATTGAGAAACTTAGTTGCCCAAAAAGCCTTATGTTCAAGTTCAATAGGAAGATGACATGCCTTACCAAACATGAGTCTATATAGAGACATTCCAATAAGGGTTTTGCATGCAATTCTATATGCCCACAAAGAATCATCTAACTTCATTGCTCAATCTTTCCTCGATGAATTTACAGTCTTCTCCAAAATGTGCTTAAATTTCCTATTAGAAATCTCTACTTGTCCCCTTGTTAGTGGATGGTACGGTGTAGCAATCCTATGATGCACTCCAAATGTATTTAACAAGGTTTCCAAATGCTTGTTAATAAAATGACTACCCCCATCATTTATCATAACTCTAGATGTGCCAAATCTAGTGCACAATTTCTTATGGAACCTATTTACTATTTCTTCATCATTTTGTGAAGATGCTATAATTTCTATCCATTTGGACACATAGTCTACTGCTACTTAAATATGTTTATTACCATAAGAAGAGGGAAACGGTCCCTTGAAGTCTTTGCCCCAAACATCAAATAGTTCAACTTCAAGTGTATTGTTCAAAGGTATCTCATTCTTCTTGAAAATATTTCAAACTCTTTGATACTATCACAATGTGCTACAAATTTTCTACAATCTTGAAATATATTTGGCTAATAAAATCCACATTTTAATACCTTAGATGAAGTTTTAGAGGGTGACCACTATATAACATACCATGGCAATGACTCAAAATATTAAACATTTCTATTTCAGGGACACATGTTTGAATCATTCCATCAGCACATTCTCGAAACAACAACAAAGGCTCATTCCAAAAATAAGATTTACAATCATGGAAGAACTTTTTCTTTTGTTGGTGTTTAAACCCATATGGAACAATTCCACAAGCCAAGAAATTCACAATATCAGCATATCATGGGACACTTACCTCGACTTGTATCAAAGATTCATCAGGAAAGCATTCATTTTTCCCATGTGCTCTAGGCAAGAAAGATGATTAACTACCAAATTTTGTGAGCCCTTCTTATCCCTGATTTCCAAATCAAATTCCTGTAGATTGTAAGACCCATCTGATTAGTCCTTAATTTAGAATCTTTCTTAGCCATTAAATGTGATCGGTATAAACAATCACTTTGGAACCTAGTAAATATGGCCCAAACTTACCAAATGCATAAACAATTGCTAGCATCTCTTTTCTGTTGTAGCATAATTAATTTGAGCCTCAAAGAGTGTTTCGGCTAGCATAAGAAACAACATTCAACTGCTTATTCTTCTTTTGCTCCAATACTGCTTCAATAGCATAGTCGCTACCATCACACATAATCTCAAAAGAAAAAGACTAGTCTGGTGGGGTGATAATTGGTGTTGAAATCAAGGATTTCTTCAACCTATTAAATGCATCAACACAAGCATCATCAAACCCAAATACATCTTTAGTTAACAAGTTGCATAAGGTTTAGCAATTTAAGAAAAATCCTTTATAAAGTGTCTATAAAACCCATCATGTCCTAAGAAATTTCAAACAGCCTTCACCCATGTAGGAACCGACTGCTTTTCAATTACCTGAACTTTTGTGCAATCCACCTGAATTCTCTTACCTGAACTTTTGTGCAATCCACCTGAATTCTCTTGGAGGAAATCTTGTGTCTCCAAATTATGCCATCATCAACCATGAAACGGCATTTCTCCCAATTCAACACAAGATTGGTTTCAAATTTGTAAGACTTTCCTCAAATAAATCTCCAAAGACTGTGAAGTCATCCATGAAAATCTACATACACTTCTCCACCATATTAGAAATATTGCCATCATGCATCGTTGGAATGTAGTTGGCACATTACATAGTCTAATAGTATTTTCCAATAAGCAAAGGTACCATATGGACATGTAAATATCATCATTTCTTGGTCTTCTAGTGCAATGGAAATTTGCAAATAACCTGAAAAGCCATCAAGAAAACAATAGTAAGCATGACCAATAGCTCATTCTAACAGTTAATAAATAAAAGCTAAGAGATAGTGATCCTTTCTAGTAGCTGAATTTAGTTTTTTGTAATCAATGCAAACTCTCCAACTCACTACTAGCCTGGATGAGATTTTCTCACCCTTTTCATTCTCCAATAGTTGCATAGCCCGTTTCTTTGGAACACATTGTATCGAACTAACCCAATACTATCAGATATATGGTACATTATTCCAGCATCTAACTTAATTACTTCTTTCCTTACAACCTCTTTCATGTTCTTATTCAATCTCCTTTGAGCCTCTCTCCATAGCTTTACATTAACTTCCATCAAAATCTTATGCATGCATATGGAAGGACTAATACCCTTAATATCATAAATTTGGTACCCAAGTGTTTTAATTTTGCTCTTAGTCAACCTCACAACTCTTCTTCTTTGCTCACTAGTTAATTGGGAGACTAAAATATTTGGTAGGTTTCATTCCCTCCCAAAAAAACATATTCCAGATTAGGAGGTAATGGCTTAAGCTCGAACTTAGGAGGCTGAACCCTTGAGGATGGTGTAGGATACAAAGTCTCAAGTAAAGGTTCATAGATATGTTCCTTTTTTTCCTTATCCTGCCCACTCTCGAATTTCTCCTCCTCATCATCATTATCCTTTTTCCCCATAATTTCCCTCACACAATCACAAATTACCTCTACTCTCATACAAGAATCATCCACATCATGATATTCTAGATATTTGAAAACATCAAAATCTATACTTTGATGCCCAAGTCCAAGGGTTAAAATTTTCACATTAATAACTACAAGTGCTCTCCCTGTGCTCATAAAAGGTCTTCCTAAAATTAGAGGCACGTCTCTATCAGCTTCAAAATCAATAGGAAAATAAATTTCCCAACTTTCACAAAAACATCTTCTACTACTCCTACAGGGTCTCTTGAGTGATTGATCTGCAAGTTGCAATGAAAATATTGTAGTTGACAAGTCTCCAAGTCCTAATTTCCTGAAAATAGAGAAAGGCATCAAATTAACATTGGAACCAAGATCACATAGGCATTTAGAAAATTCAATATCACCAATAACACAAGGGATAGTAAAACTGCTAGGATCCTTCAATTGCAAAGGAAGTTTCTTAGAAATAATGTTGTTGCACTTTTCAGTTAATGTTATAGTTTGAAATTCCTTAAGCTTCCTCTTATTGTTTTCTACTGTAGCAATGAATTTCCATAGACTACTTATAATATAGAGCATAGAAGATTCACTTGTTCTACTAGACAAATAATGAATATTTTAATGACTCTCATTAAGATACCAGGCTAGATACATATAAATGGTCATAACTAACAATTTTTTTGTTGGAGAGGCACAAGAAGAAAACTGAATGTTAGTCATCGGCAACATGTAAGTTATCGGTATTTTTCTATTTTATTATAGTAAAAGTTTTTAAAAGTTTAATAGTTACATAACTAAGTCGTCATACTACGAGATAAGGATGAATATTTATATATCAGCTATCGAAAAACATTATTAATTAATAACAATTGTATAATGACGGTTATTCAAGAACAATAAAAAAGATGTGTTCAATAGCTTGTGATGGCGTTCTATTTGGGCTCTCAGATAGCACTAATTGTTAGTGATTATTCAGGCACATTGTGAGTATTGAAGTTATGTGAAGTATATTATTTTTGTAAGTCTTTGTTCCTTAATAGTTTATTATTAGTACTATTTTCCTAGTAAATTTTTTTTAGTATTCGAGCTACACTTCTAAAGTTAATTTAACACCCAAATATTTAAATTTGTTTCAACTCGGTACTCAAGTAACAAAAACTGTAATGTATTCATTTAAAATATTAGGAAAATTAATTAAAATCCCATAAAAGATTCTTGTGTCAAAAGAACACCCATAGAAATAATAAAAAGATCCATTCCACGAACTTTTAATCCTAAAAGTCCAATTTCATTTTTTTATTATTTATTTATTTATTTATTATTATTATTATTATTATTATTGTTATTATTATTATTTTGAAATATTAGTTTTACTTACCTATATTAGTTATTTATCTATAGAGAACGTTTATCAAAGCTGGTTGATAAAGATTTTAATATTCTTGTTTAGTTTATTCAATTTCGAACGTTGAAATTTTCTCACTATACTTTATATAACTTAAAATTGAAGAAAATATTTCAATAATGCACATGTCGTATAAAAGATCAAAAACTATCTTCTCTAGGGGTACAATCAAGACCAAAAAATTTAGGTGGTAAAGTCTAAAAAACGTAATACTTCGGATGGAAAAATATCATTACCTTAAAATAAAATACAAGTTCACGAGCATCGGGCCTAGACACAAAAGGCTCAAAATCAGCTCAAGGTCAAGTTCAAGCTCAGCTCAACTAGCTCAAACTTGGCTTGTGGAATTTGTGAGCCAACTCAACTCATTTGCCCCCTAATCTTTTCAAAAAATTAAGTTACTAAAATCAACTTAATTAAAGATCTAAAAGACAAAAAAATCTTAGAAATATTCATTTTTTAAATGTAAAATTAATTCAATAATAATTTAGTCAAAATATTAACTATTGAAATTTTTTGAATGATAAGCTGGTCGATTGGATTTTATATAGCAAAATAATGTCATAGATCGTTTGAACATAAAAATGTATTTTATGGGATCCCTTTTCTATTTTTTTTTAATGTATATTTGATGATTTTCGTTAGTTTGGATTTCAATGAGATGATTTTGATAACAACATATCATTTAAGACAATCATAATAACTTCCTTGGGTATCAAATTAACAGTAAACATAAACTCAGATATATATCAAAATGATTTTCACTTACTATTTTTTCTTTTTCTTTTTCTTTTTCTTTTTCTGTTTATTATGGTGAGCTGTAGCATTCTTCTACAGTAAGTTCAAAACAATGAGAATGGTAGCCTAGCAGCAGGAATGGAGCCCAGGATGGAGCAAAGGTGCGGTAAGGGCAGGTCGTCCCTCCCTTAAGTTCATATCGAGCTAAAATTTATATATATTTTTATGAAAATTTTGAATTTTGACCTCACTAAATAACAATTTATGGCTTCGTTCTTGCCTGGCAACAAACTTTGGAGTGCTAGGTAACATGTCCCACTATCGATGTTAGATGGCATTAATTATTAATTAAGGCGGAGATTAATCCCACTTAGCACTATCTTAAATTCCTTTATGTCATTCCTATGGATGTTTGACAGATTTTTTTTTCTCTCTTTTTTTATTTTTTTCTAAGTAAATTTTTGTCGCAAGTCCTTAACTGATGTTAGACTAACCAGAACTTTCTCCTTGAATTTGAATCATAAAATGTAGCACACGAACGGTGTTGAGAGGTTGGCACCTTACGGGAGTCATGCGGCTTAGACAACCTGCAATAAATGCAAAAGCCTTTCGGGCCTCTTCCCCTCTGATTTTTTTTGTTTTTTTGTTTTTTTACTCTCATTAATTGTGGTTTGGCCAACATTGACCTAATGGGTTAAGGTTCTAAATGTTCATACTTTTCTATTTTATTTTACTAGTTTACTGCCTAGTTTATTTTTATACTTCATGGCAAATGTTCATAAAGTATTACTTTCTTTTAATTTGTGGACACATGCCGAAAACATTATCAATAAAATATGGTGCGAAGATAAAAATAGGAAAGAAGATTTAAAAATGGGGTTCGACTAACTAATTTTTGGAAAATTCTTGCCCAAATTCGATTTGGCCGCACCAAACCAATCATGTAGCAAGTATTAATACACTTGTCATGTGACTGATCACGCTCCCTAAACTGTATACCAATTACATAACAAGTGTAAAACACTTACCACGTGATTAATCCTAGTGTGGTCGAACCCAATGCGGGTGAGAATTTCCCCTAATTTTTCGATTTGCCCATTAGAACAACTTATGTCCTACTCCTAATAGATTGATCCCAAAATAGCATATCCAAAGTGTAAGAAATCTAATAGACAACACAATTGCAGAATTTGTCCACTTGTATTTTAATTTAGGAATAATTATTCTCACCTTCCCTGAGTTTAGGTGAAATTACAAATAAGCTCCTCTTGTTTCGAAAATTACCAATACCTCCTTGAGTTTTGTCCCCTTATTGCTAAATCAGACAAAAAGACTATAATACCCTTCCCCCCCCCCCTCCCACCCTAAATACAAAATTACGAATAACCCCCTCTTATTTTGAACATGAATGATACCTAGCCTTGCCGGCATATCGCCACTATTTGGATGGTAAAGCTACACATTAATTTTTTCGTCTCCTTAAGCCTGTCAAAACCCCTCAATAATTTTTGTTAATGCTTCATCCATTTGAATTTAATTGAACAAAAACTACATCAAATCCTAACTCGACATTACATCTCCTCCGTCTAATTTCTCTACCACTGTCGGTTCTATCCAAAAATGGGTTTCATCAATGTGTTGCTCATTGCAATTAGCTAAAGACCCTTTCAGATCCCGCTGAAAAAACCCATCAGAGAGCGCGACCCTTCGTTGCGTGTCTTATTTCGAAAATATTACAGATATACACTTATGTAATTCGAAAAATTATAATAAATACCCTTTAAGTTTCAAAACCTTACAATAAATAAGGGTATTTTGGTCCTCAAAAAATGATGGAAAAATTGACCGAGGGCATTTCGGTAATTCACTAACGACAGGGTGTTTTCTGTAAAACATTGATATTTGTCAAGGGAGTATTGATAATTCTTGAAACAAGAGGGGATTATTTGTAATTTTGCCTAAACTCAGGAGAGGTGAAAGTAATTATCCCTTTAATTTATATTAAGTCGAGAATACATTCTAAGTAACAAAAAGCCTAATACAATGTTTGATTACACATATATGCATAAAGTGGACTTCACGATAAATCACAAACTTGAGTTTAACAAATGGTCACAGAACATTGCCCCAAAAAAAAAAAAAAGGGGGGGATGATGAAGACCAACAAATCAATGCTGGCTAGCTAGTTGTCCTTAATTGTAGATTTTACGAACAAGCACGAAATCACATTGTCTCAAATTTTGAGCAAAGCTCTTATTTTGAAACTTGTTGTTCTAACTAACATATGATGATCACAAAATGTATTTATAATATTTACATAAAGTAAGAATGGAAATTAAAAAGCATGCACATATATACTAGCATGTGGCGCGGGGTCTAAATTTCTTGAGCCAAAGACCTAGTATAATTTTTTTCTTCTGCAGGAGGTTCAACCACCACCAACCTTTTTTTTCCCCCCCTTGTCCAGCAAACCGATTTTAATGTTACAATCAATTCATTATATCTCCTACCTGTTTACGTGTCTATACAAATCCCCCTCTTTTCTTTTTTCCATTAGCTTCTCTCTTTTTTTGCCATTGTCCCATTTACTTATACACTTAGTTTTCAATTTCTTTTTCTTTTTTCATTTTATGGGCATTATATTGTCACATTACACAACAAATAATTAGAAAAAATAAAAAATAAAAAATTAGTCATGGTGGCTTAATTATAATCTTGTAAAGCCCTCATTTTTCGTCTTTAAATCTACTATTGCTTTTTGTTGTTATTTTTCTCCAAACAATGGCAGTTAAGGATACAATTTTGTCAGTCTCAACAATGGGAGGCAATTTCTTCAACAAAATCTTGAGTTTCATAGTTTTCACTCTCTTAGACCTCCTGGATTTCATCCTCTGTTACGCGTACAGGGTGGCCGATTACTTCGTCGAATCGGAATGGAAGGCGTGTTACTGCTCGTCGGCGAGGGAAGCGATCACCTGCAGCGGGAAGATCCTGGTCTCGGAGCAGGGTGAGTCGAAGATCGTCCGATTGACCAACTGCAGCAAGCTCCAGCTGGAGGAGATTTCAGACACCCTCTTCACGCGCCCCTCGTTGGTGTCCGAGGTGTCGAAATCGACGGTCGGGAAGTATTATTCGTCGAGGAGGAGGGTCGTCAACCGTCGATCGACGTTCACGGTTAATCCCACCATCGTTGAGATGCTGCAGGGGAGGATTATTGGGAGGGCACAAACGCTTCCGGTTCCTAGGTGGTCAGATTGTTATTGCAACACCTGCACCTCATGGAGTTCGTCTTCCCAAGAAACTCTCCTTGTCAAAGCTGGTGGAGCTAAAGGTAATTAATAAAGAATATTATTTTTTTTAAAAATTACTATTGCATGACAGGGTGACGGGGTTAATTTTTTATTTTTTTAAAAAAAGAGGGCGATGTTTGGTATGACACAATATAAAATTTTAAATTTGATAAGAAAATACATATGAAATATAGTCTTAAATAGTAGACTTTAACGGACAAGGAGTGACAAAACCCTTTTTGCTAGTTTCAAAAGAATTGCTGTGTGAATTCAACTTTGGATTCTCTTCGCACACCAAATGATTTAAAAGGTGTCACATTTTTAAAAAAAATAATATTTACTAGCAAAATTGGAGAAATTAATTTTGACAATATAATATATGAATGTAGTTTAAGACTGAATTCATATAAAAAAAAAAACAAAATTTGGACTTTTCCTGAGCTCTCGTATCCGATTGCACAACTATGTAATCAGGGACGAAGCCAGGAAGCGAATTGGAGGTATGCTTTCCCCTCTCCCCTCAAACTTATATGGAACTAAATTTTGCATGCATTCTTAAAAAAAATATATATATATAATTTCGCTCTCCTAAATGGTAAAATACTTTTTAATAAAAAAATTAATATCTGAAATGAAAATTTTCCAACTTTGTCCCTCAATATAATACAATTGAAAAAAGATTATTTTATTTTTTACATTGTTTAATTTTTCTTCCCACGTCTTTTGTGAAACTTAGAAAATGTTCAAGAAGATGTGCTCTTCATTCACGGGTTCATCTCATCCTCCGCATTTTGGACGGAAACCCTATACCCAAACTTCTCAAAATCTGCAAAATCGAAGTACAGATTTCTCGCCGTTGATCTACTAGGTTTTGGGAGGAGCCCTAAACCGACGGATTCACTCTACACTTTGCGGGAGCATTTGGAGATGATAGAAAGGTCTGTTCTCGAGCCGTACAAAGTGAAGTCTTTTCATATCGTGGCGCACTCTCTCGGCTGCATTTTGGCCCTCGCTCTCGCCGTCAAGTACCCTGGTTCGGTCAAGTCGTTGACGTTGCTCGCACCTGTAAGTTTTTTAGTTTTAATTTGTGCCAGACCGGATGACTAAGACAAAAAAAAAAAAAATTACGAAGGGGTCGTAAAACAGTTTCTCTCTCTCTCTCTCTTGATGGGTTTTACAGAGATTCTTGAATTCGTGTTAGATTGGATAAGTTACAATTATATGCATTTAGATTCTTGCCCTTGTGTTGCATTAGATAATCTGTACTTATTGTGTAATTAGATAGGCTCTTTCGGCTCATAATTAGAAAATGGACTTCTATTTGAATTTTTTGCCAAGCGAGAAAATATGATATTATTAATGAAGTATTTTAAAGTGATTATATTAAAATTGCCACAAACATCATATATTAAGTTGTGATATTGTTTTTATATTTCCACTTATGATATTAATAACGCATTAACAATATATTTTTTATCACTAAATTATAGCAGATTTAGTATTTTACATTGTCATATCTACAATCAGTGGCACTGTAACTAGTTAGTGAAAAAAAGATTGCTGATAGTATTTTAAGTGTATAACTGATTATTAAAAGGAAAAAAATTAAATATGAACTTTTCATATCATTATCATTGTAAAATTTATTTTCATCTAAAATAAAATCTTTTTTTGTTTGTAATTTGTAACAATTTTACATTGTTATTTAATATATACTTATAAACTCCCCTCCCCCCCCCCCCCGAACCGCCCAGTTCGGATCCTCTGTTATAAAACGGTACTACATCTTCTCCTCTATACGGTGAGTGGTTGAGATAAGGAAAGAGAATCTTCAAAATTTTTTCATATCATAAGTTTTTCTCTTTCTTTATTTTAACCGCCCACCAATACACATGTGGTGTACATTGATGAATGTAGGAGAAGATGTAGTACCGTTTTATAATAAAAGGTCCGAACTCCACAGGAACACGATGGAGGAGATTTAAATTGTATGATATTTATTATAACATATTAGGAAATACCCGGTTCAAATGGTCCCTAAACCACATTTGATGCTTTGTTGGGGGGGGGGGGGGGGTGTGGAACCATTTGAACCAGATATTTCCTAAAATGCTATAACAACATATTTTGATCGTGTTCCCGTGGTGCATATTTTGGAGCGTGAACAACAACAATTACATACATATATATATTTAATATCAACTTAATATGATAAATAATTTAATATTAACTTATTATGGCAGCCATATTTTCCAGCACCGAAGGGGGAACAAGCAACGCAATACATGATGAGAAGAATTGCCCCGCGGCGCGTGTGGCCGCCAATCTCATTTGGCGCGTCATTAGCTTGTTGGTATGAGCACATTAGCCGGACCATTTGCCTCGTCATTTGCAAGAACCACCGCCTCTGGGAATTTCTCACCAAACTACTCACCAGAAATAGGTGTGTAATTCTTCTACTCATAAAACACACACACACACACACACAATATTAAATAAATACTGAAAAAAAGAACCCATTTTCACAAAAGTCTCTCCAGGGTGTAAATATTAAATAAATACTGAAAAAAAGGACCCTAATATTTCTTTTCGTTTTACATACGCCCTTTAACTACGGGTGTAATTTGTAATATAAAGCTAATATTAAAGGACTTTTTAATTTTAATTTTCGTATCACATGAAATATTGTAAAACGGGATCAAATCTCAGGGACTATTTCGCAATTAATCATGTATATATATACACACACATATTATATGTATGTATTTAGCCGTGTAAATGCATAAAACATACCTACTTCTAATGGACCATCTGATATTGCCCATGTCTTGCACGCCGCCATGTATGTCTATATATTCAATTAATAGTCAAAATTACCACAACAAACAGAACAATTTTTTTTTTCTTGTTCTAAATTATGGGCAACCATGATTAAATTAATGTTAAAATACGCTCCCTTATTTTGAGATATAAAAATAAAATAAAAGCAATAGTTTAGACTTTATGAGTTCAGCATTTTTGAGCATGGTTTGATTAAAAGTACTTAGGGAGTTAGGGTATAACTTAATTCCTAGTTTAGACAATCGTTATCCCATGGTTTTCATGCTAGATAAGTACAATGATAACATTTACTCCCTCCGTCCCATAACAGATGTCATTTTAAGTTATTGCACAAGGATTAAGAAAATAGACTAACACCATTAATTATAGATTAATTTGACTAAAATATCCCTATAATTAACGAGTTGTTGGGGGACTTTTGAACAATTCACAAAAGATATTAATTATTGTCTAAGGGTATATTAGAAAAATACTAATAAATTTCCTCTTGAAATATGAGAAAGACAAAAAACAAAATATTATGGAACAAAAAATTATTCCTAAAACGGCACTTATTATGGTACGGGAGTCGTACATTTTCAAGTCTTAAATGCCAAAAAATAAAATAAAATATAAATTCGCAAAAATTCCATGAATTGATATTCTAGTTTAGATGGAGGTAATTATGAACTTTTAACACGTTTGAATAGTGGTCCACCTACTGTATCTACTTTTTGAAATCCATTTAAACTCCTTTACTGTATTTGATTACTCTGTTTAATCATTTTGGAAAACTAAATTATATTATTCAGTTAAAGTTCTTATATTCACGGAATATATGTATAGTTGATGCCACATAAAAGTGTAATTAATAATTAATGTATTAATGTGTCATGGTCATGATCAGTGCCATTACTTAAATGTACGAGTCCTGGCAAACATCATAATTAAGGCATTTATAATCACACCATTAAAATGAATTGAAAGACCCTTTATTTTACAAAATTCTCTTAAAGACTGTGTAACAATTTTTAAAAGCAAAATTAATATCTGAAAATGCTTATCAGAACACGGAAATGTGTACGAATAAGCGTTTTATTAAATATATATATATATATTTGTGTATATATATATATATTCTTTTTTCGGAATTACATTCACGAAAACCATTGTAGGCAGAGTTACTTATTTAACTCGAGGGAGAAGTACCAATTAAATTTAGAAAGGTCTTCTATAAAGCTACTAACAAGTCAAATAATGTTCGTAGTTGGAGACTTGAATTTGGAAATTATGACACAAGTAAACCTAGTGTTACAATTAATTGACAATTTAGACTATATATAATATTATTGTTTATTATTATAGTAAGAGAGAGCACATCATGCTAACTACAATATTTTTCTTGATTTGTTTTTATTCCTACTTCTTTCTTCTCTCTTCTTTTCATGTTCTCTTTACTCTCCCCCGCCCCCCGCCCCCCCGCCCCCCCCCCCCTCTCTCTCTCTCTCTCTCATCTCACTTTGTAATGGCTATTTTTACTTTCTTTACATTTGTTTTCTTAATGTATTTTATCTTAAATTATTTTATTTTCAAGTAACATTAATTTTGTAAATGTGTTATATTATAAATAGCTAAATATATATAGAACAAAACCAATAAATATTTATAATTTCATACTTTCAAAACATCGAGTGTGTCACGACTGCTAATATTAATAATCTTACAAGTCGGTTTAATTTACTTTTTGCAGGATGAGAACATACTTGATGGAGGGTTTTTTCCTACACACACACAATGCCGCGTGGCACACGCTACACAACATCATTTGCGGAACCGCGGGGAAAATCGAAGGCTACCTGGACGAGGTCAAAAACAGACTTAAATGCGACATTACAATATTTCATGGCAAAGACGATGAGCTTATCCCTGTCGAGTGTAGTTACAACGTCCAATCGAGAATTCCTCGAGCCCACGTTAAAGTCATCGAAAACAAAGACCACATTACCATAGTTGTCGGAAGGCAAAAGGCGTTTGCCCGAGAGCTCGAGGGGATTTGGAAGATTGCCAGTGGTGGACGAGAGTTGGAATGATAATTAATTAGAAAAACGAAAGTATAAAAAAGCAGTACAAATAAATGTGAATTTGAGAGAGAGAGAGAGAGAGAGAGAGAGAGAGGGACAGAGAATTGAAATCCCTGTTTGATAAATTGAAAATAGGGATATCCTTGGGCAACTTTTATGATCATCATTTTGTTTTCATGTTGTGATTTTTTTTTTTACCAGTCCTTGTTCAAATATCGTCACTAATTATTAATATTAAGGCGTGGGGATGCTTCAATTTTTAGTATCCTTTTTTTCTTATTAAATTTCATTTTATATTCTTGATTTTTGCAGTTCGAATTTTCTATTGCATAATTAACCTACATCTTCTATTACACTTATTAATACATGTCACGTGTTATTGCATCCTCTGTTGTCCTTCATTATGGCTTCAGTTTCTTTTTTGTACGTCATGAGTTATTTTTTCCTTCTAAAATATATTTGTAATACGGTTGCTTACTACAAAGTATGGGAAATTTAATATTATTTTTGGTATATATCATAAGTAAAGTTCTATTTAATTTTGATATTATAGATTGAAAATGTTTCAAATTTTATCTTGAATTATTATTATTATTATTATTATTATTATTATTATTATTATTATTATTATTATTATTATTACTACTCACAGTGCTAGTACCATCCAACTTTTGTTAAGTTTTTAATAGAAAAACCATGAAAAAATCACTTGAGATGTTACGTCCGCCATTTAAATAGAAAAAAATTCTCCATTTCATTCCATAAGAAGTTAGGTTTTATTTCAATTTTGGTACCGTAATTTCCTATTATAAGACAAACTCAACGTATCATGCAATTTTGGTGTATTTTTTCCAAGAACAATTTGAACGGAAATTGGCAAATTAACCCATATTGAGGGAAAAAAAGATATAACTTATAAAATTAATTTGAGACATTTTCAAACCATAGCATTAAAATTAAAAGAGATATAAGTTATAAGAATGCGAAAAATGATATGTTTCTCGATAAAGTAATATTATTATTTATAAGGACAATAACGTAAAACGCTTCAAGAGTCGCACCCATTAATTCTTACCTAAACCTTGCGAGTGAGTTATTTCTTGGTTTGACACCTGCGCCAAATTGCAGGCAATATATACGAATCAACGACTAGCAAGTTAATTAAATGCACTGGCAATTCATGTCAGGCTAACAGGAGCTCTGTCAATTGCTACAGGAAAAAATTATCGTCCTGCAGCTCACCCATTGGCAAATTAGATCAAAATTATTAAAAGTTTAAACTAGAAAAATTATAAAATTTTAATGGGTTTATTGTATTTTTAAGATAGTTAAGATAACACTTTTTACATTGAGGATAAATTATATTGAAAGTGACAAATGTGGGATAAGAACTTTTTTTTTTTTTTTTTTTGTAATGTTAGGCCTTCTGCCAATTTTTCGATCAGTGTCGCTGAAAAATGACACATGACGCATACATAATCACCAAAAATGCTTATGTGTGCGCCACGTGTGCGCCATGTCATTTTTCGATGATGATATGTGTGCCACATGTCATTTTCCGACAAAAATAACCAAAAAATTCGATGAAGTCCTAACATTGTAAAAGAAAATAAAGACCATATAAAAAAAATAATAATAAAAAAAAGAAAATAAAGACCATACCAAAACAAAAAAAAAAAAAAGAAAATAAAGTTCATATCCCACATTTATCACCCCCAATAAAATATATTCTCAATATGAAAAATAACATATTAATTATCCTAAAAAGAAGCAATAAAGCCTAATTTTAACACTTTATATCCTAAAAAACTATAAATTTGGCAAATTGCATCCCTAAGTACCATTTTGTTGGCAAAATGCACTGCTGTTCAATTTCCATAAGAAATTTGTGTTTAGAAAATGATTAAACTAGTACTGAAGGGCTAAAATAGCATTTTATCTCTTATTTCATAATCCACGTTCTTATTATATGTATAAAATTATTATCTCTTATTTAATATAATTATGCACTTGAATTAAGATTTTTACACTTGATGTATATTCATTTAATGAAACAAAATATAAAATACGATTTAAAATAAAAAATCTTGTGTGTAACTTTCATGTTTATGAATTTGGCATTGATACTTCAATTATTATACCATGTTCTTAATTTTGTCATGTGCGACAATTGTGAGACTATTGAAAGTCGTGGATGGTTCACAATAAATGAGAGCACCACAAATTTTGTAGCCATCTGTCCTCACTTATGACAATAGAACTTTGAGGAGCCATTAATATAGTGGTTCAATATTTGACTTATAAATTATAATAGCTTTTACTAAGGAAGCAAATAGGTGGTTATGCAGCTACAAGTATTAATTTTGAATCCACAAATGAAGAAAAAACCTACTTGCCGAACAAAAAGAAATAGGTTAGCAAAGAAAAAAAAAAGTTGGAAAGAGAAACTAGGAGACAAGAAGTGGTTTCATTGTCGGACTTCTGCTTGTCTAATAGCCTGGGCTTATGGGGTCAACCCGCTGAAAATAAAAAAACAAAATAGGTAGTTGATGAAGTTATATTAAAATGATAACATAAACGTTATAATATCAATAATAATAAAGAGGTTGTCCTAAGTTATCATCAATGATAACTAAAGGTATTTTCATAACGACAACATATTGATACGAAATTTTTTCGATAAATCATATTAGGGCTTTTTGTCACTAAGTTATTATATGAGATTGTCAAGAATTGTCGATTATGATAGATAAAATATTAATTTTTCATTATATATAAGAAAACACCTCTGTCACTAATGAAAAATTTATCACGAAGAGAATCTGTCACAAACTTAAGGTATCTGTGATGGATTACTACAAAAAAAAAATGTATTTTTGTGACAAAATATTTGTGAGGAGATTTGATTTCGTCACATAAATATATATACCATTATGTGACAAATTATAATTTCATCATATTAAATTGTATTTTTTAAAACAAATTGAAGTTTCCTCACAATAACTATGACTGATGTGAGGAAATATAATTTTCATCATGAAAAAGAATTTTTTTTCCTCACAACAAATTAACAACATGATGTTATAAAAAAAAAAAATTCCTCGCAAACTATCTAATTAATATTTTTCCTAATTTCCTAAAAAAATTAAATGAATAAATGTTATAAAAGAATTTCTCAAAAAATATCAAATGAATATTTTTCATGATATCCCAAAAAAATAAAATGAATCAATAGAGACCCCAAATACAATTTTATTTGTAATTTTGACATTTTCAGGTATTTTTATAGTGATTAAAAAAAATAAAAAATTAATAAAATAAATAAATTTAGAAAGTTACAAAAGTTAATAAAATTTTTTCTCATAATTTAATATATATATATATATATATATAGCTGCTCAGAATAATGATCATCTTATCACCTATAATCCTAGTTAGTTAAATACCGGACAAGTAATATTTGACTTTCATAAAATGAAGTATTATTTCATCAAAATTATTAAACATGTTATATTAAAAGTACAAATATTATTCGTTAAGTTCAGAAAATATATGAAAAATAAAATTATTTTTTAATTATTCATACGTACGGATATTATGTGGGTATAGTATGTGTTTTAACTAACAAAACTTATAATTGTTTAAATTTATTTAATCAATACATAGCTAATTAATAAATTAAGATAACAAGTAAATAAGAATAATAAAATAACCAAACCATCAAGAAAATTGTAATTGGCATAATGGCTGCACTTCATTGAATTATACCCAAGGTCGGGGGTTTGAACCCCTTTGGAGCCGCTAGAGAGTTGCGTGCGTCTCATGCGGCACTGTTGGGGTTAGTGAAGGTCAGGGGTTCGAATCCGTTTAGAGTAAAAAAATAAAGTACTCATGCTAAAACACATTTTTTGTGAGGCAAAAGGAATTCGTCACGTATGTTTTTCGTGACAAAACAAAAAATTCTTCACAATAACTTTATGCGAGGGCCATTTTGTGAGGAAATTGTGATGAGCTTTTTTTTTTTTGTCACAAAAGCTTTTTCTGATGAAATTTTCATTTTTTGTGATAAATATTTTCATCACAATAAATCAAAATTTTTGTAGTGGATTAGTAATAGAATTCAATGTAAATATGACTACAAAAATAATCAGTCCATCACAAAAATTAAATTTGCATTTTATTTTGTCACTAATTAACTTTTTATGAAAATAATTTTTATATTGTCACAATATCACTCAATGGTGACAAAAATTAATGTTTTAGTTGTCACAATTGGCAATTAGTGGCACACCTATAATGACAACTTGGTGGCAATACAAATTCTCATTAGAATTTTGTGACAAAATTCCATTGTTACTAAGTTGTCCTAATTAGTGTGTAACTAATTATCAATTCTGTACTATGTTGTCACCATTGACATTGTGCAACCTATGTTTAGTGGCAACATAATTTTGTTGTCACTAAACGTGTTATAATTAATTACAATTTTTTCATTATCACTTGTTATAATGCCACCAATTTACTCATTTTCTTGTAGTAAATTAAGATTATAGGAAAGTATTTTTAGATGTAGCAATTAAAACTTCTATGATAATATCATATTCTGATCAACTTATATATTAGTTATTGATAATTCTTTCTAAAATATTGGCTTCTATAGACAATCCTGTCTCGTATTAACAATACTTCAATCCTCTAAGATATTCTATTCAAATGAATTGTAGGGAATAACTTTTTATGAGACGTATAATTCATTGTACGTAATCGGAGGAAACGATAAAAAGTGTTATGGGAAATAGTTTGACAACAATAGTAGAAGAAATAAGTCTAAATTACATGATAAATATAAGAATACAAAAACACAAGGTGACGTCTGGCCAAAATTTGAAAGCATATAAAGAAAGAAAGAGAAAGAGAAAGAGAAAAAGAAAATAAGTATCGGCACACAATATTCTATAGAAATACTAACTTTTAACTCGTGCGTTGCACCGAACAATAATTTTAAATATATAAATTTAATTTATTTAATTTTGTATTTGATTAATTTAAAATTGATAAATTTTATACGTATTTTCTAAATGTAATATAAATTAACCAATCAATGGAAAAACTAGCCAAAAATTTATTAAGTTAGGTATAACTGTTCAAACGTAGCAAAATAGCAAAATTTCTTAAAGATTTCAAATAAGTGTAGCTTATTTGATGTCAGACCAAATGTTCTTGAGGTTGCACTATTCTCGACAAATGTTCATATTTTCTTGTGCCAAAAATTATATATTATAAAAAGGACTTTTTGAAAAAAGAAAGACATCATTTTATATAATTCTATATAGAGTATTCAAATTTAATAAAATATAGTTTACCTTGTATTCTCTGTATTCACTAAAGAGAATAACCAAAACCCATGCATTATTACATTTTTATGCAAAAAATATAATACATAAGTGTAAATTACTTAATAAATTAAATAAATTTATTCATAAAAAATATAGTTATGAAATATATGAAGAAAAATGTAATGAACGTACTTGAGTTGATGAAAAATGTGGATGGAATACATTAGCGGAAATCATTGAACTGATGAAATGGTCTTCGTAAATAAAATTAGAATCGGGACGTTCCTCTATAGTTTTGACGGCACGCTAATTTGAGAAATATGATTGATAGAAGGAATCTCGAATTGAATTCGTATAACTTGAACAAAAAATTGAACTCGTGAGCAAATTAACATTTGAGAAATATTATTGTTGTATACGATTGAGTGTTTCCATCTTCAGCAACCACTCTAAGTGAGAAAATATGATTGTGATTGTGATTTTGAGGGCGAAAAAAAATGGATATTCGATAATTCAATGAATTGATACTTGAGACCTGTGGAAGATATGAATAACCACTACTAGAGAACAATAAAGTAGCCACTGATTTAGTCATGAATCTTGGCCAAAATTCAATGCTAAATATCTTAGCCACGGATTTGGCCATGAAAAAAATTCATGGTTAAAAGTGGTAAGGCTGTACTTTGTCACGGATAATTTGGCCATGAAAAAGACCATGGCTATGTTCAAAGTTGACCATTGATTTTTCTGTGGCTAATTTTATTTTTTTAACAAAAGCCATGGGAAAATCCATGGCTATTTTTTTTCTCGAAAAAAAGATAAATTTGACCACAGATATTTTTTTGTGGCTGATTTATTTTTTTTAAAAAGATAAAGTTAGACACGGATAATTTTATTTTTCTTTTTTAAAAAAAAGATCATTTCGGCCATGGATTTTTCGTAGTTATTTCTGACTACAACTCTACTGTGTATTTTATTTTGCCGCACCCCAAAATCGGCACCAATCAAACCAAACACCAAACAAACTAATTTGTCTACAATTACACCCCATAACTTGCAAATTTTTAATTAAAAAACACCAACAAACTAAACAAATAGTAATAATATCACACAAAAGCGACATTGTAATACAATCAATCATTCCAACAAATTCAACATCATCTTACAATACCCTACAAAGCATAAACATCAAATATATAGTGGCAATTAATAAAAGTAGTACAAGATAAGCAATTTTGTCCTCCCAAATATAGCAAACAACATATATATCATCTTAACATCCACCAAATCGCCATCTGCACCACCACCATCATCGTCTTCATCTTGATCATCAGATCACCATTGTCCTTTTCATCTTGATCATCATCAACAACAACATTAGACTGTGACATGGATACTTTGTAGGAGAAGATGAAGTGGCCTGATCTTTACCCCTCTGAGGTAAATGAGCCTGGATATTTTTATGGATATCCGCCATCATCATCATGGCCTTGTGAAGCTCTGAAATCTCTCTGTTGTGTTTTTCCTTAGGATCAACAAGCTTCTAGTTGTGCTTCTTCTCAAGCTAGATTAACTTCTTCTTAAGCTCTTGCATCTTAGGATCCACCCAAATATCCACTTGAGTCCATATACTGCAAGGCTAATAGTAATAGTAGAGGGTCCATTGGAAACCCCATACCATCGACCTTACTTTAAACTGCCCATTGTCTTCTTCCACACTAAAATGACGAAAGATAATCAAAATTTCGTAATAATTTATATTCTTTAATAATGTATATATAACAAATTTTGTGACGACCTGGACTTCTTTATAATATTAATCAAAATATAAAGTATACAAAATATTTTTAAGTTTAATACTACAAGGTCATTGCTACCATATACAATATCTCAAAAGGCATACTAATACAATGTTTAAGTTTAATACTACAAGGTCATTGCTACCATATACAATATCTCAAAAGGCATACTAATACAATGTTTAAGTCGAACTTATAACAAACATAGGACAATACAACGATAACTCATAGTAATTCCTAATTAGCTACTAACTTCATAATCCCCTATGGTTCCGTCCGCATTATCCTTCACAATGTCTTCCCCTAAAATAGTTCACACAAGAAATGTCAGCAGTAGGGATTTTCTAAAGCACATAAGGTGAAAGTGTGTGTTTAAGTGAACATAATAATGTTAATTTTCACAATATATCACATAATTTTACACTATTGCCTTTGGATCACACTTGTGATCACAATTCCTTATAACTCCCAACTGTATTCCCCTTTCCTACTTTATTCTCCATAACACAATTTCCTACCTTATTCACCATGGTCGTATCTCGAGAATATGCCGTTCCTACGACCCACTTCATACATGGAACACTCCATCCATGTAAGGAGGGATTAGGATGATGGATGACGAGAACTTATTTTAAGATCAGCAAGCCCATTGCCACCCGACCGAACTTTGCCCCATTCACTCCAAACAAATCTGGGCTCGTTCATGTGCAACAAGGTTTTCAAGTAATACATATTGACACATAATGAGCATACTTTGATTAACATAGCTAAAGCATAATTTTAAATACCACATAACATATATGTCTGAAATCATAACTTCAAGATGAATCATGATAGAACATACTTAATCCTAGAGATCCTAAGCTTATATGCACCTAACATAGAGCATAATCTGTAATAAAACATAGTATGCATAGAAGAAAAATACACACACACGCACATATATATGTATTAAAACATATTATCTAGTAAAGCAAGAACTTTTACTTATGTAAATTAAGCAAAGTCCGTACCTTAGTAGATTATCTTCTTTCTTTATATCTATCTATATATATATATATATATATATTTGGATATTCAAATATTTTGAGAGTATTTGTAAGTGTGTGTGTGTGTGTGTTGTGCTTGTGTGTGTGTTGTGTGTTTGTGTGATGAAAAATGGTGGTCAAGTCTCCTCTATTTATAGTAGTTTACCCAAGACGTATGATTATTATATGTTAAAGTTTATCCTAACATTAAATGGATTCACACACGTGTTACTCTAAATAGTCCAAGTGTTACCCTAATTTTTACATATGTGTTGCCCTAATGTGCTTGGTGTTAACCTAAGTGAGGATGATCAATACATGTGTTGGCTACTTGAAAATGATCACTACAAGTGTTATAATAGGTTTGTACAAATGTCACACTAAATTAGATGAATATGACCTTATCTTTATCTTATTTTAATATGATCGGCACAAGTGTTAGTTTCTTCACAATTAATTAGCCATACATGTGGCTTCTTCAAAATTAGCCATACATGTGGTTTTCTACATAGTTAAGATTTATACACATGTATCAAATCTTATCTTATCCAATACCTAGGTGTAAGGTATCATTTATTAAGGAGAATGACATTTGCATGTGATACTAAAAACATTTCTATTGTATGTGTGTATATATATATTGTATTTCGAAATATATATATAATGTATCTATATCTCTCTCGAAATCTTCATATATTTATAAAGATATATATTTTAATTGTTAAAATAGTTTCTAATATATTATATATTCAAAATATATGTATATATCTACACTTTAAATATTTGTATGTTTATATTTGTCAATCTACTCACAATTAAATGCTATGTATAAGTATAATTACATATAAATTATAAGTCTACTAATTATGGATTTATATGTTACAAAATTAAATTTCCATTGTTTGTTAAACATAGTTATCATATTTTTAAATATCACACAATTTATCTAAAATAAGGAAAATAACAATTGCATCAATATTTAATCGCATATATATATATATAATGAATAATAGGAAGTATCGGTTGTTACAATTTTAATTATGAATCTTACTTCCAACTTATCTGACTCCTGAATAGGGCTTCCCTGTGCATCTTCGACGGCCTGGGTGCGAGTTTTATCATAGTTAGCTATGAACCTAACTTGCAAAAATAACTTTCATAATTTTTATAAAAGTGTACTTAACAATATATATATAAAGATAACTTTTTAATAAATGCTTGTACTCACCAATGATGACCTTGCCCACTCATCCACGTAATGCTCAACCCCATTCTCGTCTATCCAATGGGGGAGATGAGCAAATGTTTCATTAGTAGGAGGCTGATGCCCAAGTACTTTTGTGTAAAATGACGGATGTCGAAACCATCAAAAATAAATCCTACTCTTCTTAAAAAACAAAATAAGTTGTAGATAAGTTGAAAAAGGGTTGAATTCATAGGAGAAAGTTTTTGATCAAACTCTAAAATAACCAGGATATTAAATAAAAGTAAGTGGGATTTTAAAGAAATTACAACTAGAAGTGGTATAAATAAAATAAATGTGGAAATTTAATTGGACCTAAATCAATATGAGAAGTTCTCAGCTGAAGGTAATTCTTAGTGAGATGTTCATTGGATTGATCATAGATTCAAAGATAACTCAATAATTTCAAGCAATAGACTGATTATAGCCATTAGAAAACTGTTCTGACCTAATCTTTCCTTAATATTAAATTAAACATGCAAATGAAATGCATAATTCCTAATTAACAAATAACATGAATTAAACAAAGGAGTTCAATTTGTTAACAGTATTAAAAATTAGAAAGATCAAATCCTAGCCAACAAACTGCAAATGCGCATTCATTCAGGAACTAAATATGTTTTCATAACATAATCAAAACTTTTGACACAATCAAAATAAGCTACTTTTGACTTAGTATTAGTTCATTTAAACAACTATGGATTTAAATTTAGTAATTTGATTTATGCTATTCTATTACTTGAGTAATCGACCAAAATTGTGCAATAACATTCAGGGATGGTCTTTCCTAATAAAAGCAGAAAATATATAAATATTTCTAAACTAAAGAGATGGAAAAGAATGTTTAGATCTCACAATCCTTCATAGAACATCGACTTTGAATTAACCTTCGACTGAAAATAGAGAACTTAGCCACACATGGCTAAGAACACTACTAAAAGAAAATTTTAGTGATATAACTAAAATAAAACTTATATTGAGCTAGGATACAAACTTGGATACATTTTACAATCCTGTAAGACCTATATATAGGATTTCAAGATTGCTCCCATTTCCTTCAAATCCTAAACATACAAATCTTGAAGAGATTATAAATGACAAATCTTGATAATATAAATCATGACAACTTTTTGAAGGTAGACAAATTGATGGCCACTTTTTGGAGATACAAATGTTGAAAGCGTTGGAAACTTTCGGAGAAATCTTTTTTTCAACACACAAATTTTGACCACTTTTGGCAACTCAAGTCTTGATCACCTTTTTGCAATATTTAATACTTAATCATCTTTTTGCAAGATTTGTCTTACAAATCTTGACGACTTGTAAAGCATACAAATCTTGCCAATTCAATTGAGCATGCAAACTTTGTCGTAATTACCTTTTAAGTCTTCCAAACAATCTCCAAAAGGAGAACTGAATATTAATAAGATATGCTCTTGATTGCTTTGAATTTTTTCAAGACAAATTGGTGAACTTTTGGGGAAAAGATAATTTTAACTTTCAAGTGCTTTTCTTCTTAAAGCCATTTTTGCATTAGACGTGACAACATCCTATGGAGCAAGCACTTCTTTCATTACAAATTAGGCTTTTCTTCACAAATTAACTCTAAATCATTCTTTTTCACCATTTTCAATATATCCCAGATAAAATATAAAAACATGGTGAAAATCCCCATTTAAGATAAAAAAATCACTAAAACACGTATATTTAAAGTATCTAAAAATCAACAAAATATTTATCTTGTCATAAAATAAACTTAAATTAACAGAGTACACATGAGATAACCTCTTATAACTCAAAAAAAATGACAACATTGGATAACAAAAAATAAAAATAATATCACTTAATTAAATAGAGTACAAAGAGAAAACGATGACTTACCAGATAACCGTACCACCTGAGATGAGATCTTGAACCTCCCTTATGCCAGGGGAATCCCTTTTCACTTCAGCCTGATGTTTTGTTTGGTTTGTTTTGTTGGTTGATCCTTTTGAGTTCGAGCTTACCCCATATTACCTATAAAGCATCCCATGTTTGTTACCCTATCCAGTTAGGCCTTCTATTGTTCTTGTGTACTTTAGACAACCTATTTTTCAGGATCTCGAAGACTTCATGCTAGAAGTTCTTCCAAATTCTTTTTGTATGATCAGACCTCCAAAAGAATTTTTTTCTAAAGGAAACAAAAAAATATACAAACGAACAAGTTGTAGTAATATGCAATTTAATAATCAATTTGAAACACCCTAAATTTTATTTATTAATTTGGGAATGAGATAATACAACAACCCCTAGTATAATCCTATTGGATGAAATATTAGATACCATTTTAATTGGATTTATTCATTATTAATAGTTATGAGGTCTAGAATATAAATATACGAACTTAAGGGATTAATTTGCAATTTTTTGAAAAATTGGTGACGAGGGCTTACTAGGGAGTGCTACGTGACCCTTTCCTTTGCTATGAAGCTTTACACACTTGCTACTTAATAAGAGAACATCTCTATTTACAAGATTATTTTCAATACATATACACCACCCACCTATATGTTGTTTGTACCAAAAAAAGGTATGTCTCTCTCTCCCACCCACTTATTTCTTCCATGAATTACACATGCTTCATTGTCATTTTTTTTTCTAATTCATTGATTTCCTATACGCGCGCTCTCATACTCTCTCTCTCTCTCTCACACACACACACACACACACATATATATATATATATATATGTGTGTGTGTGTATATATATATATATCTATGATGATATTACACTTTTCTTAATTTTACTTCTTGGGAAATTTAAGACACAGAAGCCCAATACGGCCCCAAAGTCAAGCCCAGGGAGAGGAGTCTTCTTTAAAGCCAAATATGGTTCTAAGACCAAACCCAGGAAAGTCACCATCCTAAAACCCAAGACCAGAAGGAGACAATCCAAAGCCCAAATCTAGGAAGGAGACATCCATGTGCCCAAGTCTAGGAGGAAAGGTGTCCCTGAGGCCCAAGCACAGAAGGGAATGTTTTGAGCCTAAGCCCATCTAATCACCTTGGATAAAGATGAGTAACTCCAAGCCCGAGTCAAAAGGCACGTGGTAGATAAGGGAGCTCAGGTCCAGCCACCACAACTATGAGAATCTCAACCACTACCTTCAACCACCTTAATTTTACGAATTACATCTTGATTTTCAGGAGAAATAGGTTATGCCCCTACCTCTATATAAAGCCTAGGGGCGTACAAAAGAAGGGGGAGAAAAATTTTCAACATTCAAAATCATTTTCCTTTCTCTAAAGCATTCTTAGTCACTCTCGCTTATAATCGTGATTATGTTTAGCATCATTTACATTTTATTCCACTACTTTTTCATGTTTTTCATCATTCTTGAACGAAATATTGACTTAATTCAGTGGAGTGCTAACATCTTTTTTGTAGGTTTTTCCTCTGAAATCCAAGATCCTTACTCAAAGTGCTCAAGCTCTTTTTTCTTGTGTTAAGAATTCTTTGTGCTTGGAAAAACCGCAAGCGTCATTGGCACCGTTCGGGGGGAATTTAGTTAAGGCATGAGTAAGTTCCCAACAATTTCAACTAAGTGAACATTGCTATGGCTAATAACAACACACCCAAGACCGTGGGAGAGGATGCCCCTTCTGTTCAATGAGGCGACACGACACCCCTGACATCATTTCGCAGGATGCTACCATTCCTCCTATTTGAGGTACCAGGAGGAAAACTTTAGAAGGCAGGAATGTACAAGCCTCGATCACAACCTAAGTAGTACCTCGTACAGGAATGCAATCTTTAGGGGTACTTTTTGAAGAAGGAACAATCGTAGGAGAGCAATCTTTAGGGGTGTCTTCTACAGAGGCGTTGGCCGTTGGAATGTAGCCTCTAGGAGTGCACACTCTAGGGGCACATGCCATAGGACCGCACGCCACAAGAGCGCATGCTCCAGGGGGGCATACCATAGGAGCGCACACTCCAAGAGTTCATGCCATGCGATTGCATGCCACATGACTGCATGCTCCAGGGGCGTATGTAACAGGAGTGACACCTTTAGGAGCACATGCCATGGAAGGTTATGCAATAGAGGCGCATGTTCCAGGAGTCCATGCCACGAAAATGATATCTTCGAGGGTGCATACCACTGGGGGCAGGCTCAGGGGTTCACACCACAGGAGGATCGAATCTAGGACTACAACATGCACGAGGACGACCTTTGGAGGCACATAATGCAACAATGCTACAAACCAAGGAAGGATGGAGGGTGGCTAGACGAGCCCGACATTAAAACGCCCGACCACGACAAGAGCCACACAAGTAATATGGGAAAATTTCACCAAGATGATAACAGGGACTGTAATGATCGCCCTCGCAGGTGACGTACCACAAGCACCACCCACGGGGTAGACCACAATAGGGGGGAATAAGGCACCCTCAATGGTTCATCAAAATGGAACATGGGTCACAATGGGGCTAGCCGTCCAGTACAGGAAGGAAGACACCCTACAATAGTAACAAGCACGCCTTAGGTGAACATAGGAGGACAAAACCTTGCAAGAGGATCTGTTCCTCCCCCGACGGACGTCAATATCCAATCCTACGTTAATCTTTAGGATGTCCGTGTGGATACATGCTGTAATGACCCAGTATTTCTAGGTATTTTAAAAGTTAACCATATGATTAAATTATTTAGTTTTTATGTGATTATTAGTTTATATGTGAACTATGTGATTAAATTAATGTTATATTATCTTATATGGGAAATGTGCAATAACTATTATGTTTGCATACCACCCATTTGATTCGACGTATATTCATATAAATCAATATATACATATATAATTTTATACATACATTTTTCAAAATTATAATGATAGGAATTATTTGTAATAAAGTCATAGTATTTTTATATGTTGAAGTATATATAAATAAATTTGTATATTTTCAAAAATATGTATATATCCTAGGTCATTTTTGTATTTTAGATGATGTAGATATATATATATATATACTAATTGATGCTTAAATATGTATTATTTAAATGTTATATGATTAATTTCTATTGCAATATGTACTTTGCAATATATACCTATTTTTATTTACAAAACGCATAATTATTGGAATTATTTTCTACTTCATTTAGTAATTATAAAATGCATAAAATTCAAACACACACACATATATACATGTATATAGGCATATACACGAATTTATATAGTTATATAAATAAGGGTTATATTATTTTTCTTGATATTGCCATTTTCACTAAAATGTGTCATTTCACACTATAATAATTATTTTGAAAATTATTTTTAAATACTAGGTCATAAGATTATGATTTATATATTTATAAATATCTTACACTTTATATGTATATATTTTAAAGAAAATTCATATACATAAAGGTATAAGATTATATTTTCATTTCTTTAGGCATTTTTCATCATAAACATTAGAAAAATTATATTTTGTGTAAAAATATCTTAAAAATATAAAAAGAGGAGGGGGTGAACAAAATTTTATGTATATATATGTATAATATAAATATATGGTGTATATTATTACTTGTTCCCCAATTCTCCTTGCATTAAATGAATATTCACATATGTAAGAATTCTTCTAGATATTTTTATACATGTAAGGCTTAGATTAAACTAGATTATGAAGTGTGCATTTAGACTCACACTTAAGCTATAATTAGGTATTGAGTTGGGCATTGAGTTGGAAGATTTCATTTATTATAACCCTTAGTTGTAACCTTAGGTGGAAAGATAACAATAATTAGAAAATGACTTAATTATTTAATAATCTTATTTCTTAAGCAGAACTACTATAAATAGGGGATAAATTGGGGATTTATCACTTCATTTTTCATCACATAACACACACAAACACAAAATCTCGCCTAAAACACCTCACTCACACTCACCTTACCCTAAACACACAAAATACTTCATATTTATAGTAAATCTTCTACCCACATATATATATATACATAAAACCCTTCATTTTACAGACTTATAACCCCATAAAAGCCTCTTGAAAAAGGTAGAAGAATATTTAATTAAAGTAGGGACCTTACTTAATATCATAAGTAAAGGTTCTACTTTAATTCATAGATATTATACCTTAAAGAAGTGAATACTTCATATTTGATACAAGGTAGTGATTTCTCTTAATACATGAGCTAGTTTTCTTATAATGTTAACTGATTATTCTCCTATTAGGACATGGGATGTAACCACAAGTTGGTTACTATCTTAGTCCGAAAGGATTTCACGACAATTTAGCTAAATGCATATTGTATGTTCATGAACAATTGTGCTGGAAATTTGGGCATTTCTGCTCGATTTATGTGCTGGAAAATTAGGATTTATGCTTGTCTAGGGTTTATATATGTGTGTAGGGTTTTATTCATGTGTTAGAAGTTGCAAATTCAGTGTTTAAAACTGAAAATTGGAGTTGTTTTCAAAGCTGGAAATTCTGCCTTCAAAACTGGAATTACTGTTCCAGCAGCTGAAAATCTTGTTTTTCAAGGCTGGAATTTCGAATTTTACAAACTGAAAATTTATTTTTGAAAGGCTGGAAATTACAATGTGTAATTTCAGTATGTTTTAAGCTGAAATTCGAGTGTTTCGCAAACTGAAAATTATATTCGCAACCTGAAACATGCAAGCTGAAAATTATGTTCTATGCTGAAATTTTGTGCAACGTGCTGAAAATCAGTGTGTATTGTGCTGGGAATTGTACTGATCATACTGGAAATTGTGTGTATATGGGCCCAAAAAGTGATAGGGGTGGATGGGGCTGAGTTCGGCCAGGCGGCAACGGGCTTGCCAGTCTTAAACGTTCTCGCCATCCATCGTTGCCTAATCCCACCTTGCATGGACGGAGTGTTCCATGTACTGAAGTGGGTCGTAGGAAATTTGGCATATGCCCGAGATATGACCACTCGAGTGTTTGGTTGGGTGGGAGTATTGGTTGGAATTGAATTACGGCACGGCGAGATAAGGTAGCCGCCCGTCGAGGTTGAAAATGGTAGAAAAGTGTGCAATTTATGATTCTTATGAATCTGAAATTTTATATGGTTTATATTGATGCAAGTATGTGAACATATGCATGCCCAAGTCACACACGCGAACCTTATGTGTTAAGTGAAATTGCTACTCAATGTGATTGTTGACGTTGTTAATATTTAATGTTTAGCCCGACATGAGAACGAAGGTATCAAGGAGGAGGATAGCGAGGGATGATTTGAAGCTTTTGGCTAGAAGAAGTCATAGACGAGTCTTTGTAATTGTATCATGTATTTAGGACTCTTATTATGTACTTGGTGTTTTGCTATGTAATAAAAGACTTTTAGAAAAAAAAAAAATTTAATTTCTATAATAAAAGTATTCATAGCATATTCCCATAACTAGCCAATGGTTTCGGGCCGTCACACATGCAATGCAGGAGTAATGCACACTAGGAAATCCTCTTCTGGGTAATCCTCGAGAGGGTGCTCCCCCTGCGTCGGCCTTGGGGATGCAATAGAGAATACAACAAATGGAAATGAGGCTTACATGAGAGCGGGAGCTAGTCCCTATGGGAACCCCATTCAGCAGGAATGCGCAAGAGAACGTTCTCCCTCCATTCACCAACACTACCAACCTCTCGGAATACGATGGCACCCACAAACCCCCAGGAACACTTGGTTAGATTTGAAGGTCAGGAGGAGCTCCAAGGGTACACCGATGGAGTAAAATGCAAAGCCTTCCATACCACTTTCAGGAGAGGCGCATAAAAATGGTTTAACCAACTACCTCCAAATTCCATCCGATATTTTGGAGAGTTTTGACAATTGTTCCTTCATTAGTTCTCCAGCAGTAAGAAACGACTGCAAACCTCGTCGACCCTCTTCAACATAAAGCAAGGAGAAAGGGAGACTTTGCAACGTTACTTAGATAGGTTCAATGCAGCTATCGTACAAGTACCAGGAATCAGTGATGAAATGAACTCTACAGCTTTTGCAGAGAGACTCTGGAGGGGGAGCGTTTATCGCTCTTTAGCTAAGAGATACCCCTTTGATTCTTATGAACTCTTAGCACAAGTAGAGAGGCATATCAATGCCTATGAAGCAATGAGCCAACCTAGTGATGAGCCTAGGGAAAGAAGAAGGGATCGGAGGAATAAAGGCAGCCTCTCGAGACCAATCAGATGGGCTTGATTGGGGGCTTATAGAGATTGAACTCCTTAGACTAGCTCTAAATACTCTACGTATACCCCTTTAAGGGTGATGCCTGATGAAGCCCTAAAGCAAATATAAAACAAGAATCTTGTACGATAGCCTAAAGGCTCCAAGAACGGTCCAACAAATCTACCATCAGCAAAGTTCTGTCGATTCCACAACAACTACAGCCACGATACAAATAAATGTTGCCATTTGAAGATGAAATTGAAAGACTCATCAAGGAAGGGCACTTACAAGACCTAATATGTCGTAATCAGAAACAGGTTCTCCAACTTTTTGGACCAGGAAACATGATCAGGCGGAATAGGCCTAGAAGAGACCAACATAGGACGAGACAACCCAGACAGGAGCAGCTCAAAAGGGAAAGCGATACCAGAGGGAATGTACCCCCGACACAACAATAACTAGCCGGGAGAACACCTCGGCAAGAGCCTTAGGAAATCCTTGATTTATTGGAGGGTTCTAGAGTTGGGAGCAACCCCCAACCCAGAGGAGTAATCCACATGATCGTTGGAGAGCCCATAGACGGAGACTCTAAGAACGCCGCAAGGTCCCATGTTTGGTATGCACACAATCACAGAGAAGTTGGAGTACCCATCTTCAAAGTAGAAGGTGCACCTAACGGACCTAGTGTATCATTTGGGCTGGAAGATTTACAAGAAATCAACTTTTCTCACCATGAAGCATTAGTAGAAATGATTTTTATTTGCAACAATTGGCAACTATGAAGTAGAAATGATTTTTATTGACAACGGCAGTTCTGCAGACATATTGTTTTATGAAGCTTTTCGCCATATGGACTTGGGGAATGTTCATTTGAAACCGGTTCATACCAACCTGTATGGATTTTTAGGGGAGACGATACGACCTAAGGGACTCATCAATCTTCCCTTAACATTAGGCTCCGGACTATGGAAGAAGACCAAAATGACATCCTTCTTAGTGGTCGACATCCCTTCTGCATATAATGCCATCCTTGGGAGACTGACCCTGAATGCCTTCCAAGCAGTAGTCTCAACTTACGATATGAAGGTTAAGTTCCCTGTACAGGGGGAGAGGAGGAAAAACCCGAAAATGTTATATTGAGGTAATAAGACAAGAAAACAAGGGGAATACTATGAGAAAGAAGGAAGAATGAAAGACCTAATAGCCTTAAAAAAGGAAGGAGAATGGGGAAAATATCACTCGAACGAAGACAAAAAAGGCGTATAGAGTCGAGGGGATAGAAGGGTGATACATGATGAGCAAAAAGAGGAAACAGATAAGCATGCCCTGGTGCAACCTGTGGAAGAATTACATACTATAGAATTAGTACCAAGAGAACCAACCAAGACAACGCACATTGGATCTCAACTAGAAGAAGCCCTAGCTGCAGATTTGATCATTTTTTTAAGATCAAACACAAATATCTTTGCGTGGTCCTCCAAAGATCTGGTGGGGATAGACTCAAAGGTAGCAGCAATACATCATCTTAATGCGGATCCTTCATTCAAGCCAGTGAAATAGAAGAAGAGGCATTTTAGACCAGAAAATGACCAGATCTTACAAAGGGAGATAGACAAGCTCCTTGAAGCAGAACACATTCGAGAGATTTAGTTTCCCTAATGGTTATCCAATGTGGTGCTCGTTTCAAAGAAAATGATAAATGGGGGATGTGTATAGATTTTTGAGACTTAAACAAAGCATGTCCTAAGGATTTCTACCCACTACCGTGAATCGACCAATTAGTAGATTCCACCTCAAGGTGTGAACTGCTCAGCCTTATGGATGCCTCTCAATGTTATCACCAAATGTTATTAAACCCTGAAAATCAAAAGAGAGTGAGTTTTATAACATCTAAGGGCACATACTATTACATAGTAATACCTTTCGACCTGAAAATGCAAGAGCAACCTATTAAAGGTTGGTGGATAAAATGTTCAAGCATCAAATAGGGCGCAATATGGAAGTGTACGTGGATGATATGTTAGTAAAAAGGAAGGACAAAATAAACCACTTGATAGTTTTGGATGAAACCTTCCAGATTCTAAGGCGATACCAAAAGAAACTGAATCCTAACAAGTGTTCCTTTGGAGTTAAAGGGGGGTGTCTTTTATGGTATGTGGTGATGGAAGGAGGAATTGAAGTAAATCTAGAGAAGATTCGAGCGATCCAAGAAATGAAGGCTCCCACAAAACTCAATGAAGTACAACGGCTGGACAGGAGAATAGCTGTAATGACCCAGTGTTTCTAGGTATTTTAAACGTTAATTATATGATTAAATCATTTAGTTTTTATGTGATTCTTAGTTTATATATGAACTATGTGATTAAATTGTTTAGTGTTTTATTATCTTATATGTAATGTGAAATAACAATTATGTTTGCATACCAACCATTGGATTCGACGTATATGCATATAAATCAATATATACATATATAATTCTACACATACATTTTTCAAAATTATAATGATAGGAATTATTTGTAATAAAGTCACAAATATAGTATTTTAATATGTTGAAGTATATATAAATAAATTTGTATATTTTCAAATATATATATATAACCTAGGTCATTTTTGTATTTTAGATGATGTAGATATATATATATACACACACA
Organism: Petrea volubilis; assembly: GCA_026212405.1. Lineage (NCBI taxonomy): Eukaryota > Viridiplantae > Streptophyta > Magnoliopsida > Lamiales > Verbenaceae > Petrea > Petrea volubilis. The sequence goes on along the minus strand of CM047876.1, from coordinate 14,249,943 downwards.
CACACTAATTGATGCTTAAATATGTATTATTTAAATGTTATATGATTAATTTCTATTGCAATAAATATTTTGCAATATATACCTATTTTTATTTACAAAATGCATAATTATTGGAATTATTTTCTACTTCATTTAGTAATTATAAAATGCATAAATTCAAACACACACACACATATATACATATATATATATATATGTGCATATACACGAATTTATATAAATAAGGGTTAGATTATTTTCTTGATATTGCCATTTTCACTAAAATGTGTCATTTCACAATATAATAGTTATTTTGAAAATTATTTTTAAATGCTAGGTCATAAGACTATGATTCATATATATATGAATATCTTACACTATATATGTATATATTTTAAAGAAAATTTATATACATAAATGTATAACATTATATTTTCATTTCTTTAGGTATTTTTTTCATCATAAACATTGGAATAATTATATTATGTGCAAAAATATCTTAAAAATATAAAAAGAGGAGGGGGGGAACGAAATTTTATGTATATATATGTATAATATCAATATATGGTGTATATTATTACTTGCTCCCTAATTCTCCTTGCATTAAATGAATACTCACACGTGTAAGAATTCTTCTAGATATGTTTATACATGTAAGGCTTAGATTAAACTAGATTATGAAGTGTTCATTTAGACTCACACTTAAGCTATAATTAGGTATTGAGTTGGGCAATTGAGTTGGAGGATTTCATTTATTATAACCCTTAGTTGTAACCTTAGGTGGAAAGATGACAATAATTAGAAAATGACTTAATTATTTAATAATCTTATTTCTTAAGCACAACTACTATAAATAAGGGATAAATTGGGGATTTATGACATCATTTTTCATCACATAACACACACAAACACATTCACACACACACTAAATCCTGCCTAAAACACCCCACTCACACTCATCTTACCCTAAACACACAAAACACTTCATATTTAAAGTAAATCTTCTACCCACATATATATATACATAAACCCTTCATTTTACATACTTATAACTCCATAAAACACCCTTGAAAAGGGTAGAAGGATATTTAATTAAAGTAGGGACCTTACTTACTTTCATAAGTAAAGGTTCTACTTTAATTCATAGATATTATATCTTATAGAAGTGAATGCTTCATATTTAATACAAGGTAGTGATTTCTCTTAATACATGAGCTAGTTTTCTTATAGTGTTAGCATATTATTCTCCTATTAGGACATGGGATGTCACCTCAAGTTGGTTACTATCTAAGTCCGAAAGGATTTCACGACAATTTAGCTAAATGCATGTTGTATGTTCATGAACAATTGTGCTGGAAATTTGAGCGTTTCTGCTGGATTTATGTTGCTGAAAATTAGGGTTTATGCTTGTTTATGGTTTATTTATGTGTTTAGGGCTTGATTCATGTATTAGAAGTCGAAAATTCAGTGTTTAAAGCTGAAAATTATAGTTGTTTTCAAAACTGAAAATTCTGTTTTCAAAACTGGAATTACTGTTCAACGTCACAAAAATCCTATTTTCAAGGCTGAAAATTCGAATTTTACAAAGCTGAAAACCTATTTTACAAAACTGGAAATTGCAGCGTGAAATCTCAGTATATTACAAGCTGAAATTTCAGAATTTGGCATGCCGGAAATTTGCTGCTGCAGCCTGCCAAGTTATGGTTTATATGCTGGAAATTTGGTACTCTGTGCTGATGCTGAGCTGAAAACACTTTGTGTTATGATGAAATTGTGATTTGTATGTGTTGGAATTATGTGTTAAAGGGCCCTATATGTGTTCGGTATGGATGGGGCTAGAGTTCGGCCAGGCGGTAATGGGCTTGCCGATCTTAAAACAGTTCTCTCTATCCATGCCTATTCCCATCTTGCATGGACGGAGTGTTCCACATATTGATTGTGGGTCGTAGGAAATTTGGCATATGCCCGGGATATGACCACTGGAGTGTTTGGTTGGGTGGGAGTATCGGTTGGAATTGAATTACGGCTCGGCGAGATAAGCTAGCCGCCCGTCGCAGTGGAAAACGGTAGAAAAGTGTGCAATTTATGATTCTTATGAATCTGAAATTTTATATGGTTTATATTGATGCAAGTATGTGAACATATGCATGTTCAAGTCACACACACGCACCTTATGTGTTAAGTGAAATTGCTACTCAACGTGATTGTTGACGTTGTTAATATTTAATGTTTTAGCCGGGCATGAGAACGAAGTTATCAACGAGGAGGATAGCGAGAGGCGATTTGGAGCTTTTGGCTAGAAGATGTCATAGACGAGTCTTTGTAGTTGTATCATGTATTTAGGACTCTTATTATTTCCTTGGTGGGTCCAATGTAATAAATGACGTTTATGAAAATTTTTAACTTTCTATAATAAAAGTATTCGGAGCATATTTCCATAACTAGCCAAGAGTTTTGGGTCGTCTCAATAGCGGCCTTGAGCAGATTTATATCTCAGCTCATTTTCTTTAAAATAATATGGAAGACAAATGAGTTCAAATGAAATGAGGAATGCCAAAAGGCCTTTGAAGATTTAAAGAAGTATTTGGCAGAATTACCATTGCTGGTAAAACTAGTGTCGGGGGAACCTTTATACGTATACCTATCCATCACCGATCGTGCGGTTAGCTCAGTACTCTCGTGGGAGGAAAAAGGAGTTCAAAAGCTGGTATATTATGTGAGTAAGAAACTGCAGGGGGCGGAGCAGCGATACTCAGAGATAGAAAAGTTGGCTTTAGCCTTGACATTGGCTGCTAAAAAGTTGCGGCCCTACTTTCTCTCGCACTCTATAGTGATACGCATTAATCACCGCCTAAAATAGGTATTAGGGAGGCCAGAAGCTTCAGGAAGACTTATCAAGTAGGCAATTACACTAGGCAAGTTCGTATTTCATACGCCCCTATGACCACAATCAAAGCCCAAACCCTAGTGGATTTCATCTCAGAAATGACTTTGCCACCATCACAGGAGGGGAAGCCTTGGCTCTTACATGTGGATGGTTCGTCTACTAACATGGGTAGTGGAGCGGGAGTTGTACTAACTAGTCCTTAAGGCGATGACTTCGAATTCACAATCCGTTTTGATTTCAAAGTCTCCAATAATAAAGCAAAATATGAGGTACTTATATAGTAGGCGTAAAGTTAGGACTAGAAGCTGGAGCGAAGGAGCTGATAGTCTATTTAGATTCCCAATTAGTAGCCTATCAAGTGGAGGGATGTTATGAAGCACGGGAAGAAAGAATGATTCACTATTTCAAGAAGATAGAGACTCTGAGAAGATGATTGGTCACTTTGAAAATCCACCAAGTACCTAAAGAGGAAAATGAGAAGGTTGAATATTTAGCCAAGCTAGCTAGTTCGGTAGATGTCTATTGAACAAGGAAGATAACGGTCTTAACATTGCCGAAGGCCTGTCCTGAGGAGGAAGTATTAACAACTGGCCTAACTGATGACTGGAGGAAGGAGATTATGGACTTTTTGAAAAGCAACACTCTCCTAAGGGACAGGAAGGAGGCGATGAGGGTAAAAGAACGACAAGCAAGATTTGTAATGGTCCAGGATGTACAACAATGTTTTCCACTCAAGGAAGGCCAGTACGTCTTGAGAGAGATACATGAAGGATGTTGTGGTTAACACACATGATGGGTGACCCTAGCAGGAAAGGCCGCCCGAGCAGGGTATTTTGGCTAACTGTGAAGAAGGATGCCTGAAAGTTAGTCATAGGATGTGAGAGGTGCCAAAAGCATGCCTTCTTGATCCATCAGCTAGGGGAGTGAGTGACAATCATGAGTGCACCCATATCCATTCGCTAGATGGGGGATAGACATCGTGGGACCTTTCCCTTTAGCAATTGACAAAGAAAGTTCCTTATAATGGCAGTAGATTACTTCAGTAAATGGATAGAAGCTGAAGCGGTCGCTAAAATTTTGGAAAATGAGGTGATAAAGTTCCTATGGAAAAATATCATGTGTCATTTCAGTGTACCCCGAGAACTAGTATCAGATAATGGCTAACAATTCCAAGGGGCTAAAATGCAAGCATGGTGCAAAGAGATGAAAATAAGGAAGCATTTCACCCCGGTATCACACCCTCAGGCCAATGGTCAAGTGGAGGTTATGAATCAATTAAATAATCCAAGGACTAAAACCAAGACTGGAATGAGTTGGTGGTATGTGGGTGGACGAACTCTCCCAATGGTGCTCTGCGCACACCAAACAATGCCCAATAGGACCACAAGAGAAACACCCTTCAGCTTAGTGTACGGTGCATAGGCGGTTATCCCTGCCGAGATGGGTGTGGAGTCTCACATGGTCCAGACTTACCAAATGGAACAAAATGAGGCCCTACTAAGGGAAAGTTTGGACATGATTGAGGAGGCCAGGGAGGAAGCCCTTATGAGGATGACTTATTACAAAAGCAGGATGACCAACATGCACAATCGAGGGGTCGATATGGTTTCCATTTTCTAAGGTAGTCTGGTATTTTACAAGAAAGTCACATCCCATATGGGAGTACAATAAAATAACTTGGGCTTGATCATTATAAATTGGAAAAAAAAAGTGAAACTGAGCAGCCGAAGGGACCTTAGACAAGGATGGAATGACTGGCAAGGATGCGAAAGGAATTTAGTGTTAATTGGTTAAGAGAATCCTGAAAGAAGCATGATACATCCATATAGAAGGAGGGGACTGGGAGTCTCATCCCACACAATATCTGCGAGACATAGAAGCATAGGTGGCCAGAAAGATGATGGCGAGACAGGCACTGCGCCATCAGAGCACAAATAAGAATGTTGGGCGGGATGCCCAAAGTCCGTCAGAGATGGGTGATACTCATATCCTCGAATGGGAGCTTGGGAAGTGCCTCGCCACTCAAAGAGACCTCATCCTCCCTTGTACACCCCTGAATGAACTCATCAGGAGACAAATCACTAGAGGAAGACACCGCTGAAGAAGTAGAGCAAGTGGAGTGATCCCCCACTTCCACAGGGTCATTGAGACTTTTGAAGCCCGCGGAAAATTTAGGGTTAGAAGACAACCTTAGAGAAAGAATAGTAATCGGGAGCAAAAGGGAATACACCTCCACAAACGTAAAGCCAAAACAAAGGCCAATGTCCCCGTCATAATGAGATGCATTGAGGGAGCCAAAAGAAGGAAGAGCAAGTGCATTAACATAGTCTATCAGCCTCAAGTGAGGTATATTGTCTACAAGACAATGAAATCAAGGTGCAAGCAACAAAGCCCAAGGCTTAGGCAAGGAACATGACATCCTAGGGAGCTAACACGAGCAATCCCTAAACAACGGGGCCTAAACCCATCAAAAGTGTGGAACAAGGAAGGAGTTATAAACACATCAATGTCCCAAGAAATTAAACACAATACAACCCATGAAACTCTATATTCAACGAATACATTCCACACCAAGCAAGGGGCAAGTGTCAATTTCAAGATCCACAAATAACAAAGTCTCAACACAAGCATGAAAACCAAGAAATCATGAAACCCATAGGTCTAAACTAAAGAAATTCGAGCCAAAAAGCAAAAGAATAGGCAAAAACTGAAGAAGAAAAGAAGAGGGAGAAGAATAGAGATACCTTAGGGATCTTGAGGCTAAGATTGAGATAGAGAAGATCGGCTAAAATGGCCGAGGAAAAGCAGCTAGAAGTAGGCAGCGACGGTGGAAGGCTCTTCTGAGTGGCGGCGAAGTCCGCAGCAGGAGTCCACCATGAATAGCAGAGGCAAACTCACTGAAGTGGCCTTCACGGCAGTGGAGCAAGGACAACGGAGATGCAATGACGATTGACGGTAGATAGGGATGGTAGTGAAGCTTGAAGAGAGAGAAAGGAAGAGGAGTAATGGGGAAAAGGGTTTGAAAAAATTTGACAAACAAAGAGGGCCTTGGGAATTGAAATTAGGAGGATTTCCTTATTTATTTACTCTCTTGAAGTGTTTGAATCAAGATGGAAATTGAAGAGTCCCACCTTCAAGAGAATATTTGGGATAAATTCAAATTGGGTGAATGTCTATCCTATCAAGATATACACGAGTCCAAACTCATAAATTTGGTAGAACATGTAAAATTGAATATTTCAGAGGGAGAGTCCCCATCTTGTGTTTCGGGAAGGCTTGAATTTGTGACGGTCCTAAGAAGTATCTGGAGGAACGTCAAGGAAAATTGGGTGAAATCGAGATAAGGCCTCTCCTCCTATTCTCACAGTTGAGTCACCTCAACTACGAGAGTAGGCGGGAGTGATGATATTTCACTTTTCTTAATTTTATTTCTTGAGCAATTTAAGACACAAAAGCCCAATACGGCCCCAAAGTCAAGCCCAAGGAGAGGAGTCTTCTTTAAAGCCAAATATGGTACCAAGACCAAACCTAGGGAAGTGACCATCCTAAAAGCCAAGACTAGAAAGAAGACATCTCTGGGCCCAAGTATAGGAGGGGATGTTTCGAGCCCAAGCCAACCTAATCACCTTGGATAAAGATGAGTAATTCCAAGCCCGAGTCAAAAGGCACGTGGTGGATAAGGGAGCTTAGCTTCAGCCACCACAGTCATGAGAATCTCAACCAACACCTTCAACCACCCTAATTTTACGGATTACATCCTAATTTTCAGGATAAGTAGGTTACACCCCTGGCCTTATATAAAGCCTAGGGGCGTACATAGGAAGGGGGAGGGTATTTTCAGAATTCAAAACCATTTTCTTTTCTCTAAAGCATTCTAAAGCACGCTTAGTCACTCTTGCTTATAATCTTGATGATTTTTAGTATCATTTACATTTTATTCCATTACCTTTTCATGTTTTTCATCATTCTTGAATAAAATACTGACTTAATTCAATGGAATGCTAACCACTTTTTGTAGGTTTTCCCTCTGCAATCTAAGATCCTTACTCAAAGTGCTCGAGCTCTTTTTTCTCGTGTCACAAATTTTTGGTACTCGGAAAAATCGCAAGCACCAATATCTGTGTCTTCACAATTCCTATGCATCTATAAATATACATATATGTTTTCAATTCATATGTGCGCATATATAATATATGTTTTGAAATTATATATATATATTCTTTTGAGTAACCTAATCAGGGGATTAATAATATTAAATTATTTTTCCTGAGTAATAACTTAATTATAACTTGTGATAATAAAAGATTAATTGAATATTGAATATATATATATACACGTTTATGATTGGATAGCAAAATCATTCATAAGTATATATGTGTTATGACATTTATGATTGGTTTTTATGCACATACATGTATCTAAGTGTATATATATCTATATATTGAGTTCGTGTGTGTATATATATATAGGTAACTTTGACATATATATATATATGTATGTATATTTTTGTATCTTCTCTTGGACATTGTATATATATATATATATGAATGAATAAAAATTTAGAATATAATATGGTTTCTTTACATTTAGAATTAGAGATGATATCATTTGAACTTTGAGTCAGTACAAATTGAAATTAGAATCTAAACTCCCAAGTATTTTATATCTAGTCTTACGGGTTTAGAGTCTTTTAGTAAGTATGATTATAGCCCATGTGCTAAGTTTAGAATATGTTTTACAGCATGATATGTATTTTGTCAGAACTGTTTCTGTTGCACATAAGAAGATCATGTTTATGTGATTAAGTATTTTGTTTAATCATTTCACCTCTCTTACATATATGTATATGCAGCCTCACTAAGCCATTTGGCCTTACCACCCCTATTCCTTCCATTCTTTATATCAGATAAAGGTTACTTGCTTGAGTGAGGACTGGTACGAGCGATAGACAAAGCTAGTGTATAAAGTATGCTATGTAATCTTTTAGATGTATTGTAGTTTGGTATAGTCATTTAGTTTTCGACCTTGTATTGGACCAACACTTGCATTGCCCCTTTGGTTTTATATATCGCTTCCGCGTTGGTCTTAGAGTCAGGTGATTATGTTTGTTTCAGGTGACTGTACTAAATATTAGTTGGAGGAGGAGTATTTAGTATGATCACTGGTGGACTCCAATCACACAGGTGACTCCTAGTGAAAAGGGTGCCACAAAGGTGGTATCAGAGCTTAGGTTATAAGGCCCAAGCCTCGCTAAGAAAGGATCATCAATTGTCAAACATGGGCGTTGAGGAGAATATGCTTGATTTGAGAAAAATAGTTAGGTACTAAACACTTTTGGGACAATATTCTACATGAAAGTTGTCCATCAATAGTCATACCATTGCTCCAATTGCACATGAATCTTTGAATTTATTTATGAAAATTCCTTATATTTTACTTGAAAAATAAAGAGTTTTACTTATCAAAAATCCTTGTCTTGCTTTGGAGATTGTTACTCTATATTTTCATTTGCTGAAAAAGTAAAATACCTCAAATAGAGTTTGCAAATTATGTCCATGAGTTTGGGGAAAATTAGTATTTTTTAGGCCGACAATTTTGCTTTCCAAGTCAACTCTGATAGACTTTTTGGCCTGAAAGCGACGAGGGTGCATCAATGCCAAAATCAAAGGTTTTCTAGGGTGCAATTAGCTATTTTTATTTGCTGATGGTACAAAGTGGCTATTTAAGGTGTTGTTAGGGTGTAAAGTACAAATAGCCCTTAATATATTTTACATCTATATAGATTTATAGAGCATACACTGAAAAAAAAGGAAAAAAAGGCACATAACAAAAGGAAATTATAATATCATTGGTACAAATCATTCCCATACTTTTAATATTAAGTAGACCAATATATAAATTCAATACTCGTTAGGTAATAAAATCATATACAAACATTTGTCCAAAAAATTCAAATTAATAGGTACACAAGTACTCACACATATAATATCAAAAATGTACTCACATATGTAAATGAAAATGGAAATAAAGATAAAATAGAACGCGAGGGACTAACATAGCCCATCAATTCTTTAAAAAGTTGAAAGAGAGAGAGAGAGAGAGAGAGAGTAAAAAATCAATACAAAACAAATAAAGCATTTGAATAATATAATAATGACAAAGAAAAAAATAAAAAAATTTATAGTTACAGATATTACTTAAAATATATTTATCAAAATATGATTGTAGAAATCAAATGTTGAAAACAGAATTTGGTTGGCAAAAAATAAAAACAAAGGAAAAAACCAAAAATAAAATAAATTTTTATTTGAAGAATGACTACTTTTAGTGAAAATAGTTTTGAAAAAATAAAGATCTTGATGGGAAAAAAAATGATGAATTTGATCAACTTAAAAAAGTGTACCAATCAATATCCAACAAATCGCTTAATTTAAGTACAAAGCATACAATGGCAATTCAAATAAAATAAAGTTTAATCAAATAAATGGAGAACTTGAGTAATAAAGTAATGAAAAAAATGGAGAAAAAAAAAGTAATGACAACAGAAAAAGGTAGAAGGAGAAAATATATCTATACAAACTTGATTTGATAAATAAAACACTTAAACCGGGAATTAAATGAACCAAATAAATCAAAAGTGATGTGGTCGGATTTGGTCCGCTGTGCACGTCAGCTCGATCTGAATGCACGTCAACTCGATTAGAATATGGATGCCCGAATCCGAGAAAAGAAGTCCGCGTAAGGGTGTACGTAAGCTGGTCGGGTTCTATTCTGCAAGGATGGAGCACACGTGAGACTAGCCGGAAGTGTCTCCGGCGAAGACCCTCCGACACTCAAGTCAGTATTCGGGCAGGTAGATGGTAAGTAGTAACAGGCGTAATAGTGGACTGAAAGTGTCTTACCCAATGAATAATGTCGCTGCACTATTTATAATAATAAAAAATAGGTGGGTCGGACTAGGGTTAGGCTGGCCCAACCCCGTTGCTGGTTATAGGAGTGCCCATTCCTTGCTGAAGGCGGGTGTCTGGGTACTAACTCCGAGGATGGAGTGGGATCGATATCGATAATGTCCTGACACCGAGGAGACCATACGGGTTGAAGAGATGTGATGAATTCTGACCGAAATAGGCCGACAAGAAAGATCATGGAGCCTGATCGAACTAGGTCTGACACTGCGGCAACAGGAGGATAGTGGCATGCGCTGAGCTGGATCCAACGTGTGAGCTAAGGAGGCGCACACATGGTCAAGGCAAATTTGGCCACATCATTAGCCCCCCAGTTCTCGATTTGACCGATTCTCATAACAAGGGCAGGCCAGGAACTATCCGAGGAGATAGCGCCTGCAGTTCCGTTCAGGAATTATCGATCAGGCGTTAGCGGTAACTTCGAAAATTAACCGTTGGGATGTGACCATTGGTAATAATTACAGGAGTCGGTTGGACTTCCCGAGGAGCGTTTTTACCATCCTATAAATAGGGGCCCCGGGCGCGGCTACAGGCGCGTCATTTTTCCATCGAGCTGAGATTTCACATCGAGCATAACTTGAGAGCACCGAGCACCCGGGAAACACTTCGAGCAGCCAAATCCTCCTTTCGACCAGCCAAACTTAGGTATTCCCCTTTCCCAATCTATTTCTTTCTTGCTCTTCGATTTCGTTAAATCTTAAAACAATCCTTAGATATGAGTCGGTCGATGGGTAGTTCGGATAGCCAAAATAGGATGATAGAGGCCCCGGTTGAAGAGGGGTTTAGCGACACAAACTTGTCGATTTCTTTAGAGGCTGAAGCCTCTTTCGAGGGGGCATCGTCTCGATGCCCGGGCGAGGCAAGCACCAACCGTCCCCGGGGGGGCGGTAAGAGTCTGAGCAGGATAGAAGAGATGAGACGGCGGATGGCGGCAGAAAGCGGGGAGGCACTTCTTCCAATGGGTGATATGCCCGATGTTCCGGTCCCCTCATGGAGGTCCCTCCCTGAGGAGGAGGGCCCATCCGGTCATGAGCCTCACCGGGGGAGAAGGAAGGCTATATCGGGCAACCAAACGTTGGTGAGCTGGGGAAACATTGTCGCGAACAACACCGAACGGGACCGAGAGAAGATAATGAATCACTATATTCGAGACTCGTTCGGTGTGATTTGGCCGAGCAGGGAGGATTCCATCACGAATCCCCCCGAGGGGTGCCTTCCCATTCATTATGCTCACATCGAGAACGGGCTTAGGTTTCCGATCCCGGCCTTCATCTCAACCATCCTGAACCGGTTGAATATAAGCCCGATTCAACTGACTCCAAACTCATATGCCTCGATGTGCGCCTTCGTTGTTTTTTGTCGCTACACCGGGCACATCCCCACTGTGGCTAACTTGTCCGACCTGTACCAAGTCAATCATTTGAGCAGGTCATCCCCGGATGATGAGTTCAACTGCTTCTTCGTGAGTGCCAAAAACGGAAGAAAGTTGATCGAAACGGCCTCATCATCATACAGGGCGGATTGGAAGCAGAAGTGGTGTTATGTATACGCTGAGGATCCGTGGCCGGTGAGGAGGGTGCACAATTCGGAAGCGAGAAAGCTTTCCCTGGCCGGACTGGGTTCAAGCAGTTGGACAAGGGAATGGGTGCTCGGCCAGAAGTCCCTGGGCTTATTGAGGCCCATCTTCCTTACTCAGGAAAGCTTTCTAGTAAAGGCTGGGCGCTCGCCGGCCAGGCTTGACACCGAGCACATTACCTTTGGTAGCGGTTTTATTGCACGCTTCTGGTCGAATTACGACGGTTTTTTTTTGTATGAATGAAACTTCTGTATCTGATCGGATGATTTTTCCCTTTTGCAGATCCTCAGGTATTAGAGATGGGCCGCATGAACCTGATCTCCAAGGTAGCCGAAGGAAGGAGGAAGCCATCTACCCCCCCCGGAGGAGGCCCGAGCCAGAGCGGCCACAGCTAGTGCTCCGAGGAGAGCGGGGCAAGCAGCGGTTCCCACCACTCAAGGCCCTAGTCGGGAGGCTGCTATCGACGTGGAGGAGACGCCTCTCGTCCAGAAGACCGGCTGGGCCCGCCCCGAAGAGGCCCGCCCCGAAATCGGCCAAGGGAAAATGGCCGGCCGATGGCTCTGGTTATTCATCAGAAGAGCTGGAGGTGCTAAATTATCCGGACGCCCCGGAACCCCGCTTCGGCCCCAAATTTGGTGACCTCTCCGACCATAGCATCCTCGGAGGAGCGAACAAAAAATTGGCGATGAGGAGCTTCCGGAACGCCGTTTTTAAGGCCGATTAGGTCATCCTCTCTGAGCTCGATGATGCCGAGCTGGCCCTGAGCATCGCCGAGGACATGAACACTCTCCAACAAAGGGTGTTTCACGGTCTTCGTCGGCTGGAGGTCAGCCGGGCGCGTTGTGACAAAGCCGAGCGGGAGGCTCGAGGAAGCAACCTCCAGGCGGACTTGGATGAAGAGCGGCAGAAAAATCAAATCACTCAATGGGAGATCGAAGAGGAACGAAAGAAGACTCGGGCCCTAGAGGAGGGGCTCGAGAAGCTTGAGCTGGACTTCAAGACAAGGGAGTCCACGTTGGATCAAGAAATTACCCTCCTTAGGAAGAAGGCTAAGGATGCCTTCGTGCAGGGAGAAAAGAAGGGTTGCCGCTTGATGAGGACCGAGTTGATGGCCTCAGTCCCCTGCTTGGAGCAAGAAGTCGTAAAACGGTTCGTCCGAGGACCGGTGTTCGAGTATGCTACCATCCTCCGTGGGGCGAACGACGCCTCCCTCAGATTTGAAAAAGCCTTCAACCAGCTGAAGGCACACGGCGTTATCCCGCAAGATTTTCCCATGGAGGGGTATGGCATCTATCTGAACGATGCCGGGGAGGAGGACACCGACGACGACAAGGCGTTGCCGGCGTATGAGGGCACAGAATTCGCCCAGGTCATTTCTATCGTGGAGTGGCAGGTCCGCAACGAAGAGCATAAACACTTGGGGGAGCCTCTCTTACCGGATGTGGAGCCCGATGATGCCATTGATGTGGGCCAAGGAGAGTCACTTGTGGGGGCGACAAGTGCCCCATCGAAAGAGGGCGCGGCCGGAGTTGGGGCCGACCAAATCATGGAGGCAGGCCGTTGAGGAGGTGGCCAAGGAGATAGATGGCGCTTAGGCCATAGGAATTTATGCCGGGTCATATACCTGAAGACATGTATTTTTATTTTTATTTTTATTTTATTGTTTTTCCCCGAACCGAATGTAAACTTTTTTACTATCAATGAACCGCTTTCATTTTCATACTGCTTTCATTTTCATATCGTTTTCATGTTTGATGATAAATGATGTAGTTATTAAAAGAAAGTTGAATGAAAAAGCTCCGAGGAAGCTAAACGTCTCGAGGACAAGTGATATTTCTGCTCGGGCCTTTATCATACATAGAATCGTTTGAGGTTCGTGGCGTTCCAAAGACGGGGTAGTTCCATCCCCGACTTGTCCTCGTGGCGGTAAGCATTATTCTTGCAAATTTTTATGACCCTGAACGACCCATCCCACTTAGGATCCAGCTTGCCCACTGGGCGGGAGATTTCCACTCTTTTGGACACCAGGTCCCCAATTTGAAATGTCCGAGGATGGACATGGTGATTGTACGTGTGCACAGTGGATGCTCTGAAGTTATCCATCTTCTGCTTAGCAGCGCGTCTTCTTTCGTCGGCAAAATCGAGCTCGAACAGGCGTGCGTTGATGTTGGCGATCTCATCGAAATGTGCTACCCGTGCAGAGGGGTGCAACACTTCGACGGCGTTAGACCCATATACTAAGGCGTACGGTGTGTCACCCGTCGCAGTTCGAGGAGTAGTCCGGTAGGCCCAGAGGACGCCCGGGAGCTCATCGGCCCAGTTGCCCCGAGCGTCGGTTAGCGTTGTCTTGAGGCCGTGGAGAATCATCCGATTAGTAACTTCAACTTGCCCATTCGCTTGAGGGTTCCTTATGGAGGTAAACCGCTGCTCGATCTTCAGGCTCGAGCACCATTCCCTCACCCGATGGCTCTGAAACTGGGTCCCGTTGTCAGATGTAATGACCTTGGGAAGTCCGAAGCGGCAGATAATGTTCTTCCAAATGAAGGCTTTGACCGTTGAATCTGTGATCTTGGCAACGGCTTCTGCTTCGGCCCACTTCGTGAAATACTCGACGGCTACAATAGCGAACTTCTACATTCACCATAGGTGCGGCGGGTTGATGAATGAGATTGGCGTGCATCTGGCAAGTCCGACATTTTCGGACGAAATCGAAGCAATCCTGTACGAGGGTAGGCCAAAAGAACCCCGCTCGGGATACCCTCTTGGCCAGGGCCCTTGGTCCGGTACTCCTCGATTACTTCCTTCGCCTGCTGTTTGCTCAAACATCTTCGAGGAGGCCCATCAAAGCTTTTCCTGAACAGGCGCCCTTGCCCATCCAGGGCGTAACGCGGGGCTTATCGTCTGAGCCTCTTAGCTTCGATGGGGTTCTCGGGGAGAATTCCGTCCTTCAGATAGGCGACCAGCTCTGCCATCCAACCCTCCGAGTATTCGATGGCGAGCACTCCACGCTCTGCTCCGATCCCGATCAAAGGGAATGGCGAGCTCAACACCGTTATACACCTTTCCCTTGTGCCTTTCGTCGAGCTGGCTAATTTCGATAGTTGGTCCGCCCTGTCGTTTTCTAGTTCGGGGGATCTGTTCAAGAGTGAACTTGGCGAACTGCCCCCTCAACTTATTTATTTCTTCGAGAAACCAGGTCATTGATGCTTTCCTGGTGTCGTAATTCCCGTTGAGTTGTTCAGCTACCAACTGCGAGTCGGTTAAGGCCATGAGTTCGTCTACGCCCTTGTCTATGGCTATCTTCATTCCTGCTGCTAGAGCGTCATACTCTGCCTCATTGTTGGAGACCAGGAACTCCAAGCGCATGGCGAAATCAAGCTCATTGCCGAGGTTATCCCGCAGGTAAACTCCAGCTCCTCCCCTAGAGTTCGTGGAAGATCCGTCGACCATAAGGGTCCACGGGGTCTTTTGATCGGCCTCTGGCCGCGAAGCCAGTTCTACAACAAAATCCGCCAGTACTTGGGCGTGAATGGCTGTGCGCAGTTGGAACTGAATGTCGAATTCCCCAAGCTCGACGGCCCACTTCACCAGCTGACCTGAAACGTCGGGCTTAGTCAAGACCTGTCTCAATGGCTCGTTAGTCAGGACTATGATAGTGTGGGCCTGGAAATATTGCCGCAATTTTTCGGGCTGAGTGGACCAGTGTGAGGGCCAGTTTCTCGATCTCCAGGTAATTCCGTTCAGGGCCTTGGAGCAGCTTAGTTAGATAATACACCGGGCGATGAACGCGGCCGTCCACGTTTACCAGGACTGAACTGATGGCGTTCGAGGATACCGCTAGGTAGATGTGGAGGGGTCTTCCCGGGACTGGTTTTGACAATAGGGGAGGCTCAGTCAGGTAGCCTTTCAGCTCGAGGAGCGCACGCTGGCACTCCTCGGTCCATTTCCAATCAGGGACCACCCGAAGCGATTTGAAAAAGGGGAGGTTCCGGTCGGCTGAGCGGGATATGAATATGTTGAGGGCGACTATGCACCCCACCAGCCTTTGGACCTCCTTCACTGAGCAGGGCGGCCCGATGTCGAGGATGGCACGAATCTTGGAAGGGTTGGCCTCGATTCCTCGATGACTGACGATGTATCCGTGGAACCTACCTCCACGAACCCCGAACATGCACTTGTTGGGATAGAGTTTCAAACCATACTTTCGGAGAACGCTAAATGCCCGAGCAAGGTGCTCCAAATGATCTGATTCTCTCTCGGTCCGTACTATCATGTCATCGACATAGACTTCGACAGTCTTGTCGATCTCTTCTTTGAACATCAGGTTCACCAGCCTCTGGTAAGTAGCGCCCGCATTCTTTAGCCCAAAAGGGCATCATGAGGAAGCAGTACGTCCCGGTCGAGACAACAAATGATGCCCTTCCACGATCCTCCTCGGCCATGTAGATTTGATAGTAACCTTGGAAGGCGTCCATCATGCTCATCAATTCACATCCCGTTGTTGAGTCGACGAGCTGGTCGATTCGTGGAATGGGATAGTGGTCTTTCGGGCAAGCTTTGTTGAGGTCGGTGAAATTGTTGCACATCCGCCATCGACCGTCCCCTTTACGAACCAAGACCACATTGGACACCCAATCCGTGTATTGAATTTCGATGATGTACCCAACGTCGAGCAGCTTGTTGACTTCCTCGTCTATGATCCGGTTACGCTCTTCACAAAATATCCTCTTCTTCTGTCTCATGGGCCTGACCGTGGGGTCCACATTGAGGCGATGGACGATTACTTCAGGGTCGATCCCCGGAAAGTCCGAAGCCTTCCAAGCGAAGACATCGACGTTAGAACGGAGAAAGTTGATAAGCATTACTTCCTGGCGTGCAGCGAGAGTTGTCCCGACTCTGGTAGTCTTAATCGGATCTCCTTCAACGAGCTCGACGGTCTTGAAGTCTTCAGCTGGCGTTATCTTTTCTTCCTCGAGCTTCCTCCTCTTCGCCGGATCGATCTCGGCTGATTCGGGGATGCTGATGTGTGGGGCGTTCGCATTTCCAGGTTGGGGTGCCGGAATCTTCCTTCCTTCGACGGATGCCGTATAGCATTTCCAAGCATCCAGAATACGGCAGGTCACTTGCCCGACCCCAGCGGGGGTTGGAAATTTCATCTTCAAATGGTACGTGGACACCACCGCCCAAAACGCATTAAGTGCGGGTCGCCCGAGGATGATGTTATAGGCGAACGGGGCATCAACTATTAGATATTGAATCATTATCGTCTTCCTCCTCGGGGCTTCGCCCAACGAGGTGGGGAGTTGGATCATCCCGAGAGGGACCACATCGGACCCCCTGAACTCGACGAGAGGGGTCTGCACGGGAGATAGCGTGTATCCTCCCAGATCCATTTTGGCAAATGTGGTGGCGAAAATGATATTGGCAGAACTCCCATTGTCGATCAGGGTCTTGGCCACGGAATAGTTGGCCACGTCCAGATTAATGACCATTGGATAATCCGGCGTATCTTCGAGGCCTTCTGTCTTAGGGATGTGCAAGAGGTCTCGATCGGAGAATTCGAGCGACTCTGACGTCGACGACCCTGTCCCTAATATAGTGTTGACATGCAGCCTCTTCTGGTAATAGCGCTCCTCAATGCGGTATCGGGCTTGGTCGAGGCGCCTTTCCACATGCTTTCTCCTGCTCTTGGAGTCTCCTCCACTCGGCCCTCCTGCAATGGTGTGGATCATTCCTCTGGTCGGGAGATTGTCTTGGGTGGTGGGTTGCTTGTCGTCCCGACTAGAGGGCGTGTAACTTTTTCGATGAGAGCGAGATCTAGTTCTCTTCGGCGACCTGTGTTCATCGTCCATGGAGGATGGGGAGTTGTGTCGGCGGCTTCCTCACCCTTGTGACCCTGTCCTTGCTTTTTTACATATTTTTTGATCTCCGGACGACCCAGGTCGATGAGGCGCTGTATTTCCTTCTTGAGGGCATAACAACCCTCTTTGTCATGATTACCCACTTGCTTATGAAACGCACAATATTTGTTTCCTTTCGGGGGGGCTCCATCTTTGTCTTGTATCTTCCTTGGCCTCCGGAAGACCGTCGGGTCACTGGCGTTGATTGTGGCGAAGATCTCTTTCCTCGACATGACCAACGGGGCGATCTCATTGTCACGTCGGCGATCCTTCCTTTCCCTGACGTCCGACCTCCTTTTGAACCTCATATCCTCGATGTTCATGTACTGCTGGGCGATGGACATGACTTTCTCCATGGTGGCCGGGCGCTTCCTGGCCAAGTGGTCCGAGCACGCTTGACTTCGTATGGCTCCCATGATCACATCGAGAAGGAAGTCCATCTGGACGCTCTCTACCTTGAGCAGCTCGGTGTTGAACCGATTGAAGAAGTCCCTTAAAGATTCGCCGTCCCTTTGCCGAATCTTATGCAAGTGGGATGGAGGCAACTTTGCTAGACTCTTAGTCTGGAAATGATTGACGAATTTCATTGCCAAATCGGCGAAGCTTCTGACCGAACCTGGGGCTTGGCGGACGTACCATTGCGAGGCCACGCCCTGAAAAGCCGTAACCGGCAACTTCGCCGTGAAGTCATCGTCGATCATGTGCACGCGCATGGCGTGTTTGAATTGTATGAGGTGCTCTTTGGGATCAGCTTCTCCATTGTATCGGGGCAAGTCGGTCGGGATTTGGACCCCTCTGGGCTCTCGGGTTCGTTGAAGGTCGGTGCAGAGTGGGTCCGTTTGGTCAGGCACAAAGTATCGCTGCGCCGATCCATGCCCGGAGCGGTGAGATACCTCCTCGAGTTTCCGATTGAGGTCTTTCATCCGGTGTGAAAGCTCCCCGACATCGTCACGGGACCTCTCGCCGCGGCGGACCTCATCGATCCTCCGCTGGATCTCTGTGGCCTCGGCGTCGGTTGCCCAAACACCTCGCGGGGGCGAAATTCCTCCCTCGTCGGGTGAGGGTCTTCAGCAGCGGCAGCCGGGGTGGGGTCCGAGTTCCCCCGCCTGATCTCACGTAAAAGCGTATTAAACGGATCCGCCGTCAGAACGACGAGGTTCTGCCCGGCGGGAGGTGTAGGTGCTGGTCCGGTGACCTGCGGAATAGTGTGGGGTGGGACGGTGTGAGTCTCGGGAACAGGATTGGTGGTGGTTTGTGGGGCCCCCGACTCTGTTCCAGTCCTTCGTGTGTTCACCATTTTCTCACTTGCTCGAATAGAGTGCCCTCCTTTTAGCACCAAAATGATGTGGTCGGATTTGGTCTATTGTGAACGTCAGCTCGATTTGAGTGCACGTTAGCTCGATCAGAATATGGATGCCCGAATCCGAGCAAAGAAGTCCGCGTAAGGGTGTACGTAAGCTGGTCGGGTTCTATTCTGCAAGGATGGAGCACACGTGAGACTAGCCGGAAGTGTCTCCGGCGAAGACCCTCCGACGCTCAAGTCAGTATTCGGGCAGGTAGATGGTAAGTAGTAACAGGCGTAATAGTGGACTGAAAGTGTCTTACCCAATGAATAGTATCGTCGCACTATTTATAATAATAAAAAATAGGTGGGCCGGACTAGGGTTAGGCTGGCCCAGCCCCGTTGCTGGTTATAGGAGTGCCCCCTGACGCGCGTCGGGTGCATTCCTTGCTGAAGGCGGGTGTCTGGGTACTAACTCCGAGGATGGAGTGGGATCGATATCGATAATGTCCTGACACCGAGGAGACCATACGAGTCGAGGAGATGTGATGAATTCTGACCGAAATAGGCCGACAAGAAAGATCATGGAGCCTGATCGAACTAGGTCTGACACGCGGCAACAGGAGGATGGCGGCATACGCTGAGCTGGATCCGACGTGTGAGCTAAGGAGGCGCACACGTGGCCAAGGCAGATTTGGCCACATCAAAAAGATCTTAAGAAAAAAAAAATATCAAAGAAACTTGAATATGAAGAATGAAAACTATAAAGTGAAAAATATGAAACACGTAAAGATATGGATAAAAATAAAAATTAAATGATGAGAGAATTATCAATTTAGAGAGAGAAAAAGATTTGACTAATAAATCAAAAAGATCCTATCGACCAATTCGGAAAACACATATATAATCTAAAACAGAATAAATTAAGCACAACAAAAAACAAAAAAAAAATATTTCAAAAATAGAATTACTAACAAATTAAGAAAAGAAAATACAATAGTATTGATATTATTTAAAAATTAAAAGATGATCACAAAAATTAAGTATCAATAAATAAATAAAAATAGTATAATAAAATAAAGTAAATCATAAAAGATCATTGGAGATGAAAAGTGAAGAACTTACGGATAAATTTAATGACTGAAGAAAGGAGGCTCAAAAAATCTTCATCAATGTTCATATAGGGGAGGGGACATTTGATTCTCTCATTGTGTTTCAAATTTATGGTTGGGATTAATAACAATTCATCGTTGAGGAAAAGATAAAATTAAAGAAAGAAATTAATATGAAAAAAGTGCATATTAAAGAAGAGTGATTAAGTTAATAAAATTTGAATGATCTAGAGAATCAAGGAAATAATTAATTCGATAGATTTTTTAAAGAAAATCTAAAAAAGAAATCCATAATTAAAATTAAACAACAATTAAAGTTTATTTATCAATTAAAAATAATTCAAAATTATAAGAATCGAGAATTGAGTCAAAATTGAGTTTGTTTTAGTTATAGATTGCTCTCAAATATATAATAGTATAGATTTACATTTTTTTAGGATGTCTTCTTCTAATATTTTTCTTTCTAATATTTTGCTATGTCATAGTTTTTTGTTAGTTTCTTTACTAATCATTTTTTTACTAATCAAAATTAGTTTGAATAACATTAAAGCTTTTTTTTTTTTTTTTTTGTTTTCTAAAGTTTAATATTATTATAGGAAATATATTATCAAATTTATTTCTTCTATTCGAGTATGTAAGTTTTTTGAATATTATAAATGTTCTTTATAACTATGACGAGTAATTTAAATTGATAAGAAATGAAAATATTATTTAATTTCAAATTCAAATGTATTTTATAATTTTAATAAGATTTAAACATTTCACCTTATTTATAGCAAGTAATTTAAAATAGTAAGTAATACGGTAATGAGCATGTGATTCAACCTTAAATTGTTAAATAATATACTCTTTTCATAATTCAAAATTGTACTAAATGACTAATTAATTAGTAATAACTATGTCTAACTAATTGACATATAAAAAGTAAACATGTTGCTGACACTTGTCGTGAAACTTCGTTGCCATTTCTCATAAATTTAGACTGACTATCCCGTTGTATATAATAGACATAGATTAGGTCTTATTAGTGGTGTTTCCTTTTATCGACTCACATTTCTTTAAACCTAAACCATCTTAATTGTCAAGTCTTAGGACCTATACCTTCAAGAAATATCTTGATATCGCTCTTTCTAATCAAGACTAGACATACTTCCGCTTAATTTTAATACATCGATACTTTATTTTTTTAGTTTAGCAAACCTAACTCCTTAAATACAATATCTGCAGAATTACTAAAACAGCCACAACGATAATTTTCAGGCCACTAATCTTTTCTTTTTTTGTGAAAATTTCCTAATTTTAGCTCATGCTAACTTATAATTTATTTTAATCGGCAGACAAATTCTAAAGTTTCAGTTGATTATGAGGTTGGGTTTGGTGATGGAAGTGTCTAATTGCATTTACAGTTGTTTCTGCAAATTTTTTCTAGTATAGTTATCAACTTACTATTGACAAACTTGCTACATGAATTAATTACCCCGTGGAATAAATTATGAGGGTGTTGGGATTGCTTTTGTTTTTGAAAAAGTTGGAGTTGTTGAAAAAGTGAAAAAAAAAAAGTTGAGTAGTAAAAATTGGTAGTATTTGAAAATAAAAGTTAAAAGTTGATAGTAAAAGTGTGGAGTGTTTGGAAATAAAAGTGAAAAATAATCAAAAGTTGATAGAAAATAGTTAAAAAAGTTCAATTTATTTACAGAAATACCAATAAGCACTTTTAGGTTGCTAGAAGTAGCTTTCTCCCAATTTCTCAACTTTTGTTTTTTTTCAACTTAATTTAAGCATAAGTTACAAAATCAAACACTTAAAGTAGCTTTTTTGAAGCTAAAAGCAGCAAAGTGCTTTTTTGAAGTTTTTCAAAACACCCCCCTACATCATTGGTCCTAAATGTACATCATATTTTGGCCTTTATTTAAATCTGTAGACAAATTCCATATTTTTCAATGAAATATAAGAAGCCAAGACGTCTATCAACAAATATTTAGGCTATGTTTGGAACAAGGATTTTGGTGAGAAAAAGTAGGAGGAAAATGAAAAGGATCAAAAATGAAAGCATAGAGTACTATCATTTGAAGAAACAAAAAATCTTTCATCCTATTTTTCTTACCAAAATTCTAGAACCAAACTGAGAGTTAGTGTAAATATTAACTCATTAATGGAAGGAGTCAAAATCACATATATTTTAAACTGTGTCAAAAATACGATTTTTTTTTTCATGAACATCGCGTATTCTAAACCAGTCACAAAGTAATACAAAATACATTTGAGCATTGGTGGAGAAAATTTCTCTTTCAGTCATAGGAAAGGTGCTCTGTAAACTAGTGTCGTTTTTGTAACCAAAAAAAAAAAAAAACACTAGTGTCGTTTTTTACCATGAACCCAAATTAGTGACACATGATTATGTTTTCCTTCGACTTTAGTCCCATTTGTGAAAAAAACTAACGAAAGTTAACTTGAACTGTGGCATGTGCATTATTAGATTAATTAATGGACAAAATTGTTATCTGTTAAAGAGAAAAAAAAATATTGAAAATTAAATTGCAGTCAGAGATAGAGAACTCAGACGGCCATTTAGAATTTTAAGTGGGTTTGAAACGGTCTCTAATGCTAATTTTTGGATCAAGAACTGCCACTGTGTGACATAAATCATGTATTTATACTTTTGTAGAAAAATATGTATACACTACATATATAATTAAATGCATTATAAATATAATATTCTTAATTATCTATAGAAATATTTATATTATTCTAATGAATAATTTGTTCTTTAAATATATTAACAAAAACTACACGCTTAAAATTTTTAACTTTTTAAAATATATAAATTTATAAACGATTAGTTCTTCGTCAACACTACTAATCTTTTATCTTTAGATAATCAAATATTTTTAAAAGTTTTTAAGTGTTTTTAAAATATCAAGTGGGTCCAAGAGTCTAACTTGGCAAGTTTGGAGTCCTAATTAAGTTTTTAAATGGTGGGATTAGAATTGATGAAGAGAAAAGTGTATCTTGTTGACAAATTTTAGATTTATGGTATTGTAGACCCTATCTTTCGACGACAGTAAAAGTGATTTTTCTTTCTCCAATATTAAATTAATAAGAACAAAAGATCGAGCAATGATTACTATTTTAACTTTTATAATTACTTGAATCGGCGAGTACTATGGAAACAATATTATAAATGCAAGACCGGAGGCCATAAATTAAAATCTTAGACCTTGGATTTTACTTAGCTTATCTTCAATTTTCTTTTCCAAATGAGATTTGGATAATGGAGATGGAGAATATTTATCTTATTTTATGAATTCTATTTTGTGATATTTTATAATAAATTTAAGGGTTTTCAACTGTTATTTTGTTTAATTTGGTTACCACATAGCACTAGTTTATAAAAAGAAAATGCACACGAAAAATCCATCGCCTCCAGCCTTTTTCTTTTTCCCATTCAATCGCTTATATGAAGAAACTAATTGCAATTGAAATTCCAAGAACGAATCTCTACTGACTTTCAAGTGCGATGACGACTTACCTCCAAAATACTCAAAGCCACTTAAAAAAAAAAAAAAAAAGGGCCACTAAATCATTTTTTTAACCAATGTTTTTCATTTTTCATCTCTATGGCTATAATATATTGACCGCCAGATGTTCTAGGTCCTTTTTTCTTCGTTAAGTTTAGAAGATTTAAGATTTTAGAAAAAAGTATATTTTTAACTATAATGCAAACACTTCTAAAATAAGAATTATATAGGGTCGGATATTGTATCGAATGTGACAATCCCCCGACACGCGTCTGATGTATCACATGGCGTGTGCAAAAATTAAATAGATCTAGCAGTACCTTTGATGGCTTGTTGGAAACACTACCAACAACGTGGCCTGTATTTTTTGTATACACAGAGTTTGTTTTCCACATATTTTGTGAATATCAAAACTATATAAAGATAAGTAAATATAATTTTTTTTTTAAACTATTCCAAAATGATTGTTGTCTCATCTAATAATTTATTTTCAAAAATAATTGTTGTTTCATCTAATAATGTATTCTCACATTATATTGTTTATAGAAATTGAAACTTGCTTTCGTTTTTTCAAAATAGATGGTCCATAAATCACGTAAAAAGAATTGTGATACAATCATCTATATATATATATATATATATAAACTTCTATCTGTTTGTGTTTGTATCGATGTGTATACATGAATCTTACACTACTTATATAAATGGTGATACGTCTTTATATAATAGTATAGATACTGTTGTGTTGAAAATGTGTCGTATCATAAAATTTGTAAGAATTTTGTATTCCCAAGTCTGTGTTGTATCGTGTTCCATGTCTTATGCAATGCCAAAAATGCCTAGAGATGGTAATCTAAAATTAAATAGACCTTACATATGTGACCAATATTTCGTTGACCCTAAAGAATTCAGTCTACAATTTTTTGTTTGAAATTTTAAGGCATAGCAAAATAATTGAGACAATTGGTTCAATTTCATTATATCGTAACCAATATAATGCTACATTGATTTTCATTTACATCCCCAGGTCCAGAACAAAACCAATATACTGATTTGCCTTGGTATAATACATTCATTTATTTCCCAACAAATTAACGTAAATTTATTTGTGATATATATGGAATAAATTAAGATGATGGCAGCTCATATGAATCTACGACCTTAAAAGTTAAGATGAAAACAGAATTTTGGGGCTTTATTTAGCTTTTCTATATAAAACTAGACATTTTCTATTTGTAATAATTATAAACATATATAGTAACTTTGATGCCAATCAGGTTGCAAGTAGTAAGGTTTACGCATCAAGACTTGCGATTTTGTTTTCGACTTTTTCAATACATGTAATTATGATACTTTGGACATAATAATGCATGTAATTAATTTACTAAAACGATTCCTAATTATTTTGCAAACATCGTCATGAAAATTCACTCAAGTTTTAACTTAGTTCCTATTAGTTTTATATTAATATAAATATATAATGTGTCCGGGATATAACTAAGCGCTGGAAGAAAAAATTAAATGGAAAAATAATTAAATGAATTATATAGCAAATATGGGGAATTTCATCTTAGTTTGGCAGCCTTGCAGGCATGAAAAGCTTCAAAACATTCTACAAAATAACATAAGGTTTAATACTGATAATATCAATTAGAAGTTTTCTACGTACTTGAGTTGATTTGATCAATATCGTGATTCGTACTTATTAGGTAATGACGTGTAATTTTTACTGTTATGATGATTATACTATTGGAAATTTACTTAGCTAAGAGTAGTCATATAATAATCCATTCTCGTATCTTCAGAATTTTAAACAGTCACAACAAAATATTAAACTACGTTGTTGGCATTAATTACAAAAATGATTAGACTGCAAATTTAAAAAGGGGAGGAGGGGGCAGTCCTTGTAATTGTTTAGAAACTACCTATTGTGTACCCATCATGATAACTTTTTTCTAAGCATTTTTTTTTTGCTCGAAAGCTTTTTCTAAGAAAATTTGTACTACACTTTTTGTGCATGACATTAAGTTTTATAAGGGGTTTTCTAAGCAAACTCACAATAATAATTTTACATTTGAAAGACCATTGCCTTTTCTCTATTCTAAATTGAGTAAACATATTGTTCACCATATGTGACTAGAGTTTTAAGGATTCGATACATAAATGACCTTTTTTTTTTTTGCCCTTTTAACTTTCCGTGTATATTGTATTAGGAGAACAAAAATAGACATTCTGATTTTATATTTAGGAATAATTACGCTCATATCTCCTAAGTTTAGGCAAAATTATAAATAACTCTATCTTATTTCAAAAATTATCAATACCCCCCTGAATTTTGTCCTCTTATTGTTAACTCAGACAAAGAGATTGTAATGTCCTTTTTGCCCCTAAATACTTGTAAGGCAGAATCGCTCTCACTTCCCTTAAATTTAGGCAAAATTACAAATAAACCCCTCTTATGTTGAATATGAATTGATGTGGGGGAATATGCCTCTGCCACATCAGTGCCAACTCAAGACGAAGACCAATAGCGGAGCGCCAACTAGAGTAAGGATTTACAGGTGGCACCGTCTACCATCACCACGTGTCACCATATCCTTGAATGTCGAGGAGACGTTCGGCCACCATGGCCCCTATCTACACGTTTCTCCTTGAATATCCCATATAATCACTCCTCCTCGGCATGGTCCCCCTTGCCTCCTAGGGGTGGTCCAAAAATAACCGTTTCTAACACTACAACTGTGCCCGACGGGGCCCCTACTATATACCAAAGAATATACACTATACGGACGGCGGGGTTAGGCTAATCTAGTCCTAGCCCAGCCCATCCTCATCCGATTACTATAAATATCTATTCACAATGGTACATTTTTCAAAATTCACTCTTCGTGCATTACATCACCTAATGATTACCTACTTGAATACTGACTTGAGCGTTGGAGGGTCTTCGCCGGAGACACTTCTGGCTAGGCTTATATGTGTTCCATCCTTACAGAGTACGGATCGACAAGCATTCTCATACCATTGCTCGGAGTTTGGAGCATTCTTGCTCGAATACAGAATCCAACCACATCATTTTTAGCGCTAGAGGAAGGACCTCTACTTTTGCAAGAGAAGAATGGTTAATACTCAACGAGCCGCAACCAAGCCCAAGGATGCAACTAATCCCTCGGCCGCACAAATCGCAATCAACACAATGGAGCCACGCAATGCTCCACCCCATCCTCCTCAGCCGCCTGCTAAGACCATGCCAGCGGTAACGATTGGGCAAAACTTGGTCGTCTTGACGACTGATCAATTCAATGCACTGTCGCTCGAGATTCACGGATGGAGGGACCTAGACCCCGCGCCTCTAGCTGCTTCCGAAGTGTTCCTCCCCTAAAGAATGAAATTCGTCCCCCGCCCCCCCCCCCCCCCGCGGCGCCGGGATGATGCTCAAGCCCGTGATAGGGCCCCCCCCCCAGGGGACCTATGAAGAGAGAGATGGCTTTTGCCCCCCTCCGTCCCCCCACCCACTTTGTCGAGGAGGTGGCAGAGTCCTCCGTGGGAGCCTTGCCGGACCATTGGGTGAGGACTGAACGAGAACGCTTGGAGGTGATTCCCTATCAAGCAACAGAAATCCAAAGATGGATCAACGAGGTTCGTAGGTGGGAGAGACCTCGAGAAGATATCAATGAGCTCTCTCATCGAATGGAAGATCTGAATCACCGGCCGGATGAGGTATCTGCTCGATCTGGTCAGGGATTCGTACAAAGGTACTTTATGCTCGACAAGGAGGATCCCCTCTGCTAAGAGCTCCAAAGAGCAAGAGCCGCTTGAGGGTGTAAGATCCCAATGAACTTGCCCCGCTACGATGAGGAAACGGACCCCAAGATGCACTTGATTCAGTTCAAGCATAACATGCACAACCATATGATCGAGGACTATTTCACCGCTAAGCTGCTGGTCACCACCTTCCAGGGTGTGGCCTCATAATGGTATGTTCTCCAGCCTCTTAGTTCGATCAGGAGCTTCGCCGACTTGATAATTAAATTTGTCAACCACTTCCAGACAAAGAGCCTGGCTAAACTGCCTCTGTCCCACCTCCACAAAATCCGATAAAAGGACAATGAGTCTCTGAGGGACATTTTTAACCACTTTAACACGGAGCTCCTCAACGTGGAGAATGTCCAGATGGACATTCTCCTCGACGTCATCACGAGGGACATAAGAAACTAGGCCTACTCAAATCACCTGGCCAGAAAGTGGCCCACCACCATGGAAAAGGTCATGTCCATTGCCCTACAATACATGAACATCGAGGACATGAAATTCAAAAGGATGGCAGGCGGAGGAGAAAAGAAGGACTGCCGACGAGACACTGACCTCACCCCTTTGGTGATGTCGAGGAAGGAAATTTTTGCAACCATCAATGCGAATGATCCCACAATCTTCCGCAGACCAAGGAAGATTCAAGATAAGGATGGCTCCCAACCAAGGGAAAAAAAAGGACTGCACTTTCCACAAACAAGTGGGCAACCACGACACTAAGGGTTGTTTTGTCCTCAGGAAAGAGATTCAGCAGCTGATCTACACTGGCTGCCTGGAGATAAAGAAGTATATCAAGAAGAAAGGGTAAAAGAGTGAGAACAGTCATAGAAATCACTCCCCTTTCTCGAGGGATGATGACGCCAGCTCCCTGAGGAGGGACCAGTCTAGGTCAAGTAGCTGAGAAGTAGAAAGGACTACACTCCCCGTCTTCGGGCTGACAAGTAGCCCGCCGCACAAGACAACTTTCCCATGCGAGGTGTAATCCACACCATCGCAGGAGGGCCCAACAGCGGGGACACCAACAACAGAAGAAAGCAAGTGGAAAGGCGCCTTCACCAGCTTCGCTATCATAACGAGGAGCGCTACCACATTGCAAGGATGCAAGTGAATGCCATTTTCAAAGGCACAACAGCTGGGAAGGATGTAATGACCTTCAGTGATCGTGACCCTGATCATATACCCAAAATGGAGGGCCTCGAGGAGGCCCCAGATTTTTTCATGGTCATTACCCTGGATATGGCCCACTATGCAGTGACCAAGACTCTGGTTGACAACGGTAGTTCAACCAACATCACATTTGCCAACACCTTCACCAAGATGGATTTGGGGAGTTATAAGCTCTCCCTCATGTTGACGCCCTTGATCGGATTTGGGAGGTTCTGAGGTTGTTCCCTTCTGAATGATTCAGCTCCCTACTTCTTTGGGGAAGGCCCCGAGAAGGAAAATCATGATGATTTCCTACTTGGTGGTCGACGCCCCATTCGCCTATAACATTATTCTAGGGTGCCCGACCCTTAATGCATGCAGAGCGGGGGGGTCTACATACCACCTGAAGATGAAGTTCCCAATCCCGATCAGACTGGGATAAGTCACTTGCCGTATCTTGGATGCATGGAAATGCTACTTGGTGTCTTTGGAAGGGAAGTAGACACCGACACCCCGGCCAGTAGGGGTTGAAGCACTACAGTTGGATATCCCCGAGTTGTCGGAGCTTGATCCTACCAAGTGGAGGAAAATCGAGAATAGAAAAATTGTACCTACCGAGGAATTCAAGACCATTGAACTCAAAGTGGGAGATTCGAGCAAAACTACACGAATCTGCACCCACCTCAAACCTGCTAATGTGGATGCGTTTGTGTGGAAGGCCTCAGATTTTTCAAGCGTTGATCCAAAAGTTATTGTCCATCACCTTAACGTGGACCCTTCAATCAAGCCCGTGAGGCAAAAGAAGAGAATTTTCTGTGAAGAAAGGAACCGAATCATCAAAGAGGAGGTTAGCAAGTTGTTAGATGCTAGATACATCGTGGAGATCCAATTTACAAAATGGTTATGCAATGTGGTTATGGTGGCTGAGAGATGGTCGGTGGAGAATGTGCAACGACTTCACCTACCTCAACAAAGCCTGCCCGAAGGATCACTGCTTGCTTCCTTAGATTGACTAGCTGGTCGACTCAACGGCGAGATGTGAGCTAATGACTATGATGGACGCCTTCCAGGGCTATTACTAGATTTGTATGGTCAAGGAAGACAGGAGCAAGATGTCCTGCGTTGTCCCCATGGGGACATACTGCTTTCTTGTAATGCATTTCGGGCTAAAGAAAGCTGGTGCCACCTATCAGAGACTTGTTAACCTCATGTTCAAGGATGATATCGGGAAGATGATGGAGGTGTATATGGACGATATGATCGTCCGGAGTGAGAGAGAGAGAGACTGACCACCTCAAGTTTTTGAAATTTTGAGAAAGTATGGGCTTAAGTTAAACCCTGACAAGTGAACATTTAGGGTTCAAAGAGGTAAATTCCTTAGATACATCATGAGCCATCGGGGGATCGAGGTCAACCATGCCAAGATTCGCTCCATTCTCGATATTAAACCCAAAGGATTCATGAAGGGGGTGGAATGATTGGTGCGAAGAGTTATCGCTCTGAACAAGTTCATATCCCGTCGAGCTGATAGAAACCTTCTCTTTTTTAAAGCATTGATAATAGTGCAAGATTTGAAGTGGATAGAAGAATGCCAGTGAGCGTTGCTCAAATTGAAGCAGTATTTGACCAAGCCACCGCTTTTGATGAAGCCCGTGCTTGGGCAACCACTTTACATCTACCTTGCGGTCTCTCCAAATGCCCGGGCAACCATTTTACAACCACTTTAGCTCGCGATCAATTTACATCTATGAGAGGGTCCACCGACCTATCTATTATCTAAGCAAGCTCCTCTAAGGCCCTGAACGGAATTATTTGGAGATTGAGAAGTTGGCCCTGGTACTAGTCCACTCTGCCAAAAAGCTCAGGCAATATTTTCAAGCCCGTACCATTGTAGTCTTGACAAATGAACCATTGAGGTAGGTATTGACGAAGCTCGACGCATTTGGTTGGTTGGTGAAATGGGCCGTGGAACTCGAAAAGTTTGACATTCAGTTCCAATCTTGGATGGTCATCCATGCCTAGGTGTTGGCCGACTTCATTGTAGAGATGGCCTCCGAGAAGGACAAGAGCACGATCGTAACATGGACACTCCAAGTTGACGGCTCCTCCATGACTTCCAAGAGATGAGCTAGTATCTATCTATGTGATGAGCTTAATAATGAGCTCAATTTTGCCATTCGGTTGGAATTCCCCATCACCAATAATGAAGCCGAGTATGAGGCGCTGATAGCAAGGATGAAGATTGCTTTGGAAGAAGGAGTGCGGGATCTGTTGGCTCTCATCGACTCACAACTGGTTACCGAGCATCTTAATAGTAACTTTAGCACCTTAAGGCTTGACTCAACCCAACGCTGCATGTATTACATGCTGGGATGAGCGGGATATTGGCATGGCATGGTGTTCCAATTATGACTTGATGGATTCAATGGAAGGACTGGGTCACGGGGCATGTGGGCAGGCAATGTTGCGCGCCTCACACAGACATGCGCAAGATGATTCATGAACGACAAGGTAGCCACGCGTGACTCGTGCATTTCTTTGGTGGAATGGTGCACGCTCGGCACCTTGTCGTGTAAGTAGTACAACATAAGATGAGCACTAGCAGGATACTCGGTTGGATAAGGATTGGACACGTTATGGATAGTGATGATCGAACTTAAGCGAGTCGGCATACAAGGCTGGCGAGTGCGCGGGCAAGGCTGGCGACTGTGACAGTTGAGAAGCAGTTACTTGAAGTGGTTACTGACTCGTTGACAGGCTGCAACGGTTTTCTTTGTTCCTTGGAGCAGTTCTGCTGGTCTATTAATGGGGTTTAAAGGATAATTCAAAGAAGCAAGTCAAACCCTAGCCTCTTATAGGGTTTTCGTATATGGACATACAAAGAGGAGGATGAGCGAGAGCCGACAGTGCTAAAACACCCAATATTGAGGTTCATCAGAAGACAAAGAGAATCGACACATAGCAACACAAATCAAGTAACTAGTTAAGAAGAATAATTCCTCATAGTCAAGTACACACGTATGACATCATGAAGGGGAATGATGGCTAATGGTGGTGATTGGATAATTGTGAAATACACATTATTATAAGTTGAAACAGTGAACTCTGTTGCTAAACTGTACAATTGTTAATGAGAATGTATTTGATGATAAAGTAGGATTGTAGGTGAGGTACTAGGATTTGGTCTTAAAACACGTGTATAGTGAACATGTATGTGTGCACCTATAGTTACAATGAGCATGTGTGTGTGTGTATGGATAGGAATTCATGAATTACGCAGCAGCTGGTTCACCTCGATAGGAGCATGTTTATGTACGGATATATATATATATATATATGAATAGGAACTCATGAATAATGCAGCAGCTGGTTCATCTCGTTAGGAGCATGTTTATGTACGGATATATATATATATATATATATATATGTAACGTGAGCAATTGTGTGTACATAAGGATGGGGAACTTTGAACTATGAATCGGATTGTACCCTTTGTCTCATACTATGAACGATGATACGCGATGGTTGAGTATTGTACAAGATGCATGCGATACATATTCCTTAGGTTAAAAATAAAAAATAAAAAAAAACAAAGATCATTCCCGAACATTGGGGCACAAGCGTGTTGTTAGTTCAAAAATACTAATAATAATAATAATAATAATAATAATAATAATTTCTTTTTATCTTATGTTTATTTATCTATTACTTATTTTATGCCTCTATCGAAATAGGAATATTAGTGACTTTGGTTAATTACATAGATTCTATTGGAGGCGAGGCAAAGAATCCTGGACGAGTGCCTTTTTAACTTTAGTCTATTTGATTAAGGTAAGTGATCTTTCACTCGTCTAGATGTATAAAAGCTCATATAAAATCATTTGGTGTGCACGTGAAAAACTCTTTTGTGATCTGGGTCGAGCATGCTTACGTGTGTGCTTTGTGATAACTGTGAACGTTGTTGAATTCGCTAGTATGTTGTGAATTGTGAAGTTTGACTATTAGATTTGTTAATGTTGACACTTGACGTGTTTTTTTTTTAAAAAAACCCATGGTTAGAACCACGCATCATTGACTATTCCGGAATAGGCAACTGAGAACCGCGACTAATTGTGTAATGGGGGTTGGTCAGTGACCCAGTACAAGGGGGTTAAGCTTGTACTAGGACCTAGTATGGGGGCGTTAAGCCCATACCAGGACCTAGTATAGGGGGGTTAAGCCTATACTAGGACCCGAGACAGAAGGGTCAAATCTGTCCTTGGCTAAGGTGGTCACACATGTGTGGTTGTCTTGCATGGTGAATTCTTTCTTGCATACTATTACTTGGGTTTTACTCATATTAATGTTGATTATTGTTGTATCCTTGTTGTTAAATAAACCATGATCCTTTGGGATCGAAGTACTCGTGTGCATACTTTTACTTATTTATTTATGTTCATATAATATTATGTTGCCTTTTTGCCTAAACCAACTGGCCGAGTGTTGGGTCATCTACTAGGCTGTCGTGCTCATGATTCCTCTAACACTTTTCAGATATTGAAGTTTAGTCAGTTTGCAGTCTGAAGTTATGGAGTACCTAAACGCCTTAGAGAGTCTACACGCCACTTCTTATGTTTGCATTTTGGAGTAGAATGCGATCGCAGTCATTTATATATGTTTTCTCAAATTAGGCGATGAAGGCTATTGCCTGGAATACTATTGTTTGCTTAATTTTTTATTTTTTTTTAAACTCATCTCCTCTTGTTTGGTGACACTATATCCTAGTGGGTTTGATACGGATTTAATAACCTTTAATTTTTCTATTATCCTATCTTCTTTATTTATTAAGAGAGCACCATAATAGTCAAATGGCCTATATTAGCGCCTCGGGTAGTTGGTTATACGCGGGTGCGTTTGTGAACATAATGTGAGCCTGGCAAGCTACTTTAGATCTTGCGGCGATTGTTATGGTCCCGGGGTTCGGGGCGTGACATATAGTCTTGCATAGATACTCACGGTTTGCTCTAAATTTTGACAAGGATTACAAAACGTTTTGACCACTTAGTTGAACATTAGTACCTCCTTTCCACTTCAAACTAGTAGACAAATATAAAGAATCATGCAAACCCATGAAAGTATACTTCGATTTTGAAGGAAGTTGAGATCCACACCTCCCATTAACCGAATTTGCTTATAATAATAGTTATCAATTAACCATTGGCATGGCACCGTTCGAAGCACTTTACGATCGAAAGTGTAGATCACCAAATTGTTGGGACAAGATTGGTGAAGAAAGTTAGAAGGTCCAGAGTTAGTACAAGAAACCATGGAAGTTATAGACCTAGTTCGCAAGCGTGTGGTCGCCGCTCAAAGTCGTCGAAAGAGTTACTCGAATAAAAGACGAAAGGATTTGGAATTTGAAGTTGGAAATTTTGTATTTTTGAAAAGTATCACCCAGGAAAGGAGTATTCAGATTTGGGAAAACGGGGAAAGCTTACACTACAAATTGTCAGACCTTTTGAAATATTAGGAAAAATTGGAAAAGTAGCATATCGATTAGCGTTACCTCCAAGCTTATCCGAGACTCAGAACATGTTTCACATATCAATACCTAAGAAATATCACCCGTATGACGACCCCGAAACCCCTTTATTATTATTATTAGTCTTATGGCTATTATTAGATTAATACTATCATTAGTGGCTACATACATGCGTACATTTTTAATTACAACGTATAAGGTACATTACATAAGGGTACATCAACAAAAGAGAGTCTCGACTTGCTAGTTTACTATTGATACATAGCAAAAGCAAAAACCCAAAACAGGTACACAACGGAAAATCCTACATCCTTCTTCCTAGTAAAATACTTCAAAAGGTTCCTCCTCCTCACCATCATAAAAGCTATCTTCGGAAGCATCTAAAATATTATATAACATGAAATCAACATACGTTGAGTAGAAACACTTCTTTATACACATAAGCTGCTCGGGTGTCAAGTGCACATTAGTTACACATAGCACACATATAATTTCACACTTTCTACCTTTCGTCACCTGACAGTGACCCTTATAACTACCCAGGCCGAAATAACAACCAGCACAGTTCTCCCGCCAGCCTTATCCTCCAATGGTCGTATCCCGGGCATACGCCTTAGTATTGTTCTACAACCCTCTCTCTTGAGTAGATCCCTCCGTCTACCCAAGGGGGGATTAGGAGATGGAAGGGTGGTGAACTCTCCCGACTACTCAATAGTATATCCCGGTGGAACACCCCCCAGACCATTCCAGCACATATGGGCCCATTCACACAATTGCAATTTGTTCACATATGCACATCATCATAGTTTAGCAAAGTAAGCTCCACACATATAAATGAAAGCTTTATGTTTGCTTATTAAGCATACTTACATAGAAATGGTAAATATATATATATGTAAATAGATAAAATATGAATATAAATATATAAATATATAAACATAACTAGTGTAAATATATAAATATAAAGATAAAAAAAATAACTAATATAAATATATAAAATATATAAAATGTGATATAGATAAGTATATATATAAAGATGATAGAAAAATATATAAAGTGTGATATAGATATAAGATGATTAAAATTATCTACATATATATATAAACTAATAAAATGAATATAAGTATATATATACTTATACGTACCATATATATATATATATATAGATTAAAGTAGTCTTACTAAGTATTACTAAGTATATAATTAGTCTATAATAAGTAGACATATATATACGTACATAACTATATATATATAGATATATACCTAATATAATATGAATTAGCTAAATGAATATATAACAATACTTTAAATATTTATATCTATATATATACGTACATAGATATATATATATATATCTCTATAATCATCAAAATAGGCATAAAACTATACAATAAAGTATAATAAATAGAGATATGGAGCTTTCTTCACAATTACTTCCAAGGCAACATAGGATATTCCCCTACTAGTTCATTTAAAGAATCATGGTCTCATACTACCTCATATAAAGCATAGAACTCACATAATAATCCAAATAAACATAAGAATGCCATATTATTGTAAAAAGGCACAATAATCACACAGTTTTTCAAGAAAGCATAGTAAGCACATAGAACTCCAAATAAGCGTACTAGTCACATAAGATATTCAAGATCATGCTCATAATTCTATCCATCCTTCAACTTCCTCCCAACAAGAGTTAAACATGATAAAATTAACTATAAAGTAACATGAAGATAGCAACATAACTAAAACCCTCAACTTGGAGGCATGTTTGGCAAAAGCTCTCACTCTAGGCCATTCAAGCTTGTTCTTTTACATTGCTTGGGCACAAGAGTATGGAAGCTTGCCTAATCTCCTCAAGAAGAAGAAGAAAAACCCTCTACTTAAGGTATAAAGAAGAGTTCCTACCTTAGTCCTTCAAAGTGGTGTATTGATTTGGAGAGAGTGAAGTGTTTGAGGAAAAAAAATGAAAGAGAGTGTAAGAGCAAGAGAGAGTGCACGGTTTTGGGCTGGAAATGGCTGAAAAAATGAGGATTGTGGTGTATATGGTCTGGTGTAATTATTTTCTAAGTATTAGACACAAATATCCAATTATTAATTTCAACTAAATACCTCTTCCATACATTATACATGGTTATATATGCCTACACCTATTTTCACTAAATACCATGTATATGTATGTGGGTATGTGTGTGTGTGTATATGTAGCCATGTACATCACCACTAATATATAGTTATTTATGTATATGAGGTTCAAGAGTATGTATTAGTAAAGATATTTTGATAAAATATAAAATAAAATCAACTAAAATCAAACAAAAACCTATATAATCTGAAACTCTTATTTATTAAGTATTTTATTGCTTATTTCTCAGCAAAAAAACGAAATTTGGGGTTGGAGAGGTGAAAAGACCAAAATACCCCTTGTTTTGCCAATTTTTCGAAAATTGCCCAAAAATAGAAATAAAATTCTAAAAATTCGAAAATTAATTTTTATAAGTCAAATAAAATCTAAAATATTTATTTATATTATTATTTTCATTCTTTGATAATAATTAAGCATTTTAAAAATTATATTTCAAATGAAGAACTTAAAGACAATGTTTTTCAAAAATTACTAAAAATTCTTGGGAAAATAGGTAAAAAGGTGAAAATAATATATTAAATAATTCTGGGAGTTTAGAAAGATTAAATGCATGAAATGTTAAGAATATTTGGAATTTATAATATTTTATCAATATTTATGTAGTAATATGCTCATTTGTTCGCAAATAAAAATCATATTTTGAAAGAATAATCTCTAGAAAACAATAACTCACAAAATAATCATATAAAACTTGTATAATATAAAATAGTTAAATAAAGGATTTACCGGGTCGTTACAACCCGGATCCTTCGCATGTTGTACACCACGACTCTCTCAACATTGATAAGGACTTAACTTATGAAGAAGAACCCATCCGTATTCTGGAAGTTAGAGACCGCACCTTGAGAAATCGTTCCATTCCTGTAGTGTGAGTTTTGTGGAAATACCACAATCTTGAAGAAATGACTTGGGAAAAACTAGAAGATATGACAGACGAATATCCACGTCTCTTTGATTAACCAAGCCGAATTTGGGGGATGAAATTCTTTTAAAGAGGGGAGGATGTAAGGACCCGATCTTTCACAAAACATCCTATTATATATATGTTTAAATGTATGCAATTTACATGTTTATATGCATCATTTATGAAATAATAGTGTATTGCAAAATGTGCTCGTTTTATTTACAACATGCATTGCATCGGGATAGGGTTATTTTCTTGTCTTGGTTAACCATCCTTCCACGCATAAAAATTCAAGAAAAAAATAAGTATGTATACATATATCTACACGTTTATATATACATATATATATATATATACACACATTAGATGAGGAATTTTCTCTATAATTCTTATAAATGTCAGTTTCACCAAAATGTGTCACTTTCACAAAACAATCTTGAAAACAATTAATTAAAATTATTAAGACATAAGACAATATATATATATATACATATATATATATATATAATTATTTCTCATACATATATATATTTTGGAAAAAAAAACCCTAAAGAATGTACAAATTGCATTTTCCTCCCCTAGAGATTATTTTCTTCCATATTTTAAATAAAATATCCAAGATACATGAAAGAACTCACAATTTCAGAAAATAAGGGGCGAGGGATGTTTTTTAGGCATATATATGTACATAAATTCAATACATGGTAGATATTAATCCTTAGGTCTCAATCTTCCACCAATCACCATCCATGTACACTTGTACATACTTATCTAGAATTATACCTACATGTATGGCCAAGAATCACTTAGACCACCACTAAGCACACATAGACCACCACTAAGCACCCTTAGACCTATTAGTTGGATATTGAGTTGGAAAAAGAGCATGATTAGATTAAGACTTAATTCTATTTTAATCCTATTTCTTCTAACACTAGTTATAAGTAGTTAAATGTGCAAGAAATACAAAACACCACACACACACACACACACACACACACAAACAGCCGGTCACACACACACCCTCATATCTCCTTCTTGTTTGTTCATTTCACTCCCAACTTTACCTTTTCTCCTTCTTGCACCACTTAGTTTCAAAATCTAGAATGAAAAGAAGAAAATCCTTTACAGAAGGTAATGATTTCTCTTAAGATAGAAGCTAGTTTTCTTATAGTATTAGCATATTATTTCTCTATTAGGACATGGGATGTAACCACAAGTTGGTTACTATTTTGGCCCTAAGGGATTTCATGATATTTTAGCCAAATGCATGATATGTGTTCATGAATGATTGTGCTGGAAATTTTGAGCATTTTGCTGGATTTATGAGTTGGAAAATTAGGATTTATGCTTGTCTAGGGTTTATCTATGTGTTTAGGGCTTTATTATCGGTTAAAAGTTGAAAATTCAATGTTTAAAGATGAAATTTATAGATGGTTTCAAAGCTGGAAATTCTGCTTTCAAAATTGGAATTACTGTTCCCACAGCTGAAAATCTTATTTTCAAGGCTGGAATTTCGAATTTTACAAGCTGAAAATCTATTTTTGAAACGCTGGAAATTCCAGTGTGTTATTTCAGTATGTTTTAAGTTGAAATTCGAGTATTTCGCAAATTGAAACTTCTGTTCGCAATCTGAAACGTGTATGCTAGAAATTGTGTTATATGTTGAAATTTTGCGCAACGTGCCAAAAACCAGTGTGTATTGTGCTGGAAATTGTATTAAGTATGCTGGAAATTGTGTGTACATGGCCCAAAATGTGATAGGGGTGGATGGGGCTGAGTTCGGCCGGGCGGCAATGGGCTCGCCAGTCTTAAACGTTCTCGCCATCCACCGTTGCCTAATCCCGCTTTGCATGGATGGAGTATTCCATGTACTGAAGTGGGTCGTAGGAAATTCGGCATATGCCCTGGATATGACCACTCGAGTGTTTGGTTGGGTGGGAGTATATTGGTTGGAATTGAATTACAGCACGACGAGATAAGGTAGCCGCCCGTCAAGGTGGAAAACGGTAGAAAAGTGTGCAGTTTATGATTCTTATGATATGAAATTTTATATGATTTATGTTGATACA
This sequence comes from Petrea volubilis, assembly GCA_026212405.1. Lineage (NCBI taxonomy): Eukaryota > Viridiplantae > Streptophyta > Magnoliopsida > Lamiales > Verbenaceae > Petrea > Petrea volubilis. Next base: position 14,211,125 of record CM047876.1, on the reverse strand, counting down.
AATATGTGAAAATATTCACGTTCAAGTCACACATGCGCACCTTATGTGTTAAGTGAAATTGCTACTCAACGTGATTGTTGACGTTGTTAATATTTAATGTTTTAGCCGGACATGAGAACGAAGGTATCAACGAGGCGGATAGCAAGGGACGAATTGAAGCTTTTGGCTAGAAGAAGTCATGGACGAGTCTTTGTAGTTGTATCATGCATTTAGGACTCTTATTACGTACGTGGTGTTTTGCTATGTAATAAAAGACTTTTATGAAAATTTTCATCTTTCTATAATAAAAGTATTCGTAGCATATTCCCATAACTAGCCAATAGTTTCGGGTCGTCTCAATGGATCTTTGAAAAATGAATTATAAACTGTGAATATAAAGAATAGAGGAAAAAATTCAGATTTTATTGTGTTTCTAAGTTTATGTACATAATTAACTATATTCATAATAAATATTGATTACCTTTTTATTTATGGATACCAAAAAGTCAATTAATATTAAGTACTTTTTTTATTTAACACAATGTGTTTAATAAATGAAGTAATTTTAATAAAAAATACACTTGCTAAAAATTGAAACTAAATTCAGAATATATATTCAAATCATTTACTCAACATACAAAAAAGATTTGACCTACAATTTTTTTAAGGAAATATGGAAAAGCAAAGAAAAAGATGTCTCTTAAGAAAATAATAATTTATTAATTGTTTAACAATTAATGAAGAAAGAAAGGGAAATCAACGAATAAAATAAAATAATATCTTTATCGAGCAAGTTTTATCGGAATCAATCGTAAATCTATGTAATGATTATATGAACACAATTTATGAGCCAATCAGAATGAGGCCAACTTGTTTAGAAATGTCAGTTTTATATGGTGTATATAACTACAATTGATAGCAATCAAGATCTAATTTTCATCTTGCTAGATACTTTATTCGATATATGTTGTCGGTTTAAAAATTATATTAATTTAGTATTATAATTGGAAAACAAACGAATATTAAGAGACACTGATATTATAATTTATGAGGATCAACCTTTTTCTCAAAAAATAGGCTTATAGGCGGTCTCGTATAAAATTGGCATTTTTGGACGATCGACGTTTTTAAAAAGAGTAAGATAGAAATATATGAAACCCAGTATAAAGTGAATTGAGAAAAAACTATTTACACTAAAGCTATAATTGAATAGAGAATATTACTAATACAACTACATTACAAAATTCAGGAATTAAAAAAGTATATACGGTTCTAGTTAAATTCAAGTGTGCAAAAGATAGATCAAGAAAATGTTCGAAATGTCAAAAACAATTAATGTTTTCGAGTGTATCATATGGATTCCAAATAAAAGAAGATATCTACTCGTAAGCAGGGCAAAAGTTCACCAATCTTCACGATCTTTTTCTTTTGTCACCAGAGTACTATTCAGCTTGCTGAGCATTGTACCATTGGATCACTATTGATTGCTAAGTCTCACTATCATCATCTGGACACAATCTCTTCCCAAGAGTCTTAAATGGTGAGGTCACATCTTTAGGAGACCTGATATTTGCAGGAGTCTTATTTGGTGAGTTCACTTCAGATTCTGACTCTGAATCTTTCATTGATATTGTAGTATCATTACACATTGTCTTAGAAAATTAATTACATAAATGTACATACCTCAAATTTACAATAGTTCTGACCATATTTGGCAATCAATTCCTTGTCCTCATTCACTTTCAATACTGTGTGGATCTCATCTTTGTATTTGCCATTTTTTTTTCTTTGGTTTGAACTTTGAACAATACTTTCCTATCCATCAAAGATTCAATTTCCAGAGGATATGCAAGCAGAGAGGTTACCTAGAACAGAAACCATATATTAAAATATGACATATTTTTTAAAACAAATGAAATAATGTGATAATAAATAAGACAAAATATAGAAAATATTATTTTTACAACATTAAAATTCTCCAACAAATCACTAGCCCTCTTGCCAATCAAAATTGCAGCTTCACGATCCCATAACACAAGTGACATCACAGTTGTACCATCAAAATCACGGATTTGCAGTTTGTACATGAAAACATAATTTGTCAAAAAATTAAACTCACTTGGTAAAAATTTTGCAATAGATCAAAATAAAAATGATAGATATTTAACCTTTTAAGGCACTCATCATATTTGTGCTCACAAAACTTGCAAGAATAAATAGTTCCTAGCTTCTCAACCTTCTAAAAGCACTTCTTGCAAGCTTTGTAATACCAATGTTTATCCAAATCTAAAGAAATAACAATGGTCAATATCCAGTATGCACCCTAAAAATGAAAGATCCTTACGAGCTTGAATCAATGTAGTAGAGATAAAATGTTGAAAAAATAGCATAGCATAATTTGAAATCTTGCCTCTTCACAATCCAACAAATCTTGGATATCCTTAACATCATCTACTGCATTTGGTAAGTATGTTGAATAGAAATGGCTAGTTTGAGATGTTAACTGACTAAAAACCATAGACCCTCACCATCTAATTTTAACCTGACACACACAAATGACATAATTAAACATTTAACATAATACAAAAATCAAGACAACTTATAGTTCAAAAGATATTTACTGATTGCTAAATTCAACAGCTGCATCACCAGTTGGATTCATCAATAGACTTGATACATGGAAGCTGTTTCCAAGTTGGACTTCATCTCAGAGAGTAAGAGAAATAAATTTAATTGTCAAAATTTAATGACACAAAATCATAACAACTACTAAATTCAATAAATTTAGCATACCATGCCACTTCCTCGCCCTAATCACTTGCAGGATTACAATAAGAAATTTTCCTCTCATTGCTATTTCCCTTATTCTTCACATAATTTTGAAATTGGTCAACCATCTCACCCCATAATGTAACAGGCAACTTGTTCATCCTTAAAATATAAAAGATATACTATTAGCAGCATGAAAAAATAAAATGATACTATATGAAATGACTGAAGTTAGTCGTTCATTCATAACTTGTTAGTTTATTGAAGGTAATGAAATCTTACTGCACATCTTCAATAGTGAAAGGTAAATAAGTAGTAAGTTTTCCGCTAACCATTTGTTGCATGGGTCTATCACAACTGACCATCTCCTCAATTACATATGCAAATAAACAAAAGCATCATCATATTACTAAAAAGTTGATAAAGAATTAATAGGAACAAAAAAATACAAAAATATGGAAATACTAATAAACTCACCAAACAAATGCACTTCATCAATAGATACCTCGTTTGATAGTTCAAGGAAAGACTTAAACTAAAAAATCTTTCCATGAAATTAGAATCATTCAGTTCCTTGTATTATGCATGAAATCAAGCTTGAGCTCATGATGAGCTGCCTTGAACGGAATGACATCTACACATACTGCAAAATACACCATGACATTAATTTGGCCTTCATGGATTTTGGGCTCCAATTTTGATATTAGTTTTTTCCTCACACTTGCATGAATTCTATGCCCCTGCAGCAATACATAGCAATATATTATCATTATAACACTACTTAACAAAAACAAAAAAAAATGTTTAGAATTTAACAACAAACCTTTTGATCTTGGAGCACCATCTCTATACTGCAATTGTCGTTATGATTTTGGTACTCAAAGATAGTATACAATCCTGGCACCAGTACTTTATGCCTCCAATCAATGTTTCTTGAATGAACACTTTCAATGAAATCAAACTTGCAAGCCATCAATGATTTATAGAGACAAATTCATCATTCAAATTATTTATTTATATATATATATCTAACTGATATACGGGAGTAGAAACTTCATATGGTCTTCAATTTAGATAGTTCTAGAATAGGGATAACATTTTCATTTGGAACACACACTAATTGAAAAATGATTAATTTTCTTTAGAAAAATAAACACATCCGTCCTTATAAAATAATAATAATAATAATAATAATAGGGGTTCCTCTCTCTTTTTTCCATTTTTTTTACATATTGGACGATTATTAAAAATAGAGTCTTGAAAACATAATTAGATGAATGTGTATTTTTCATTCCATATGAGATTTATGAATTTGTTTCTATTGTGACTTTTGGTTTGAGTATTGAGGGATGAAGGATTGGAGAAGTGTCACGCCCCGAATTCGGGATGCAGTACGGCGATGCCTCGAAGCCCGAAAGGATGTAGAGACGCCAAGCCACAGAAATCAGAACATACTAAAACACCTTAAATATTCAATGAAAAATCTTAGTCAAACATCGCAGTGGAAAAGATGATAATTCTAGCTATTACAATCCTGCTTAAAACATAAATGGAAAAATAAGCAATAATAGTCTCTATAAAATAAAGTTTTAAAAGAAGTTGATGTAACTAAATAATGTTAACTATGTTCTCTTGGTAAAGATGACTTCCATTGGATCACCAATCCCAAAATTCTCCCTCGACACCCTCATCGGAATTATCCTCTACAAAATAGTTATTAGTGGTGTGAGTGCCCTCGCCCAGTAAGGAATTTCTTGACCCTCTATCGGATTCGAGCAAGTTACATACATATATAACATGAAAATCATACTTGTCAAACAGACAAGTTTTAAAGATGAATTTTTTCACGCTTTCAAGTTACAGAATAGATAACAAAGTAGAATCAAACATATTCATTTATATATATATCCATGCTCGTGAATATTTAGAATCTCTAGTGGCAAACTTGATCAAGCCTTAACTATAACCCTATTAGGTGGGTTCGGACAATACTATTATTACCCGTAGGAAGGCCTTAACTACAACCCTATTAAGTGAGTTTAGAGATTGTTATTGTATCCTGTAGCATGGTCAGAAATTTCGGAACTTGTTCCTACTGATAAAATTCCAAGTGTTCAGAGCATGATCATTTATACACGTATAGCACAACCTAGCATAATTTTTAACTTTACACACAGAAAATTCATAAAATAGCATGCTCAAATCCACTTTTTGTATAAGAAAATAACTTTCCCAAACAAGACGTAAATTTAAGAAAAATACATGTTTATAAAATAAATAGACAGAAGAAACCACTTACCTATAATTTACTCGAGTTTCTATGATATCAAGGACTTAACAGATCGGGCACTAAGCGTGGTCATATGAATCTAATAATATAAAAGTATGAATATACGCTATCTTACTATTTTCGAAAATAACTATATATATATATCATGATATTCGTATATATATATATGTATGTGTATGTATATACATGTGTATATATATATATATACATACATGTATATGTGAAGACGAGTCAGTACTAGAAACTGATCAAATAGCCACGGATTTTAGCCACGGGGAAAATCCGTGGCTAGGCCGTGGCTATTAGCCACGGATTTGGAAAATTATTTTTTTTAAACGTTAGCCACGGATTTGCCACGGTCGAGCCGTGACTAATTTTCGTGGCTAAAATTGGCGCGAAATTTACCGTCATTTATTAGCCACCGATTAGCCACGGTCCAAGTTAGCCACGGTCAGACCGTGGGTGTGCCGTCGCCAAGGGCCACGGCTTAGCCACTGCCTAGCCGTGCCCAAATTAGCCATAGCCGTGGCTAATAGCTACGGCCTAGCTACGGCTAGTTTGTGGCTAACTCAGCCATGACCTGGCCATGGCTAGCCCGTGGCTATTAGCCAAGGCTTGACCGTGGCTAAGCCATCTGTTTATTTATTTATTTTTTCTATTTGAAAAGTGTTCGTTTTTAATCGTGTTTTTACGATAAATGTTTTCTTCCATTTTCTATTAATTTACGATAAATTAATGTTGTTTATTCTGTCAAATATACATATATATATATATATATGTGTGTGTGTGTATTTATATACATATATTATAATTATGAATTATCATAATTATTAATTATATGATTCCGATTTAATTATGAATTATCATGAATCCAATTATGTAATTATATTATAATTTTCTGTTAATCTAATTAATTTGAGATGTGGATAAATGCAAATTGAAAACACATTATTCATGGGTAATTTTTAACCGAAAAAACAAATATATATATATATATATAAATCAGCCATGGCCTGGCCGTGGCTAGCCGTCTGTTTATTTATTTTTTATTTTTCGATTTGAAAAGTGCTCGTTTTAAATCGTTTTTTTACGATAAATGTTTTCTTCCGTTTTCTATTAATATATTAATATATAATTGATTAAACTTCATTATTGTGTTATAAACAATATATATATATGTAAAACATATATAATATCAATACATATAGATAGAAGAGTATTACATATATATATATGTGCACTATATATATAAGAGCGTATATAAGTACGGATGTGATTGATATATATATATATATATATCAATCGCATATACAACTAATTAATGTTGTTTATTCTGTCAAATATACATATATATATATGATTCCGATTTAAAAAGATTGCTAGGCACGGTCCGGCCACGGCTAGCCCATGGCTAAGTTAGCCACGGCCTCACCACGGCCAGACCATGGCTAGCCTTCTTTTTATTTTTTTTATTTTTTTATTTTATAAATGTTTTCTTCCATTTTCTATTATTACTTAAATAAATTAATATATAATTGATTAATATTCATTATTGTGTTATAAACATATATAATATCACTACATATAGATAGAAGAGTATTATATATATATATATATATGTGCGCTATATATATAAGAGCGTATATAAGTACGGATGCGATTGATATATATATATATATCAATCGCACATATAACTGATTAATGTTGCTTATTTTGTCAAATATATATATATATATATGATTCCGATTTACGAATTATCATCAATCCAATTATATAATTATATCTGAAATTTTGTGCTAAGCTCGAGAAATTTGAAATGTGGATAAACGCAAATTGAAAACGTATTAGCCATGGGTAAGTTTTTAACCGAAAAAAGAAAAAAAAGTATGTAGCCACGGCCAGTAGATCGGTGGCTGAGTTTAACCACGGATCTGGCCGTGGCTAATTTAGATCAGTGACTATATGGCCGTGGCTAATCCGTGGCTAAAAGTACCTATATATCTAACACTTAGAATTTTTTTTCCCTCCCCCTCTTCTTCCCCTCACAAGGTAATTAAACCCTCCCCCCACCCCCCACCGCGGTCACCCCCCCTCTGTTCCCCCCTCCCCCCGGCCCCCCGCGCCCCCACCTCAACCCAAACCCACGCTCCATGACTGCTGCCGCTGTCCCCCCGCCACCCCAAGACGTCGGCCGCCCTCCCCCGCCAGCCACGCCGCCGCCGGCCGCCACCCCACCAACCCAGCCGCCGTCCCCCCTCCCCCTCCCCCCCATTCCCGATCTCCCCTACCCCCCCCATACCCAAACCCGTCCCCCCCTCCCCCCTACCAGACGGCCCAAACCCTCGCTCGTACTCCTACCCTGGCCCCAAACCCTCCCCTCTCCCCCTCCCCAAGCCCAAAACCGTGCCCCCCCCCCAACACCCACATTTTTTTTTTGTATTTTTTGTTTTATAATTTGAAAATTATTGCTAATATTTTTTTGTTTGTTTGGATTTTTTGGTAATTGTTGTTAGGTTTTTATATATTCACAAGTTTGGTGGTTTCGAAATTGAACGTTCGTTTTAAATTACCCACAATTTGTATTGAGATATATGTGAGAAATGTATATGTATGTATTTTTAAATTGAGATATGTTTTAAATTATCCCAAATTTGTCTACGGTGGTATATGTATTGTTTTTGAGACATTTGGTATTGATGAGTATATGTATGTTTGTTTTACTCGTGAAATATGTTTTCAAATATGATATGCGTGGTCGTACCGTAGTATGTATATTGAGTTACAGATTTGTTTTGATGAGTATATGTATATTTATTTTGTTCGTGAAATATGATTTTAAATATGAAATGCGCATTTTTTCGGTTCTATATATGTTGCTTGTGAGATATGTTTTGATGATTACCCTTGTTTTGTACGGTGTGGTATTGATATTGCTCTTACATGTATGTTTGTTAGCAAAGTTGAAATACGAACTTCAGCGGTGACTAAATGACATAATTATTTTTGTTACAGAAAATAGATAATATATGTGTGACTCGAAGTTGGATGTACAATCGGTTATTGCCCGATCGAACAGACCTTACGAATGAATTTTTATATGGTTTGAGTCAGTTTATTGACTTTACAACCTAACAACCACAATGCAAACTTGACAATAGTTGTTTTAAGTGTCCGTGTTTTAAATGTGAAAATGAAAAATACAAGAATGCTAGCAATGTAAAATATGATCTTTTAAAGTATGGATTTCAACCAAATTATTGGTATTGGACTGCACATGGGGAGATTGCTCCAGAAAATTGAAATGTTGACGTTGTCGGTCCAAGTACTTACGGTCATGTCAATATCACAGAAGGGTTAAGAAATTATGAAAATTTGGTCTATGATGCTATGGAACAGACTGATTTTCATGAAAATAATCCGTGGCAGAATTCTGAGCGAAATGCTGCTGGAATGAGTCACATTATTGAACAATCTCGTAATAATGAAGCTCATCAATTTTATAACTTATTGGAGGCAACTAATCGTCCGTTGTGGTCAGGATGTGAGTCACAGATAGAATTATCACTGACTCTTTAAATGATGACATTGAAATCAGATTATAATATGCCACAGGGATGCTTTGATAGAATGGCTAATCTTATAAAAACATCAAATCCGATAGAGAATCATGTTCCCAATAATTATTATGAAGCAAAAAAATTAACGAGAAAATTGGGACTGACATCTCTGAAAATTGATTGCTGCATTGAAAGATGTGTGTTGTTTTATAAAGAACATGCTCACTTGGATGAATGTGCATTATGTCATCATCCTAGATTTAAACCATCTTGTACAGGGAGTATTACTCGTGTTCCTTACAAAAGAATGCACTACATGCCACTAATTCCATGTTGAAAAGGTTGTATGCCTCTGAAAAATCAGCCGAGCAAATGAGGTGGCACCATGAGCACGTAGCAAAGTCTGGTGTTCTTTGTCATCCTTCGGATGGCATAGCATGGAAGCATTTCAATGAGAAACATCTAAATTTTGCGGCCGAACCGCAAAACATTAGGCTTGGATTGTATGCTGATGGATTTAATCCTTTCAATCAAACATCTAAATCATATTCTTGTTGGCCGGTTATTATTACCCCTTATAATTTACCTCTCGAAATGTGCATGACTGCCCCATATAGGTTTCTGACATGTTTGATTCCTGGGCCGCGCAATCCAAAGGACAGAATTGATGTGTATTTGCAACCTTTAATTGACAAGTTGAAAGAGTTGTGGTCAGACGGGGTTGAAACGTTCGATGCGTCAAGGAGACACACCTTTCGTTTAAGAGTTGCCCTTATGTGGACAATTAATGAATTTCCTGCATATGGAATGTTGTCGGGGTGGATTGCGTGCGGGAGACTGGCATGTCCCATATGTATGCACCATACAAAATAATTTAGGTTGAAGCGTGGTTGAAAAATGACGTGGTTTGATTGCCATAGACAGTTTTTGCCAGAGAGTCATCCTTTTAGGCAAATAAAGATGCTTTTTTGAGAGGGAGACGTGAGCAATTTGCGGCTCCCTCTCGAATGACAGGTGGTCAAACATGGGATTTCGTGCAGTACTTGCCGAAAGTGACTGATATGCCCGTCAGACACTCAAAAATTCCAAGGTTACGGTGTGGACCACAATTGGACCAAACAGTGTATTTTTTGGGAGTTGCCGTATTGGAAAGATAATCTTGTCCGCCACAATTTGGATGTAATGCACATTGAGAAATTTTTTTTGACAACATAATAAATATTGTCATGGATGTAAAAAATAAGACAAAAGATAACGAGAAATCTAGACTTGACTTGTCAATGTATTGCAAGCGTCCGGAGTTACATCTACAGTATCTTCCAAACGGTAAAGTGTTGAAGCCAAAGGCAACTTTCACTTTAACTATTGAACAACGCCGCGAATTATGTGATTGGATTAAATGTCTGAAGATGCTCGACGGTTATGCATCGAGCTTGAAAAATTGTGTTGATCAATCTGGAACTAACTTGCATGGTATGAAGAGCCATGATCGTCACGTCTTCATGCAACGTTTGCTCCCAATGGCGTTAAATGCACTCACACATGTTTGGAAGCCTTTAACCAAAATAAGTCAATTTTTTAAAGAATTGTGCTCAACAGAGTTAAGTGAGGGAAATTTATTACAATTGGATAGTAACATTCCTATCATTTTATGCAAATTGGAACGCATTTTTCCTCCTGGCTATTTTGACTCAATAGAGCACTTGACTGTACATCTGCCGTTTGAGGCTGCCATGTGTGGTCCTATGCAATACCGGTGGATGTATCCTTTCGAGAGGTAGTTTAAATTATTATGAAGTTTATATTCCATATATGGCTCATAAATTATGAAGAACTTTCATTTTTAAAAAGTTAAAATAACTACATTTGTAGGTACTTACATAACTTAAAGGGAATGGTGAAAAACAGAGCAAAAGTTGAAGGATCAATATGTGAGGCATATTTAAACCAAGAATTGTCGTATTTTTCATCCTATTATTTTGAAAGTCACATCCATACTAAAAGTACAAGATCTCATCGTAATGAGAGCGACGTCTGTTCTGATAATGAGCTACCTTATACTTTGTCTATATTCAAACGGGCTGGTAAGTCAGGAAGAAAATACAAGGAACGTTTTTTGACTGATGATGAGTGGAGCAAAGCTACATTACATGTACTCATCAATCGTGATGAAGTTGCCCCCATCATAGAGTGAGTATTATCTTTAACATTTTGTATATAATGTGTTATGAGGAATGTAGATGTTCCTGACAAATTCTTAACACTTTGTAGGATGTATAGATTAGTTGTTCGATACAACTGGCCACATCTAACAAAGCAAGAAATTGAGGAATCCATCGAGAATAATTTTGTTAAATGGTTTAAACTCTATGTGAGTAATTTATTATACAACATAAAGACTTAATTAAATTTGCAATTTTAATATAATATGCTAATTGAAAATATTTTTATATGTAGGCACATAATCCGAAAAATAATGTTGAAAATCAGTATTTGCTCGATTTGGCTTGGGGTCCAATGAAAAAGGTCAAGACCTTCAACAGGTTTTACTATAATGGATATTTGTTCCATACAGAAGATATGACCCCACATACAAAGACTTCAAATTCTGGCGTTTGTGTAATAAGTGACGGGGGTACAAACTTTTATGGTATACTAAAGGAAGTTATCAAATTAGAGTATCCCGATGAGCCTCAAAAAGAGGTTGTGATGTTCAAATGTATCTGGTTTGATTCGGTATCAAATAGGGGTATAAAGGTACACCCACAGTATGATATTGTTGAAATAAAAATTAATGAGAGATACCCAAAAGATGACCCTTTCATACTTGCGCAACATGCATCTCAAGTGTATTACGTCCCTTACCCCGGTACTAGAAGAGATAAATCGCAATGGCGGTTTGTTATCAAAACAAGACAACGAAGTCGAGTCTTGAATGAAGATAATAATCATGATCCATTGCAAGAGTCATTTGGCACCATTAATGGTGTCATCGATAATGAACCGACGGGTAACTCGTTGATTGTACGGGTGCCGTAGAAGAGTTCAACCAATTATACATCGCGCACGTGGCTAATGAGCATGCATTAGTTGATGAAATGGGTCAAAGTGCTGAGGAAGAAGAATTGAACTATGAGTTTGAAGATGATGAGGATGATGCCGAAATTATGGCTCAATATGACGAGGATGATGAGGACGATGATGAAGATGAAGATGAAGAAGACGATGAAGAAGACGAAGATGATGAAGTCTAAAATTTACTATCAATAAATATTTTGTTTGGTTTGATTTTTCGTTGCTATGAACATATATATATTTGATATGATTGTTGTATTGCAATTGATTGAACGATTAGTTAATGTAATGTGGAAAGAAACTTGTTGTGCGATGTGTTTGTTATGAATTTTTTAACATGAATGTAAAAAGGTTCGTGCTGTATGATGTTTTTGCTATGAATGCAGATGACAAGTTCTAGAAAAGGAAAGGATAAGGTTACCGGTAGTGGAGGAGGATCCAACCGACGTGGCCTCCATATGCCCCCTACGACGGACCTTCACATTCGAGACGATCCGTACGACGACTGTCATTATCACACACCATCCCCTAGCGAAGACGAGCCGATTAGTGATGATATGCCGATGGAGACTTTCGATAATAACAGAGTTGACGGGAAGCGGGTTATTTATTCACGGGGACATGAGTAAGTTTATTTTTCTTCGTTATTTAAGATATAATTATTCATATGTCGATTGTTGTTTATATAAAAGTTATATTCATTAGGTTCAATCTTGCCTTGGAGACCGTGAGGACGATCACCCACATTTTTACGAATGGGTATACAGAGCCATGGGAGAGGTGGAAGGAAATCCCTTTACAAACTAGACACATGTGGTTCTCCGAATTCCAAGTAAGTCTTGATATATATACAAATTTTTCTTTTATATTTTTTTATTCATTATATTATAAGTTATATGTTTTCTCATTGTATTAGAGGGTGTATTATTGGAGACCTGACCAGCATGACACCATTTGGAAAACTTTTGAGCATAAGGGATCGGACCTCCTGAAGAATAGGCTTAACAAGGCTTGTCATAAAAATAAGAAGCCTGAGTGGATTGGAGATGACGCTTGGCAGGAGCTGCAAACAAAATGGGGGTTGCCAAGTTTTCTTAAAAAGAGCGCGGTGAAGAAAGCTAATCGGGCTTCCGATTCTAGTGGAAGGGGAATGACCGGCCACAAAGGGGGTTCAAAATCTCACCTCACTTCCAACGACGAGTTGGTTAGTATGTGTATTTCATTAGTACTTCAAAATTATGTTTGATAGTGATAGCTTTTTAAAAATATTACATCTCTTATTACAGGAAGCTCAATTGGGGGAACCCCCGACCGTGGATCAGTCGTTCATCCATCTTTATTCTTATAAAGATGAGAATGGGGACATGAAATGGTCTGATGAGAGGGCGGAGCGTTCATTTGTGAGTATTTATTATGTTTCAACTTTAATATTGATATTTTGACTTTGTTGCTAATGTTTCAACTTTAATACTCGTAGAACGCATTTAAGGAGAAGTGGGAAGAGATTAATTCCCAGCCGCCTCCCCAATCTGTTGATGGCGCACCCCTACCTCGACCATCCAAGCTCAATGTAAGTCAAAACATTTTCTCAACTTTTTCATTATTCTAATATAATATATAGATACATATGAATGATATATTACGGCTAAATCTAATTTTATTCACAAATTTATAGGGGTGGAAGGAGACCGTGGCTAAACCGAATAAGGGTCGGTGGTACGGCGTACCAGGTGGATCATGTAGTACAGGAACTTCGAGCTCCCATACTTACCCCCTGAAATGGGAGGATCCATCCATGCTTGAGTTGAAGCGAAGGTTTGACAGGTTTGAGGAGAAACAATCCACTGAATTGACTGAGATGAAGCACACACTCCATGCCTTGCTTCAGAGCGTTCAAAGTTTGACCCAGGGTGCTTTCGCCTCTTCGCCTAATCAGCCACACCCGTCAGATGGTTCACCTCCTATACAACCCACACCCATACAACAGAGGGGTTCCCGTAGGACTTTATCGGGAGGGCAACGATCCACCTCCAGGCACACGCCTCCAAATTACGTACGTGATGACGAGCACGACGACAATGATGATGGTATTGGACCCTAGTAGACGGACACTTTCTGATATTTTCATAATTTTTATTACGACAAACAATTTGTGTATTCTCTAACTGCTTTAAGTTTGTAATGTATTAGCAATATTTTATGATATATTTGACGTTGACGATCCGTGATCGTCATTTTGATTTAACATTTGATGATTTATTTCGTATTGGACGATCTGTGATCGTCATTTTGATTTAATATTTGATGATGCACTTTTGGTAATGGACGATCCGTGATCGTCATTTTGAATTGATAATTGATATAAAATGATGTATTGTTGGAATGTTGGTGTTTTTTGAGTAGAAATACGAAAAATAGGGTGCAGGTTGGTTTGGAACGAAAGCGACAGAAATCCGTTGATTTCTGCCAAAATTAGCCACGGATTAGCCACGGTCGGGCCGTTTCAGGGTAAAAGTGGCCAATTTTGGCCACGGCCTGACCGTGGCTATTAGCTACGGCCAGGCCATTGTTTATTTGCATTCATTGAAGTTTTATGTTGATTTATTTTAATATTGACTGAAACTTTTTTATCTAATATTTTTACAGTATATCATAAATAAAATTCAAAACTAGAGTAGGAAATGAACTCATTAATTAATGTAAATTCCAAATATGTATTTTGTTCATAGCCGACCATGATTACAAGAATAAATACCTTTTAGTGACAAACCAATTACAAATTTAGTTTTCTATGTTGGATTTCATTTATAACACATTTTTTAGTGAATGTCTTGTTACTAATTTTTTATTTAGTTCTATTTACATTGAATTCTGTCATTAATCATCATATGATGTGATGATACTCTAAAATTGTGACAAAATATAAAAATCTCTTTGTCGCAAAATTTTCAGGAGACTTAGTGAAGGTGTGCTTTTTTATAATGCATACAAAATAAATGTATATATAGTATAGTTAGCCAAATGAAAAGTTAGAGGAAAAAATCAACTTTTAACTAATAAATTATAATTGCTTTAATTTTTCCATTATAAAAGTTGGAATTTTTTTTTAAAACAGGTCAACCCGGGTTGACACGAATCCAACCAAGTTGGATTAGAGTTGAGGTCTCATGTGTTTGACAGGTCATGGGTTGGGTTAGGGTTGCGAGATTTTGTGTTATACCCCTACCTCAACCCAACCCAACCCAAACCCACCTGACCTACCCGAATTGCTACCCCTAAATATATCTATATATAACCATGTGTGTTTGTGTGATAAGTGTGTGTTAATGAAAATGTGAGCCAAACACCCCCCCCCCCCCCTGTTATAATAGTTGAAGCAAGAAATAGAATTATATTATTAAACTTTATCTTATACAATCTTAGCAAAATGACATTTAACTAACTGGGGTTGTATAAAAATATCCAAATTAATAATATTAACAATAGCAATAAAAATAAAATAATAAAATCATAACCCCAATAATAATAATAATAATAATAATAATAATAAATGATCATAATAATATGGTGCCTCTTAAAAACGTCAGAGTATCACAAGAAGGGAGTATTATTTTCTAATTAAATTTGAATCATTGGACATAGATGAAGATAGTACTGACCATTGATTACAGTTTACTCAATTTTGGACAGTTGATTTCAAATCCAAGGGTTACATCATAAAAGATATGAATTGTAATATTTGGCGGTCAACTATGAGTTCAAAACACTTTAGAGTATGAACTTAACAAAAATATTCGCTACTCTCTCCTTTTTATTCCTACGTCATTAAAAAAACTAATTTGCTATTTCATAATTACGAACAAAATGTTAGTTCTAAAACCAAATAAAAGTGTGAGTGAACTTAATTAACATAGTATAAAAAAGAGTTATCGTGATAATCAGTTAACTCAATTTTAAATGCTAACAGGTCTTATGAACTCAACAAGCATAATTTAAGTTCCTCAAATATCAGTTTTATTAATAATCGTATTTGTAGCCAAAACAAAAAATCAAAAAAAATAAAATTACAAATGAAAAATCATCACATATTAATTTACTTTAAATAACGTATTGTTACACACATACAATGTCATAAGAAAAAAAGATAAAAAAACTTCAAAACAAATTATGGATTTCCTTTTGCGATAGGAAAAAAACCATAGAGATTATTATGGATTTCCTTTCTCAATTTTCTTACAAAAATCAATCTAATTAACAAAACAAAAAGGGAACAATTTACTACACGTAAATAATGTATTGTTACACACATAAAAATGTTATAAAAAAAAAAAAGAAAACTTCGAATATTGTCCCAAAAGAGTGCTTGCTTGAAGCAATGGGTATTGCTCTTTACCACATGTTTGTTAAACACAATTTGTCGCACCAAAGCCCCACGGCTAAGTAAATTTACCCATAATTAAAGATATGAATAGTAATATTTGATGGTTAACTATAACTACAAAACACTTAAGAGTGCCGACACTTGTTGAAAAATATTTGCTACTCTCTCCTTTCTATTCATGCCGCATTAAAACAACTAATTCGCTATTTCATAATTATGAACAAATGTTAGTTCTAAAACATAATAAAAGTTGCAGTGAACTTAATTAACATAGTATAAAATAAGTTAAAGCAATAATCAATTAACTCAATTTTAAATGCTGAAAGGTCCCATGAACTCAATCATATTTGTGACAAAAAACAAATAAAACGAAAAAAAAAATTACAATAAAAAAAACATCACATGTTATTTTACTCCGATGAAGAATTTCTAATTTCTATTGCAATTATCATGGTTCAATAACAAATAATGTTAATAAAAATTTAAGAAAATAATTTGAACAATATTATAAAATATGTTAAAGAATAGTGAAATTCTACTTACCAAGAGATCGATAGGTAAGTTAAGAAGTTAATAATGAATTGTTACACACATACAATGTCATACAAAAAATTCAAAAAGATAAGAAAACTTCAAAACATTGTCCCAAGAGGAGGCTTATTTGAACTAGTGGGTATTGTTCGTGTGAATGGCGATGGGGAATACTAGGTATACAGGGTTGTTCAGTGGCCGAACAATGATAACAGAGAAAAAAACTATCAAAATGTTATTGAGAAAAAAGTCTGTCCTTATATATATAATACGTGACTTAGACCTACAATGTCGCCCACAATCTTGAACAACAATTAGGAAATATTATTCCACTGTAGTCATCAGAGGAAAAAAAAATTGTCCTACAATGTAGTCTCTTAAAAAATAATGATTTTTACATCTAATAAATTAGAAAAGAAAAATCAACTAATAGAGAAATAGGCCTACAATGTTGCCCACAAATAATATTTTATTTTTTATTTTTTTAAAAAGAAAAGATTTGTATTAACTCTATATGGAATGTATTGACTTTTTGATATTCATAAAGAAAAAGTGATCAATATTTTTATGAATATATTTAAATACGTGTGTTAACTTGGAACCACAATAAAATCTTGATTTTTCCCTATTTTTTTATTTTGTGCATGTGTCATCTTGATTTTATACTCTCTATATATAATGAATGGAAAATAATAAGTGAAGTAATTTAAATTAAGAATTAAAATTGATAAGCATTGAATTTAAATTAGGAATATACATTCAAATCATAAACTCTATAGAGTAAAAGAAATCAGCCCTTTATTATGAATATAATTAAATACACATGTCAACTTGGAAACACAATAAAATCTTGAGTTTTTCCTCTATTCTTTTTATTTTGTACGTGTGCCATCTTGATTTTATATTTTTTTTTATATATAATGAATGATAACTAACAAGTGAAGCAATTTGAATAAAAAAAAAATTGATAAGCATTGAATTTAAATTAGGAATATGGATTCAGATCATAGACTCTTTAGTGTAAAAGAAATTGGCTTACAATATTGCCAACAAATAATTTTTTGGAAGAAAAAGATTTTGAGAGAGAAGACAAAAACATACCTCTTAAGAAAATAATAATCATATTCACGTTTAATGAATAAGGAAAGAAAGATCAACTATAGAATAAAACAATATCTCAAATTCACATATATATATCAACATTTATTGGAAAGTAATATTTGTTGTACAATTTTAGAGGAATATGCCACTAAATATTTATTTGTAGAATATTTTCTCTTAAATTTGTCCAATTTGCCATCTAATGAAAAAAATTATTGTCAAGTAGTATAGTTAGGCCGACACTTGTCCAAAAAATTAGATAGACTATTCCGTTATATATAATAAATATAGATAGATTATAGAATGTCAAAACAGCATGTTGAGTATACTAAGTGATAAGTCCGTAATTATAGTTGATTTTTATGTTTATTTTGTAGGACTTATCACGCATTTTTCTCATTTCAGTCCTTATTATGCGTAAGTTTGAGCTAAATCATTGTTTTGTAGGTAAGAAGAGAAAAAAGACCATAAAGGGCATGAAAAGTGGAATCAGAAGTTGCGTATTTACGCAAACTATTTTGAGTAACAATCCAATGCAAGTAATTCAAAGGAAAAATGGTTGTAAAAATACGTATGTACGCAAGAAATTTTGAGTACTTACCCAAGGCCAGCGAGTTTGAAGAAAAACAAATCTGTAAAATTGAGTATGTATGCAAAATATTTTGTGTACTTGCGCAACGTCTGCGACTGCAATTAACAAGCTTTCCTATTTGACTGAGGTGCTGATTTGGAAAGATATGCTAGGCGTTTCTCTACCACTTTTGAGTCGAGATTCAAGCCAAAACCAAGGGGAGATGTTTTTTTTAGATCTAGATAGATTAGAACTCTTGGAATTCTTGGGGGGATGATCATTTTTTTTCTTCTTGGATTCGATTTTTCTTTTGGGGATATTTGGAGAAGGGAAGGAGGAAGAAATCAAGAGGCGAGGGAAGAACAACCGAACGAGGGAAGTTTTCGCCTGAAATTTCAATCGAATAAGTTTAATTTTTCTCTTTTCATAAATTCTTTTCCAGATGTTCTTGTTTTTAGTTGCATTATGAACTAATTTTATTTAAGTGTAAGGATGGTGTAGTTCACCTTTTTCGCTATTCTATGAAAATCCCGTGAATTTCAATCTGTTTTCGTATGTCATTTGTTGTGTGATGCTTGTTTAATGATTTAATACGTGGTTGGGGTTTGATCACTCCTAATTAGCGAATTTGAGAATCGTGATGAAGTCGAGAGACGATTCACGATTGTAGCTCTAGTTAGACAAGCTCAAATGGTGTTAAAAGTTGCATGAGAATGAATTTAACATCGATTGAGCCTTAAGGCAGTGATTAAGATTTATACAAATAATTTCTAACGCTGGGATGAATTGAATGAGAATTGGTTAGTCTTAAGCTTATAGGGATTGTATGAATTAATTCCGTAATGCTCGAGAGAAATTGTGGATATATTTGTTCCTAGGCTTTACACAACCACAAAACTATTCAACTTAGGGATTGGATTAGAATAGGGAATTAGGTGAATGAAACCACCTTACACTTGCATTTCTCGCCTTGATTATTTGTTATTATTGTTATTCGTAAGTTGTTTTTATTAAGAAATTAGGTTTTATTTAGAGAATCAAAACCACTACTCAATTTGATCCATTTAGCTAAACAACACAAGTCATTTTCATGGGCCAAATCACAATCCCTGTGGGATTCGACACTCTACTCACTTTGTATTACTTGTAGGACTGCGTGGACTTGTGTAGACCCAACACTAAGATACATTACACTCTTGGCTAGTATTTTAAATTAGAAATTTTTGTTGTATTCACTTATGTTCACAATTTATTATACTTTAATAGATAATTTTTTTTAAGCACGAAGGTAGTGACGTCCTTTTTAAATTAGAAAAAGCCAGCGTCATTTTGTGGGTGTGATAGTGCATGAGAGTGGAGAAAATAATCCAACGTCTTGTGTAGAGAAGTAGAGAGAAAAAGGAAATGTTGTGTTTAACTTATAATATACAAGTATGTATTATGAAACTTAATTGGCTCTTCCATTTGGTAATCAAATCTTGGTGGATAGGCAAAGGGTGAAATAAAATACGTAACTTAATTAGTCCAATACGATATAAAATGAAGCATGTTTGTGAACTAGGCAAAAACAATTAAGAAAAGGTTATGAAAATAGGTTTTTATGAAACTTATATTTTTGTTCATGTAAATTATTTTCTTATGAAAAATTGAATTTGAGCATGCTATTTTCCAAAGTTTCTATATGACAAAATTATTTTTGTGACGTGTTATATGTGTATATATGAACACACTCTGAGCACTTGAATTAATACTGGTAGGAACGAGTTCCGAAATTTCTGACCGAGCTACGGGATATAGTAGTAATTTTTGAACCTACTTAACGGGGTTGTAGTTAAAGCCCTCCTACGGGTAATAATAGCAGTGTCCGAACCCACTTAAGGGAGTTATAGTTAAGGCGCTCCTACGGGTAATAATAGTAGTTTCCAAACCCACTTAACAGGGTTATAGTTAAGGCCCTCCTACAGGTAATAATAGTAGTGTTTGAACCCACTTAACGGGGTTGTAGTTAAGGCCCTCCTACGGGTAATAATAGTAGTGTCCGAACCCACCTAACGGGGTTGTAGTTAGGGCTTGATCAAGTGGGCCAATATAAATTCCAAGTATTCACGAGCATGGATATATAAATGAATTTGTCTGATTCTATTTTGTTATTTGTTCTATTACTTGAAAGTGGAAAACGTTAAATTTTGAAACTTGTCTATGTTTGCTAAGTGTGATTTTTATGTTATATATATATATGTAACTTGCTTGAATCCGATAGAGGGTCAAGAAATCTCTTATTGGGCAAGTGCGCTCACACCACTAATAACTATTTTGTAGAGGATAGTACCAACGAGGCCGACGAGGGTCAATTTGGGGTTGGTGATCCAATGGAAGTCATCTTTGCATAAAGAATTTAGTGATTGCTATTTAGGTATGTTGTTTCCTTATATGACTATTTATTAAGACTAATAAAGATTAGTTTCTATTTATGTTTGAATTGGAGATGTAATAGTTAGGATTTTTTTATCTTTTCCGCTGCAATGCTCTAGTAAGGTTTTTAAATAAATATTTTATGGTTTGTACTGTGTTTTGATTTTCTTGGCTTGGTGTTTTAGAGTCCTTTCGAGCTAAAGGGCATCGCCGTGCCGCGTCCCGGATTTGGGGCGTAACAGTTAAGGCCCTCCTATGGATAATAATAATAGTAGTGTCCGAACTCGCCTAACGGGGTTGTAGTTATACCTTGATCAAGTTGGCCAATAGAAATTCCAAGTATTCATGAGCATGGATATGTAAATGAATGTGTTTGATTCTATTCTGTTATTTGTTCTGTTAGTTGAGAGTGTAAAACCTTAATTTTGAAATTTATCTATTTTACAAATACAATTTTCATGTTATGTATGTACGTAAATTGCTCAAATTCGATAAAGGGTCAAGAGATCCCTTATTGGGCGAGTATCACTCACAACGCTAATAACCTTTTTGCATAGAATAATATCGAGAAAGGTGACGAGGAACACTTTTGGGGTTGGTGATTGGATTGAAGGAGTCCCTAGTTAGAGAATTTTAGTAATCACTATTTATTTTTGTTGTATTCCTGGAATGACTTTATTTATTAAGAATATTATAGATTAATTTCTATTTATGTTTTTGAACTAGAGGTGTAATAGTTAGGATTATTATTTTTCCATTGCGGTGTTTGACTAAGGCTTTCCAATAAATGTTTTGTGGTTTTTCGTAGGTTCTGATTTCAGTGACTTGGTGTCTCTAAGTCCTTTCAGCTTAGGGGCATCACCGGGCTGTGTCCTGAATCCGGGGCGTGACAACAATGTTTCCTCTTCCACTTTCTAAGATTTCATGGTTCTAATTTGACCATACAGCTCAAGGTAAACCATATTCTCGTACACATTTTGATCTTTGGGCAAACAACCCCAACACCCCCTAGTAAATAATTCTAATGCCCTTCCCGTAATTATATCAAATTACATAAATCTTTATATTTAGTTTCAAAATTATGCATATCTGCCTTACAGCTACCTTAATATGACTTCTTTCGGCCATTACACATAATTCAATAGCGCCATTTACAACAAAATTTTGATATTATTCTTGCATACATCTTTTAGGGGTGCTACGAATCTAAAACTTATCAACACCATTGATTGCTATTTCAACACAACAGTTAAAATTCCAAAAAATTTGGATTAAGTTACAAACCTTTTAACCATATCTAACTAGAATTGCAATTCAACAATTAAACAAACAAAAGGACAAGAAACCCAAGAAAAATGGATCGAGATTTATTCACTCTAAGACATGCTCGACAAACTGCTTGTGAACAAGTCTTAGGGGGCATTTGTAGACAAATAAAATTTGTGTCCAATCAAAAGACGACACATGTCAAATAAATAGATTAATATCAAGAATATACTTTCTATTTATATTTTACGAATTTAATTAAATTCAATTCCTAAGTTAAATAGTAAATTAATTAATAATTTAATACAATTTTCTTGGCCAATCAAATGGTGCCTAGTGTTAAATTACAATATTTGGCAATAGAAATAATATCTTACAAAATAAGTAAAGCTAGATATTATAATTGAAATGAATTGCTAGTAAATATGGGCCGACTAATCAAATTGCGCTACCTCGTCAAGAAAATATGGCCAGAGACCCTCTCCTACACTTATAACTAGGGGCTTTCTCTATAAACTAAAGACACATCGAAACACAAGAGTCTTCACAATGTAAGGGAAGTTGGAGAAAATCTGAAGATCTCTCAAGATGTCACGCCCCGGATCCGGGACGCAACACGGCGATGCCCCTAAGCCCAAAGGACTCAGAGACACCAAGCCACGGAAATCAGAACATACTAAAATGCCATAAAATATTTATTGAAAAATCTCACTCGAACATTGCAGCGGAAAAGATAATAACCTTAACCATTACATCTCCAGTTCTAAAACATAAATCGTAAACCAATCTACAATAGTCTTAATGGATAGTCATAAAAGAAAACATCAAAACAAATAACTATAACTAAAATATCTAAGCAGGGACCTTTAATCCAATCACCAAACCCAAAATTAGCCATCGTCGCCCTCGTCGGTACTATCCTCTGCAAAGTGATTATTAGTGGTGTGAGCGCACTCGCCCAGTAAGGGATCTTTTAACCCTCTATCGAATTTGAGCAAGTTGCATATATATATAGCATTAAAATCACACTTGGCACACATAGACAATATTCAAAAATCAACAATATCGACTTTTAAGTAACAGAACGGATAACAAAACAGAATTAGACAAATTCATTTATATATCCATGCTCGTGAACATTTGAAATCTCTATTGGCCAACTTGATCAAGCCCTAACTATAACCCCGTTAGGTGGGTTCGGACACTGCTATAATTACCCATAGGAGGGCCTTAACTACAACCCCGTTAAGTGAGTTCGAACACTACTATTATTACCCGTAGGAGGGCCTTAACTACAACCCCGTTAAGTGGGTTCGGACACTACTATTATTACGCGTAGGAGGGCTTTAACTACAATCCCGTTAAGTGGGTTCGGAAATTGCTACTGTACCCCGTAGCTCGGTCGGAAATTTCAGAACTCGTTCCTACCAATAGTATCCCAAGTGTTCGGAGCATGTTCATATATACACATATAGCACAACACAAAACAATTTTAGCTTTTCATATAGAAAATTCATAAAATAGCATGCTCAAATCCAGTTTTTATATATGAAAATTACTTTTTCAACGAAAGTATAAATTTAAGAAAGACATATTTTTATAAAAACAAATAGAAGGAAGAAACCATTTACCTCAATCAATCACTCCCTTAATTTGTCAAACCCTTGACCACTCAAAAATATAATCCCGATCAGCTGAATCTAAACATATAAGATATGGATATTAAGCTATTGCTACATAATCGTATCAAATTCATAATTGCAGAACCTCATGAAAACCTAACCCTAATCTCTCTCTCTATTATCTATTTATTTATTTTTTTTCTTACTATCCAAATTATAGAAATCAAATCGTGTAACTATTACTAAGCTAATATTATACTACTATTACGAGAGCATATAGATACATATATACATATATATATACGTACATATACCCCTAGATAACCAACTCTCATATATATATATACACACATATACATATATAAAAGGAACTCAAGTTTCTTATTCCACACACACCAAAAGGTAAAAATTACACACATAATTTGTAATCATTACAATGAACAAAATAATACATTAACACCTTAAGTGTGTGTTTGTGTCATACGTATACTCCAATTAAATGTCCAATCCTTAAAGCAATATGTACAAGTCTATTATTATACAAAACAATCTAAAAAAAACTAATTGTGCAATCCTTAAAGCAATATATTCAAGTCTATTATTAAACAAAACAATCTAAAACACGACTCTTTGTTTCCTATTCCACACACACCAAAAGGTGAAATTTGCACACACAATGTAATGATTGAAAATTTAAAACACACATTAACACCTTTTGTGTGTGCCTATGTTTGTATGTGTACGGTGATATGCTCCTATAGTGCACCATCCAATTTAACTAATGTGTGTGTATGTGGATGAATGTGTAATCATTGCAATCTTGAATCAAAAGGTGATTGGTTGAATCATGTTTCATCCAAATTCAAGTTATCTAGTTTTCTTGTAATATCCTAAGGCCTACATGAGTTTTATCAATTAGGACTTGAACAAGGTTAATTACTTACCCGGCAAAGTGACCTCTATCCGAGTGTCAATATCAAGGCATCACTCTTGTGGTGCCGTCTGTTGCTGCTCTCCCCCTCAACTACTTCCTCTCGTCTATAATTCTAATGCATATATATATATATATTGTTAGTATTTAACCCTAAATCTCCAATTAAATATAATGATTATTCCTAATTTGATACACTATAGGATTTATAATTCATGAATAATTCCTAAACCTAATAGGCTTAGCCAATAGTTCTAAATCTAATAGGATTAGTCCAATAATCCTAAGCCTAACAGGATGACCCAATAATCCTAAACCCAAAAGGATTTAACTAATATTCATAATATTAACACTAGCAATAATAATGATAATAATGAAATAATAATCGGTATGACTAATAATAATCGTAATAACAATAATCAATGTTAAAAGAAATAGTGGCAATATTAATAAAAAGCATAAGTCCTAATAATAATAATACTAATAATAACATAATAATAATAATAACGATAATAATAAAATAGTAGTAATGGCAGCCGTAATCATATTAATAGTAAATTATGATTATGATGATGATGATAATAATAATAATAATAATCATCATCATACTAATAATAATAGTAGTAGTAATTAATAACAACATTGGTTCATAGAATAATGGCGATAATAATAATAATAATAATAATAATAATAATACATCTCATAAAAATGTCAGGGTTTCACACAAGAAGATTCAAGGCAACCAAGGCAAATTTTCTAGAGTTCTTCATGAAGATCATCAAATCCAAGTGTTTGATCCACAATCTAGGTGCTAAATCAATGAAACAACATTTTTTCCAAGTCAACAAAAAAAAAAAAACAATGATTAAGGCAATATTCCAAGAGTTCTACTCAGAAGTCATCCAAATCAAGGCATTCAATCTCAGTCAAGATGCTAAGCTAGCAAATTGACGTTCTTCCCAAATTTAGGTCAAATTAAGTCCACGATGTTCATGTCACTGTTCACAACAGTCATTCAAACTCTGGTGTTTGATTCATAATCAAACTACAAAGCCTTTAAATCACATTATTGAAGATTAAATCAAATTCCAAGGAGTTCAAACCACCAAATCCACTCACCAAATATTTGAATTTCAAAATTCCCAAATTTGAAAGGAAGTATCCAAGAATCGAATAGAAATTGTAACCCACATTCTTTTATTGAAATCCTTTAAATTCAATTCCTACAATTTTTTCTAGTCTTAATAAATAAAAAGATACAAAATTTGTGTTACGGTGATATTTAATAAAAAAATCTTTGATTTACTATAAAACTATTGTTGTTAACGTATCAAATGAGCAGTTTTCTATTTCGCTTCTTAAGAATTATAACTATTAGAGTAATTAACTACTTTGATTTTTCATAATAAGTACAGTGTGAATATAATTTCACGGCATGAGTTATTAATATTTCTTGTATTAATTTATAATATTTTCAATCATTGTTATCTTATTTATATGCATGTGATGTGATGAGCACATGCAAGCAAGTGTGCCGAAGAAACTGATTAGTAGATCTCGATCACACTTTTTGGAGCAGTCTGTTGACGTGGTCGGGAAATTCAAAAAGTGTAAGTGTAAATAACGATATAGAACAAATACGTGAGAAAAAATTCGAGAAAAAATGGCCGGAGGCGGCGCAACCACTGCGACTGCCACGCATGGCGGCAGGCGGCGGTTATGCCACCTCCGGCCAGTTTTCTTGAATTCCGACTAAAATTTTTACCATGTAGGCAATTTTTATGCCATGTAAGCAAAATTCGATCAACTCACGTTGGAAGTCCTAAATGTTCAAAAAAATTTAAATTGATGTCCTAAAATTGAAATTAGGCAAATTAGAGTTCTAAATATTAAATTTGTGCAACATAATATCCTAAAAATATAATTTTCCCTAAATTTGTGCAACATAATATCCTAAAAATATAATTTTCCCTAAATTTGTGCAACATAATATCCTAAAAATATAACATAATTAGACTTCAAGTTTTAGTACTAATAAAGGTGAGGCTTCTTCAAGCGTTCAGTAATCAACACATCTTAGTAATAGTTGTTAAATGATCACTTCATTTTAAACTTTAAATTGTTAGAGAGGACATACATAAAAATGTTTATTACCTTCAAATCCTGCACGTGAAATTCCTTGTCATGACTGTGTGGTGATGAAATTTGAACACAGGATTATATAATGTTAAATGACTATATATCTCATCTAAAAATTTAAACTATTAGAGAGGAGAGACATCAAAATATTTGTTATCTCCAACACTAGCGTTCAAGTTTGTAACACGGTAGGTTCTCCATTGGATCAATTATTAGATAATAATTGCCACCCAAAAAAATAGGTCTTAAAAAGTAATATAATTATCAATTAAAAATTTCTTTGAGTGATAGTGATCGATCAGTCTTTGAAATTAATGAATTAAATGGATTATGACATTAATGATTTAACTATTATTATTGGCTATTGGATTGATTATCTATTTTTTGGTTTTATATATGACTTCAACATTTTTCATTGTATGATATATATGGCAGGGGGAAGAAATGATAATGATAATGGTGATCAGGATGCAGAGGATGATCATTGGTTGTTTCATATTAAGTTTTAAAATTGAAATGTATACTTCTTGTTAATTCTTTTTTATGTTTGTGTAGCGATTATTTGAATTACATTTTATTCATTGTATATCTTTTAAATATTGGTGTTATTGTTTGATGATAGTTTTGTATGAAATGAATGATTTATTGCTAATTTTATTTTGATATATAATGTTGCTAATATAAAGTAAATAAGGCAAAGGAAATTAACAAAAAATGGAAAGAATTGCAAAAAATAAGAAAAAAAAAATCTAACTTTGCGATGGCTCTTGGCGTTGCAAAGTATTATGTGCAGAGAACAACTTTTGTTATGGCATAAGCCGTTGCTAAAAACTTGCAAGGATGGACAAGCAATTGTGACAAAGGCTGTGCCGTCGCAAAAAAAATAAACCATGTGGATGGACAAGCAATTGTGACAAAGCCATTGCAATAGCCATCGCAAACCCGAGGCCATTGCTACATTTTGCAATGGCAAGGGTGTGTTGCTAAGCCGGTTGCAACACCTTTCTTGTGTTGGAAATTGGTGAATTTCGGTCACAGCTTCCATCGCAAATAACAAGTTTTCTAATGGTGATGGATGACACGTTATTTTTCGAAAAAATAAAAGTGAAAAAACCTCACACACACACACACACACACACACATATATATATAAGGTTTAGGTGGTGGGGGCAAAGGGGTGGTGCGTCGTAGAGGAAATTGGGGAAGAAGGGGGGTGGGGGTGAAGAAGAAGAACCATTTTTTTTTTTAATTTTTTAATTAGTTACTAATTAATTAAGTAATTAATTAATTTTTTATGTATACATATATATAATTTGGACTTACATTTTTTAGAAGAAGAAGGATTGGGATTTTTCATATTTTAGTTTTTCTATGTTTACTTTTTTATATTTTATAATATGTAATTTCATTAAATTTTGTATTTAATTTTATAATATATTTTATATTTTCATTAAAGAGTGTGTATCTTCCCTCCAAAAGCAACATATGTTGCCAACTAAAGCTTAGGTGTCATATACAAAAAACTTACTTGGATGAAATAAATTTGCCATGTAGCACTAAATATACATGCCACTGCCACCATCATCTCCAAATCAGCATAAACATCAAGAAATATTAGAAAAGTTCAAAATTTTTATGCCATGTCAGTTTCAAAAGCTAGAATAGTTCAAAATTAGACTAAAATCGAAAATTTTAAAAGATAAAGGACTTAAATTAAAACACATAAAAATAATGGACAAAAACTCAAATATCTGAAAATTAGAAGCTGATTTTTGAAATTGTCACTACATATATTAGTGCAAAGCTTGGAATTTTCTTTTTCGCTGCCACATCATGTGCCAAGTCAACAATTTTGGAGGGAAGTGGATAAAAACCCCATGTGTATGCCGCATGTGGCACGTGCACTTTGCGAGCGGAATCAAAATATAGTTAAAGCCGAATGAAAATTGGCAAATTTTTTAAATTACAGGACAAAAATCTGAATCGCCTCTAGAAGTTACAAAATCAAAAAGAACAAAAAAAGGATTTCCCTCCTATGAATATATATGGGGAACCTTATTGTAGGCATAAATTAGAGGTTCAATGTATGGACACTAATGAACCTTTTTACTACAAAAGGAATTAAAGGACGAATTATACTGATCACCCCTGAGGTTTGGCTAATTTACGAAAAAATTTCTACTTTTTAAAAAATTACCAAAAATTCCCTAAGGTTATATCAAAATATTACAAACTTATTTTAATTTTTGAAAATACGCCTTCCCTTTTTTTGGGTGATTTACACGGACCACCCCGAGATTAAGTTAATTTATGAGAAACCCCCTGCGGTTTCAAAAATTACCAAAAATTCCCTGAGGTTATACCAATATTACAACTAGCACCTACTTAGGTTGACTTATCAATAATATTAATTCTTTTTTTTTTTTCCTTTGTAATATTGTTATCATAAAATTTTCATGTAATAGATTTGAAAAAAAATTGATTATTTATTCAAATAAATATTCTGAATTTAATACATTAAAAGTATCTACCAACATATCAAGTATGTCATATTATCATTAATACGGAGTAAATTTTAAGAGAAATGAGTTAGAGTCCTCAAGCTAAATAAAGTTTTCAAGTGCATTATTTAATTTCAATTTTTTATTTCAATCAATGTTTATATTTCTCATTTCACATTATGGATATATACGATGCATATAATTATATTTTTCTCAAATATAAATTTAGCACATTTTACGTATATTTAGTATAAATTCATAACATTGAATTCATAATATTCATTTGAATACGTAATCACATTTTTTTTCCAAATCTATTACATGAAAATTTTATGATAGCAATATTACAGAGGGAAAAAAAATTAATATTGTTGATAAGTCAACTTGAGTAGGTGCTAGTTGTAATATTGGTATAACCTTAAGGGGGTTTTGGTAATTTTTGAAACTACAGGGGGTTTCTCGTAAACTAACCTAATCTCAGGGTGGTCAGTGTAAATCACCCAAAAAAAAGGAAGGGGTATTTTCAAAAATTGAAATAAGTTTGTAATATGGATAGAACCTTAGGGGGGTTTTGATAATTTTTGAAAAAATAGGGGGTTTTTCGTAAATTGGTCAAATCTCAGGGGTAGTCAGTGTAATTTTTCCGGAATTAAATGATATCTAAATCACCAAAAACACATTCGAACTACAGTAACATCATCTGAATCTGTTATAAAATTGCTAGAATGACAAACGCAATGGATAGAACTATCGAATAAAAGCAATTCCTAAAAGGAAAGCTTTACAAATACCTATTGTATAGTGGATAATCACATGCATGTTTATGCTTACGATTCCATTATATTGAGAACCTTTCGTGTTGCGATAAAAAGATTTATTGTATATGGACTAGTGAATTATGACCTCGTTGTTATAAATGGCGTTAAATGATATGAATCAACTGGAAGACAAATCAAACTAACGCAACATCTTCTGAATCTTTTATGCAAAGACTAAACGAACTTAATTAACCCAATAACTCCCTTTGTCTTTTTAATTGATGATTAAAAATTTGGTAAATTCATCACAAATTTAATGAAATCTGCAACGGATGTTGTCTGTCACATCCATTACTACATGCTTTATCATTGATTATATTTATGACGGATTTTGTTTATAATTAATAGCTCTATTATTTTATGCTTCATCATTGATATAATTATAATTCTTAATTTTTTTTCACTAGAATTCCATCACAAATATCTTTATTTGTAACAGAATTCTTTTGTTTTTGAGGAGAAACGATGAAAGATTTTATTCGTGTAAATCTGCATGACAAAGGTCAAGAGCGTACAACGGTATACCACTAACGCCCTCAACTACATTATTAGCATGTCGGGCCAACACATGGGCTACTTTATTACCCTCACGTTTCACCAACGTAAATGAACAAAGAGCAAAAAATCTTTAGTCGAATGAATATCATGAATGACATTGCCCACATTGGATAAGTCTAAATCATTTGAACTACACTGCTTAATGACGTTGGAGCAGTCCCCTTCAAAACAAACCGAGCTCCAGCGCTGCCGGACTTCCCGCTGCGTGGCCTCCCAACATGCCCACGCTTCGGCATGTTCTGGTGATAACACTCCCATCATAACGCTCTGTCGCCAACCCACACACTTACCATGAGTATCGCGAGCAACGGCACCAGCTCCGATTTCGCCCGATTCCCGGAAGATTGAAGCATCAAAGTTGATTTTGATAGCAGCTTGTGTGGGCGGTGTCCAACGTATGACTAAAGCAGCCGATGAAGGACTGGATTGGGGTGCTGACGCCACCGAAGAAGAGAAGAAAAACTGCTCTGCAAAACAATCCAGCTCCTCTGGTTCAAGAAACTTGTCCACGGCCAATTTTGAGTTTCGATTCCACCAAATAGCCCATGCGAAAACCAAGAAACGGGCAGAATCTAATTCAGAAAATTGGCCCAGCACTCTAAATAGCCGGCCGCTATGATCCTCATAAGCCCCAGAAATCACACGCCAAGGCAAGTGTTTGCATAAATTTTCTCCAGCTGCGTCGAAGTGGCCACTCAGGTTTCAAGCCGACTGAGTTCCATTGGAAAATAGTCAATTCGAAGTGAGCTTTCCTGTGTTCGGGTGTGGGTGTGCCAGTGTGTAGGAGCACACAAGTGGAAGTCTTGTGTTCCAAAGTGAAAAGTAATGCAATTCGAAGTGAAAGCAAAATGTAATTCAATTCGAAGTGAAAGCAAAATGTAATTCAATTCGAAGTGAAAAATGTAATGCGCCCAAGACTTCTATTTAAAAAACGACTGAATCGGAGTAGGACTTAATAATTTAGCACTCTCAAAATCGAAAAGGGTCGAAAAGTTTCAAATCGAAGAGAAAATATATTCGAAGACTATGGCTACTCGCCACACGGACTTTACAGGACTCGACTACAGACACACGCATTGATGACTTGGGCCATATCTATGACAGAGATGCATTGAGCAGTCCCTAAGAACTCTAGCTACAAATCGGCCACATTGATGACTCCGGCCGTATCTACCTGTGGGTGTATTCCGAGGCTGTTCACTCCGATGAGCATTGATTGACTCCGTCTGTACTCCTCTTCATGCATGCGCTCGATATGGATGCTGGGTACCACTCTGTCGTATTGATATCTCACCTCGAACCGAGCCCAATCCGAGTGAGTGATGGCTAAGACTTTGTGACGTTACGGAATGAGTGCATTGATATCCTCACTTCGAGTCGAATGAGGTATGGCTACAAACACCCGTAGCGGTTTTCTATCTACTTGAACTAAAGTTATTCTTTGTTCCTTTAGACTAAAAAATCAAAGAAGTGATGATTTCTTGATTAAGAAAATTGTTGTGTTGATTGTTTGACGTTGTGTGTTGATTGATTATTATTTTTTTTTTCAAATGACGAATCCGGATCCCTTTTATAGACTTCAGGCCGCAACTACCATCCTTTGGAGTTGGAAAGTTTGTTCAAGCCAGGCCTTTAGAAATGAAAGGCCGTCCTTATTCCTAGTTTATGGCAGTTGTGCCATTTTATTTAAATTTCAAACTCCCACTAACACATGGTCTTTATTTTAAGCATATGCAGATATAACAAAGCCTATTTTCAGCCATTCTGTTATTCTTCTTCTAACAACCCCTAAAAGTGAGGAGTTTGATTTTGACTTTTATTATTTTATTTATTTTATTTTCTATTTTCTATTTTTGGCCGACTGGGCCATGGGCTTCCTTTTTTATTCCGGTCTGGGCCTCTACTGTGGGCTGTTCTACGCGAGACGAAATGACCTAATCCCAACTAACTCATTTCGGCATGGCGAAAAGGAACCAATATTAGCCCACTCCGAATTTGATTTCAAAAATTATTTTTTGGACCCAAACAATGACCCTCGCAAGTTGTGGTCAATTAGTAAGATTTGACCATAACTTGATTAAACTTTATTTCCTTCGCGCCATTAAATTTGGCGGCTTTTTTATTCATGCTTGCCATACTCAATGTGGCAATTTTAGTTCTTTTTCTACTAACTACATACTGCTGTAAACGCCATGGCCTTCATGTTGCCATCAATGTTCAACTGTCAGGCCATGAGAATGTTACTATTGCACTTTATTCCTTAGTTAATATATTTAAATATTCTTCTCTATTTCTGCTCATCCCAAATTACGGCTGTTCTGATGGCGCCTTTGAGTGTCCCAATACTAGCCGTTTTCTACCCAGTATTCTTCCACGTTTGGGACTCCTCTCACTTCTTACCTCTTAATTTCCCATTCCCTCTTAAACCTTTATGTGCTTATCCCAAAAATAATAGGACTCCTTACAGCCGTCAAATTTTGACTTTTAAAACTCTCTTATCCTCTCTCAATCGCTCACCTTTATCGTCTCTCTCACTTTTCTTCCCCAAATCTGAAAACCCTAATTTCTCTATCTTCATCAATGGTATTCCAAAAATTCACCATTTTTCCCTGCGAAGGCTCTCA
This sequence comes from Petrea volubilis, assembly GCA_026212405.1. Lineage (NCBI taxonomy): Eukaryota > Viridiplantae > Streptophyta > Magnoliopsida > Lamiales > Verbenaceae > Petrea > Petrea volubilis. The sequence continues at coordinate 14,178,000 of CM047876.1, read as the reverse complement.
TTCCCTGGGTCCCATCATTAGCGAGGAAGCTCCCCGAGAACACCCTCGGGCTCTTGCACGCTTCGAAGAGAGCTTGCCGTATTCAGAGGGCTATGTTTTTGGCACCTCAGTTCGTAACTGGCCATGGTGGCCCAATTCTTCAGTTTATCGCGACTTTTTAAATTGGTGTGCTCGTGTCGAAGCGGTTCATGGCCAGTTATGGAAAAGTATCGGCATTTATGAACCCATTCAAGTCTCAAAATCCCCTTATTCTCTTGACATGGCGTTTTTGCAAGCGGCGTCACCGTTTTGGTGCCGCATCGACAACACTTTACATTTTGCCGCTGGTCCTATAACCATAACCCTCCTTGATTTGGAGCAGTTAGCAGGCTTCCGCTTGTCTGGTCGTCCGGTCGGCGTCGACGTAAGGTACAACGATCTTGACGTGTTAGAGATTTCTAATCTCTCTCGCGACAGTAAACCCATGACCAGTTATGGGCATATTATTTCTCATTTTGTCAACAAAGCCACCCCAGTTTCTCGCGAAGAACATGTTTGATTTCTGGCACTGTGGCTGTGCAGATATGTCTTTTGCAGCTAATCTTGCCAACAAACCATGGAATTCTACTATATTGCTGGGGCAATGGCTGCGGGTGCCGATTTGGCCCTGGGTCCAGTGGTGTTGGCTTTAATTTATAAGGGCTTGCATAAACTGGTGAAGGGGAGATAGGATCCAAAAAAGAGGGAGATACATCATGGGGGGCTTTAGCTGGTGCAAATGTGGCTTCAGGCCTACTTCCCCCATTTGTGCGCCAGAACTACTGGCATGAGGATGGAGAAGGAACTTTTTGCTACCTTTCTTGTGCGCACCAACGTTTCGACCGCCCATCCCGAACATGCCTTCGTACGATTTTACCTTCCATGAGAAGGTAGCATCCCTGATTGGGATGTGCTCTGCAGTGGTGACCCGGCGTTTTACCGCCATTGGTCTCATTCTTTCCAAACAAGTGATCAGAGGTGATGGGCCTTTTTCCTTGTTGCCAGAGACTTACCATATTGTTTCCGATTTGACAATATGATTTCCAGTAGTCTTCTGCCGTATGCCCCTCACTATGGGGCCCGTCAATTCGGCCTTATCCAATCCCTACCTGCTTCAGTCGTGATGATTAATTCGTCACGTTTTAAGTTGAATAAATAAAAGAATCGAGGCATCGACTAAATACAAGAGTTCGAGTTCACCTATTTTGCAAGAGATCATAGGGCTACCCCAGCCTTTCAGGCTTGGTGGAATGGATATCTGCAGCGTTCACGAATCGAGCCTGCTCACGCGGCTGTGGCCCATTTCACCTTCTCGACTCTGCTTATGAAGGTGGTCACTGACGTGCCCTTCCCCGAGGACATGCTTGTCAAGTCTGTTGCGGGTAAAAAAGGTATTGAAAAATTTGAGCGTTTTTATAATGTTACCTGGAATCCTTTTGACCGCGATGGATGCATTAGGCAAGCCTCAATTGCATTTTTTGAAAAGAAAGAAAAATTGATAGTTAAAGCCAAACAACACTTCTACACTGCTAGGAAGCAATTAGAGGACGGTGCTCCGTATTGGTCCACCTTTTACAAACTACTATGCTTGACTGCCCCCCCTTTACCTGACTTCGTTCCATGGCTGATTATCCCCAAACTTCCCCTCGAAAGGCCCATGAGCTTCCATGATGAGGTTACCTTCAGCGGCTTGTTTGCTGATGACCCCATGGGAGTTCGTAGGGTTGAGCTCTTTGGACTCGCTGTTCCTTTTCGGAGTAATGCAATGACCATAGAAGGGGAAGGTATCACCTTCATCCCTGCTTCCCGTGTTTCGGTGTTTCCTTGCATTGCGTCTTGATTTTCTTGTTTATTCTGCCTCCAGGTTCTCGCAAGAAAACGGAAGCCATGGTGTCAGCCGCTACTGCCATTCTTGCTGGGATTCCCATTCCATCTCCTAGTCCTGCTCCTGCGCCACCCTCTGTCAAGGTGGGTACCCGTCGTTCAGCTCGCCATATTCACTCCAAAAAGGTTGAGGGAGTGATCGAAGTGTCCGATTATGATGACGACGCCTCTGATCAGGTACCTTCTTCTTGATTTGTTTTCTTTCTATTTTTTCACCATGTTGATTTTTTCTCTTTGCAGGTCTCCAGTCGAGGTAAACATACCATTTCTACTGACCCTGCCCCAAAGCGACCGTGCATTAAGCAAATGGCGACGAAAAGACGCCTGGTGCTGCCCGCTTATTCCTCTGACTCTTCTCCCATCGGCACCCCCTCTGCTTCTGCCGGTCCTCAGACAGAGAGCGTTGACCGGATTCACACTCTGAAGAAATAGACGTCGATGCGGCCATTGACCGGATTCACACTGATCTTGCTGAGGCTGGGTATTCCTCTGCGGATATTCCAGGCCTTCGTCCACCCATCAAGAAGGATATGTCGCCCCCTCCTCCCCCCATCAAGGTGGCAGAGGTAATATCTCTTTGGCCCATTCCTGTTCATTTAGTGCCATCTTTTTCTGACTTTGATTCCTACAGGCTGTTGTTCAGTCCGTTGCCCGAGCTCCCTCTATGACTTCCTCATTGCCGGACACTCCTGCTGGTAGTTCTCAGGTAACATCTTTCCTTTGTTTGTTGTTATGCTCCCTTGTTAACTTTCTGCATTCTAAATCTCTTTTTCCTGCAGGCGGTTTCTCTTCGATCGCTGTCGTGTTCAACTCCTTTGAGTAGCGCCAAGGCAGTAGTGGACCTGCTTGACTCTATCTTGGGAGATGCCTCTATTCTTGAGGTAGCCACGCATCTTTCTGATGCTCGTATCCAGGAGCTCAAAAGGCTTCTTGCAGGAGTGGACTCCGAACCTGCACCGGCCATCCTTGGGACAAGAAAGGATCTTATCAACGAGATCCTACAGGAGGTTACCCGTCTCACTTTGGCCCCCAGTAAAAGACGATTCTATGAGGATTTTGCAAGGAATCTCCCTAGTCTTGGGATGAAGTGTGAGAGTAGTCACGCCCTCATCCAAGCTCTTCATGTTTCCACCACAGGCCCCCTGGTTGATAATCTGAAGGCTCTTCGAGTTCAATTGACCCAGAGGGCTGAACGGCAGTTGGAGCTGTCCACCACACAAGAACAACTTGCTGCCGAAATGGAACGTTTGCGAAAACTCACTGAAGAGGTGGACCAGCAATTGCTCCATCTTTCTGATGAGGTTGAAAAACTTAATGTGACATCCCGATTTTTGGTCTAACAACAATCTAAATCGGTTCTTTTCATATACATGCATGCTTACTAATATTTCATGTTTTGTATGATTCTTCTTTTATATGTGAATTATGTGACGTGATAATTACATGATTTTTCAAACTTTAAACGTATTTGACATTCTAACACAATTTTCGAAATCTTATGCCCTAAATTGCAACTTTCGAAAATATAACTAAAACATTTTTAATTTCTGAAAAATATACATATAATTTCAGATTTATAAAGATCAAATTTCATCATTTTTGGAATTTTTCTAAATTATTTATGAATTTTCGAATTTTACGCATTAAAACCCTAATTTTATACCCTAAAACCCTAATTTTCGATTTTTACAAACATAAATAAATAAAAATTCGAAATTTTAATAAAATAAAGATATGATTTCAGATTTTATAATATAAGGCCAATAAATATCAGCTTTTATTTGATTTGTTTTCATATTTTATTAAAATATCTTATCCTATCTTATCTTATCTTATCTTATCTTATCCTATCTTATCTTATCTTATCTTATCTTATCTTATCCTATCTTATCTTATCTTATCCTATCTTATCCTATCTTATCTTATCTTATCTTATCTTATCCTATCTTATCTTATCTTATCTTATCTTATCTTATCTTATCTTATCTTATCTTATCTTATCCTATCTTATCTTATCTTATCTTATCTTATCTTATCCTATCTTATCTTATCTTATCCTATCTTATCCTATCTTATCTTATCTTATCTTATCTTATCCTATCTTATCTTATCTTATCTTATCTTATCCTATCTTATCTTATCTTATCTTATCCTATCTTATCTTATCTTATCTTATCCTATCTCGTAAATTGACCTTATATTATAAAAATCCTATTTCTTCCCTAAACTCTATAAAAGGGGGCCATTGTCTTCATTCTCCCCCACACAAACCAAAAATCCCGCCTAAAATCACCCACCCACACTCACTCCACTCTCAACACACAAAACACTCTCTATTTATAGCAAATCTTCCCCACCTATATATACATCAATAAAACCTTCTTTTTTCATACATATATACCTATTATCCTTCTATATACTCCCTTATTTCCCTCACATACTCTTGAAGGAAGTCAAGTGATCTAGCCGAAACAAATCTATAAACTTGATAAACTCCTAAGGTGAGTGCTTTGTCAATTCCTTTCTGGGGCTCTGAACTATACGATATAAATATTATTTGTATAGCCTACCTTATTGAATTTATGTTATCAGATTTTTCGGAAAATGTTTTCCATACATATAAGACAAGTTATTTCCAAAAATATTGCATTTTCTGATATTGCCAAGTTGTATCTGTCTCAAAATGATTTTTGACACCTTTGGGATATCATATTTTAATTGTATTTCTATGTATCCCGGGTGTAAAAATGCTTATTGCTTTGTTGACAAGTTGTGAGCCATATATGTCCTATTATATCCGTTTACCCTTGGGGACGCCCTTGGGAAGTTTGGGCCCAGGTACTTATAAGAGGAATTTTATCGGGCGGAACGGACCGTCGATGGAACCTTTTATATGATACCATTCCGTGAAACCAATTTCTACGTACAGCCGGAGGATGACTGTAGTAGGGATTGGAGCGATGTATTGCACGGACGCGTGATACATCTCCGTCTTGTTTAGCGTCGAGGTAGCTTCTCGACAAGGGAGGCATAAGGGTTTCTATTATGATTTATCTGTTTTGGGTAGTTATAAGGTTGGAGACTCCGTCTTGGGCTCACTGTTCGTATTACTCAGTTCAGCTATTATTATCAAGTTACATATCACACTACGTGCACTTTATTATGGTTTAACTGTTTTGAGTCTCATTTTCAATCAAATATATATCTATATATATGTGGCCTCACTAAGTCATTTGGACTTAACCCCTAGTTTCTTTCTGTTCATTGTCTCAGAATCAGAATAATGGGCGTGCATAGGATGGTTGCCGCTCCTCCAGTTGTTATATTAAGCTTCATTTCACTTTGTCTTGCTTTATAATCTGTAGTTTGCTACTTGATGCCACTAGTTGGCTATTTTGATGTTGTACTCGGTTGCTCTACTTGGTTGTACTAAACATAGTTATCTATATTATCCATATTGCATATTTTACTCTACCTCCACTGCGTATTGTTAATTTAGGCGTTCGTACTGGGTGTGAATTTCAAAATTTGTGCTCAGTGCGATCGTCAGTGGTCTCCAACCTGTATAGGAAGATCCTAGCGGGAGGGGTGCCACAGCGGTGGTATCAGAGCCTAGGTTTAGGTTATAACCATGTGTTATATATAGGTAAGCATGCATACATCTAGTCTTTCTTCTGACCAAATCACTATGTGTATATGTGCTCTGTTTGTGATTATCAAATATGCTATCACATATTATATACTTGATGTAGTGAAGTTTTGTGCATAACTTATGTGATAATCATGTTTTGATAATTATTCCCTAGATTCGAATCCGTAACACTTAGAATTTTGATGGCGCCACGAAAAGGAGCTACACGTACCCGCTTACACTCCCAACCGACCCCAAAACCAACTCACCCTACTGTAACCCAACCCCAAGGAAATCCTCATCAAGGACCCACGACAAGGTTGGACCCAGAAGAAAATCATATTCCAAACCAAGGAAATAATAGTGATATTCTGAGCCAAATGGTTGGAGTTTGGAGAGAAATTAGCCAACAAAATCAAAATCACCAGTCGGATGATAGGACGCTAGATCGCTTCCTGCGCTTCAACCCACCAAAATTCTATGGGGAGCCTAACGATCAAAAGGCTGAATCCTGGGTAGCAGCAATTACCAAGATCTTTAAAGTTTTGCGCTGTAGTGAAAAGGAACAAGTGGAGTTCACCGTATTCCTGATGGAAGGAGCAGCCCACAACTGGTGGAAGCTCGTGGAACAAAGATGGAATAACCAAACCCCTGTAACTTGGACAAATTTTCTGAAGGAGTTTTCTGATAAATTTATACCCCAAGTAGTTCGGGATGCAAGAGAGAAAGAATTTATGGATTTGATTCAAGGGATCCTTACTGTTGCAGAATATGAGGCCAAATTCGCTCGTTTGGTACAGTATGCGCCACATATAATGAATGATGAAAGGAGAAAAACCAAACGATTCATCCAAGGTTTGCGGCCTGAAGTCCGATGGGCGTTAATGGCGACCGACATTGAGGAATATACACAGGCTGTCAGTAAGTCCATGGTTGTTGAGGCAGAAATTCGGGAAATCAAACAAATAACTAACAAGGTGAGCAAGAATAAGGTGCCTAGTCCCGGGGATGGAGGACAACTCAGACAAGCCAATGCAAGAAACAATAAGCGCCCCCGCATTGAAGGAAATCAAAATGTTAACCAACTTGGAGGCAGGGAAAGAATTGGATGCAACTATTGTGGACATCCTAGCCACGTAGAGGCAAACTGTTGGAAAAAGAATGGAAAATGTGTAGCATGCGGTAGTGATCAACACATGATTAAAGAGTGCCCGAAAGCCCGAAACCCTAATATCCTTGGTCCAACTCAAGAAGGAAGGACCCAAGTTCCACCTGCCGGAAGGCCAAAACTAAAAGCTAGAGCTTATGCTCTAGAGGCAGATGAAGGACTTGATCCAACTGCAGTAGTGGAAGGTACGGCTCAAATTTTAAACACTTCTATGAAAATATTGTATGATCCTGGAGCTACTCATTCTTTCGTATCTATGGAATCTGTGAATCGATTGGGGTTATTACTAGAACCTTTATCTTATAATTTTGAAGTTAGCACCCACTTAGGATCTAGTTATCTTACTAATCGGGTTCTAAAAGGATGTCCGATAAGAATTGAAGGAAAAACATATCCCGCTGACTTAATAGAGCTTCCTATGCAAAACTATGATATAATCCTTGGGATGGATTGGTTGTATCAACATCAGGCCCAACTAAATTGTTTTGCTAAGAAGATTATTTTGGGAAGGGAAAATTCACCTATGTCACCAATCCCCCTTAGTTCATCCAAAACCATATCTTTTATCTCCTTCGTTGAAGCAAAGAAGTGTATCAAGGAGGGAGCATTAGGATTCATTGCCTATTTGCTCAACAAACCGAAGGACCAAATAAAGATAGAGGAAGTTCCCGTTGTACAGGAATTCCAAGATGTGTTTCCAGAAAAATTGAATTCATTACCCCCTCAGAGAGAAATAGAATTTGTGATCGACACCATACCAGCGGCCGAACCTTATTCAAAAACACCATATCGAATGGCCCCAGCTGAACTGAAGGAGTTAAAGAAGCAACTTGAAGAATTGATAGAAAGCGGATATATTCGGCCGAGTACATCACCTTGGGGAGCGCCAGTGCTATTTGTTAAAAAGAAGGATGGGTCACTTCGGATGTGTATTGATTACCGGGAGTTAAATCGGATGACTATCAAGAATAAATATCCACTCCCACACATAGAAGAACTATTTGACCTTCTACAAGGTTCACAAGTATATTCTAAATTGGATTTGAGACAAGGATATTATCAGCTTAGAGTTAAAGAGGAAGATATTCCTAAAACATCATTTAATACTCGATACGGGCACTTTGAATTTGTTGTTATGCCTTTTGGATTGACCAATGCACCAGCAGCGTTTATGGATATGATGCACCGGGTCTTCCGACCATATTTGGATCAATTTGTGGTAATTTTCATTGATGACATTCTGGTATACTCAAGGACTCCAGAACTGCATGCGGAACACTTGCGAATTGTTCTACAGACGTTACGAGAAAACAAATTATATGCGAAATTTAGTAAGTGTGACTTTTGGTTAGAAAAAGTTACATTTTTAGGGCATATAATTTCCAAGACCGGAATTGAAGTCGATCCCTCCAAAGTGGAAGCTGTTAATAATTGGAAGCGTCCGAAGACCCCAACTGAAGTAAGAAGTTTTCTGGGCTTAGCAGGTTACTATCGGCGATTCATACAAAATTTTTCAAAAATTGCAGCGCCCTTAACTCAACTGACTCGCAAGAATTCTCCTTGCCAATGGAATGAAAAGTGCGAAGCTAGTTTTCAAGAATTAAAAAGACGTTTAACCATCGCCCCAGTGCTGACACTACCTGAAGGAAATGAAAATTTTGTCGTCTACACTGATGCATCTAGAGAAGGTTTGGGGTGTGTGTTAATGCAAAATGGGAAAGTGGTTGCTTACGCATCGCGGAAGCTTCGCTCTCATGAGTGTAATTATCCGACCCATAATTTGGAGTTAGCAGCAATTATATTTGCTTTGGCCAAATGGAGACATTATCTGTATGGGACAACCTTTGAGGTGTACACAGATCACAAAAGCTTAAAGTACTTACCCACTCAGAAGGACCTCAATATGAGACAAAGAAGATGGCTGGAATTCTTGGAGGACTATGATTGTAAGATCCAATATCACCCCGGGAAAGCCAACGTAGTTGCTGATGCTCTTAGTAGAAAAGTCGGATTAGCACAATTAAGCAGTGGAATTGGGGTATCCAAAAATAAATTTTTCATAAAGACTCATGCTCAAATAGCAGATCTAACTGTTCAATCAGAGCTAGTCACCAAGATCCGGGAAAAGCAAGCAAAGGATAAGTGGAGTCAGAAGCAAATTGCCCAGGTAGGGGAAAGTACAAATGAGAAATATTGGATTGATGATATGGGGATTTTACGTTACAAGGGCAGAATATGTATACCTGAAGAAATGAAGAAAGAGATTTTGGAAGAAGCTCACAAGACACCATATACCGTTCATCCAGGAGGAACAAAAATGTATCGAGATCTTAAACATTATTATTGGTGGAATGGTATGAAGAGAGATATCTCAGACTTCGTAAGAAGATGTTTGACGTGTCAAAAGATCAAAGGCGAACACCAAAAGCCGGGAGGAATGTTACAACCATTACCGATTCCAACATGGAAATGGGATCAAGTTACTATGGATTTTCTAGTAGGATTACCTAAGGTAAGAGGTGGATATGATAGCATATGGGTAATCGTGGATAGGTTAACCAAGACAGCACATTTTCTGCCTGTTAAAACGACTGATCGAGTAGAAACTTTAGCAGAACTTTACCACTGTGAGATCACGAGACTCCATGGCATTCCTACATGTATCATCTCAGACAGGGATCCTAAGTTCACATCTGGACTATGGCAAAACATACAAAGGCATATGGGCACTAAATTGCAATTCAGTACAGCTTCGCATCCACAAACGGATGGGCAGACAGAAAGATTGATAGCCTATTTGGAGGACATGTTGAGAATGTGCGTATTGGAATATTGTGACAGCTGGAATAAGCACTTGCCCTTGATTGAATTTGCTTATAACAATAGTTATCAAGCTTCAATACAGATGGCACCATATGAAGCTTTGTATGGAAGAAAGTGTTGATCACCACTATATTGGGACTTGGATGAATGGAGATGGACAAAGGATGGAATACATAGAGCAGTACGACCTGAACTCATCCAAGATGCAATTGACAAAGTGCAAATTATCAAACAAAAGATGAAGACTGCCCAGGATCGACAAAAGAGTTATGCGGACAAACGACGAAGAAAACTGGAGTTTGAAGTCGGGGATCGAGTATTCCTTAAAGTCTCTCCAAGGAAGGGATTTACAAGGATTGGTAAAGGAGGAAAATTGAATCCCAGGTATGTTGGACCATTTGAGATCATAGAGCGAATAGGAGAAGTTGCATATCGACTAGACTTACCACCTAGCCTAACAGGAATCCACAACGTGTTTCACGTATCTCAGCTCCGAAAATACTACCCTGATGAAACCCATATCCTTCCACCCGAAAACTTACCCCTTGAACCTAACCTTACCTATACAGAAAAACCTATTCGCATTTTAGACCGAAAGTTCCAAGAGTTAAGAAATCAGAAAATTCCACTCGTCAAGGTACTATGGCAAAACCATCAAGTTGAAGAGGCAACTTGGGAACCAGAAGAGAAAATACGTAAATGTTATCCGGAACTATTCAATCAGGTAAGAATCTGGGGACCAGATTCTTTTAAGGGGGGGAGAGTTGTGACATCCCGATTTTTGGTCTAACAACAATCTAAATCGGTTCTTTTCATATACATGCATGCTTACTAATATTTCATGTTTTGTATGATCCTTCTTTTATATGTGAATTATGTGACGTGATAATTACATGATTTTTCAAACTTTAAACGTATTTGACATTCTAACACAATTTTCGAAATCTTATGCCCTAAATTGCAACTTTCGAAAATATAACTAAAACATTTTTAATTTCTGAAAAATATACATATAATTTCAGATTTATAAAGATCAAATTTCATCATTTTTGGAATTTTTCTAAATTATTTATGAATTTTCGAATTTTACGCATTAAAACCCTAATTTTATGTCCTAAAACCCTAATTTTCGATTTTTACAAACATAAATAAATAAAAATTCGAAATTTTAATAAAATAAAGATATGATTTCAGATTTTATAATATTAGGCCAATAAATATCAGATTTTATTTGATTTGTTTTCATATTTTATTAAAATATCTTATCCTATCTTATCTTATCTTATCTTATCTTATCCTATCTTATCTTATCTTATCTTATCCTATCTTATCTTATCTTATCCTATCTTATCCTATCTTATCTTATCTTATCTTATCTTATCTTATCCTATCTTATCTTATCTTATCTTATCTTATCCTATCTTATCTTATCTTATCTTATCTTATCTTATCTTATCTTATCTTATCCTATCTTATCTTATCTTATCTTATCTTATCTTATCCTATCTTATCTTATCTTATCCTATCTTATCCTATCTTATCTTATCTTATCTTATCTTATCCTATCTTATCTTATCTTATCTTATCTTATCCTATCTTATCTTATCTTATCTTATCCTATCTTATCTTATCTTATCTTATCCTATCTCGTAAATTGACCTTATATTATAAAAATCCTATTTCTTCCCTAAACTCTATAAAAGGGGGCCATTGTCTTCATTCTCCCCCACACAAACCAAAAATCCCGCCTAAAATCACCCACCCACACTCACTCCACTCTCAACACACAAAACACTCTCTATTTATAGCAAATCTTCCCCACCTATATATACATCAATAAAACCTTCTTTTTTCATACATATATACCTATTATCCTTCTATATACTCCCTTATTTCCCTCACATACTCTTGAAGGAAGTCAAGTGATCTAGCCGAAACAAATCTATAAACTTGATAAACTCCTAAGGTGAGTGCTTTGTCAATTCCTTTCTGGGGCTCTGAACTATACGATATAAATATTATTTGTATAGCCTACCTTATTGAATTTATGTTATCAGATTTTTCGGAAAATATTTTCCATACATATAAGACAAGTTATTTCCAAAAATATTGCATTTTCTGATATTGCCAAGTTGTATCTGTCTCAAAATGATTTTTGACACATTTGGGATATCATATTTTAATTGTATTTCTATGTATCCCGGGTGTAAAAATGCTTATTGCTTTGTTGACAAGTTGTGAGCCATATATGTCCTATTATATCCGTTTACCCTTGGGGACGCCCTTGGGAAGTTTGGGCCCAGGTACTTATAAGAGGAATTTTATCGGGCGGAACGGACCGTCGATGGAACCTTTTATATGATACCATTCCGTGAAACCAATTTCTACGTACAGCCGGAGGATGACTGTAGTAGGGATTGGAGCGATGTATTGCACGGACGCGTGATACATCTCCGTCTTGTTTAGCGTCGAGGTAGCTTCTCGACAAGGGAGGCATAAGGGTTTCTATTATGATTTATCTGTTTTGGGTAGTTATAAGGTTGGAGACTCCGTCTTGGGCTCACTGTTCGTATTACTCAGTTCAGCTATTATTATCAAGTTACATATCACACTACGTGCACTTTATTATGGTTTAACTGTTTTGAGTCTCATTTTCAATCAAATATATATCTATATATATGTGGCCTCACTAAGTCATTTGGACTTAACCCCTAGTTTCTTTCTGTTCATTGTCTCAGAATCAGAATAATGGGCGTGCATAGGATGGTTGCCGCTCCTCCAGTTGTTATATTAAGCTTCATTTCACTTTGTCTTGCTTTATAATCTGTAGTTTGCTACTTGATGCCACTAGTTGGCTATTTTGATGTTGTACTCGGTTGCTCTACTTGGTTGTACTAAACATAGTTATCTATATTATCCATATTGCATACTTTACTCTACCTCCACTGCGTATTGTTAATTTAGGCGTTCGTACTGGGTGTGAATTTCAAAATTTGTGCTCAGTGCGATCGTCAGTGGTCTCCAACCGTATAGGAAGATCCTAGCGGGAGGGGTGCCACACTTAAGGCTGACTCCGATGCATCAGCAAGCCAAGGAAGAGGGATTGGGAGTGGAAACTTCAAGTCGAAACTGCTTCTACCAAACTTGACGAGGTGACTACCTCATTGCACTTATTCTTCACTCAATTTCGAGCTGACTTCCTAGGTGAAGGGACCCCAAGGGTTAGTGAGGCAGGAGGACACGGAGTTGGTCACCTGGCGGAGGCAACTTCGACTTCCAACCAACCAGCAAGCGAGGTGGCTGGCCCAAGTGGCACAGCTCAGGAAAAAGATACCCAGGCCACTTAACTTTCTTAGTCTTTTTAGCTTTATAGCCTGTATGCCATTATAAATGGCAGTTTGTTGCCGGCACAGATTTTGTTTTATTCTTGCGTTTTGAATTCTTAAGCCATTCTTGGCTCAATTTTGACTACTATTATTCCGATTTTCTTTTTTGATCTTATCTAGTTTCATCATGCTATTCGACTTGCTTATTTCAAGATTCTTTCAAAAAACATTCATATGTGGAAAAGAAATCTCATAAGCATATTAATGACATGACTGAATCTGAGATAAACAAATGAGCAAAAATCGTCCTAAGTTTGATTGGCCTTAGAGGCCATTTTGACTTAGGCTCCTCCGTCGTTCTAATGGCAATGTTTCCCATAGGGTAGGGTGATACTTCTTCAAATACTTGCCATTTATCGGATCTCTGAGCAAATTTCCATCCATGCTTTCTAGCAAATAGGCTCTTCCCTTGGTTATCGAATGGACCGAAAATGGGCCTTCCCAATTGGGGCTCTATTTTCCAAACACAGCGTCTCTTTTTTACAAGGGGAAGACAACTTTCCACACGAGGTCGCCGATTTGAAATCTCTTGGCTTTGACTTTTCTATCGTAAGCTCAGGCAACATGTTTTTTCTGAGCCTCCATGGAGTCTAGTGCCTGTATCCCGATGTTTTCTATTGCGTCTAATTCGTCCACCATTTTGTACTGATACTCTTCAATGGTGAGATTATTTTGTTGAGCTATCCTTGTAGATTTTACGTTGATTTCCATGGGCAGGACTGCGTCGTGACCATAGGTGAGTTGAAACGGGGTAGTCCCTGTGCTGGTGCGTTTACTTGTTCGATAAGCCCACAATGCTTCGGAGAGCAACAAATGCCATGCTCTAGGATTTCCTTCCACCATCTTCGAAATGATTTTCTTTAAAGTTTTATTGGTGGATTCAACTTGCCCATTCCCTTGTGCATAATATGGCGTAGAATGTGTAAGTTAGATGCCATATTTTGTGGGAAAAGTCTGAATTTCGGACCTTGTAAACATGGTCCCCCTATCTGTTACGATAGTTTGGGGGATTCCAAATCTATGCACTAGGTGCTCTTTGATAAACCTTACTACCGTTCCTTGATCTGTTTGCTTGAGGGGAATAGCCTCTACCCATTTAGTGAAATAGTCTGTTCCAGTGATAATGTGGCTATGCTGCTTCGAAGAGGGAGGAAAAATGGCTACTATTAGATCGATGGCCCAACAACGAAATGGCTAAGGTTTGATTATTAAATTCATTTCCTCCACTGGTACTTTCTGGATTGGACCATGTAGTTGACATTTTTCGCAACCTTTGGCTAGCCAATGTCAATCTTGCACCAATTTTGGCCAAAAATAGCCATATCGCTTGATTAACCATGCCATCTTGCGGCCACTTTGATGGGCCCCGCATACTCCTTCATGGACTTCCATCATGATTTTCATTGCCTCATCCTATCTGACCCATTGTAAGAGAACGTCATCATGATTTTGACGACACGATGAGCTATCTCCCAGAACTAAGTAATTGGCGGCTCTCATCTTGACTCTTTGAGGTACTCCTTGGGAGGGATCATTCAGATACCTTAATATTGGTTTGCGCCAATCTTCAATTTGCTTCATGGTACTTTCTATGGCGCAAACATTGGTTCTTTCGAAATGAGAGGGATAGACCTGCCTCATGATAGTATAACTGGTAGTCCTACAATTATTGGGAAATTTTGCTCTAATGGCTATTTGAGCTAACTCATTGGCTTTGAAGTTGGAGTCCCCAGCTACATGCTGAAACGTGACTTCGTCGAATCCCATTAGTAAAGCATTGACCGTGGAGATATACCTGTCTAATATGGGATTTCAGCATTGGAATGTACCCTGGACCTACTTAATAATGAGTTGGGAGTCTCCGAATACGCTAACTCACGTAGTAATTCCAACCCAAGGATCAAGGCCTCGTATTCAGCTTGATTGTTAGTGCATGGGAAATCGAACTAGGACTGACATGCCAGTCTTAATTCCTGGTGGCGAAGTGATAACTACGCCGGCACCAGATGCTTTATCTGTTTGCGACCCATCAAATTGAAGGATCCATGGCTTCACGAATATTGATAGCATTTCGATTTGCTGTGCTACTTCATCATCTATTTCGACACTGGGGTGGTCGATGATAAAATCGGCCAAGGCTTGGCCCTTCACAGCTTTCTGCGGAACAAATTGCAGTTGATACTCCATTAGGTGGATGGCCCATTGGCCTATCCGACCACGCACTACTGATCTCGAAAGCATGTATTTGATCACATCGACGCTACTGATTATAAAAATCTTTACTGGTAGCAAGTAGTGTCGTAGCTTGATACATGCGAAGTATAAAGTCAAACACAGCTTTTCAATTGGATGGTATCTTTGCTCTGTGTCGCTCAAATGTCTGCTTAAGTAGTATACAGCTCGTTCGAGACCATTTTCGTCGTCTTGAGCCAAAAAGGCTCCAATGGTCTTGTCAGCCGCCGAAATGTAAAGCTTAAGCGGTTTTCCTTATTGAGGCGGCATCATCACAGGAGGGGAAGTTAATGCTTCCTTGATCTTATCGAATGCTTGCCCATGTTCTTCTGACCATTCGAAGTAGTCATGGTCCTTTAACTTTAATAAGGGTGAGAAAATCTTGGTTTTTCCTGCAAGGTTTGAAATGAACCTCCTCAAGTAATTGACTTTTCCAAGAAACTGCTGAAGTTCTTTCTTGGTTCGAGGGGGCTGGGCGGCCAAGATGGCCTTTGCCTGTTCGCTTCCCCTTTGATTCCTTTCTTATGCACTAAAAACCCAAGAAAATGGCCTACGGCCACTCCGAACATGCATTTCAGCGGGTTCAATGTCAACTGAAATTTTCTCATCCTTTCGAAGGCCTTAATCAGGTGTTCTAAATGCTGAGCAAAGCTGGTAGACTTAATGATGAGATCGTCAATGTAGACCTTGACGAAGTCATTCAAATAGTCATGAAAGATGCAATTCATAGCTCGCTCATATATAGCTCCAGCATTTTTGAGGCCAAACGGCATAACCTTCCATTGAAAGGTACCAATGCCTCCCGGGCATTGGAATGCCAGTTTCGGGATATCCTCTTCGGCTTCGAAGATCTTATTATATCTTGTATTGCCGTCGACAAGAGTTAAGAACTCATGCCCTGCGACGGCATCTATCATCCTGTCGGCCATTAGTATTGTGTACTCATCTTTCGGAGATGCCAAATTTAAGTCCCTGAAATCTATACAAATTCTCAGTTTCCCATTCTTTTTTATGATTGGCACGACATTGGCCACCCATTCAGGGTATCTTGCCACTTCGATGAAGTCTGCTTTAAGAAGCCTTTGAATCTCTTCTTTGATCAACACACAAACTTCGTCGGACATGCGTCGAAGAGGTTGTTTGCATGGCTTAAACCCAGGCAAAATGGGTATACGATGCTCCACCAAGTCTCTGCTGAGACCGGGCATTTCATCATAATTCCATGCAAAACAGTCTTTGTATTTTTTAAGTATGTCGATCATGGCCTCTTTATTTTCAGGGCTTAGCAAAGTACTAATGTATGTGGGCCTATGATCGTTTTCATTGCCAAGCTCCACTTCGATGACAGGATCTTGAACCTGAATCCTAACTTCATCGAGTTTTGCTGGAGCGGCATTCAATTCCTTAAGTGTGATCCCATCCGTCGAAGGGAGATCTTGATCATGCTCATAGATTACATCCGCATTACAACTGTAGTAATCGGAAAGGTCCTTGGCCAATAAGGCCAGAGTGTTATTTATTATTAATGATCCAGTGCTATCCGGAATTATTACAATTTCATCCAAATCGATGTTATTCATGATCCATATTTTGAAAAGTAGAAAGCGGCCTTTCTTCTATGTTGCAAGGCCTGCTAACCTCCTTAGTCATTGCTACTTCTAAACTAACTGGCGCCACAGACGAAGTGGTACAAAGCGGACGACCATATTTATCCTGCCCGATAAACTTGTATGGTCCAACATTATCGGAATAATACCTAGCTTCTACTACATTCACATTGGCCGTGAACGGCCTTTCTTCTGCCTTCACTATTTCTGGTTCGTTCTCGCCATCTCCCAAAAATACCAAAAACTGGTGAAAGGTCGAAGGGATGCACATGGCGGAAGGGATCCAATCCCTTCATAGCAAGGCATTGTATGAAGTCATCGCGTCTATAACGAAAAAGGCGGAAGTGACTGTCTTATTTTCGATACTTACTTCGATTGGCAGTATACCCATGATGTCTGCTTTTCCCCCTGCCAAATTGCTGATCACCACATCTATCTTAAGGAGATCATCCTTATCCTTTCCGATGCGTTTCATGGTTTGGCGAGGCATGATATTCACTGCAGCTCCATTGTCCACCAGCATTCTTCCAGTAGGTTTGCCATCGAGATGGCCCGCCACGAAGAGGGGTTTTACATGCTTTGCCATGCTTGGCGGCCGCTTCTGGAACAAAGCCTTGATCTCCTCGATTGTCTTACTTTTCTGGATTGTCTGTTCGGCATTACTTACAAAGAAAGCTACCGGCTCACTGTCATCCCAGACTTCACTGCTTTCACCCATGTTATCCTGAGAATCACTGTTAGCATTAGTACCGGAAAGGAATGCCCATACCATGTCACATTCCATGTTGATAGTGTCGCCACTGGATGATGGTATGTCCGTGGTTTCTATTGGCAACTCCTTGTCGATCGGGTTTAGTTCTTCTATCTTTACGATCCATTCACTCAGTACATCCTCCTCTCCGACATTGTCTGGTCTGCTCGGGACACCGTTCTTTGATTCATCACTTTCCAATATTATTGGGTCAGCCATCTTTCTCTTCGATTGAATGTCGGTCGGTGTGATCTTTTGGCTTCTTGGCTCTGCTGCCTTACTCATGATGGGTTTCGTTGTTTTCCTTTTGAGCATTTCAGCTTCCTTGCACTGCCTCAAATGTCTTCAGTACTGTGTTCGCTCGGGTTTCGAGCTGACTGAGTTCGATTGGAAAACAATCAATTCGAAGTAAGCTTTCTCTTATTCGGGTGCGGGCGTGCCAGTGTGCAGGAGCACACAAGTGGAGGTCTTGTGTTTCGAAGTGAAAAGTGTAATGGAATTCAAAGTGAAAAATGTAATGCGCCCAAGACTTCTATCTGAAAAACGACTGAATCGGAGTAGGCAAACACTACCCTGAGGTTCTACTTGCCTACAACTCAATGTAGGACTTAACAATTTAGCACTCTCAAAAATCGAAAGGATCGAAAAGCTTAAATCAAAGAGAAAATATATTCGAGACTATGGCTACTCGCCAAACGAACATTACATGACTCTACTGCATACACACGCATTGATGACTCAGGCCATATCTATGACAGAGATGCATTGTGCAGTCCCTAAGAACTCTAGCTACAAATCGGCCACATTGATGACTCCGGCCATATCTACCTGTGGGTGTATTCAAAGGCTGTTCACTCCGGCGAGCATTGATTGACTCCGTCTGTACTCCTCTTCATGCATGCGTTCGATATGAATGCTGGATACCACTCCGTCGCATTGATATCTCACCTCGAACCGGGCCCAATCCGAGTGAGTGATGGCTACGACTTTGTGACGTTACGGAATGAGTGCATTGATATCCTCATTTCGAGCCGAATGAGGTATGGTTACAAACACCTGTAATGGTTTTCTACCTACTTGAACTAACGCTATTCTTTGTTCATTTAGACTAAAAAATCAAAGAAGTGATGACTTCTTGATTGAGAGAATTGTTGTGTTTGATGTTGTGTTGATTGATTATTGGTGATGTCCTTTGAATGACGAATTCGGATCCCTTTCATAGATTTCAGGCCGCAACCGGCATCCTTTATTCTTGGAGTTGGGAAGTTTATTCAAGCCAGGCCATTAGAAATAAATGGCCGTCCTTATCTCTAGTTTATGGCAGTTGTGCCATTTTATTTAAATTTCAAATCCCTAATAACACATGGCCTTTATTTTAGGCACATGCAGATATAACAAAGCCTATCTCCAGTCATTCTGTTATTCTTCTTTTAACAACCCCTAGAAGAAAGGGATTTGAATTTTGACTTTATTATTGTATTTATTTTATTTTCCTATTTTATATTTTCGGCCGACTGGGCCATGGGCTGTTATTCCATTCCGGCCTGGGCCTCCAACATGGGCTCTGTGGACGTGTCGAAGTGGCATGGGCCTTATTAATTCATTTCGGTGTGGCGAAAAGGCCCCAATATCAGCCCACTCCGAATCTAATTTCAAAAATTAATTTTAGCCCCAAACACTCTGCTGAGACCTGGCATTTCATCATAATTCCATGCAAAACAGTCTTTGTATTTTTTAAGTATGTTGATCATGGCCTCTTTATTTTCAGGGCTTAGCAAAGTACTAATGTATGTGGGCCTATGATCATTTTCATTGCCAAGCTCCACTTCGATGACAGGATCTTGAACCTGAATCCTAACGTCATTGAGTTTTGCCGGAGGGGCGTTCAATTCCTTTAGTGTGATCCCATCCGTCGAAGTGAGATCCCGATCATGCTCATAGATTACATCCGCATTACAACTATAGTAATCGGAAAGGTCCTTAGCCAATAAGGCCAGAGTGATATTTATTATTAAAGATCCGGTGCTATCCGGATTTATTACAATTTCGTCTATATCGACGTTATTCATGATCAATATTTTGAAAAGTAGAAAGCGGCCTTTCTTCAATGTTGCAAGGCCTGCTAACTTCCTTAATCATTGCTACTTCTAAACTAACTGGGGCCACAGACGAAGTGGCACAAAGCGGACGGCTATATTTGTCCTATCCAATAAGCCTGTACGGTCCGACATTGTCGGAATAGTACCTAGCTTCTACTACATTCACATTGGCCGTGAACGGCCTTTCTTTCGCCTTCACTACTTCTGGTTCATTCTCGCTATCTCCCAAAAATACCAAAAATTGATGTAAGGTCGAAGGGATGCACATGGCGAAATGGATCCAATCCCTTCCTAGCAAGGCATTGTATGAAGTCTTCGCATCTATAACGAAAAAGGCGGAAGTGACTATCTTGTTTCCTATACTTACTTCGATTGGCAGTATACCCATGATGTCTGCTTTTCCCCATGTGAAATTGCTGATCACCACATCTGTCTTAAGGAGATCATCCTTCTCTTTTCCGATGCATTTCATGGTTTGGAGGGGCATAATATTCACTACGGCTCCATTGTCCACCAGCATTCTTCCAGTAGGCTTGCCATCGAGATGGCTAGCCACGAAGAGGGGTTTCACATGTTTTGCCATGCTTGGCGGCTACTTCTGAAACAAATCCTTGATCTCTTTGACTGTCTTACTCTTCTGGACTGTCTGTTCGGCATTACTTACAAAGAAAGCTACCGGCTCACTGTCATCCCAAACTTCACTGCTTTCAACTGTGTTATCCTGAGAATCACCGTTAGCATTAGTATCTGAAAGGAATGCCCATACCATGTTACACTCCATGTTAATAGCATCCCCACTGGATGACGGTATGTCCGTGGTTTCCATTGGCAACTCCTTGTCGACCTGGTTCAGTTCTTCCATCTTTACGATCCATTCACTCAGTAGATCTTCCTTTCCGACACCGTCTGGTCTGCTCGGGACACCGTTCTTTGATTCATCACTTTCCAATATCATTGGGTCAGCAATCTTTCTCTTCGATTGAATGTTGGTCGGGGTGATTTTTTAGCTTCTTGGCTCTGCTGCCTTACCCTTGATGGGTTTCGTTGTTTCCCTTTTGAGTATTTCAGCTTTGTTGCGCTGCCTTAAGTGTCTTCAGTACTGTGTTCGCGTCATCTCTCGAGGACTTCTTCCGCTAGGAAACTTAGGATGCTTTATTGCCGTCCAACGTCCTTCCTGGACTGCTGATGGTTTAATGAACCGCTTCTCGAGTTGGTTCATACCTTCGAGGTGGGCTAGAGGGTGCCCTCCTTTTATCACTTCTATCTGTCATTCGGGGAGGACTTCGATTTCTCTTACTCCAATTTTCTCGCAATGGACCGAGAGATAGGATGAGTCGAGGCCTGACGAGGAATCCAATTGTCTGTCTATAAGCAAACATTCTCCCCATTCCCGATGCACCAATGACAACCAACATTCAACACTTTTGTGGCTGCAATAATGTTGCGCCACGTGAACGACGGCTGAGTACCCAGTTTAGCTTCCCAAAAAGTTGAGTGGGGAAAATAACGAGCCTTGAAAATCTTGGAGACCAATGAGTCAGCCTCTGTTAATAAGTCCCGAAAGCTAAGTCCCCCGACCGACTTCTTTTTACAAAGTTCATTCCACGACAGTCAATGAATACGTTTTTTTATCATTTGTAATAGAATTCTATCTATCATAAAATTTGTATTAGTAAGCAGGGTTTTTTTTTTGTAATGAAAATAATTAATAACCATAATTTAAAATTAATTGGACAAAAAATACCCTTTTAGCTTATCACTCAAATTTTAATTAGGGCAAAATGCACAGTACTCGATTGTGGTTTGCGAAACTAGCACGCTCGATCCTGTAGTTTTCTAATTCTCATAATAAACCTTATGCTTTCTCAAAATTGCTCCCCACACCTTTGACCAAATTTGTCAATATTTTTTTGTTGAATTGACAAAATTACCCTTGCATATATTTAAATACTACCTTTTTTCTTTTTTTTCCTTTATTCTTTTTTTTCTCATTCTTTTTTTATTTTTTCAATTTTTTCCTTTTTCGTTCTCTCTCATCAGATCCAATTCTCTCGATCTGCCTCCCTCTCCCTCTTCTCTCTTCTCAATGTAGAAATGCTACTGCCATCACTGCCGCCGTCGGCCGCCGGATTTATCTCTCTCTTCGCGACTCTCTCTCAGGTTCTATTGCACAATTTCTCTCCCTTCCCGACTCTTTCTCTATTTCTCTCTCGCTGCACTCTTAATCTTCGTCTCTCTCTCCCTCTCTTTGACTCTCTTTTGTATGGTGGATATGAGGGATGGTGGTGGGATTAGGGTTTTGGTGGCGGAGGTGAGGGATGGCGGCGGGATTAGGGTTTTGGTGGTCGAGGTGAGGGATGGTGGCGGGATTAGGGTTTTGGAGGAGGGTTGTGGTGGCGGCAGTGATGCCAGTCGGTAGTGTTGGCGGCGGCGATCGGTGGTGGTGGCGGTGTTTCTCTCTCTCTGTCTCTGTCTCTCTCTATCTTGATCGTCAACCTCTTTTTGGCGATGGCGGTAGAGTGGTGGTGGTGGTGTAGAAGATAAAAGAATTTTTTTTTATTATTTTTTTATAAGAAGAAGACAAAAGAATTGAAAAGTATGGTTTCATTTTTAAAAAATATAATTATTTAAAAAAAAAATAGAAAAAGGGTTTTGTAATAATTTGGAATCTTAAGGGTTAAAATGTTATTTTATTTTTAAAAAATGAATAAAATTCGCACTAAACGTGTGTGTATAACACTCCACGCTAAGAAGGTCTATCAAAGTTGATTTTTATAACCACAGTGTTTATTGTGAGAATTAGAAAACCACAGGATCGAGCCTGTTAGTTTCGCAAACCACGGGAGAGTATATGCATTTTGCCCTTTTAATTATACTCCATTGATTCCTCCTTCTCACTCCATTAATGAATAAAAGGATATATTATAGGAAAAAAAAATTGATAAATGCAACCTCAAAATTTGAGAATAACATATATTTCGAGACAGTCTTTTTGCTAAACCGTCAACTTAAAAGGAATTGAGGGAGTAAAAGCAATTCCTATTACACTAATAGAAACTTCTATTGATCAAACTCTCATTCTCCTTAGAATAGCAGCTTTGAGCGCCTCACTCGACAGTCCATGGGGAACCCTAATGACAACATCTTGTAACACGGTGGCCCTAACACTCGACACGCTAACATGACTAATTTGGAACTCCAAATCTCTCAGCACATTCATCAGTCTCGCGCACGGATAATCGACATCCGGCGATTGAACAAGAATCATGGCCTCGGATCCCAAAATCTTGACCTCAACTTCAAACATCACATTATTATTAGTCGTTGTGCTGCTTTTAACATCATACATTTCGAAGAAAGCCGTCTGGTTGTGGTGTTGTTTTTGTTGCTCTCGTCGACATAATTTGGCCTCTAAATCAGTAACCTTAGCCTTGAGTTCGTTAATGTAAGCAACAGCATCTGCAAGAAGAGAGGCTTTGTCCATTTTCGAAACGTTCGGGACGACGCTTCTAAGTGCGTAAAAGCGTTGGTTGAGCTTTTCTCTTCTTTGTCTTTCGGCAGCAACATGATTCACCTTAATTACTTTATTTTCCGAATTAATCCCAGAGTCTGGCGAATTATAAATTATACTATTATCCGCAATATTCTTTTGGTTTGAAAGTGAGATTTTAGAGTGAAGAAACTCAAAATCTGTGGTTTTATAATTAGAGTAATTTCGAATGGTTTGCATGAGGGACCAGTCCTCTTTGACCAAATCAGTGGAGCCCAACTCAACAACACCTCCAGAAATGGCCATGAAAACAAGTGTTTTTATCCCATGCAACTGAGCTTCTTTAGCTCTGCCGCAGCTGCTGAGCAGGAGTTCTTGATGACCCGAAAGCCACGCGATCGAGCCCGAACTAAAAACCCGGAAAACGAGGTTATTGTCATCACCGGCTGATAATGACCTGGTCGCGGAGGCCATGTAGAACCATTCTGCTTCACTGCCGCCGCCGGCGGTGGCGCCACCTTGGTAATGCCCGTCGGCCCAGGAGAAAACGAGGCGGTTGTGGGGATCTTTCATGGCCTGCCAGAAGATGGCGTAGCTCCAACGATCTGGCTGGGTTCGGAGGATGAGCTGGAGGCGGCTGTGGGGAGGCGCCGCCGCCGCCGGTGGTGGTGTTTCTTGGCTCAGAAGAGGAGAAGAGGATCTTGAGGATAGAATGTCTAGTTCCATTGGTGATTATTAATATTCTGTACTTTAATTAAATTTTTCTAGATTTATCCGAATGTTTTGGAGGAATATATATATATAGATATAGATATAGATATAGATATATATAGGATGTTATCACCGCGTTTGGGAGAGGAGTACAACAAACTGTTGAATTTGAGTTGTGCATGTGAGTACGTTGTGCGCGTTGATTATTAACATACGCACGATTATCATGTGCGAATTTAAGCATGCACCACACGGGTCACATAAGGGGGAAAGAACTCATTGCTATTAGACAATTGGCACATGGGGACCATTTTTAGGCTTTAATCATTTCAACGCCCATGACATGTGTGTGGGTACGATAACCCTCCATATACCTCCACGCGACACCGTCCATATATGTGTGTGTGTACGATAACCCTTTAGTATCATTTTCCTTTTTCATTTTTTTTTTCCGTCTTTCTGAAAAATTTCAAATTACGTCTTTGATAGCTGCAATATTTTTGTGAAATATATTCTATTATACCCATCAATATATGTGATTAGTTGTATAACTGAGTAGTTAAGATTAAGAAAGAGAGTTTGTAATTTTTTTTTCTCTTCATCCTAATTTTCCTTTTTTTTTTTTAATCTCAACTACTCGATGGATTGGTGAGTGTAACAAATTTAAAGATATTACAAAAATTTTACAAAAGATAGAAGTTCCGGATTGGTTTGATAGTACTAAGAAGCTTCTTCCATGACCAACCAGATATATGGTGTTCTTGTGCTATGATGAGACAATTGAACGAGGAAAATAGTAATATATATCATAACTCATATATATTCTTTTCTTGATGATCCGAGTCACTCGTCTTTTAAATTAGTTTCCCAACAACATGTTTCACAAATGACCAACTCAATTAGTTTATCAAAATATCAATCACTATCTAAATAACTAATTAGCTAGATCTGAGTTGTATTTTAATTATAAATTAAATAATGTAATAATATATAAAATAAGTTTCTGTAACATTTGAAAACAAATGCAAGATGAATGTATGAAAATAGTATCAAAACAAGTAGGATTTTTTTCTTTTAAATGGATTTTTTATGTTCGTATTTATTTGTGTGTTTCGAGCCCGAATTTTACTGGTTAGTACCAACAAGCTAATTATTTTAATATAATTTTTTGAAAGAATTCGTGCGTATGGATAATTTTTATTTTTTATTTTTTATCTTTTTATACCGAACAAGATTGAGTAATGACAAACATGACTACAATTAACAAGGTTTTTAATTTATGCATAAACTTTTTATGAAAAATTATTTGTTCTACAAGGTTATGATTTTGTCACGGTTAAATAAGAAATAAATTAGTGTTTTGACTCTAGTGGAGATGGAAGACAAAAAGGAGACGTGCCAAAATTAAACATTTTCTGAAATATTGAGAAGCTCACAACGAAATAAAAATGTTTAGAGAGTGCAAATTGACGAAGTTACAAGGGCACGTGGGGACCGAACCAAACGAGCAAGTATGTTTGATAAGAGCAAGAAGCACAACAAATTCTTAGTTTCTTTGTTTTATTGCATCAATGGACTTCATTAAATTCAATGTATGGCATATCTTCTATTTATTTTATATATTTATATAGTGGAATATAAAATAAAACTCCAAAAATAAATAAATAAAGGAGCGAAAAATTGTCAGAAAATTGGTTTTATAAAGTTGGTGAGTGACCAACTTTTGTCAATAATTTGATAAAGCTCAAAAATTGTTAGAAAATTGGTTTTATAAAGTTGGAGAGGTATCTTTGATCTCTAGTAAAAATTCTTCCTGTATATTCCTAAATGATATTTGATGTCAAAATGTTGACAAATATTTTGAAAATCCTACTACACTTATGGCTCACTTCTTCCACTTGCCGATCCTCTATTCATATTAATTTGCGTAAAATTTGATTTTAATTTTGTCGTATACATTTTAAATTTGATTTCGTATCCACCAAGACTATTACAATCCTTGCTAATACCTAACTTGAACATATCATGGATTTCGTTATAAGATTACCTTGAACCACCCAGAAAAGCAATGATGCAATATAGAAAGGTATGGATAGACTTATGAAAAGTTCCACTTCATTGTGTGTTCTTTAAAATGATAGAAAATTATAAAAAAGACATAGTCAGACTTTATGGTGTCTCGGTTAGTATAGTCTTAGATAGAAACCCATAGTTTGTTCTAAATTGTGGCAAAGATAACAAAATGCTTTGACCACTAAGTTAAATATTAGTATTTGTTTCCAATGTTTCCAACCTCAAACTGGTGGACAAATTAGAAAGAATCATACAAAACCCTTGAGGATATGTTTCAATTTTGAAGGAAGTTGAAGATCGACACCTCTCATTAGCCGAATTTGCCTATAACAATGACTATCAACCTATAGTTGGCATGGCCCATTCGAAGCACTTTATGAATGAAGATATAGATCCACGCTATTTTGGAATGAAGTTGGCAAAAGTAAGGCCCAAAGTTTGTACAGGAAATTACCAAACTTATCAAAGTAGTTCGAAAGTGAATGGCCAAAGCACAAAGTCGCTAAAAGAGTTACGCAGATAAGAGACGAAAAGATTTGAAATTTGAATTAGGAAAAGGAGTCTTGAGATTTGGAAAAAATGGAAAGCTTAATCCAGGATATGGCGGTCCTTTTGAAATATTGAAAAGGATAGGAAAAGTAGCATATAAGTTGGCATTACCTTCCATCTATAAGAAGTTCATAATGTCTTTTATGTTCCAATGTTTAAGAATGAATTTCGAGGATGAAATTCCATTTAAGGGGGGAAGGATGTAATTGTAACGACCCGGTAAAATCCTTTATTTAAATATTTTATATTATACATTGGGTGTCCATTAATTTTATGAATCATTTTTTTAATATAGAACTATTTTGTGAATTATTGTTTTATAGAAATTATTCTTCAAAAATATGATTTTTATTTGTGAACAAATGAGCATTTACTACACAAATTTTTAGAAAATATTATAAATTCCAAATATTCTTAAAATTTAATGCATTTAATCCTTCTAAACTCCCAGAAATTATTTAATAGATTATTTTCAACTTTTACCTAGTTTTCCAAGAATTTTTAGTAGGTTTCGAAAAACATTATCTTTAAGTTCTTAATTTGAAATCTAATTTTAAAATGATTAATTATTATCAAAAAATGAAAATAATA
The DNA here is from genome assembly GCA_026212405.1 of Petrea volubilis. Lineage (NCBI taxonomy): Eukaryota > Viridiplantae > Streptophyta > Magnoliopsida > Lamiales > Verbenaceae > Petrea > Petrea volubilis. The sequence goes on along the minus strand of CM047876.1, from coordinate 14,150,987 downwards.
ATATAAATAAATATTTTAGATTTTATTTGACTTATAAAAATTAATTTTCGAATTTTTAGAATTTTATTTCTATTTTTGGGCGATTTTCGAAAAAAAGGGCAAAACAAGGGGTATTTTGGTCTTTTCACTTCTCCAACCCCAAATTTCGGTTTTACTGAGAAATAAACAATAATAATACTTAATAAATAATATTTTTCAGATTTTATAGGTTTTTGTTTGATTTTAGTTGATTTTATTCTATATTTTATCAAAATATCTATACTAATATACTCTTGAAACCTAGCCTCATGTACATATATAAATATATATTAGTGGTGATATACATAGCTACATATACACACACACATACCCACATACATATACATGGTGGTTAGTAAAGTGAAGTGTATGTATATACAACCATGTATAAATGTATGGAGGATGTAATTTGATGATTATAATATGTAGATCTTTGCCTCTAATACTTGGAAGATCAACACACAAAACCTTACACACCCACAATCTTCATTTTTCAGCCCCTTTCAGCCCCAAAACCGTGCCCCCCTTGCTCACACACATACACTCTCTCATTTTCTCTCAAAACACTATCATTTTCTCTCAAAACAATACACTACTTGGAAGAACACAAGGTAGGAACATTCTTTATGCCTTAAGTAGAGGTTTTCTTCTTCTTTCTTGTGAAGAATAGGCAAGCTTCCATACTATGACGACCCCGAAATCCCTTTATTATTATTATTAGTCTTATGGCTATTATTAGATTAATACTATCATTATTGGCTACATACATGCATACATTTTTAATTACAACGTATAAGGTACATTACATAAGGGTACAACAACAAAAGAGAGTCTCGACTTGCTAGTTTACTATTGATACATAGCAAAAGCAAAAACCCAAAACAGGTACGCAGCGGAAAATCCTACATCCTTCTTCCTAATAAAATGCTTCAAAAGGTTCCTCCTCCTCACCATCATAAAAGCTATCTTCGGAAGCATCTAAAATATAATATAACATGGAATCAACATACGTTGAGTAGAAACACTTCTTTATACACATAAGGTGCTCGGGTGTCAAGTGCACATTAGTTACACATAGCACATATATAATTTCACACTTTCTACCTTTCGTCACCTGACAGTGACCCTTATAACTACCCGGGCCGAAATAACAACCAGCACATTTCTCCCGCCAGCCTTATCCTCCAATGGTCGTATCCCGGGCATACGCCTTAGTATTGTTCTGCGACCCTCTCTCTTGAGTAGATCCCTCCGTCTACCCAAGGGGGGATTAGGAGATGGAAGGGTGGTGAACTCTCCCGGCTACTCAATAGTATGTCCCGGTGGAACACCCCCCAGACCATTCCAGCACATATGGGCCCATTCACACAATTGCAATTTGTTCACATATGCACATAATCATAGTTTAGCAAAGTAAGCTCCACACTTATAATGAAAGCTTTATGTTTGCTTATTAAGCATATGTAAATAGATAGTAGCAAAATATGTAAATAGATAAAATATAAATATAAATATATAAACATAACTAGTATAAATATATAAATATAAAGACTAAAATATAACTAGTATAAATATACTTAAATATATATATAGATTAAAAGATAACTAATATAAATATATAAAATATATAAAATGTGATATAGATAAGTTTATATATATAAAGATGATAGAAAAATATATAAACTATATAAAGTGTGATATAGATATAAGATGATTGAAATTATCTACATATATATATAAACTAATAAAATGAATGTAATTATATATATACTTATACGTACCATATATATATATATATATAGATTAAAGTAGTCTTACTAAGTATTACTAAGTATATAATTAGTCTATAATAAGTAGACATATATATATACGTACATAACTATATATATATATATAGATATATACCTAATATAATATGAACTAGCTAAATGAATAGATAACAATACTTTAAATATTTATCTATATATATACGTACATAGATATATATATATATATTTCTATAATCATCAAAGTAGGCATAAAACTATACAATAAAGTATAATAAATAGGTATATGGAGCTTTCTTCACAATTACTTTCAAGACAACATAGGATATTCCCCTACTAGCTCACTTAAAGAATCATGGTCTCATACTACTTCATATAAAGCATAGAACTCACATAATAATCCAAATAAAACATAAGAATGCCATGTTATTGTAAAAAGGCACAATAATCACATAGTTTTCCAAGAAAGCATAGTAAGCACATAGAACTCCAAATAAGCATACTAATCACATAAGATCTTCAAGATCATGCTCATAATACTATCCATCCTTCAACTTCCTCCCAACAAGAGTTAAACATGATAAAATGAACTATAAAGTAACATGAAGCTAGCCATAACTAAAACCCTCAACTTGGAGGTATGTTTGGCAAAAGCTCTCACTCTAGGCCATTCAAGCTTGTTCTTTTACATTGCTTGGGCACAAGAGTATGGAAGCTTGCCTAATCTCCTCAAGAAGAAGAAGAAAAACCCTCTACTTAAGGTATAAAGAAGAGTTCCTACCTTTGTTCTTCAAAGTGTGTAGTAATTTGGAGGAAGTGAAGTGTTTGGAGGAAAAATGAAAGAGAGTGTAAGAGCAAGAGAGAGTGCACGGTTTTGGGCTGGAAAAATGGCTGAAAAATGAGGATTTTGGTATATATGGTCTTGTGTAATTATCTTCCATGTATTAGACACAAATATCCAATTATTAAATTCAACTAAATACCTATTCCATACATTATACATGGCTATATATGCTTACACCTATTCTTACTAAATACCATGTATATATATGTGGGTATGTGTGTGTGTGTATATGTAACCATGTACATCACCACTAATATATAGTTATTTATGTATATGAGGTTCAAGAGTATGTATTAGTAAAGATATTTTGATAAAATATAAAATAAAATCAACTAAAATCAAACAAAAATATATATATTCTGAAACTCTTATTTATTAAGTATTTTATTGCTTATTTCTCAGGAAAAAACGAAATTTGGGGTTGGAGAGGTGAAAAGACCAAAATACCCCTTGTTTTGCCAATTTTTCGAAAATTGCCCAAAAATAGAAATAAAATTGTAAAATTCGAAAATTAATTTTTATAAGTCAAATAAAACCTAGAATATTTATTTGTATTATTATTTTAATTTTTGGATAATAATTAAGCATTTTAAAAATTAGATTTCAAATTAATAACTTAAATACAATGTTTTTCCGAAAATTACTAAAATGCTTGGAAAAATAGGTAAAAGTTGAAAATAATCTATTAAAAATTTCTGGAAGTTTAGAAGGATCAAATGCATAAAATTTTAAAAAAATATTTGGAATTTATAATATTTTATAAATATTTAGGTAGTAAAATGCTCACTAGTTCACAAAAAAAAAAATCATATTTGAAAAAAATAATCTCTAGAAATCAATAACTCACAAAATAATCCTATAAATTTTGTATAATATAAAATATGTAAATAAAGGATTTACCGGGTCGTTACACATACTCTTGTGCCCAAGCAATTTAAAAGATCAAGCTTGAATGGCCTAGAGTGAGAGCTTTGCCAAACAATGCCTCGAAGTTGAGGATTTTAGTTATTTTGCCATCTTTATGTTACTTTAAACCTTTATGGTTAATTTTTCATATTATAACTCTTGTTGGGAGGAATTTGAAGGATGAATAGACTTGTGAGCATGATCTTGAAGATATTATGTGATTAATATGATTATTTGGAGTACTATGTGCTTACTAGGCTTTTTTGGAAAAACTATGTGATTATTGTGCCCTTTTTGCAATAATATGGAATTTTTGTGCTTTATTTGAGCTATTATGTGAGTTTTATGCTTTATATGAAGTAGTATGAAACCATGATACTTTATTTGAGCTATTAAGGGAATATCCTATGTTGTTCTTGAAAGTCTTGGTAAAGAAAGCTCCACATATCTATTATTTGATAAATAGAACTTTTATTATACTTTATACTATAGATTTATGCCTATTTTAGCACTTTAAATACTATGGATTTATGCTTATTTTGTTATAAAGATATGCTTATTTTATATACATAAAGGATTTTAAACTTATGATTATTTTTATATCTAAGTTATATGTTTAAGTTGTACGTAGATATACATAAATATATAATATATTTAGGGATTCATTATAGGTTAACCTATCTACTTAATCCTAATTATAATAGATCTATATATATATATATATCTATGCTATACGGATATGTATATATGTAGTTATATATATATTTTTATGTATATATGTAGTTATATATATATTTTTATGTTATATGTACGTATATGTATATATGTAGTATTCATATATTTATATATCTTATATTTTGTCTATCTATATATTTATACTAGTTATATTTTAATCTATATATTTTATATTTATACTAGTTATATTTTAATCTTTATATTTATATATTCCTACTAGTTATATTTATATATTTATATTTATATTTTGTCTATTTACATATTTTTGCTACTAGCTATTTACATATTTAACATTTCTAAGTAAATATGTTTAATAAGCAAATATAAAGCTTTCATTTATAAGTGTGGAGCTTACTTTATTAAACTATAATATAAACTTCCAAAGATTATGTGCATGTGTGAACAAATTGCAATTCTGTGAATAGGCCCATATCTGCTGGAATGGTCTGGGGGGTATTCCACCGGAACATACTATTGAGTAGCCGGGAGAGTTCACACCCCTTCCATCTCCTAATCCCCCCTTGGGTAGACGGAGGGATCTACTCAAGAGAGAGGGTCGTAGGACAATACTAGGCATATGCTCGGGATACGACCATTGGAGGATAAGGCTGGCGGGAGAAATGTGCTGGTTGTTATTTCGGCCCGGGTAGTTATAAGGGTCACTGTCAGGTGACAAAAGGTAGAAAGTGTGAAACTATATGTGTGCTATGTGTAACTAATGTGCACTTGACACCCGAGCACCTTATGTGCATAAAGAAATGTTTCTACTCAACGTATGTTGATTTCGTGTTATATAATGCTTTAGATGCTTCCGAAGCTAGCTTTTATGATGATGAAGAGGAGGGAACTTTTGAAGCATTTTACTAGGAATAAAGATGTAGGATTTTCGCTGCGTACCTGTATTTTGTGGTTTTTTTGTTGCTTTTTGCTTTGTAGAGATAGTAGAACTAGCAAGTCGATACTCTCTTTTTTTTGGATGTACCCTTATGTTTGTAAAAAATCTTATACGTTTTTTAATTAATAATGTATGCATGTATGCAACCACTAATGCAAATAACAATAATACTAATAATAATAATATAATAATAAATAAGGGTTTTTGGGATCGTCATAGTAATGACCCAGTATTTTCAGATGTTTTAATAGCTAACTATATGATTAAATGGTTTAGTGTTTTACATGATTATTATTTTACATGAATTGTGTAATAAATATGTTTTAATAAAAAATCAATACATTACATATATATGAGTAATTTGTAATCATATAATCATATGAATTATTTCAATATTCAATAAATATTTTGAAGTATGTAGATGTGATGCCCCGGTACTTCCTCGTATGTTTGAAATTTATTATATACTATTAGTTAATATGGTCATTATTTTATGTGATCATTATTTTTGAATTATGTGACATTTTGAAAATATAATAACTATGTTTACTAATAGAAAGTTTATTTTTGTAACACAATTGGTACACCTATAATTTATATGTGATTATATTCATTAAGAAGTGTTTTACTCGTGATTAGATTTAAAATATAAATATATACATATATTTTGAGTATATCTACATATTAAATATTATTTTAACAATTAAAATATATATACATAAATATATGTAAATTTTGAAATATATATAATTTATACATATCTTCCAAAATATGTTTCAAAACATAAAATAAATATAAATATTATATATATTTTTGAATATATATATATATGTATACATACCCTAGAAATATATTTTTGTATTATATGAAAATGTCATATTAAATTCTCTTAATAAATGTTATCTTACACCTCAGTGTACATGTGTATAAATCTCATTTAAGTTAATAACCACTTGTAGGGTTGATTTTAAAGAAAGAACATTTGTTATCATCATTTTAAACTAGGTAAACACACATGCAATTTAGAGCAATACGTATGTAAGAATTAGACTAACACTTGTAATGATTTTCCTACTTAAAACCACACATGTACGAATCAACTTGAATTAAATAACACTTGGCTTCATCATCTTGACTTAGGCTAACACATATGAAGATCTAGGGTTAACACTTGCGCTATTTAGATCTCCACTTGTGTATGAACACATTTAATAACTAGGGTTAGTTGTAAAGAATTCATTTAATGTAAGAGATTTTGTTAATAAAATAGGGAATGTGTCTTGGCCAAACTACTATAAATAGGGGAGCTTGGCACACCATTTTCATCATACAAAACACACAAACACGGCACGCACGACACACACACACAGCTCACACATTCACACACTCATATACATAGAAGAAATCCTAAAGTTTGCTTTCATGATTAGAAGGTATGTCTAAATCCTAGACTTTCTTATCTGTTTTAAATTCAATTTCCTTTTACTTTAAACAGCTAATTTATGCTTATATGTATACATATCTAAACATTAGTTATCTTATGAACATGCCTATATCCATGTTTTGTCCACATGATTAAGTATAGTAACCTAAGGATTGCTAATATGTTTATACATACACGTACATATCTGAAAGATTACAAATATTCTCTTATATGCATACATATAGCAAAGTTATTTTGAAAAGTATAGATATGCACTCATGCAAGAATATGGTTTATTCATGTACCTATGCATCGTACTTTACCAAAAGTAGTTAACTTATGTGTATATGTTTTAAGTTATCTCATGAAATTACATATATACATGTTATGCCTATGCATAAGTAAAGTAACATAAGGATTGTCCATATGCACATACCAACATATTTAAAAGATTAAGCTTGCTCTTATGAATTATATACATATATGTAGTTAAAGTTATGTTAAAAGTTAAGAATATGTGCGTATGTGTAAATATTGTTTATTTGTTCATTTATGCAAAGTAGTGTTCTTAAAGTAGATATATAGTATATACTAGGCACAAGATAGATCACTTATCACCACTAGTTATAAGGTTATACATATGCAAGTATTATACGTCTACGTTAGTTACTCCCTAAGAATGGCTACTAATCATGAGTAATTGCGATATAGTGTTCTAATCTTACCTACTAACACGAATTTTAGGTAAATACCGAGTAAACATAGCTAGCATGATTCTTAAACATTGGTGAGACCTAAACCGCCAAGATGAGTGCCTATTATTTTCTTTGTTGAGGCAATGAACTATATGTTATAAATATTATTATTCGTATAGCCTACCCTATTGGATTTATGTTATTCTGATCTTTTTAGAATTATATATTGCTCCTCACATTTCTATGAAATATTTCTCCAAATTATAAGTCAAGTTATATCAGAAAATATTGTATTTACGATATTGTTACACTACTAGAAAAACTGCTAATAGCTACGGATTTTAGTTACGGAAAAAATCTGTATCTAATAGCTATGGATTAGATATGCATTAGCCACGGATTAAAAAAAAATACGAAAAAAAACTTAGCCACGGATTAGTCCATGGCTAAATTAGCCACGGCCTGGCCGTGGCTATTTTTGGTGGCTAAAATTGGGGCAAAATTGCCGCCAATTTTTTGCCACGGATTAGCCATGGCCAGGCTGTGGCTAAAAATCCGTGACCAAGATTTTTTTTTTTTTTTTTGACACCAAGTATGGTTTGAACTCTTGACTTCTTAGTTGAAATTAGAGCATTAAACCGCTATACCACTTTAACTTTTTGTTTAATAATTAGTTTTTGCTATACTTAACTAATATATGTATATTATATATATTGATATATATATATATATAAAATGATTCGATATATTACATACATATAAGATTAGATATATACTTATATATATATGTGTATTTATACATAATTAGATGTATATATATCAGATATATATGTTCATATATAACATATATTAGATATATAATACACTGATATATGTTTATTTTATACAGATGATTGATATATTTCAATGTTTATTTCAATATCAATTCCAATGACGAATGATCGTTTCAATTATTTGACGATATTATAATGTTCTATTGAGTTAATATACAACTTAACTTTCATTATTATTTCTTTATATTTAATTTACTATTTTATTATAATATCACAATATCTTGGATTATACTACATATATAACTATATAAGTATACTCCTAATCAGTCAATTTCAACGTTTATTGTTAATTATTTATATATAAGAGTTAATTATCTAGTTTTGAAAGTTTATAATTGATCAATTGTCATAACTTATATTATAGTTTTATTAATAATTCAACAACATATAATTGTTATTGATAATTTACAATCTTTCAGTGTAAAATAACTAGGCTAATAAGGCTCGAGTGGTTTAGCCACGGGGGCTAGCTGTGACTATTAGCTACGGGCAGACCGTGGCTAGCCCGCGGTTAATAGCCACGGTCCGACTGTGGATAATTTAGCCAGGGGCTAGTCGTGGCTAGTTGTTAGCTACAGAATAATTTTTTTTTATTTTTTTGAATCTGATGTGGTTCCAACTCTTAACCTCTTAGTTGAAATTAAAGTATCAAACCACTGCACCACTTTAATTTTTTGTTAAAGAATTAGTTTTTGCTATACTTAACTAATATAAATTATGCAAAATTCTAAATATAAATTATCTAAATAAATTTTTGTGATAATTTTTGTTTTTGCTATTAATTTATTAAATACTTTTTTTATAATTAATAAATTACTTGTTCAATCACTAAATACTTTCAATAACAAAAAAAGAAAAGCCAAAGATTAGTAAAAAAAAAATAAAGAACTAGACCATGACATATATAACATGATATATATATATATATACATATTGAATTTTCAAAATATTTGAAGGCTACAACTCGAATAAGATTTCATATTTCAGATGGTATTTATGCTATAGATATATGTGTTTAAAATTATTTTCTTAATTATACACTTAATTTAGAATATTTACAATTGATGTATATTCATGCAATAAAGTACTTGTCAACACTTCTTTGGAATACTACTTGTCAACATAAATGATTTTATTAAATTATGAAAGTTATCCCACGATATAAAGATAGAGCTATACATAAATACATTTATGAACGAAAAAAATAAAGCGAGTTTGATTTAACTAGTGATCAAAAATCATTTGATATAACTTGTCAAAAATTAATTTAAATAACTAATTCAACAAAATAAATTCAAATATTTGATTTGTGTATTTAAATTGATTTAGGATTATTATTCATTTTACTCAATAGGAAAATAAAATTAGTATTTGAAATTGTTGAAATAAATATTTTACCTAAATATTTGAAATAAAACATTAAAATTGGTTAATAAATCAAAAATTATTAAAACTAATAAATTATAAAAATAGATAAAATTAATGAAATTTATTTAGCTAATTTATATTTAAAATATAATATAGATATATGTTAAATATAAGAAAAATCATTTCACAAACAATGATGTCACGTGGCCTAGTTGTTTGATACTACAATTATAACCATGAGGTCCATGGTTCAAACCCCATGGAGTGCAAGAAATGTTATAATTATTAATATGACTCTTTGGGGTATGGGGAATTGGTTCGGGAGGTACCTAGGTTGGGTTTCCAGAACTTAGTGGTCAAAATGGCCACGGCCTAACCATGACTAATGCCCGTGGCTAGAAATTATGGCCATTAGCCACGGTCAGACCGTGGCTAATCCGTGGCTGAGTAAAGGCGTGGCTAAAATTAGCCATGCCACTTTTAGCCATGAAAAAAATCTGTGGCTAAATTTATTTTTTCTAGTAGTGTTAGATATACTTGTCCCAAAATGATTTATTGACACCTTTGAGATATCATATTTTAATTTTATTTTTATGTATCTCGAGTGTAAAAACATGCTATTACTTTATTGAAGTTTGTGAGATATATCTGCTTTGTTATATCTATCTTCCCTTGGGGACGCCCTTGGAAAGTTTAGGCCCAGGTTTATGTAAAAGGGATCTATCGGGTGGAACGGACCTTCGATGGAACCTTTTATATGATACCATTCCGTGAAACCAATTTCTACCTACAACCGAAGGATGACTATAGTAGAGTTGGAGCGATGTATTGCATGGACGCGTGACACATCTCATCTTGTTTAATGTCGAGGTGGCTTCTCAACGAGGGAGGCATAAAGGTTTCGATCATGATTTATCTGTTTTGGATAGTCATAAGGTTGGAGATTCTGTTCATGGCTCACCAACCGTCTTGTTCAGATTTTATATACGCGCTTCACACTACAACATCCTTTTCCAAAATTCATTATTTTATTGGTTTTATGAATCTTATTTTCTGTATAAATATCTATATGTATGTTTCCAGCCTCACTAAGTCATTTGGACTTACCACCCAATTTCTTTTTGTTCAATTCCTCAATTTCAAGAAAATAGATGGAGAAGACTCGGTTCAGGCGATTGGAGTGTTACCAATCATTAGCACATAGTCCTTTATCCTGTATAGCAGACTAGCTTATTTAATAGCAAATGGAAGATCACTAGTTGAAGTGTTGTCCCTGGATAGTTGTACGCTACAGTTCTATGTAAGTTAATTGTGTTTTTGTTTTATTTCAATTTTGTTATTGGGCAGTATCAAATAAGTTTCAAGTATCAGGTACCGATTGGAAATTAGGTACCCAGTAAGACCGTTAAGTGAGCCCTACTCGTATAGGATGGTCCTAGCGAGGGGGTGTTACAATGTCCACTCTCAACAAAAGCCTTAACAATAGTGGGTCAATAAATAAGGCCATACAAGTCAAGTCCTATTAACCGTATCTATTTAGCCCGTTTTATTTTATTAAACCAAAAGTTCAATTAATAGAAGTCCAAATAAATTTTTTTTCTAACATTGTCCCACTTGGACAAATATTAATTGAAGTTTTAACCCCCAAAAAATTTATTTAAGAAAACAAATCTTGGGCTAAATTACAAGTTTTTGATTGTGGCCACATTTTGAAAAATAACGATATGGCAAGGGACAAAACTTCTGCAATCCAGTCCAATGAAAATTACTAATACTGGATCATGGCGGTAATTGCATCATTAATTTATACAAGACCTTCCATGCTCCCAAACACGAGAAGTTCCACCGACATGGATTCACTCATGGTGGTGTAGCAAGAAATAGCAATCAAAATGACCCGAAAAGTGCTATTTCATTATTGGTCCTTTGATTTTCTTGTAGGATATGGATTTTTGGACAATATGAATTCCCAAGAAAATCTGATTTTCTTGTAAGCAATGGGTGTCTAAGAAAATAGGAAACCCTAAGAAAATTCATGGTTCTCTTTTTAGATATGGATTTCAAAAACCACACAAAATCCTAAGAAAACTCACAAGTTCACAAGAAGCCATATATGTCTTATTCATTTCCAATATATACAACAATATGGTGTCTTATAGGAGACATGCCCAACTCTTAAGATCAACACCTAATCTTAAGACACATAAGCGAGAATAAACTCAAAATCATGTGCACAACAAAAATAATATCGTAATGAGTTTTAAAAAATTCTCGCATTCGAACATGATTGTGAATAAAAACACGGTCCAACAAACAATAAAAGAAAGATAAAGCCATATGTCTCATTCAACCTAAGAAAGATAAAGCCATATGTCTCATTCAACCTAAGAAAGATAAAGCCATATGTCTCATTCAACCTAATACATCTGCTCAACATGCCTTTTAAAAATAATAGGCCTCAAGCCCTTGGTCAATTGATCTGCCAACATAGAGTCGATGTCAATATGCTCTACCGAAATGATACCATTCTTGACCAAGTCTCTTATAGTAAGATACTTTAGCTCCGTATGTTTGGACCCACCAGAGGATTACTATTATTTGAAAAGAACACAGCAACAACATTATCACAATAAATCCTCAATGGTCTAGAAATCGAATGAACAATAGAAAGGCCTGAAATAAAATTCCTTAACCACACGGTGCTGGGGCCACGCAAGTGCACACAATCATATAAGTAATACAAAGTGGGTAGAGTGTTGAATCCCACAGAGATTGTGATTTGGCCAGTGAAAGTGACTCGTTTTGTTTAGCTACATTGATCAAATTGAAGAGTGGTTTTTTCTTAATAAAAGCTAAATTTACATAAAAAAAAAATAGCTCACAAATAACAATAATAACAAATAAACAACTGCGACTAATACAAGTGCATGGTGGGTTCATTCACCTAATTTCCTATTCCAATCCAATCCCTAAATTGAATGGTTTTGTGGTTGTGTGAAGCCAGGAACAAAAATATCCATAATCTCTCTCGAGTATAGCAGAATTAACTCATACAATCCTTTCTAAACCTAAAACTGACCAATTCTCATTCAATTAATCCAGAATCTAGAAAAGATTTGTATAAATTTTAATCATTGCCTTAGGGCTCAATCAATATCAAATTCATTCTCATGCAATTTTAATATCAATTGATATCTACTAATTAGAGCTACAATCGTGAATCGTCTCTCGACCTCATCAACGATTATCAAATTCATCAATTAAAGATGATGAAACCCTAACCAAGTATTAGATCATTGAACGAGATTTACACAAAAACATACAAAATCGCATTCATATTCATGGGATTTTCATTGAATAGAGAAAAAGAGAGCTACATCATCCTTACACTTAGTAATTGAATTAGTTTATAATGAATTCAAATACAAAAATGAAATACGAAAAAGAATCTATAAGGAGATGAAATAAATTATTTGATGGAGAAATCAAATATAAAACTTCTCTCCAAGCTTCGTTCTTGACTCCATCTCTGAATCCTCTCCGTCTCCGTCTTTGTCTTGAAAAATCCCCAAAGTAAATCCAAAAAAAATGAAAAATTGAAAGAGTTCTCTTCTATTCTCTAAACCCTAGCTACAAAAACGAGAATAACAGTTATGGGAATGTATCTGGACTTAAAAGGGGGAGAAAAATGCCTAGAACCTCCTTCCAAATTAGAGTCATACTCAAACATGGAAAGTTTTTAATTGCTGTCGCAGACTTTAGGTACATGTCCAAAATAGTTTGGGTTACATGTCCAAAATAGTTTGGGTACATACCCAAACTTACAGATGCGTTTATCTCCCCGATGACTGAAACTAGGTACATACTGGAAATATTTTGCATATGTATTCACTCGTACAGACTCGTTTCTTCTCTAAATGGCTTGAATTGGGTTGATACTCAAACTTTCTTGTTTAAGTACCCAACTCATGACTTCCAGTTCTCGTGTCCTTGATGGTATTTTTCCCATTTTATGTACAAAACAACGATTTAACTCAGATTTAGGCATAATAAGGCTCAAATAGAAAAAATACATGATAAGTCTGACAAAATAAACATAAAAATCAAGTAGAAATAAAGACTTATGACACAACATGTGTAGCAGCTCCATAACAAGCAACAAATTTAGCTTGCATGGTTGACGACGTAGTTTGCTTGACACTTTTCCATGAAACAGCCCCACCGGCCATCATAAACACATAACCAGAAGTTGACTTGAGGTCATCAAAACAACCAGCAAAATCCAAATCTGAGTATCCCATAACTTTAAGATGGTCGACCTTTCTATATACGAGCATAAGATCTCTAGTTTTCTATACATATCTTAAGACCTTTTTTACAGCAACCCAGTTTAATCTCATGGAGTAAGCCCAAATCACTACTGGCTAGTCAGATATCATCAACATAAAGCACAAGATATATGCAATGATCCACCTTATTTTCTTCAAAACCTAATGAAGTCACCATCTTATCAAATTTCAAATTCCACTGACGAGAGGCCTGTTTGAGGCTATAAATGGACTTGTTAAGTTTGCATACAAGGTGTTCCTTTCCTTCTTGCATCAAACCCTTAGGCTGAGTCATACAAACTTCCTCATCCAAATCACCATTTAAAAAGGCTGTCCGAACATCCATTTGATGGAGTTCCAAATCAAAGTGAGTTACCAAACTCATAATGATCCTAAAAGAATCTTTATAAGACACATGAGAGAAAGCATCACTGTAGTCAATCCCGGCTCTTTGAGTATAATCTTTAGCCACAAGTCTTGCCTTAAACCTCTCCATCTTTCCTTTAGAGTCCTTTTTGGTCTTAAACACCCATTTGCAGCCTATAACTTTACAACCATGAGGTAAATCAACTAACTCCCACACATTATTCCCATTCATTGAGTTAATCCTATCTCTCATAGCATCTAACCACAAGTCTGATTGAGGACAAGACATAGCTTCTGTGTATGTAACCGGATCCGCCACATGATTGATATCATAATCATTCTCTGTAAAGTAGATATAATAGTTATCAAGAATAGCCAGGCGTCTATCTCTAACAGAATGTCTATGAAGGATAACAGGAGTAGGATTTTGAAGGGGATGAGCATCCGAGACATCTCCATCATCAGCTAAAGCTGTTTCCCATTCTGCATGAAAAGTTTCATTATCAAGTGCAACCAAAGGAAGTAGGATAGACTTGGTTTGATCATCCACGGCAATCAAAAGAGAGCCCTCAACCTTATCAAGCACATCATTCTCTAAGAACTTTGTTGTTTGGGCTTCAACCACTTTAGTTCCACGTGAAGGATAAAAGAACCTGTATCCTCTAGAATGATATAGATACCCTATGAAATAACCCCGACTGGTCCTTAGGTCAGTCTTTCTCTCAAAAGGGTTATAAATTCTAACCTCAGCTGGACATCGTCAAATATGTTAATAGTTCAAACTAGGTTTTCTACCAGCCCACAATTCGAAAGGTGTTTTAGGAACAAATTCGGTAGGAACGTGGTTAAGGATATACATGGCGATTTTAATAGCCTCACCCCAAAGATGGTTAGGTAATTGACACCGACTCATCATGCTCCTTGTTATCTCAGCTAGGGTACGATTACGCCTTTTGACCACGCCATTTTGCTCAGGACTAACAAGCATGTTATATTGGGCAACTATTCTGGATTCTTGTAAGTATTTGGCGAATGGTCCCATATGTTGCCCAGTTTTAGTATATTTGCCATAATACTCACCTCCTCGGTCAGACATCACAATCTTGATGACTTTTCCCAATTCTTTTTCAACTTTTGTATTAAAAATCTTAAACTTTTCAAGAGAATTATATTTTTATTTAATTAAATAAATAAACCATATCGATAAAAGTCATCAATAAATTTGATAAAATATTTATTACCACATAATGTGGGTACATAAGGGCCGAAGATATCCTTATGTATAATCTCTAAGAGGTTAGAACTATGAGTGAATCCTTTTTCTTAGACATAGTTAGTTTGCCCCTAATACAGTCAATACAAGTTCCTATATCTCCAAATTCGAGAGAAGGAAGAATTCCTTGCTTTACTAGCCTTTCGACCCTTTCCCTAGAAATATGACCAAGACGTCTATGCCATAATATGAAAGAATTATTTACAATTAGGGGCCTTTTTAACATTGAAGGAATAGTATATTTGACCACAAGCCAAGCTCAATTTATAAAGACCGTTAGATAAAATACCATAACTAACAACTTTTGAGTCTAATATTAAGTTAACTTTTCCATTGCAAAGAGAAATGCCATATCCCAAATTATCTAAAGCAGAAACAGAAATTAAATTCCGATTAAAAGATGATAAATAAAAGACATTCTCTAAAACAAGCTTGAAATTAGAATTTAAATTTAAAATGACTATTATTATATATTCCACTACTGCTAAGGCTTCAACAGAAACTCCAATTTTAGACTCTTCCTTACTTGGCTTCCTTTTGTTTATGAACCACGCAATGAAATTGCAACATGAACAGTTGCCCCACTGTCAAGCCACCAAGAATTAATAGGAATATTGACTAAAGTTGACTCAAAAAAAAACTAGGGCTAAGGATTTACCTACTTGTTTCCTCTTCTCTAACCAAGCTAGGAAATTGGCACACTCACACCTCTTATGGCCTAGTTTCTTACAAAAGTAACACTTCATTTCTTTCTTAGAACCATTTTTCTTAACCCCTAGATTCTGGATCCGACCATTACCATACTTGTTAGAATTTTGAGCCTTCTTTTGATTTCGATGATGGGGTATTTTAGAGTTGGATGTACCTTGACTCTTTCCAAGTTTAGGGCTATGATGGGAAACAGGCAAGGTTGACTGCCCACCCTCGCTCTTAATTTTCTCTTCTTCGAAAACACATTTAGAAAATGAGGTCGAGAATACTCGAAGACTCATTTTAGGTATTATACGATGGTTTGATCTGGCCAAACTCAATGAGTAAAGAATTTGGAGCAGTGTGAACAATATAGCTATTAGGCAGGGAAATCTCAAGGTCTTTGAGTTTGGATTGAATATGAACCATTTCCAAGATGTACTCCATAACCCCGCTAGAGTCATCATACTTCATACTCGCTAAGTCACTTATCAGGTTTCCAACCTCAAACTTATCAGTTACTTAATACATTTGTCCTACCGCATCAAAAAACTCCTTAGCATTGTTAGTATCAAGAAATGCACTAGCTAGATGTTCTCCAATTGTCTTTTTCATTGCTAATAGGCTAAGGCGATTTGATTTCTCTCATTGAGGATAAGTTCTTTTCTTAGCGTCAAAAGCATTATCAGTAGGTTGGGGAGGCTTATCCTCCCGAGGAGCCATGGCTATATTAGCTAATCTCAGTGCAAATTCAATGTCACGTTTCCACTTCTTGCAATTCCCACCATTCAACACTTCAATTGTCACACTACCACTATTCAAATTCACACTAACTGACAAAAACAACAAGAGTGCAACAAATTATTATCCATAGGCAATTAATTGGAATAAGCTTAAATAATATAGCTTTATTCCTCTAAGAGTCCAATATGTCATGATGACTCCCCTTTGGGCGGAGTAATCACACATAATAGGTCCCTCTGTGCAAGAACGGTATAGGATTACCCTAGTCTTCGAAAATTACCTCCTTTGGGAAACGAATTTCCTAGACCATTGTACCCTAATAATATGTTCCGCACCAAAAAATCAAATTATCACATATATCTTAACCCCTTTCAGTAGATGCGAGTGCATGATAATTTTGTCAACTCAAGCTATGCTTATAAAAATTTTACAAGTTTTAATAAATAGAACACTTTGGTGCAACTATCCATCTCAACTCATAAAATTAAAACATGACCAAGTTTAAAATAAATTGCCTAACTTGCATACGCACAGTATGTATGTAAAACTCCCACAAAACTAAGTACGTGCAAGACAATATGTACTTTAGAGAGTTACAAATATAATTCGATGCATTCAAGTTATCTTAAATGTGATATGCTTAACTAATAAATAAATTATTAGAATAGAATGAGCTTTTTTTTTTTAATATACGACATTCATAAGTCATGCAAAGGTAAATTATGTATAATTACCTATAGCAACCATATATAACTAGCAGTCATCATAAATAAAAATCATGGAAGAAAATCAATGTCGTATATCTTATAAAACAACAAGAATATTATGTATGAGAAATTGGAATACCAAATCATTGCACATGTAAATGGGTTTGTTGGTCCGAAAAATAACTTTTTCTAAGTTGGTTTGCTCATACATCTCATAGAGGCAACTTATTTAAGGGACATCAAATTATGTCAGCTTCAACTGGATCTAACAAATTCAGCATGGGCTACAACAACTTTTTTTTTCTTTTGTTAACTCAAGCTCTAAGCATATAACTAACCAATCAAAGTAGCATCATCCATTGGTGTCATCTTCTGAAAACTAGAAACACAACATCCTAACATTACGTAGATCTCATCTTCAATATACATCATGTCTTGTCAACCATGATACCTTTTGTTTTAATACAACAACTATGATACTAATACCTAGCATAACAGATCAGTTACGAATATGGGTTACTTTCAATCAAACTATAAAATCATGCACATATTGCATAACTCAGTCCGTGGTTAGCTCTAATTCAATCAGTGATTTTTACTGATCGTAAAAAATTCATCACGTACAAATAACAATAACAAAGGTTCTAACTTCATAGGTGCATGTCTCTAATACCAACTGTAAGAAAATTTTAATTGCACAATCGATACACCATGAATTTTAGAATACTATAAACATATATATTCACATGTAATTTATCATACTTGATTGAACCATTGAGTATAGCGAAGATTACTCAACTAGATTTCTTTTCCTTCTCTACAATGAATTTAACAGCTTTTAATAGGAAAAGTAATTGACAAAACGTAGAGTGGAAAGGGAACCTAGCCATATATATATAGAACCCTAGAGAGTCCTTCCATTATGGGGCTTTTTAGGATGGGTCTGCACTAGTAGTCAGACCATGTCCACTAAGCAAAAGCCTTAATAATAGTGGGTTAATAAATAAGTCCATACAAGTGAAGTCCTATTAACCGTATCTATTTAGCATGTTTTATTTTATTAAACTAAAAGTTCAATTAATAGAAGTTCAAATAGAATAAAATTCTAACATTGCATACGATAACTTGATGGAAAGAGCAAATAGAGTGTAGTAACTATGGTTGTCCCAGAGTGGAAAAATGAGACAAAATTGTCTTATAATTAAGTAGCTAGTTGCAAATAGGGGTTGGCCTCTTGGGTGTTCACAAGTGTCACTTGCATTCATTCCATCCGAATATGTTATTTGCTTTCATTCCACCCGAATTCACTTTATATACTAAATGCGCTGGACAATACGTTTACATCATATATAGTTCATTGAAAATGACCAATGAGTTGTGGAAGTCCTTGGAAAAGAAGTACAAGACTGAGGATATTGACTTGAAGAAATTTATAGTTAGCAAGTTTCTTGACTTCAACAATGTAGACTCCAAGAGTGTTATGAGTTAAGTCCCAGAGCTGTAAATAATACTGCATGATATACATGAGTTAATCTTTCCAAGTAGCTACAATGATTGAGAAGCTGCCACTAACTTAGAGAGACTTCAAGAACAACCTGAAGCACAAGTGAAAAGAAATGGGCTTGAGGATCTGATCATTCGACTTTGGATTGAAGAGAACAATCAAAAGTTTGAGGTCAAATTTTGTAAGCTGGAAATGGAGGCAAAAGTGAATCCGGTGGAGCCAAATGCTAGCAAGAAGAGAAAGCATCCTAATGGTTGTCAGAAAAAGTAATAATGCCAAGAAATTCAAAAGAGATTGTTTTAACCGCGTTAAGCCAAATCATACTGCTAAGAACAGCCAGGCCTCAAAGAAAGGATCAAGCCAATGCAATAGAGGATAAAAACATGTTGATCGACTTGTCTGAGTTGAGCCTCTCGGCAGTGATCATCGAGGCCTACCTAACTGACAATTCGAGAGAGTGGTGGGTTGACACCAGAGCTAGAAACCACAATTGTTCGAATAAAGAGTTATTTTCTACCTATACTCCGATCCACAAGCTATTCATGGGCAACTCAGCAGCCTCCTCAGTTATCTACTTGGGCAATGTGGCTCAAAAGATGACATTGGGCAAAGAGTTGACCCTGCTTGATGTACTGCATGTTCCATATATTAGGAAAAAACTAATTTCTGGTTCATTACTTCTAAAAGCATGGTTTAGGCTAGCATTTGGTTCAAACAAAGTTGTGTTAACAAAGAATGACCTATTCATAGGAAAAGGTTACCTACCTAATGGCTTATTCAAAATGAATGTAATGACTATACTGCACAACTTTGATAATAATAAAATAATTGCTTCTACTTACTTGTCTGAGTGTTAAAATTCATGGCATGCTAGACTAGGACATTTTCATTTTAAGACTTTGAGAAGACTTGTAAGTTTGGAATTGTTGCCATCATATAATATTAACTTAAGAAAAAAGTTTGAAATTTGTGTAGAAACTAAATTAGCCAAAGCACCTTTTCATTCAATTAAAAGAAGCACAGAACCTCAAGAATTGATTCACAGTGATATCTGTGACTTAATGTTTCTGCAAACTAGAGGTGGGAAAAAGTATTTACTTTTATTGATGATTGCGCAAGGTTTTGTTGTGTGTTTTTTCTAAGAAGCAAAGATAAGGCCCTAGAGGTGTTTAAAAATTATAAGAATGAGGTTGAAAATGAACTTGGCAAGCAAATAAGATAATTCTTAGTGATAGAGTTGGAGAATATAGAGCTCCATACGTTGAGTTTTGCTCTAAATATATAATCATTCATCAAACTACATCTCCATATTCACCATAATCTAATAGTATTGCAGAATGCAAAAATTATACTCTCAAAGAAGTGATGAATGCTAATACCCCAGATTTTGCATGGGGAAGCCATTCTTTCAGTCAACCACATTCTTAACAAAATACCACACAAAAGTAAGAAGGAAACTCCATATGACTTATGAAAAGGACATAAGCCTTCCTATAAATACCTTGAAGGGTGGGGGTTTTTAGCTACGACAGAAGTACCTAAGCTAAACAAGTAAAAATAGGGCCTAAAATAATTTGTTGTATATTTATAGTAGTGCATGTCATTTCCTTGTGCACAAATCAGCAATTCCTGAAATAACTAAAAATACAATTATCAAGTCAAGGAATTTTGTGTTCTTTGAAGATATTTTTCCATGTAAAGAAAGAAAAGATGGGGGTTCTAGGGTAGAAAGTTAAAACAAAAGAACATATGATGTTGTGATTGGTGATCAACAAGAACATAAGGAACTATGGCACAACAAACGACATAGAAAAGCTAAGAGCTTTTGTTCGAACTTCTTCACTTATATGTTAGATGACGAGCCCATAACAATTAAAGAAACATTGTCCGGTCTATATGCTCTATTGTGGCAAGAAGCCATAAACAGTGAAATAGATTCCATCATGCAGAATTATGCCTGGGCATTAGTTGACCTCCAGCTTTTACTAAGCCGTTGGGATGTAAACAGATTCTCAAGAGGAAGTATAAAGTAGATGGAACCACTGATAAGTACAAGACCAGATTAGTTGCCAATGGGTTTAAACAAAAAGAAGGCCCTAACTTCTTTGATTCTTGCTTGTCTGTGACAAAAATAACATCTGTAAGAGATCTCATTGCTAGTGCATGTCAGCATAACCTTAAGATACACCAAATGGACACTAGAACTACTTTTTTGAGTGGCGAGTTAGAAGAGGAGATTTATATGGAGTAGCTAGAAGGCTTTTTTGCTCTAGGACAAGAGAATAAGGTGTGCAGGCTCGTTATGTTGTTGTGCAGATTTAAACAAGCTTCGAAACAATGGCAGCTAATATTTGACAGGATAATGTTGTCAAATGGCTTCAAAATTAATGAGTATGATAAGTGTGTATATATTAAAAGCACACTAAATACTTATGTTAATCTGTCTCAATGTAGATGAAATGTTGATTATGGGAAGTAATCATGAAATTATCAAGAATAGTAAGAAAATGTTGACTAAGCATTTTGAAATGAAAGATGTGGGTGTTGTAGATGTCGTAATAGGAATTAAAACCCTTAAGACTTCTAATGGACTAGCATAGTCACAAACACATTACGTTGAGAAAGTGCTCAAAAAATTTAATGCGCGCGATAGTCTATCGGTTAAACCACAAATTGATTTAAGTGTACATCCAGCTAAAAATCAAGGTGAACCTGTGGCAGAGCTAGAATATGCTTGGGTAATAGGTAGCTTAATGTATATCATGAACTGAACTCGTCTAAATCTGAGTAGGTTTACAAGGAATCCAAGTAAAGAGTATTTGAAAGCATTAACAAAAGTGCTTCGATATTTGAGACATACGATGAACTATGGATTAGATTACACAAATAATCTAGCTATATTAGAAGCATACAGTGATGCAAATTGGATATCTGATACAAAAGATACTAAGTCCTTTAGTGGATATATATTTACATTAGGTGAAGTACCACTATCTTAGAAATTCTCTAAACATACTTGTATAGCCCGGTCCACAATGGAATCAAAGTTTATAGCTTTAGATAAAGCTAGAGAAGAAGCTGAATGGCTAAAAAACTTTTAAGAGGATATTCTGTGTTGGCCAAAATCATTGCCTTCATTATGTGAAATCAAAGGAGAATCTAGCAGATAGTAACAACCCGATACTTCCTATTACTAATTATATATATATATATATATTTGTATTATTACAGTTATTATTTTCCCTTATTGTAAATAAAATTATCTGACATTTAGAAACATGATAACTGTGTTAGAATTTCTAACATATCAATACATAATTTACAGGTCATTCATAATTATACTCAAAGAAAGTATTTTTATTAGATATGAACACATATATATATATATATAATACATTAGAGATCATTTTATATATTTCAAAATATTATGTATTTATATTAGAAATTATTTTATATAATTTAAATATGTATATGATAATATATAGATATTATATACATATATTTTCGAACATATATATATATATATATATATAGATGAACATCATGTTAACAAAGGATAAAGTAGGGCACAAATCATCTAATTTAGGATAACACTTCTAGTGCTCATTTTCAATTAGCCCAACACATGTATTGTTCTTCCTAACATAGGGTAACACCAAGCACGTTAGGGCAACACATATGAAGAACTAGGGTTAACACTTGGGCTATGTAGAACAACACTTATATGTGAATTCATTTAATAACTAGGGTTAGTTGGAAGAAAACATTTAATGTTAGATAAACCCTAATATAATAATCCTATCTCTAGGACCAATCTCTATAAATAGAGGCCTTCACCACCATTTCCAAAACACAAGCACACAAACACACACACACACACACACCGTCACACACACACACTTGCAAATACTCTCATAATATTTGTATATCCATATATATATATATACATATAGATATAAAGAAAGAAGATAATCTACTAAGGTAGGGACTTTGATTAATTTTTGTAAGTAAAAGTTCTTACTTTACGAGATCTTACTTTACTAGATAATATGTTTTAGTACATAAATATATGTTGTTCTATGCATACTATGTTTTATTAATTAAGTATGTTCTATCATGATTCATTTTGAAGTTATGATTTCCCACATATATGTTATATGCTATTTAACATTATGCTTTAGCTATGATCAAGCATGCTCGTTACGTGTCAAAATGTATTACATGAAAACTTGTTGCGCATGATTGGGCCCAAATGTGTTCGGAGTGGATGGGGCAGAGCTCGGCCCAGTGGCAACTGGTTTGCTGATCTTACAATAAGTTCTCACCATCCATTGTCGCAATCCCTCCTTACATGGATAGGGTGTTCCATGTATGAAGTGGGTCATAGGAATCAACATATTCTCGAGATATGGCCACATGTGATTGGATGGAATTGGTGTGATTTAGTTGGAATATGATTACAATTAATTGTGGAAAGCGGGAGTTACAAGGAATTGTGATCACAAATTGTGATCCAAAGATAGAAATATGTGAAATTATGTGAAATTATGAAAATGCCATTCTTATGTTCACTTAAACACACACTTTCACCTTATGTGATTAAGTGAGATCCCTACTCAACTGTTATGTTGATATTTCTTGTAGGCACTATTTTAGGGAAAGACATTGTCAAGTTTAATGCAGGCAGAAACATTGGGGATTATGAAGTTGCTAATTAGGAGTTACTACTAGTGTTTGATTGTCCTATGTTTGTTGTAAACATTGTATCAGTTAGACTTTTGAGGTATTGTAT
This sequence comes from Petrea volubilis, assembly GCA_026212405.1. Classification (NCBI taxonomy): domain Eukaryota; kingdom Viridiplantae; phylum Streptophyta; class Magnoliopsida; order Lamiales; family Verbenaceae; genus Petrea; species Petrea volubilis. Next base: position 14,127,100 of record CM047876.1, on the reverse strand, counting down.
ATAATAGCACTGACTTTTTAATAGTAAAATATTTTGTACACTTTACATACTGTTTAATATTTTAAAGAAGTCTGGGTCGTTATAGTTGGCATCAGAGCTGGTTCCTAGGAAACTTTAGAATTTGATTTAACTAACATTACTAGAAAAATAGCTAATAGCCACGGATTTTAGCCATGGATTAGCCACGAATTTAAAAAAAAAATGAAAAAAACTTAGGCATGGATTAGCCACGGATTGACCGTGGCTAAATTAGCCACGGATATCCGAGGCCAAGTTTTTTTTTTTTTTTGGCACTAAGTATGGTTTGAATTCTTGACTTCTTAGTTGAAGTTAGAGCATGAAATCACTACACCACTTTAACTTTTTATTTAATAATTAGTTTTTGCTATACTTAACTAATATATGTATATTGTATATTTTGCTATATATATAATAAATGATTCGATATATTACATACATATAAGATTAGATATACTTATATACATGTGTATTTATATATAATTAGATGTATATATATCAGATATATATATACATATATAACATATATTAGATATATAACACACTGATATATATTTATATAGAGGATTGATATATTTCAATATTTATTTCAATATCAATTCCAATGACAAATGATCGTTTCAATTATTTGACGATATTATAATGTTCTATTGAGTTAATATACAACTTAATTTTCATAATTATTTCTTTAGATTTAATTTACCATTTTATTATAATATCACAATATATATGTTAGATTATACTACATATATAAGTATACTCCTAATCAGTCCATTTCATCGTTTATTGTCAATTGTTTATATATAAGAGTAAATTATTTAGTTTTGAAAGTTTATAATTGATCAATTGTCATAACTTATGTTATAGTTTTATTAATAATTCAACAATGTATAATTGTTATTGATAATTTACAATGTTTAAGTATAAAATAACTAGGCTAATAAGGTCAAAGTGGTTTAGCCACGGGCTAGCCATGGTTAGACCATGGCTTGGCTAGCCACCCGTAGCTAATAGCCACGGCCTGACCGTGGCTAGCTCATGGCTAATAGCCACGGTCTGACCGTGGCTAGTTTAGTCACGAGCTAGCCGTGGCTAGTTTTTTTTTATTTTTTATTTTTTTTTTAAAGAAATCGGCTCGTGCTCGCCGGAGGGTTTTCTGTGGGGACCACACCCCTTTATTAATCAATAAAAATTAATTACAAAGGGAAATTCGTAAAATACATGAGCAAAATAACAAAAAGTCCTAAGTGTCAAAAAAATCGTAAAGAAGGAGTACTACTCACTTTACAAGTAATATGAGAAAAATTAAAGCATAAATTAGGAGTACTACTCCTATTATAAGAAGAAAAACATTTTAAATAAACCTCCAAAAATAAGTGGGCACCAAGACTAAATTCTTGGCCTGCCATGAAACTCCAAATTTGATATGCATTATTTTGTTGAATTATGTAGTCCATGGACTAAGTGTTAATATAGCCATCCTTGCAAAAGCAGCAGCCCATACTATAACAATCATTGGCTCCAACCATCTCTAAATAGCCCAATTTTAGCAGCCCAAATCTCCAATGCATTAAATCCCTTGCTCTGCGAAAATTACAGTTACCCCCCTGGAAAGTTTCAGACGAACTATCCAGGAGCTGTGTTTTGAACTGGCAGAGAGGCAACACCAAAATCACAAGCTGCCCCCTCAACAGGTTTCGATCAGCACAAAAGTTTCCCTGGCCAGCTATAACAGCCACAATGCTGTGCACCAAGCCATTGAACCCCCATCGCTGCACCAGAAACAGCAGCAGTAGTGCCAAACAGAACAACAACAAGTTACTCCTGCTGTCACTACATAGTTTGCAAAGGCTCACTCTATCACAAGCAGCTCTGTTCGTGCACAGAAGACCTTGGCTGCCACCTTAACTGGTTTTCGAAATTACACTTACCCCCCTGGCAGCTATCAAAGGCAACATAACCCCGCCATAGCAATGGCCGCCCATGCACACACTAGTCAATACCAAACGAACCCCAAATAGACCAGCTCTATAAATATGAAAACAAGTTACATACATAGCAGCCAACAACTGAACTTCTCCACGGCTATATGACAAAAAGCACAACAAATTGCTCCAACCTTCTTCTAGGAAACCCCCATAAACAATCGTACAAAAACCACCCCACAATGGACATATATATTGAAAAAAAATGCACACGCACCATAAAACCTCAAAACAGAAGACCCAATAGTAAGCTGACAGTCAATCAGAAAGTTGGCCAAGAAAAATTACGCTTACCCCCCCGGTATCACCAGAGAATTCGCAGCAACTTAAAAGATGGCAACACCAGGCATGAGCCCAAGCTGGGAATCCAACAATATTTCCTATCCCACAAATAAAAGTGTAAAACGAGCACGAACAATCAACATAGACCAAGGACCCACCAAACATAATGACAAACCAACTAAGAATGTCTAAAGGATGGGATATCCCATCTATCCATCTTAAGTAGTCCTTGAATACGGCCAGAATGTCCAATCTGTCCAACACAGCAGAGGAAGAAGTTTCACATACATGATTAGCAAGAAAATCAGCCAACTGATTGCCTTCCTGAAAAATGTGTGTAACATGCAGGTTGATGTGTGTTATCAACTCGTTAATATTCAGCAATGAATGTTGCAGCTCCCAAGGTCCACAAGATCCCATCTTAAGCATGTTAATGACCACCTGGGAGTCCAGCTCCAGCCAAACATTTTGCAGCCCCATGTCAATGCACATTCGCAAGCCATGTAGAATAGCCACGAGCTCAGCGTAGTTGTTAGACTTTCCACCTAGAAAGGATAAGAATGCCCCACGAACAGCCCCATGGTGGTCTCTAATCACACCCCCCGAACCGGCAACACCACTACTCCCTTTGCAGCTCCATCCGTGTTTAGCTTATACCAACCTTGTTCAGGCCTTAGCCACCTCACAATACGACCAACCGAAGCAGGTTTTTCATGGAAAATGAAGCCCCACTTGTGGGCAAGTGTCAAGTACCCCCTCCAATGACCTTTTTGAAAATGCTTGCTCTGATATATGATGGAAAGGGAATTAAGAACCTTCCAAAAAGGATTTTTTTGTTCCTATGCTTGGAATCATTTCGTGCTTCCCATATGTGCCACAAGATAAGCATAGGGATTAATGCCATCACATTGCATGTGCCGACGCTATGGTTCTTCCAATACTTTAACATAAAGGTGATAGAATTGGTCTCCGGACAAGAGATGTTAAAAATCTCCGCTAAGGAACGCTAAATAACAGTAGCTTTGCTGCTGCGCAGGAAACGATGTACAAAGTCTTCTTGATGGTGACAACATTGGCACTTTGATACAATCTGTAGCCCCTTTCTTTGGAGCCTAGAATCCCCCTCGAGCCATTTGTTCATCAGTTTGACCAAGAAGATTGAGATTGTGGGCCGCAATTGTTTTGACCATACTGTACCATACAAAGGATCAACTGATCTTGGCGTTAGGATAAGATGCCACGCCGATTTTGTGCAAAATGAACCTGTTGGGGAGCCTTTCCAAAGTACTTTATCAGCCCCGCCCCCTGCTATAGGAACCTGAAGAATACGCTGGACCTAAGACTCGCTCAGTATAGGCTAAAGTGCCTCACTATTCTAGTTGCCATTTTTCCAATATGTATTTACTGGCTCTAGTTTGCAAATCCGCCTATTGAGGTGTTGTGAGAGGGATTGGCCATCCAACCAAGCATCATACCAAAATGAGCAATGACCATCAACCAAAATCTAGAACAGATTGGCCTCAACGTTTTCCCAAACGCTAACCATCCGGCGCCAAATATGTGAGTCTGTGGTAGAATGAGGTGCTTGTACTAGGTGGAACCATCGGACATATTTTTCTTTCACATATTTAGCCCACAAAGAGTCTTGTCACCTAAGTTTCCACCAGAGCTTCCAAGAGAAGGATTCCACGATATCATTCAAGTTACGTACCCCAAGACCTCCTTTATCCACCAGGTAACACAAATTACGCTATGTTGTCCAGTGTATCTTCTTACGTGCACCATAATCTCCCCAGAAGAACTTATTAAACATCTTTTCCAAGTTATTTAAGACTGATTGAGGTAGTTGTAACACCTGAAAAAGGTAGATGGGCATCAAGCTCAGAACACTCTTGATCAACATGAGTCGGCCTCCATGAGCCAGCGTCGTCTTCTCCCAACCTGATATTTTGGACTTCACCTTGTCCAGAATATCAGCATATAACTAGCTCCTTTTTGTTACCAACATATAAGGTGCTCCTTGGTCGGTAATTGGCAAAGTGGAAAATTGGAATCCGGTCACAAACCTCAAATACTCTTTCTGCAATCCTTTGCAATGTTTACTTAGGATAAGCTGACTTTTGCTACAGCTTATGAGCTGCCCTGAAACTGCCTCATACGTATGGAGTAAGTCCATTAATTGAGAAATATTCGAGCCATGGGACCCTGCAAAGATGAAAATATCATCCGCATATGCTAAGTGTGAGATGACTGTTTTAGCTTTATCCTCATATTGGAGGGAGAGCTCCCGTTGATATAGATTATCCAAAGATCTGGATAACCATTCCACAGCTAGGATAAAGAGCACCGGAGATAATGGATCCCCCTGCCTTAGTCCTCTAGTAGACTCAAAAAACCCAGTAGAGACACCATTAACAAGAACAGAGAAGTGGCAATTCTGCACGCACCGTCGTATCATATCTATCCATGGATCAGAAAAACCAAAAGCCTTGAGGACTTGATAAAGAAAAGGCCATTGCAGCCGGTCAGTACGCCTTAGCCATATCTAATTTCAAAATGACTTTATCCCCTTTGCATCTTTCATTGAGACGGTGCACTAGTTCCTGTGCGAGGAGGATATTGTCTTGGATTGACCTCCCCGGAACAAATATACTATGAGCCTCAGAAATCACCTTAGGAAGGATCGGACAAAGCCTTTTATACATCAGCTTAGTAACAATTTTGTTAGAAACATTACAAAGACTAATGGGTCTGTAATCAGCCCAGGTAGATGGAGATGCATTTTTTGGGATTAACACTAAGGTTGTAGCCTTAAATCGCTGCAACATGTCAGCACCATTAAAGAAATCTACCACGGCTTCATAGACATCCTCTTTTATGGTATCCCAGTAGCGCTGATAAAAGAACGATGTGTATCTGTCGGGGCTTGCTATACTGTCTGGACTTATGTCAAACACCACTTCTCTAACCTCCTCCATAGTGGGCCTTCGACTGAGTTCATCAAATTCAGGTCTAGTTATCAGCTCCAGGATGCACAACATATCATCGGGAAGGAGATCCACATCATTTGAGCTAAGGAGGTTTTTTGAAATACTGGACAGCCGACTACTGAATACCTTGAGCCTTCAGAAGCGTGCAGTCCCCATCCTGAATCCAGTGAATAGCAGATTTTTGCCTTTTCTTCTTAACAAGTGAATGAAAAAATTTGGTGTTTCTTTCTCCTTCAGTTGCCCATCGAAAGGCGGCCTTCTGTTTCCAATATTCGTGCTCTATCACTAGGCATCTTGTTAACTCCACAGTAGACTTGTTTAGGTTGGTAAGGTTGAAATCTGATGGGTCATTCTCAAAAGACCATTCCCACTGCTGTACTTCCTCCTCCTTAGTGGCCACTGCATCAAAAATATTACAGAAAACCTACTTGTTCCGCTGTTTGAGCCCAAATTTCAGCCGGCGTAACTTATTTTGGAGCTTTTGCATTCCCCTCTCAATCAATGGAAGGTCCCAGTTGGCTTTGACCATATCCAGACACCCGTAGTGTTTACACTACATATGCTGAAATCGAAACGATAAAGGGCCCTTAAAATCACTATTCTCCATATGTACCCATAGTGGGGCATGATCAGACTTAAAGAAGTGCAAGTGGTGGACTTTGGTTGTAGTGACCACCTCCGACCAACCATTAGAGAGTAGAACCCTATCCAAACGTTCCCATTTTCCGTTCTTGCTAGTCCACGTAAATGGTTTGCCGATGTATCTAGCATCAGTGAGCTCACAATCGTGCATGAAATCAGAAAACTCCTTGATGGATCTCAACTTGGGCGCCGCACAACCTTTCCTTTCTGAAACATGTAGAACTGTGTTGAAATCACCTACCTTAAGCCATAGGCCTACTATGCATAAAGTCCTTAAATCATTCCAAAGAACGCTCCTCTGCCACCGTGAACATTTAGCATAAATAAATGTGCAAATGACCGGTGTGGAGAATAAAAGATGTGACATCGAGACATGTAGGTACTGTTCATGATCAGCGAGTACCTCCACTTTAGTGTCAGAATCATTGAATAGCCAAATATGTCCCGAACAATTGGAGACCACTTCCTGAAATCCAAATCTTCTAGTCATAAATGTTGTATCCAGATCGACCTTGGGCTCAAGAAGGACCATAACATTAAGCTTCTTTTTTCTTCTAGGTCGATGAACGTAAATTGCATTCGGTTGTGCTGGATACCCCGCACATTCTAGACCAACAAGTTGTTCTGCATAATTAAACATGGTTGGAGGAGTTACCGTCTTGATTGTTTTTGGTCTTGCTTCTGGTTTGTCACTGCGTACGAGACATGTTATCAGTAACCTTCTTAGGATTCTTTTTAATATTACCGGCTGCTTCGGTTATGTGGTGGTCTCTCTCATCAAATGAATGATTTCTTCGGATCTTGGACTGCTCGCGCGCATCATCAAGCATTACGTCTTGGCTAATAATGGCTGTGGAGTCACCCGTATCATGAGAGTACCCAATTGAGTTGTCTTGAGTAAAGGAGGGAATATCCGTTGTTGTGTTAAGCTCACATCGCATCCCACTAGCATGGGAGTTGTAAGAGGGCTGCTCAATTCGGGATAAAGCAGCCAATGCAATGCAATTCACCAAAGGTGTTGTCTGTTGCACCCCTGGAATTGGAAAAGTGAAATTATCCAAACTCGGGCTATCCACCTGGACTAACATCGCACTAGAAGAAGTAACAATGTTGCCAGTGGAAGAATCTTTTTGGATCGAAGGCTGCTATACTAGAAAACCAACGACATCCCCTTCTTGACCCGCCAAACGAGCACACCCAGAGTGGCAAGAGTCAGTCGGGGGAGCTAAATTCCCAACCTCCGTGCTTGGTGAAGACCCGCCCAAAGCATGAGGCGCATTTTTGGGCCTAACACTCTCCTTCTGGCCTGCCAAGCGAGCGCACCTAACTTGGCAAAGGTCCGTGGGAGAGGCCATTGCCCCATCTATTGGCAAAATAGCATTACCACATGAGTAAACGGGCTGATTTGCGTTGTTTTATCCTTGAGTTTGTGCGCCATCCTTTCCATACACAATTCCATATTGAGTATCACTGAAAGGAGTATTACCAGGTTGTATGAAATCATTTTCAGTTGGGGTTCCATCTGGGTGCTTCTTGGCAACGTCTTGGTCACGTGAAATCTGATTGGGAGCAGCTGAGTGCATAAGTCGTTGATCAGCTGAAGAAAGGCCAGCTGCTGAGTTTGTGGGCAGAGGGGCAGCGGCTGGAAGAGGGGAAACACTTGCATTAGGCAGTGGGATTTGTGAGAGGATTGCGACTAGAAAAGAAGCAGCAGCTGACTTGGTGGCAGCAGCGTTATCCACTTCTAGCACTTTCTCCTCAATACTATTTTCCAAAGCTGCAAAGGGGTTCGCTGTACCAGCGGCTGGAGTTGTGCTTCGTCGCGGAGCATTAATGTTTGGCACCTCATCTAACTTCCCTTTACCTTTGTCCAAACGCTGCCTTCTAGAGTTCGAAGCCACCCGCCATTCTTGAGGAGCTTTCTCAGTGGCATCCTGTCGAACATGTGGAGGGTTGGTGGTAACAGGTTCATTTTTCTCCTCTTGGGTATTGTGTCGAACACCTACAGGTCATTGCTCTTGAATTGTTGTTTTGCACTCATTCTTTGTGTGAAACTCATGGCAGAATTCACAATAATGTGGAATAGGACCATAGGATACCTTCTGTAGTATATCAATTCCGCCATAATCGACCAGAAGGACCTCATCCATTGGCTGTAAAACGTCAATTTCCACCAAAACACGACTTCTACTCCCAAATGCAGCGATCGTTGGCAAGGTGTGGCTTGAGCTTGGAGAATTCAACCCACACCGGCACAATTGAAGATTCGACATGTGGGTCAAAATCGGCGGTGTGTTTGAGAATACGCATCGTAAAGCCATGGAAATCCAAAAACTTCTTCCTCCACAACCTGTTGTAATCTTCAGGTTTTGAAAGCACGATTAAACAGTGTTTTTCATCAATAATCCCAAATTGATAAACACCATTTAATTTAAGATTGTGGAACAAAATTCTGACAGTCTTCCAAAAGGGGCCTCCACACGGGAATTTAACCACAAGAGTGTATTGATATGGGCGCATCAAAGTTTCACATTCTTCAGGCGATAATTTTAGGGCCTTCAATCCATTTTTGCGGGTAGTAGTTCCCATCGATCCAGTGGATTGTTAACGTATTTTTTCTACTCGTACGATGAAACCTCAGAGAATAGTCCAACCGCTGGGTTCGTGACTTCGGCGAAGGTTCGGCACGGGGGAAGCGGGAGCGGCGGTCTCTTGTCCGGCGGCTTTGTGAACGCTGCCAGTTGAATGTCGGTAGATGAGGGCTCCTTCATGGAGAGAGAAGAGAGCGTTTTCCCTCCCAAAGGATTTTTTTTTGTTTGTTAGCCGTGGCTAGTTGTTCGCCATAGAATAAAAATTTTTTATTTTTTTGAATCTGATGTGGTCCAAACTCTTAACCTCTTGGTTGAAATTAAAGTATCAAACTACTGCACCACTTTAATTTTTTGTTGAAGAATTAGTTTTTGCTATACTTAACTAATATAAATTATGCGAAATTCTTAATATAAATTATCTAAATAAATTTTTCTGATAATTTTTGTTTTTGCTATTAATTTATTAAATATTTTTTATAATTAATAAATTACTTGTTCAATCACTAAATACTTTTCAATAAAAAAAAAACCAAAGATTAGTAAAAAGAAAAAGAAAGGAATAATTTTCACAATGTGGATTTATGCTATAAAACTATGTGTTTCAAATTATTTTCTTAATTATACACTTAATTTAAAATATTTAAAATTGATATATATTCATGCAATAAAGTAGAATCAACATAAATGATTTCATTAAATTATGAAAGTTATTCCACAATATAAAAATAGAGCTGTACTTAAATACATTTATGAACAAAAAAAGTAAAGCGAGTTTGATTTAACTAGTGATCAAAAATCATTTGATATAACTTGTCAAAAATTAATTTAAATAACCAACACAACAAAATAAATTCAAATATTTGATTTGTCTAGTTGAATTGATTTAGGATTATTATTCATTTTACTCAATACGAAAATAAAATTAGTATTTAAAATTGTTGAAATAAATATTTTACCTACATATTTGAAATAAAAAATAAAAATTGGTTAATAAATCAAAAATTAGTAAAACTAATAAATTATAAAAATAGATAATTTATTTAGATAATTTAAATTTAAAATATAACATAGATATATGTTAAATATAAGAAAAATCGTTTCTCAACCAAAGATGTCAAGCGGCTTAGTGGCTTTGATGCCACAATTGCAACTATGAGGTCCATGGTTCAAACTCCATGGAGTGCAAAAATGTTACAATTATCAGTATGGCTCTTTGGGGGGTGGGCTTGGTTCGGGGCTGGTTAGGGGGGTACCTGGGTTGGGTGGGGATGGGGGCGGGTCTGTTAGTTTTTATTTATTTTATATTTATTTTTTTTCATATTAGCCACGCCCTTATATTTTCCAGAATTTTGTGGCCAAATTGGCCACGGCCTAATCTTAGCTATTAGCCACGGCCTGGCTATGACTAATGTCTGTGGCTAGAAATTAGTGGCCATTAGCCACGGCCAGGTCGTGGCTAATCCACGACTGAGTAAGGCCGTGGCTAAAATTAGCCATGCCACTTTTAGCCACGGATAAAATCTGTAGCTAATTTTCTGGGCCACAGATTTTTGTCAAAATTCGTGGCTAAATCCGTTTTTTCTAGTAGTATAACCTTTGAAATTGTTGTTTAGGAAAATTGCAAGCTCATGTGAATCTTCCACCCGTAAAGCCCGATGTAGGTTTTTTGAGAGCCTTTTCTCTTGGGATTAGTGTTCTCTACTTCCTAAAATAGCTGTACTCAAAGAGGAAATTGAAAAACTACATGAAAAGTTGTACTATCTCGATCTCAACTTTGAAGTAGCCCAAGTTCATATTCACCAAGCCCATCACCGACCTCAATGCCTTTTGGAAGTCTTACATGTAAAAAGTAGAAATCTTACGGGTACAATTACCGAAAATTTAGTTCCTAACCCACTGGAAGAAATCGTTGTCCCTTTGATCCCCGATCACGAGTTAGGAACTAGATTTGCACCCATTTGCCTTGAGTAAAGTTATAAGTTAGTTTGCCAAGTACTTTATAACTACTAGATAGGAAGTACTTTTGGATGATTAGAAAATAGCACCGCTTTTTGCTAATAAAGTGCTAAAAGACAATCCATTTTACAATTATATGTCCCTTTTGATGTAGAAATTATGTAAATTATGTAAATACTACTATGAATATATGCGTTATGTTTCTAAAATCCTTTCCTTTGATATAGATGGCAGGTAGAAACAAGAAATGTTGAGGATCAAGGAATTGGGCAATTAACCTCGGCAATTGAAAAGATTACCACTATATTAATATATCAAACCAACAACAACAATCACACAAAAACAACAAATGATGTGCTAGCAAGTTTTATGAAGGTATGTGTAACGACCCGGTAAATCCTTTATTTACATATTTTATATTATACAAAATTTATAGGATTATTTTGTGAGTTATTGATTTCTAGAGATTATTTTTTCAAATATGATTTTATTTGTGAACTAGTGAGCATTTTACTACCTAAATATTTATAAAATATTATAAATTCCAAATATTTTTAAACTTTTGTGCATTTGATCCTTCTAAACTTCCAGAAATTTTTAATAGATTATTTTCAACTTTTACCTATTTTTCCAAGCATTTTTAGTAATTTTCGGAAAACATTGTATTTAAGTTATTAATTTGAAATCTAATTTTTAAAATGCTTAATTATTATCCAAAAATTAAAATAATAATACAAATAAATATTCTAGGTTTTATTTGACTTATAAAAATTAATTTTCGAATTTTACAATTTTATTTCTATTTTTGGGCAATTTTCGAAAAATTGGCAAAACAAGGGGTATTTTGGTCTTTTCACCTCTCCAACCCCAAATTTCGTTTTTTCCTGAGAAATAAGCAATAAAATACTTAATAAATAAGAGTTTCAGAATATATATATTTTTGTTTGATTTTAGTTGATTTTATTTTATATTTTATCAAAATATCTTTACTAATACATACTCTTGAACCTCATATACATAAATAACTATATATTAGTGGTGATGTACATGGCTACATATACACACACACACATACCCACATATATATACATGGTATTTAGTAAGAATAGGTGTAAGCATATATAGCCATGTATAATGTATGGAATAGGTATTTAGTGGAATTTAATAATTGGATATTTGTGTCTAATACATGGAAGATAATTACACAAGACCATATACACCAAAATCCTCATTTTTCAGCCATTTTTCCAGCCCAAAACCGTGCACTCTCTCTTGCTCTTACACTCTCTTTCATTTTTTCCTCCAAACACTTCACTTCCTCCAAATTACTACACACTTTGAAGAACAAAGGTAGGAACTCTTCTTTATACCTTAAGTAGAGGGTTTTTCTTCTTCTTCTTGAGGAGATTAGGCAAGCTTCCATACTCTTGTGCCCAAGCAATGTAAAAGAACAAGCTTGAATGGCCTAGAGTGAGAGCTTTTGCCAAACATACCTCCAAGTTGAGGGTTTTAGTTATGTTGCTAGCTTCATGTTACTTTATAGTTCATTTTATCATGTTTAACTCTTGTTGGGAGGAAGTTGAAGGATGGATAGTATTATGAGCATGATCTTGAAGATCTTATGTGATTAGTATGCTTATTTGGAGTTCTATGTGCTTACTATGCTTTCTTGGAAAATTATGTGATTATTGTGCCTTCTTACAATAATATGGCATTCTTATGTTTTATTTGAATTATTATGTGAGTTCTATGCTTTATATGAAGTAGTATGAGACCATGATTCTTTAATTGAGCTAGTAGGAGAATATCCTATGTTGTCTTGAAAGTATTTGTGAAGAAAGCTCCACATATCTATTTATTATACTTTATTGTATAGTTTTATGCCTACTTTGATGATTATAGAAATATACATGTATATATATATATATATATATGTACGTATATATATGTAAATATTTAAAGTATTGTTATCTATTCATTTAACTAATTTATTAGAGATTAGGTATATATATATATAGTTATGTACGTATATATATATGTCTACTTATTATAGACTAATTATATACTTAGTAATACTTAGTAAGACTACTTTAATCTATATATATATATATATATGGTACGTATAAGTATATATATAATTACATTCATTTTATTAGTTTATATATATATGTAGATAATTTCAATCATCTTATATCTATATCACACTTTATATAGTTTATATATTTTTCTATCATCTTTATATATAAACTTATCTATATCACATTTTATATATTTTATATATTTATATTAGTTATCTTTTAATCTATATATATATTTAAGTATATTTATACTAGTTATATTTTAGTCTTTATATTTATATATTTATACTAGTTATGTTTATATATTTATATTTATATTTTATCTATTTACATATTTTGCTACTATCTATTTACATATGCTTAATAAGCAAACATAAAGCTTTCATTTATAAGTGTGGAGCTTACTTTGCTAAACTGTGATTATGTGCATATGTGAACAAATTGCAATTGTGTGAATGGGCCCATATGTGCTGGAATGGTCTGGGGGGTGTTCCACCGGGACATACTATTGAGTAGCCGGGAGAGTTCACCACCCTTCCATCTCCTAATCCCCCCCTTGGGTAGACGGAGGGATCTACTCAAGAGAGAGGGTCGTAGAACAATACTAAGGCGTATGCCCGGGATACGACCATTGGAGGATAAGGCTGGCGGGAGAAATGTGCTGGTTGTTATTTCGGCCCGGGTAGTTATAAGGGTCACTGTCAGGTGACGAAAGGTAGAAAGTGTGAAATTATATATGTGCTATGTGTAACTAATGTGCACTTGACACCCGAGCACCTTATGTGTATAAAGAAGTGTTTCTACTCAACGTATGTTGATTCCATGTTATATTATATTTTAGATGCTTCCGAAGATAGCTTTTATGATGGTGAGGAGGAGGAACCTTTTGAAGCATTTTATTAGGAAGAAGGATGTAGGATTTTCCGCTGCGTACCTGTTTTGGGTTTTTGCTTTTGCTATGTATCAATAGTAAACTAGCAAGTCGAGACTCTCTTTTGTTGATGTACCCTTATGTAATGTACCTTATACGTTGTAATTAAAAATGTATGCATGTATGTAGCCAATAATGATAGTATTAATCTAATAATAGCCATAAGACTAATAATAATAATAAAGGGATTTCGGGGTCGTCATAGTATGACCCCCAAGTTTCCAAGGGGAACCAGATGACTCCAAAGACACAAGTTGGGTCGAGGTGATGGAGAAAATTTTCTAAGTTGTCAAGCGTGATGACAAACCCAAGGTCGTTTCAGCCACTTTCCACTTAAAAGCAGATGTTGGGCACTGGTGGAAGTGGATAAGTAGTAAGTGGTAATCTAGGCAAACTCCTTTTATATGGAGAAATTTTGTTGAAGAATTTAATAATTAGTACGTACCTCGAAATCATACGAGAAAAATGGGAAAAATAATTTCTTAACGTAGAGCAACGAGACTTAAGTGTTGCTAGGTGCGAGTCCCTGTTTACTAAATTAGCAAGGTTCACTCCCTTTTTTGTTGAGAATGGAGAAAGAAAGATTTGGAAGTTTATTTCTGGGTTAAGACTTGAGATTCAATATAGACTAGCTCCAGTCCAAATTCAAGAATATACAATGGCGGTTGAAATAACATTAAGGGTTGAAAGTACGATGGAACAATTTTGAAGTTCAAAAGAGGCCACTTTGTGCGACCACCAATCATTAGAGACCAAGGCGAGGAAAATTCTGGAGGATACAACAAAGCTGCAAGGCTAGATGTGCAAGGTAAGCCAACAAATCTTAATTGACCCTCATTGCAACAAGAAACTAAAATTTCATGTTCATACTATAGAAAACCAAACATACGGAGGACATTTCTGGCGAAAAGCTAGGAAGTATACTAGATGTGGAAGTCGCAAATATTTCAATAAGGAATGCCCTCAACTATGGATAATGGAACCCCCCTCACAAAGAGCCACTAAGGAATATGGAAATCACACAAGGAAACCTCGAGTACAAGGCAAAGTATTTGCCATAAATCAAGTAGAAGTTACTAAACCTGCAGTTATTGAAGGTATGCTCTTAGTTTGTTATCATTTACCAAAGGTGTTAATCGATCCTGGTTCATTGCCTTCTTATACATCATCCAGACCCCTCTCATATAGTAACTCATAAAACCCCGTTGTAAATAAGGACTAAAGCCATGTCGAAGAACCAATTAGGATTTTAGAATTTTAAAAAAATGAATTCTGAGAAATACGGACATCCCACTAGTAAGAATTTTATAAAACTAGACTACTTAAGAAAAATTAGAAGAAATATCCTCAACTCTTCGACTAAGCAAAAGGATGAATTTTGAGGACGAAATTCCTTTAAGGGAGGGAGGATGTAACAACCCGATACTTCCTATTACTAATTATATATATATATATATATATATATTTTGTATAATTATAATTGTTATTTTCCCTTATTTTAAATAAAATTATGTGGTATTTAGAAACATGATAACTATGTTAGCAAATTTAATTTTGTAACATATCAATACATAATTAGTACGCATATAATTTATATGTAATTCATAATTATACTCATAGGAAGTATTTTTATTAGATCTGAACACATATATATGTGTCAATTATATATATATATATATAATACATTAGAGATTATTTTATATATTTCAAAATATTATGTATTTTTATTGGAAATGATTTTATATAATTTAAATACATATATGATAATATTTAGATATTATATATATATATATATATATTCGAACACATATATATATAGATATATATAATAGAAATGTGATATATTTCATATATATACACATATTTTCGAGTATATATATAGATATATACAAAATGTTTTTCTTATACTACATGTAAATGTCATTTTCTAATGTCATTTTCGTTAATAATTGATACTTTACACCTAGCTATTAGATAATATAAGATAAGATACATGTGTATAAATCTTGACTATGTATTAAAGCATGAGTATGGCTAATCTTGAAGAGGTTAACACTTGTGAACATGATGTTAACATAGGATAAAGTAGGGCACAAATCATCTAATTTAGGATAACACTTGTATAACCCTATTAAAACCCTTGTAGTGATAATTTTCAATTAGCCTAACACATGTATTGATTTCCCTAACATAGGGTAACACCAAGCACATTAGGGCAATACATATGAATAGGTAGGGTTAACACTTGGGCTATGTAGAGCGACATGTATAAAGTAGGTCGTAGGAATCGGCATATTCTCGAGATATGGCCACAGATGTGATTGGATGGAATTGGTGTGATTCGGTTGGAATATGATTACAAATAATTGTGTAGAAGTGGGAGTTATAAGGAATTGTGATCACAAATTATGATCCAAAGGTAGAAATATGTGAAATTACGTGAAATTATGAAAATCCTATTCTTATGTTGACTTAAACAGGTACTTTCACCTTATATGATTAAGTGAGATCCCTACTCAACTATTATGTTGATATTTCTTGTATGCACTATTTTAGGGGAAGACGTTGTCAAGAGTAATGCGGGCAGAAACATAGGGGATTATGAAGTTTCTAATTAGGAGTTAATACTAGTTTTTGGTTTTCCTATGTTTGTTGTAGACATGGTATTACTATGACTTTTGAGGTATTTTATATAATAGGAATGACTTTGTAATATTAAAAATATTTTGTATACTTTATATTTTGTTCAATATTTTAAAGAAGTCCCTCAAGCGGTAACTATAGTGAATTTTGCACAAGTGTACGGGTCCTTCAAGTAATAAAGTGAAAGTGAAGTATCATTCCCATGAGGAACAGGTTACCAAGAACCAAACTTATAAATACGACATTGTTTAAGCTTCAAAAATTGATTGGAAGTTTATGAAATAAAAGAAAACAAATAAATATGAGTAGAAAAATCAATAAGAACAAACTAAGGCCTAGGTATTATCAATTGAATCCCCCATTGTAATTATTTGAACTTTGATAATAAAGTACCCCTTCCCATGATTCAACTCACGAAAATATTTGTAATCTCCTTTCAAAGGTAAAACAAATGTGCTAAGAAATGATGTCTCTACTTTCGTGATCACAAATGGATCCTTTCACCCATTACGTACAAGAGTTGTGTTAGTTAAAAAGTCCTCGCTAATTAATCTAACTGATCGCACAAGAGCATGGTTATTTCTAACTTATGCATTCCTTATGTCTATAGCACAAATAGTCAGATTTTATATATATCCTTTTGTAGTTGAATATAAAATTTCAAAAATTATAAAACTTGATCAGAAAGTCACAAGTAATAAAACCTTAAATTATAGATAAGAAATATTTAAATTAAAATCAAAAGGGGTTCAACAAAAATTACAATGGTTTCATCGACTAGCCTAGAACCTATAATTTATTTAGCTGGATATAGTGAAAGTAAAACAACACAAAACATGATAAAATTAAAAGAAATCTTAAAAGCAAATTAGGCTTGAAGTGAGAATCTTGAGGGATGGAAGATCTTGGCCCTAAATTGTCACCCATCTTAAGCTTTCGTCCTTGAACACCTCTTCAAAAATCAGCCAATAGTCCCCTAAAATTCAGGAGAGGGTCCCTTTTTTTATAGAGGTTTGCCCTAGACACACACATTACTTTATTAGCAAATCTTTGGTCCTTTTCAAGTCATTTGTTGTGGCAAAATTTTACATTGCCAAAGTGTTCACATTAAGATATGGTAAGGATTTAGATGTAAAGAATCCTACCTCTATCATATCTAAATGTGTGTTTTTGGCTGAATGATAGCCATTGATTTTTACTTAAGGACTAAGTGCAAGATTATAGCCCTTGTATTAAGATTAAGACTTATAGGTAATTGTCAAAGTGTTATGATAATAGCCCAAGTAAGTGCTCAACTGTGCTTTCTTCATCAAGTAGTATATACAGGTGTCCTAGAGTTTATGATGATGAATACAAGTGTTCAACATGTGTCTCCCATGTGTTGAAGATTACCTTACCTTAAATGATAGGTGCAAGTGTCTTGTTTCTTGATAAGTTTGGGTTACCTTAAAGAATCCTATCCCATGTCTTGGGATGTAACGGATGCCGAGGGGCCTCGTTTTGTTTCGTTTGATAAGTTTGGACCCTGTGAGACTTCACACCTATTTCGACGGGGAGAAGCACCTCTACACTGTATACTAGGCTAAAGGGTGTTTCTCCTGTGGTCCCATTAGGCGTTGTTCGGTGCGCCCAGAGCACCATTGGAAGTTCGTCCACCCATGTACCACCAACTAGTTCTAGTCTTGTTTTTAGTCATTGGATCACTAATCGATTCATAACCTCCACCTCACAATTAGCCTGAGAGTGTGATACCGAGGTGAAGTGCTGCCTTATTTTCATCTCTTTGTTCCATGCCTATATTTTGGCCTCTTCGAATTGTCAGCTATTATCTGATACTAGTTCTCGGGATACACCTAAATGACACATGATGTTTTTACATAGGAACTTCATCACCTCATTTTCTGAAATTCTAGCTACTGCTTTGGCTTCTATCCATTTACTGAAGTAATCTACTGCGACTATAAGGAATTTGCTTTGTCCGGTCGCCAAGGGGAAAGGTCCCACTATATCTATCCCCCATCTGGCGAATGGACACAGCGCAGTCATGGTTGTCAGGCGCAACTCTGGCTGATGGATCAGCGGGGCATGCTTTGGGCATCTCTCACATCCAGTGACTAGTTTTTAGGCGTCCTTCTTCATAGTTAGCCAAAAATACCCTGCTTGAGTGGCCTTCCTTGCTAGGGTCACCCATCCTATCTGGTAACCACAACATTCTTTGTGTATCTCTCTCAATACATACTGGTCTTCCTAGGGTGAAAGACATCGTTGTACGGGAGTAGCTAGAGATCTCCTGTATAGTACATCCCCGACCATTACAAATCTCACTACTTGTCCTTTCACCCTCATTGCCTCCTTCCTGTCCCCTGGGAGTGTTTTACTCTTAAAAAAGTCCATAATCTCCTTCCTCAAGTCATTAATTAGCCTAGTCGTTAATACTTCCTCCTCAGGACAGGCCTTCGGCAATGTTAAGACCGTTATTTTCCTTGTTCGGAAGCCATCTACCGAACTAGCTTGCTTGGCTATAGTTTGCCTTTTCATTTTCCTTTCTAGGTACTTGGTGGACCAACTATCTTCTCAAAGTTTGTATCATCTTTAAATATTGAATCTTTCTTTCTACCAGTGCTTCGTAATGCTTTTCCACTTGACAGACTAATAATTGGGAATCTAGATAGACTATCAGCTCCTTTGTGTTAGCTTCTAGTGCTAACTTTATGTCTACTATAAGAGCCTCATATTCTGCCTTGTTATTGGAGGCTTTGAAATAAAAAAAAAATGCAAATTTGAAGTAATCGTCTTCACGGCTGGTTAGTACAACTCCACCACCACTAGAGGGAGAACCTGCAAAATAGAGGTTAGCACTCTATTGAATTAAGTCAGTATTTCTTCTGAGTATGATGAAAAATGTGAAGAAGTAATGGAATAAAACGTAAATGATGCTAAAAATTATCAAGATTATAAGCGAGAGTGATTAAGAGTGCTTCAGAATGATTTAGAGAAAATAAAATGGTTTCGAATGCTAAAATTTTCATCCACTTCCCTTTGTGCGCCCCTGGGCTTTATATAGAGTTAAGGACCTACCTGTCCTAAAAGTTAGGATGTAATCCTTAAAATCAGGGTAGTTGAAGGTGTTGGTTAAGATTCTCATCAATTTGGCGGCTGATGCTGAGCTCCCTTAACCACCACGTGCCTTTTGACTCGGGTTTGGAGTTATTCATCTTTATCAAAGGTGATTAGATGGGCTTGGATTGAAACATCACCTCCTGTGCTTGGGCCTCAGAGACAGAGACGCTTAGCCAAAATTGCATGTCATTAAGTATAACTCATAGTATTTTAGTTTTATATTTATTTATTAAATGAATATAAAGAGATACTTTTTCTTTCTTTTTTTTTTTAACCAAGCTTCTTCCCGGCTTTTTTCTTTTTATGAGAAAAGGATAGAGAGTTCCCAATTCACACAAAAGTTTCTCGTTTTTTTATGGTGGGTTGCTATTCTGTGAGTTCCTCAGGCGAGTTTAGGGTAGGCTCCTCATGCGGGTACAACGGGCTTCTCTTTCCCACCATTCTTCTCTTCGGTGAGGTATTTTCTAGACAAATTTGTAATTGAAACATCTGTAATTTTGAAATTGGGTTATCACAAGTGTGCACACACAAACACGTAGTTGTGTGTTTTTTTGTTTGATTGTATTTTTGTAGTTTTTCATTGGAGATATTGTTTGGACTCAATTAATGATTATCAATTAGAAGTACGATTGAAAAAATCGATGAATAGTTGCTTTGGAGTTTCTGTATATACTGTTAGTTTATCTTGTTTCCTCTATCTCTCTATTTTTTGTTAATCTTGTGTTACTGTTCGGAGTGAAGTCAATCTACAGCGGGATTACGGCAGGGTCTCAAGCAAGTTTACGGTGGGCTTTTCGCACATGATTTCATAGATCGGGTTTCTCTTTGTGTGGTAATTAAATTTTCTTAAAATTCTTCTACTATTTGATTGACAAAAGGAATTGTCAAATTTGGTTATCACAGGTACACACAAACACATGGTCGAGTGTTTTTAATTTTGATTTAGTGTTTTTAGTTTTCTAATTGAGAAATTGTTTGGGTTGAATCAAAGATTTTCAATTTTCAATTAGATATATGATTGGTGAAATCAATGAGTACTTTCTTTGGCATTTATGAATATACTAATAAGGTTGTGTGTGTGCTCTGTTTATTCGTTTTGATGATTGTAGAGGTGAACCAATGTTACTAGAAAATCTATACAACTTTCTGTTTTCATCAAATAAAAAAATGAAGTGGTTCACTATATTTATGAGAAATGGAGAAATTCTAAAGAATTTTTTGAATCTTCATCACTATGAAATTCAAGAATGTTTGCTGGAATTGTGAGATTTCATTGGTCAATGTTGTTGTCGTCATCTGTTGAGATTATATGTATACACGAGAGAGAGTAATAAATTTGATGTATATCTATCATTAAAAGCTACATATAGCTAGATAGGGTTTGCGTGTATATATATATATAAATGTATTCACTATATAATCTCTATTTATATATATTTATACTCTATAAAGAGAGAGACAGAAGATATATAATCCGTATTTATATACATAGAGATAGAGAAGATATGTATACACAAATATATATTCTATGTAACTATTCCACAATATGTATAGAAAGAACACACACACACATATATATATATATAATATGTAAGTATTCTATAATCTATGGTATGTGTGTGTATCATATACACATATACAGTCTTTGTATATATATATAATTTGTGTATATGTACTCTGTAACTTTTTATATGTATTTATACTTTATAATCTTTAATATATGTGTATATATATATATATAAAGAGAGAGTGAAGATGTAAAGTATACCTATGTGTGTGTATGTATATATATATATATAGAGAGAGAGAGAAGATATGATATATATCTAGATATATATATATCATCAACTGAATATGTATCCACACTATAATTTGTAGTTATGGAGTAGGTACTTTATTTTTTATCAACGCTATAACATGTAGTCTCCCCTATACCATATAATATATTTGTATATACTCTATAGCCTACATATACGTTTATAATCTATAACCTTTAATCTATATACAGGGAATATATATACTCTATATATCTATTGTATAATCTGTATGTATGTGCGTGTGTGTGTCTTTAGGTAGCAGGTTAAAATAAAATATCAATGTTATTCTTTTTCTTCATTTTCTTTCTTTTCGAACTATATCATTTTTTGTCTTCATGTGGAAGAACTTTTATTAATAAATAAATTACTCTATGCTTTTGGCTATATATTGAGCAGGTGAACTCTTTTTTTTTTTTATCATTAATCAAACTCCAAGTCTGAGATTCTATAAGTAAACTAAAATATATAGTTACACTAAATTGTCAATATGGATAAAACATGGATGGATCTCCCAAGGTCAACAAATGAATATCAGAATGGGTTCAAATATATCTTGGATTTTGCATTTGCAAATTCAAATAGTGAGATGGCCTTGTGCCTTTGCAAGAAATATAAAAATTCCATGTGTAAAAGAAGAAATATTGCAGAAGAACATCTGCTTTGGAATGGCTTTCGGAGTGGGTACACTAAATGGATACTACATGGAGAGCTTTCATCTACTGGAACACCAATAGTTTATAAATATGATGATCAAAATGGATCTAACAATATGTGGGGAATGTTATATATGATGCATTTGGGATGCAAGATAAAGACGATAATGTTAAAAGAATGCTGGGAGTTGAGCAAGCAAAAAAACCTTGTAGAGAAGGTGATAAATTTTATAAGCTTATGAAAGATGTAGAGCAAGAACTTTACCTGGGGAGTCAAAAGTTTTCTAAACCTCATTTCATTGTACGTATGCTCCAAATTAAGTGTCTTGATAATTGGAGAGATAATTCTTTTACCTTGATGCTTGATTTGTTAAGAGAGTCATTTTCGGAAGGTATTCAACTACCTAAAAATGATTGTATGATATATTTGGGTGAAAATGAGAGGAAGAACAGATGTGATACTTGTGGTGAACCACAATGGATGGCATCTGCACCTGAATCAAATCCAATTGAACTCGATGTTTTGTCTAAAAATTCCAAGGGGGATTAAAAATGTTTCAGCAAAGCTATTGTGGCACTTTCCACTAAAGCCAAAGTTATAGAGGTTTTTTGTGAACAATGTAACTGCATTGCTTATGAGATGGCATGATAAAGAACACAATATTAAAGACCCCCAAAACGTACGATTGGGTATGGCCACTGATGGTTTTAATCGATTCAAAACTATGAATGTTGTTTATAGTACATTGCCAGTAATTTTAATCCCAGATAGTTTACCATTTAGGGATTGTATAAGGAAATTATACTTCATGTTGTCTTTACTTATACTTGGCCCCAATGGACCTAGTATCGATTTAGATGTGAATTTACAACCACTAATTGTAGAGTTAAATGAGTTGTAGGAAATTGGAATAAATACATATGATGCATCATCAAGGGAGAATTTCCAACTATGTGCAACATTATTATGGACTATTAGTGATTTCTTACGTCTTGCGACTATATCAGATTGGGGTACTAATGGAGAATCACTACAAGAAATAGCGGAATTTTCAGCGATTTTTTCGGTGGATTTTCGGCGGAATTCCGCCGAAATCAACATTTTTAGTCCAAACATTGGCGGATTTTTGGCAGAATTGATCCTTCGAAAAAACCTTCGTCGCTTTTTGATTTTCGGCAAAATTTTGGCAAAGCAATTCCATTAAAAATATTTTTTGATAAAAAAACTTTCAACAGAAATATTTTAAAATTAATTTTTTTTATTTTTTAATTTTTAGTGGAATTGCCCGCCAAAATTCCACCTAAGTAGTGAATTTGGATGTCATGTATGTTATAAGTATACCAGCTTTGTTTAGCTAGATAACTCTTGTCACGACCCGGAAAAATACCCTTTACTCTTTTACAAAATAAAGTTGAATTTCGAGGACGAAATTCTTTTAAGGAGGGGAGGATGTGACGACCCGGTAATCTGTAATATTTAAATAATTGATTTAAAATCTTTTGCTTCTTGTAAATGTTATTATTACTTGTTGTTTTCAAATTTTCGTCTGCTTTTGCGATTAACTTACAATTTGAACGGTAAAGTGTCAATTTTCGAACTTTCTATGCCCTAAATTGCAATTTTCAAAATATAACTAAAATATTCTTAATTTCTGAGAAATATACATATAATTTCAGATTTATAAACATTAAATTTCATAATTTTGGAATTTTTCTAAATTAATTATGAATTTTCGGATTTTATGCCCAAAAACCCTAATTTTATGCCCTAAAACCCTAATTTTCAGTTTTTACAAAATAAATAAATACAAATTCGAATTTTTAATAAAATAAAGATATGATTTCAGATTTTATAAGATGAGGACAATCAAAATCAGATTTTATTAGATTTTATTTGATTTTATTTGATTTTGTGTTAATATTTTATTAAAATATCCTACACTAATACAAGATGAATTTCTTCTAGAAATTGTGCATTTGTGTGGTCTTCCATTCATCTAGATTCATGACTCATGGATTAGGGGTACACCAAGGCTAGAATAGAGGAGGGAGGTGGAAGATTTCATTTAATTTGGCATTTAATTCTATGCCTAGTTGGGAGATTTGCATTAAATGGAAAGATTTGCATTTATTAAACCTTGGTCCCCAAGTCTTGCCTTCTACTCTCATTCTCCACTATAAATAGGACCTCCCACACACTTCCCCATCCCCAAAAACGTCCTCACACATACACACACTATACTCTCTCTATTTTCTTCCACAAACACACAAATCCCGCCTAAAAACACACCCCCTCACTTACTCTACTCTCAACACCCAAAACACTTCTTATGTATAGCCTATCTTCCACCCACATATATGTACACACAAGCCCTTCTATTTTCATCCATATATACCTATAAAGCCTTCTATATCCTCTCTTTTTCCCTAAAAACATTTCAAGGTAGGAGTATTGTTTAATTTCATGAGTAAAGTAGGAATTTAAGTATCTTGTAAGTTTTAGATATTTTATGCTTTCATTTTCATTATAGTATTATGTGAAATTATGTGTCTACGTGCACCTATTCAAACACACACGCACCTTATGGGGTTGAATGATATTTCTACTCAACCGTCGCGTTGACTCCTCCTTTCCAATACTTTTTAGACAGAAATGAGATAGCGGATCAGAGTGGCGCAGCGGAAGCATTTGGAAGCTTTTTACACGATATAGTTACTTTTCTATTCTTTTGAAAATTGTGACTTTTGTATTTTGTACAAATTTTATACGAAAATAATTATTTATACAACTATGAAAATATTACCGTTGCGCGTTTCTATCCAATTTTATTTTATAAATATCAAGGGTATTTTTCCGGGTCGTGACAAATGGTATCAGAGCCGCTTGCCAGCCGGAATACTGGGAGCTAAGTGCTCTGTGGGGCAAAGTGCTACGCATACGGGAGCCACCGCTTGAGCCCGCAGAGCAAATGTTACGTCTTGAGCCCACGAGGCCAAGTGCTATGTATTGAAAGTCTTGAGCCCACGAGGCCAAGTACTATATGTCTTGAAAGTCTTGAGCCCATGAGGCCAAGTACTACTTCTTGAATGTTTTGAGCCTGCGGGGCAAAGTGCTACGTGTGCGGGAGTCGCCTCTTGAGCCCACAGGAGCCACCTCTAGAGTCCCGACGCCTGGCAGATGGTATTGGTATGTGTGACTTTTGCTACAAAACTTCTAGTGTATCTATTGAATTTTGTATTTGATTGGAATATATTTTGGGTTCTAAACTCTTTTGTGAAAGCATATTTTTGGAAAAATACCCTTAACTCTTTTACAAAATAAAGTTGAATTTCGAGGACGAAATTCTTTTAAGGAGGGGAGGATGTGACGACCCGGTAATCTGTAATATTTAAATAATTGATTTAAAATCTTTTGCTTCTTGTAAATGTTATTATTACTTGTTGTTTTCAAATTTTCGTCTGCTTTTGCGATTAACTTACAATTTGAACGGTAAAGTGTCAATTTTCGAACTTTCTATGCCCTAAATTGCAATTTTCAAAAATATAACTAAAATATTCTTAATTTCTGAGAAATATACATATAATTTCAGATTTATAAACATTAAATTTCATAATTTTGGAATTTTTCTAAATTAATTATGAATTTTCGGATTTTATGCCCAAAAACCCTAATTTTATGCCCTAAAACCCTAATTTTCAGTTTTTACAAAATAAATAAATACAAATTCGAATTTTTAATAAAATAAAGATATGATTTCAGATTTTATAAGATGAGGACAATCAAAATCAGATTTTATTAGATTTTATTTGATTTTATTTGATTTTGTGTTAATATTTTATTAAAATATCCTACACTAATACAAGATGAATTTCTTCTAGAAATTGTGCATTTGTGTGGTCTTCCATTCATCTAGATTCATGACTCATGGATTAGGGGTACACCAAGGCTAGAATAGAGGAGGGAGGTGGAAGATTTCATTTAATTTGGCATTTAATTCTATGCCTAGTTGGGAGATTTGCATTAAATGGAAAGATTTGCATTTATTAAACCTTGGTCCCCAAGTCTTGCCTTCTACTCTCATTCTCCACTATAAATAGGACCTCCCACACACTTCCCCATCCCCAAAAACGTCCTCACACATACACACACTATACTCTCTCTATTTTCTTCCACAAACACACAAATCCCGCCTAAAAACACACCCCCTCACTTACTCTACTCTCAACACCCAAAACACTTCTTATGTATAGCCTATCTTCCACCCACATATATGTACACACAAGCCCTTCTATTTTCATCCATATATACCTATAAAGCCTTCTATATCCTCTCTTTTTCCCTAAAAACATTTCAAGGTAGGAGTATTGTTTAATTTCATGAGTAAAGTAGGAATTTAAGTATCTTGTAAGTTTTAGATATTTTATGCTTTCATTTTCATTATAGTATTATGTGAAATTATGTGTCTACGTGCACCTATTCAAACACACACGCACCTTATGGGGTTGAATGATATTTCTACTCAACCGTCGCGTTGACTCCTCCTTTCCAATACTTTTTAGACAGAAATGAGATAGCGGATCAGAGTGGCGCAGCGGAAGCATTTGGAAGCTTTTTACACGATATAGTTACTTTTCTATTCTTTTGAAAATTGTGACTTTTGTATTTTGTACAAATTTTATACGAAAATAATTATTTATACAACTATGAAAATATTACCGTTGCGCGTTTCTATCCAATTTTATTTTATAAATATCAAGGGTATTTTTCCGGGTCGTGACAACTCTCGTAAGTATTGTTACATGTGCCATCGTATCTTCTTACCTGAAGGCCATCCTTATCGGAATGATAAGGGATCATTTGATGGAACAGAAGAGCATCGAAAAGCTACCCCTAATTGGAGAGGATCCAGAGTATCTGAGGATGTAAAGAACATTGAAAATAGAATTGGGAAAAAGGTCGGTGATAAAAAATTGCCTTATAGTTGGAAGAAAAAAAGCATTCTATTTGAGTTGAGTATTAGGAAAAGAATTTGGTGCGGCACAATCTTGATGTTTTGCATATTGAGAAGAATGTATGTGACAAGGTCTTGTATATGTTAATGGCCTCTGATAAGTCAAAAGATAATTATAATACACATTTGTATTTGAAAAAAAAAAGGGATAAGAACAAGAATCCATCCTTTTTCTTTTTTTTTTTTTTGATGAATTTGGGTGAGAGTGGTTGCTGCTTGCGTCTTTTATGTTATGACAATCATGTGTTGACTGAACAGCTACTACCTCTTTCTCTACATAAGCTTTTGCCAAAGCCAGTACATTCACCATTGATTTGTTGTAGTCGGTACTTTAGAGACCTATGCTCTAAAAGCCTCCATCATAGTGATTTGGCTCGATTGGAAAAAGAGATTGCTATCATTCTTTGTCAATCAAAAAAAATATATTTCCATTATCGTTTTTTGGTATCACTGTACATTTGACTGTCCATTTGGTTACTGAGGCAAAGTTGGTTGGACCTGTTCAATATTGCTGGATGTACCCCATTGAAAGGTACGCATGAATTTCATTGTTATGCAATTTAACCTTTCCCTTCCACCCATTCATTAAAACTTAAGATTTTTTTTTTCTTTTGGTTTTGCCGGTGCTTATACTTGGATTTGGAAAAATTTGAGTGCAAGTTATCTAGTTTCTCCTTTTCTTTGTATCTACGCTTCTCTCAATATATATAAGTGTGCTCTCTCTCTGAATACACACATATACGCATCTGCATATGAACCTCTATTTCTATAATTTTGTTGATAATACATGTAATGAGATATGCTATAATTTACAGAGAAGGATATGATGATATTAGTTTTATAGCACCTAATGTTTGGGTTCGTGTTGGTGAATATTTTAATTCGCTCCAACTATTATTAATGATTTTATTGAGGTAACTTCTTTGTTTCATGGGACTATTATTTGTGTCTTGTTATTCTTTTCCATTGGTAGGAATCTTATCTCCTTGAACAATAAAAATATCCCTATAAATCAATTGGAATGGACAGAATTTTTGCTTCAATAGATGCATTTTGTATTCTTTCTCCATAAATCATTCAATTATAATATTATATAAAACTCTCTCCCTAATCTGATGCACACACACTATTGATTTTATAGATCTCAAGGTTAATGTTAAAAGGGCTACGATTGTCTTTTAATGAGAAAATCTCAATACAAGTTGCTTGAAACATCATGTGAGGCCCATGGGGAGGTGTTTCGTATGTTTTTTGAATTTGTTGGAGAGCTTATTAGTGCCTAGCATTTCTAGAGGGGTTTTCTTGCCCATTTCGTGAAACACTAAGGAGTAAAATGCATTTAGCCCTATTTAAATGTATGACCTCCAATCATCACAATAATTTCAAAATAAAATATTATTAATATTAAAATTTTTCTTGACAACAGAATCCTTAGAAATATAACCAAAAATTGATATTTTAGTATTGTTTCCAATACCTTAGCCCATGAAATGAAGTTTTTGCTTCAAATTATAAGTGCATTTGGATGAGGGCCCTAAAGAAACTTAAAGACTTTTTTAAATATAGAGTTTTGTTTATTTGTTCTTAAAGTCTTTATATATATTTGTCTATACATAAAAAAATTATGAATTTTTTTTTTCTCAAAAGTTATCAAGATTATTTTTGTTTCAAAAGTTTACAATAATTTTTATTTATATTGAAGATCTAATTCTATTAGGATATCAAGTTTTAAGAATGAGTATCATTTCAAAGCGTCAAATGGAATTGTCAAGAGCAATGGCAACGGCCAACAATACAAGTGATTTGAAGCGCAAGCAAGAGTTATCTAAAACCTTGGCTACAGCAAAGGACATGATTGATGGCCCAACTAATCCTTTTTTGCCTCAAAATTTGGGTGGTAATATTTCTATGCATAATTAAAAAAAACAATTGCTCATTAGACTGAATCTTCTTGTTCTATTTTAGTTAAATTGCTGCATTTTCTTCTATCAAATGTATATACACTAGGAAGCTAGAAAAGTGTTGATATGATCAATATATATATATGTGTGTGTGTGTGTGTGTGTCCACGCGCGTGTGCATGTGTATGACAATTTTTGTTTTTTTTTAATAGGCATTTGTATGATATTTTAATTTTAATGTATTATGCACTAATTTAAATTAATAAATTTGATTTCAAATGTCACATTAACTAATAAAAGAAAAAGGGTGACTCTTCCTTCAACTAAAAACTCGAGCAACTCAAATATTTCATGTTCTTTAATCAAGCAAACAACAAATAATACTAGAGATTATGGTAATCAAATATTGTACTTCATTAATATTTTGACTTTCATTCATTCTATAGACTTACAGTTTTTTTTTTTCTTCATATCATTTACAGCTAGGGTGTCGAGACAATAATCACAAGTTCAACCTATGCCTAATACGCCGATTGAGCACATCATGACTAGTGTTAGACGTATTATTGATACAAACTATTTTTTTATTCCACCCATTTTCATATATTTAACAAAAAGAAATTTGTTTATAGAAACGACCACTGGGACGATTGATAAAGCATTTGATAGCACCAATGGTAATATTTAAATTAGTTTTTTTTCCCTTTGTATTTCATTATATATATTGTTAGTAAATTTATTGTTTTAATTACTCACACATTTCTATTAACTAAGGATTGACCAACGAAAAGCGAAGTCGTGGTCTTACTAGAGGCTTCAATGCCTAAAAATATACTCACAAATGTGGAGAGAAGTCAAAAATCGTTATTTTAAAGGGAATCAAAAAACATGTAGGAGAGCATAGCTCAAAACATGCCACTCAAATTGGGGTCTTGATTAGGCTTGAAGCTCTAATGCAAGTTGAGGGTTTGGCAAAGATTCCATCTGAGAAAAAAGAAGATCTTTTTTTAGAAAGTTGGTTGTATGTGTTTTTTATTTTTTAATTTGTATATCAATTGGGTTTTACTTGTATGTTAACATCCTGCTTATGCAAATAATTTATCACAAGAATGTTTTAAATGTTAAAGAACAAGCTTAATTACGAAGTGGAGAAGCCACATGTTGTCCATTGCATTTGGAAGTCATTTGCTAGATAGTATTCCACCTTTCGTTCAAATGCCCATAAATATTATCAAAAATTGAATTATGAAGGTGGTGTAGCCTTGGCGAGAGAAAGTATGTAACGATCCCGATATTCCTTTATATTTTATTAAACATAAATAGTAATTTTTTTACATAAAATATATACAAAATACAAGAGCTACAATTTTCACAAAATACAAAAGTAACTTTATTAAGTAAAATGCTTCAAAACACCCATGGTTTCCATTGCGTATCTCAAATGCCTCCGCTCATTTCTGTCTAAAAAGTGTTGGAAAAGAGGAGTCAATGCGACGGTTGAATAGAAATATCACATAATTACCAAAGGTGCATGCGTGTGTTATTTGCACATTAGTTACACACATAGCACGTATTTCACACTTTCTACCTTTTGTCACCTAACAGTGACCCTTATAACTACCCGGGCCGAAAATAACAACCAGCACATTTCTCCCGCCAACCTTATCCTCCAATGGTCGTATCCCAAGCATACACCTAGTATTGTCCTACGACCCTCTCTCTTGAGTAGATCCCTCCATCTACCCAAAGGGGGAATTAGGAGATGGAAGGGTTGTGAATGCTTCCGGCTACTCAATAGTATGTCCCGGTGGAACACTCCCCCAGACCATTCCAGCACATATGGGCCCATTCACACAATTCAAGTTTCACACATAGCACATAATTTATGGAAGACATACTTCCATGTTCGTATAAAGTTGAGTGTTTGTCACTAAAACGTATTTTGATAAAGCTAAACATATTTTGATAAAAGCTTTGTTTACAAAATTACATATCGATGTTTATAAAACTCACTTTAAAATAATAAAATATTACCATAAATTTAAACATAGTTTTACTCATTTAAATCACGATCACCTACAACAACTTATAGAAATAAGAATCACATATTCACAACTTTGTACATATGCTCATGTAATTAAAATAATAATCACATAATTATTCATATAATGATCACATAATGAACATAGAGATTTTACTACTAGAAAAAATAATAAGATTAGAACTTTTCCTACACTACTTAGGAAATTAATGCAATATTCCTACCTTTCCCAAAAGTGATTTATGAAGGAAGGGAGAATACATAAAAGGATACTAATGTGTGTATATATATTTATAAGTGGAGGGATAAGTATATATAAATATATATGTAGAAAGGATATATGTATATATATAGGTGTTCAAAGATGTAAGAAGAAAGTGGGGTTTTGAAAGGAGTTTGTAAATGTAAGAGTGTGTATATATATGTAGAAAGGTTAATATGTCTATATATATGTTTAGAAAGAGGGGTAATTATATATATAGGTATATGGGAAGGTATACCAATGATATAGTGTGATACATATTTTGGAAGTGCAAGATTTTGTGGGTGTGGAGGTTGTAGGCGGGATTTAGTGTGTGTTTTTGTGTGATGAAAACTATCTAGTATATATATATATATATGTGCATGTGGACATATGTGTGTATATGTAGATATATATATCACCAAGTGTATATATGTTGACATGTGTGTGTATAGGTAGATATACATATCACCCAGTATATATATGTGGACATGTGTGTGTACATGTAGATGTATAATTTACCACTAGTATATATATGTGGATGTGTGTGTGTGTATGTAGATATATAAATCACCACTAATATATGTATGGATGTGTGTGTGTATGTAGATATAGAATTACCACTAATATATGTATTGATATGTGTGTGTATATGTAGATATGCAATTTACCCCTAGTGTATATATGGATGTGTGTGTGTGTATGTAGATATATAATTTACCACTAATATATGTATTAGAGGAGATATTCTTGCAAAACAATTATAAAATATACTAAAACTTTAGACATTATATTTATCATTTAATTAAAATCCAAAAATTAGGTTTATAAATAATTAAAATTCGAAAATTATACATTTAAAATCATAAAATATATTGTTGTATTTATAAAATTTGAAAATTGTATAATTTATTTATAAAATTCGAAAATAAAATAAATACAAGCCTAAAATATATATTTAAATAAAATTTCCAAAAATAATAATCACCATTCAAAATTAAAAATATAAGGTCTAAGTTATAAAGTAATATTAAAATAATAATTTTACTCATAATAAAATTCGGAAATCATAATAAAATTTTCAGGAATTAATATTTTGCATTTTTCAAGTGCTAAGAAAACAAATGATGGAATACTCACATTTTATAAAATGCATGTAGTGTAATGCACATTTATTCACAAATCACATATATTCACACAATAATTGTGACATAATGGAAATAAATCCTAAGTAAAATATTAATAATAACAATAGAAGTTACCAGGTCGTCGCAAAGTATCTATGAGAAACTTGTCAATCATCGAGATGATTGGCTTTGGTTGTGTGACTTTTGGGAAACAGAAAAGTTTCAGGTATATATAATTTTTTCTTACTAAACAATTTCCATTATTATAGTACAATGCACCTTTGTTGAATAGTAATATTATTAATAATTTTTTATTTATTGTATTTGTAGAAAGTTTCAAAGACTCAGTCCAATAATAGGGCAAAATGAAAGCACAATCATAAATTGGGTACTAAATCTCTTGCAGCACATCAATATGAGAATGTAAGTTAATTCTTTTTTATATTTATAATTAAATATAGTCAAGTAGTGTATGAATTAATATTGAAACTTCTTTTGATAGAATTTGGATGATATTGATATGTATGGGTTGCGATCCATAATTCCAAAAATGGATGGGCTAATAATGAAGTTGAGAGTAACTATGTAAGTTGTAATTAAAATTTTAATTTATTTTAAAAAAATTTGGCTTATTTTATTATCTACTAAGGCTAAGTTTGATTGGTGAACTTTGAAAACCCCATTTAATCTTCAAAACCACATTTAGCCTATATTGAATATGTGTGAAAATCTTGTTTGGTATGTAAATGGTGGATTGCAGGTTTTAGATTCAAACTATTGTTACGGGTGTTTGTTTCCCCACAATGTAATTCATTTTTTCATTTTCCCTATGAACTTTACCAATTTACCCTTTACCTTGTACGACTGCACATGTGAAAAATCTTGTAAGCTAGATGCATTTAAATGGTGGGAAACGTCCATGCGAATCACTTACAACGCACCAATATTAACTGCCATCACATTTCCACAATAATTCTCTATTGTGAAACGACATAGTTAGTAATGGAGAGAATTATTATTATTATTATTATTATTATTATTATTATTATTATTATTATTATTATTATTATTATAGACAGAGAGAGACAGAGAGAGAGAGAGAGAGAGAGAGATGTATGCATGCAAAGCACTTGTAATGAAATTATTACTTAGGCATGCGCATATGACCATTCCACATAGCTCCAAAAGGAAGCGAATAAAATTTGATTAGATGGATTTACCTAGATCACTTAAATGATCAATCAAGTCACAAGAAAAATATCTAATTTAACAGACTGTCTGGCTCTTATCTACAAAAAAGTACAGAAAGAATATGCCAAAAGTGAATAATCAGTTCCAAATCGCCAACATATCTTCTTTTTTTCTGAAATGCTTGTTGTCTCATAGGCACTCCTCTACTCACACTACATATACCCCCAAAAGCCAAGCTCAAAAATACATCCTCAATTTTTATCACCTCCTCTACTCATACTACATATACCCCCAAAAGCCATGCTCAAAAATACATCCTCAATTTTTATCCCCTGATAACACATACACAGGAACTACACTATGTCATCCCCGGATCGTCGACGTGTTAGATATCGGGTGATTCTAAATTCTCACCTACGATTTACACCGTGTGAGGAACGTTTGCTAATCTTTTTAATGCATGATTTCGCCAATAATAATGATGTTCACCGGGGGGAAGTCATGGTGCAGGCTTGTGACTACGTGGCAAGGGAACTGTCATCTTAACTTAAGTTGTCGTTTTCTTTTCTAAAGATCCAAGTGAAGCTCATCCAACTCCGCCACCAATACTTAATGTTTAGAAAATTTCTGAAGTTACCAAGTGTATACTACGACCAAACGACCAATAATGCTACCGTTGATGATGAGTACACACGCTTTATAGACGATCAGGTGTACTATGACGTATTAAAGTTTATATTAATTTAACAGAAAATTTTTGTGAAGCATGTTGTACTAACAATAATTGTCTCCTCAATATTATTACATTGCATATCACACGAACACAAGTCGTATCAAAAGTTTCGCTAGAAGGACTCTATTGGTGGGACCAACTTCACTTTATGTTTTGAAAATGCAATATAGCTTTGGTGGGACTAGAACTACTAGAAAGTTATGTTGATCTAGTTATATATTCAAATTCATCAGAGGACTAAACCAAAATTGTGAGGGTAGGCATGGTTGGAATTAAGAAAAAAATGCAAGCGTTGTTAAGCTAGTTTGCATGTTATGAATTTGAAGAAAAAGTCAGTGTATTGTGTTTTTACCTCCTAGTTACTTGAAGTTTTGTAATACACTGATTTGGTTAAAAATTCATGACCACAGTCCTCCATTATAGGAGTAAATTTGTTTTTTAAATGGTATTGAAGATGGGTATTTTAATTTAGCTGAGATCATTACAATAGCACAAATGAACTTCAATGCGAACAAATAGCTTGACACTTCAAGTATTCTTTTATATTAATAGAACAAAGAAGACCAAAGTCAAAAATTAATCCATGCAAAACTGAATAACAAAATAGCACTAAGCATTCAAAATAATATAACAAATCACATCATACTTCCATATATAAATATCCATATTAATAAGACACATTACAGGTCACGCCTTCACAATACTCCATACAAAAAAAAATAGCAATCCATAATAGCTAGAGCATCATTAAGTAGTTTAAGTGCTAAACTGTATGGGAGTAGTACTTAAGCCAATTTACAAAATAATCCTAACAAGCTCTTGCAAGAGCTTTCAAGTCCAAAAGCAACGTTTCTTCATAGACAAAAGACAACAGTACTAGATTAAAATTACATCATTTGCGAGAACAGCTATTCTTCAACAACATTAGGGATGTACTCAGTTCTTACCGAGTCTGGTATTCCCCAGAAGGCAAGTAAGTCAGAGTCGTTGATAAGATAGCGAGTGGCTTTGAGTTGCTCCTTTGCAGTTAACTGATCCAGATTCGATATTGGCTCAAACAAAGCAGTCTTGAAAGAATCAATGTGTGGCTAGACAAACAGCATTCCCGGGCTAGACTTGTTCATTTTACCAGCCAAATCGCCCAACACGACAGTAGCTTTGTCGATCCATCAAAAATCCTATTTGAGCTTTTGATGCAGATTCCTTGCGCTTCCGTTTGCTTTTTGAGGACCCTTTGGATTTAGAACCGCCAGTTAGTGGTGGAATCTCAGAAGTGTTCTCTGGTGTGCCAAAATTGTAAATTGGTTCTACAGGCGTAGAAGATTTTTAGGAATGGTCAATGTGAATTAATTCCTGAATGACACCAACTTTGTAACCTCTGGATTTGCCTAAACATCACAAACAATTACTATATCGAATTAGGACAGGTTAATTATATTAAAAAAATTGTAAGAACAATAGCAAGAAAAATAAATGAGTTAGCATAGAGTTCATATCAATGGAAAAACCTCCAAACACATAATTAACTCAAATGTCAGAGATATTTGCATGGCATACCACTATATATGCATCCCACATTTTGTCTTTAGCAATGATCATGTTGTTCTGAGCATCCCAAAATGTGCCAGCCCCTCCAGATACACGGAGGATTCCAGTAATAAGTGACAAGTTCTTCTTCCACTTGCAATTTAGATTTTATATGTCCGCTCTTGCAACCCACAACCTAGGATTTTTTCTGCTAGAATAGCCTCTAACTTTGTCATATAATCCCCCCTAAATGATCCGTTCATCTTCCACCCATGTGCCCAGATGCTTTCCAAAGCACACAGTAGTGTCTCTTCTTTTATTAGTGTCCAGAAATATCTAGGG
The DNA here is from genome assembly GCA_026212405.1 of Petrea volubilis. Lineage (NCBI taxonomy): Eukaryota > Viridiplantae > Streptophyta > Magnoliopsida > Lamiales > Verbenaceae > Petrea > Petrea volubilis. The sequence continues at coordinate 14,091,279 of CM047876.1, read as the reverse complement.
TTATTCGTACCTTTCCTAGCCTGCGAAGACCCATGTGGTGTCACGGCCCGAAAAAATATACAATACTATATGAAGGTTCATAAATAGCATGTTTAGTACAAAATACGACGGTTTTCATGGTACATCATAATTAGTCCCTATCAAGTCTAAGTAAAAGCTTCGTAGTACTCATCAGTTCCGCTCTCTTGATGATTCGGTTCAAGTTGATCTAAAATCAGCATGTGAAACATGGTCAACAAACACGTTGAGTAGAACTATTACTCAATCTCATAAGGTGCAGATGTGTTAAAATTGCACATAAACACTTAAAATCACATAACACTTCCTGTTCGTCACATATAGTGTTGTAATACCTTATAACTCCCACCACGATCAAATAATCCAACCGAGTCACTCTGCGATTCCACCAATCCCAACTGAGTCACACCAGTGGTCGTAACTCGGGTATATGCCGAAGACTACGACCTACTCTCATATGGAACACTTCGTCTATATGAGGAGGGATTAGGACACTACTAGAAAAGGTGGAATTAGCCACGGATTTGGTAAAAAAATCCGTGGCCAAAAAAATTAGCCATGGATTAACCACATAAAAAATCCATGGCTAAAAGTGGCCTGGCCTTAGCCACGGCTTAACCATGGCCTTCAACCACGGTCCATCCGTGGCCAAATTTGGCCACTTAATCGTTAAAATGCCTAGCCGTGGCTATCGTAAAAAAAAAAAAAAAGGACAAAACTAGACCTTAACCTGCAGCAACACTACCCGCGCCCACACCCAGACCTAAACCCGTGCTCCCCAAGCGCTTTTTTTTGTGTTCAAGGAGAGTCGAACACGGGACATCATGGTTGTAATTAGAGCATGTAACCATTACGCCAAAGGAACTCCTTGGTTATTTAATGGTTTTTTTTTATATTTAAACTATCGTTATGCAATATTTTTAATTTAAATTATCTAATAAATTTCATTAGTTTTTATCAATTTTTGTAATTTAATTTTAGTAATTTTTATAATTTATTAACCAATTATTTTTTTAAATTAAAAACATTTATCATTAACTTTATCCTTCAATATTCAACTTTTCTTTTTATGGCAAATATTTAATAAATTAAAATATCAAAAACAAAAATTATGACAAAAATATATTTAGATAATTTATATTTAGATAATAGCAATTTTAATTCAGGATCATTTGCCAACATCTTCATATATATATGGTATTGTATATTTTTCTAGTATATATATCATATATATATATCAATATATGTATCTATTTTATATATGTCCAAGTATACATATATCAGTCTATATATATATATATATATCAATATATATAGATAATTTATATTTAGATAATTAATATATCAAAGATAAAAATTATACCAAAAATTTATCTGTGGTGCAAAAGCTAAAAAAAAACAAAAAAAAAATTCAGGAAAAATTGAACAAGTAATTTATTAATTATAAAAAATATATAAATTAATAGAAAAAACAAAAATTATCACAAAATATATTTAGATAATTTATATTTAGAATTTCTCATAATTTATATTAGTTAAGTATAGCAAAAACCAATTCTTCAACTAAAAATTAAAGTGATGTAATAGTTTGATACTCTAATTTCAACCAAGAGATCAAGAGTTCGAACCACATCAAATTCAAAAAAAAAAATTTATTCTGTAGCTAACAATGAGCCACGGTCCGTGGCTAGACCGTGGCTAATACAGATTGGTGGCCTAGTAATTTTATATTGAAATATTGTCAATTATCAACAAAAATTATACGTTGTTGAATTATTGATAAAACTATAATATAAGTTATGACAATTGATGAATTATATAAACTTTCAAAACCAGACAATCAACATGTATATATAAACAATTGACCATAAACGCTGAAATGGACTGATTTGGAGTATATTTATAAATTTATATATGTAGTATAATCCAACATATTATGATGTTATAATAAAATGGTAAATTAATAATTATGAAAGTTAAGTTTTGTACTAACTCAATAAAACATTATAATATCGTCAAATAATTGAAACGATCATTCGTCATTCGAATTGATATAGATCAGCACACAATCGTAACATTCAATTATATATCAATTTAAAAGATTTATCTGAGTAATAATATGAAATTAAATGGGGGTTATTATTTGTTCCGTATAATACAACACTTAAGAAAATAGATTAACACGTCTCTTCAAAGAACATATTAAATTGAGCATGAATAAAATAATTAAACAGAAACATAATTAAATAAACACAGGTTAGCCAAGGCCAGGCTGTGGCTAAATAAAAAAAAAAAAAAAAATAGCCACGGCTAATCCGTGGCCATTAGCCATGGCCTGGCCGTGGCTAAATCTTCTTTTAATAAAAAATAATAAAATAAAATATACTAAATTTTAGCTACAAATTAGCTACGGAAAGGCCATGGCTATTCTGTGGTTGAATTCAATTTTTCTAGTAGTGGGAGATGGAGGGATGGAACACTTAATACCGGCATCTCCAATAGCATGTCCCGGCGGAACTCAACCACATCCATTCCAGATATATTTCGGGTCCTCTCATAAGTGAGAAATAATTTTCTTGTAACACGGATCTTAAGGAGCTTCATTAAAGTATAAATAAACATATTATGTGCATGCATGTACCTTTACGAAAGCATAATAGCATGAAAACAATTATCATGATATTTTCATGCATAACAAATAATTTGAGGCACAAATTCCTTAAAATGTGAACATAGGCAATTACTTGGTATTTCATCATTATTTGGTAAACCCAAGTTAAAGCCTTTTTTATGAAAATAATTTAAGATTATTTTGTTTAAACTAATTATGAGAAAGGTAATAATTCTATCTTTTCAAATGTTTTTATAAGATGGAGGTAGTAGTGTTGGAGGTAGGAAAGTGGGATTTTAGAGAGAAATTTGAGAGTGTAGTGTGTGTGTGTGTGCCGGTTTTGTGTGTGTCTTTGTGTGGGCATTGTGAACAACCCCTTCCCCCTATTTATAGTGTAGTGATCAAGAAACAAAATTATTATATAATAAGGTCTTTTCCATAATTAATGCATGATCTAACTAGGATATGTTCATTAAATGAAATTATCCTGCTCACTACTCTAATTGTGTTGAGGTGGATGTCTAAAAATGACGACTCAAACTTTAAATTTGTAAGAATGCTCCAAGTATAGGATTTTCTAGATTCAGCAAATAAATGTAGGAAGATTTTTTGTAGGAAAATATCTAAGATATTATTTAGGTAATACATAAATGTATATATATACACATTTTCGTACATATATATATATGTACTTAACTGCCTAAAATGTAATTATATAAATATATACATATGTTTCTAGGTATCTATATACATATAGATATGAAAATATGGATTATAATTGATATATATATCTAGATTACATATATCAAAATTACATGAGATTACATGATCAATTGCATGATATATCTAGATTACATATATCAAGTTTACATTATCAATTGCATGATCAATTATAATCCATATTTTCATATCTATATGTATATAGATACCTAGAAACATATGTATATATTTATATAATTACACTTTAGGCAGTTAAGTACATTATATATATATATATTCTCGTATATGTGTGTGTGTGTGTGTGTGTTAAAAATAAAATTTGTTTGCGCATATGTGTGTGTATATATATATATATCTTGAATATAATTTGTATCTTTATATATATAAAAGGAAATATCTACAAGAAATTATAATTGAAAAGGGAATATTAGTTTTAGTCAATTATTAAATATATCTTGGTGCAAGAGGTTAATGCACATTTCTCTAATAATAATATTAGGGATTAAAGATTCCAAGTATCCATTTTTATCAACATTAATGTTATGAAAGTGGCATAAAATGGTTAGGTTAATATAATGGAAGAAGTAATTAAATATATAACTATATATATATTTTTGGATATTATAAAATAAAATAATATAATTATTTTATATTGTAGAATAATCTTATAATGTTGAAAATAAGTATGTATATATTTTTGAAAATAATGATAAAATAGGGTTAAATTTCGAGAATAGTATTGATGATATGATATTATTATAAATATACTAGAGTTTAAATAATACTCATAATAATAATAATAATAATAATGATGATGATGATGATAGTGATGATGATGATAAGAATAATAGTAATATGTTAATAATTATGGAGTAAAGAAATAATCACATTGCTAAAAGGGCACGTGGTATAATTACACATTTAATCATGAAATCCCATAAATTTACATAATAATTATCACATAATTCATAATGTCTAGTTTAGAGAATGAAATTTTTACCGGGTCGTTACATGTGATGAACTAGCTGAGAACTCCATTTAACCTCTGTCATTATCATAGTTTGAATTGAACTCATTAGTAAAAAGTTATTCACTAAAAGTAGGCGCGTCTCGTGAAGAAAAAGTTCATGTAAATTTTGATAGTTCATCGTGAGTCAAGTGAATTATGAACATGCAAAATGAACATTACACAATAAACTATAAATAATAGATTAACATGTTGCATATAGTCAACATTTAGATACATCAATCCAAAATCTTACTAAAAATTGCCAACAGAAGGACCTAAGGCAACCAAAATACAAATACATTATATAATTGTTTAACAATCCCTATCAAACCAAGACTAATGCACATTCATAACTGAGCATGTCAAAATTTTAGCATACTCCATTTTAATGGCTATTAGAGACCATATCTTTAATTTGTTACACATTTTTTGCTTGCATAGTGAAGGAGCATTCTTCACCATTGGTGTGTCAATTCCCCCCTCTATAATCTTTATACATCTGTTTGGCAAGAGTTTCCACAAATGAGGGTATGTTCTATGGTTGTAATGTAATCATTCTATCCTCCATTGTTGATCTCTTTGTTCTCATCATCATCTAGCTCGATTGGGTCAACCTCCATTTCTGAGCGTATAAAATAGTGCAAGCTAAAATAATCCAATTTTGCACTTTCAAGGGGTAGAATGTGGTGCTTCGTAAGCATGCCCATCTTTTCTTCAAGATACTGAAAGCCTTTTCTATCACATTAGGCGCTCAGGCATGTTTGAGGTTGAAATATTCATACTTGTTTTGCAGGGCACGTCTTCCTTGTTGCCGCTCATTCAAATGGTAACGAGTGCCCTGATATGGTGCAAGAAAACCCTTTGCATTTGTATACCCACAATCACACATGTAATATGTACTTGCAATCCCATTTTTTAAGTTGAGTTACAAACTAAGAGTAAGACAAAATTGAGGACTAACATACTAAAATTTATTAATAAAACATATATCCAAACTAAAATTTTAAATTAATGGACTATAAAATAATCAGTCCCCATTCAAGACCCTCAATCCATCGGCTTTAGAGAGAGTTGCACATAGAACCCTACTGTTGGTAGTGGAACCCTCCCACCAGGCTAAAACATAAATGAAATTTAAATCGGGGTTGCAAACTCCTAATCTGTTAACTGCAATGTCACCCTTTCATGACCGAAATCTTTGTTGATCGTATTATGGCACATGCACGTCGATGTAATAATACCAAAAAGAAAAAAAAATAATAATTGACAAAAGACAATAATAATACCAAATCAATGCAGCATTAAAAAAATAGCAAGTATATGATATTTGTATTACATAGCTAGTTAAATTATATGCCTTGAAACACTTCCAAGTTTTGTTTGTGCATGTATTATCAATTCGAATAGGCTCAATCAAGAATAAATGACTAATCTTTATCACTACCTTTAATGTTACTTTGAAGTATTTGCTGATATGTGTCCACTCCTCTTAAAGTCCTTTATTACAACACGATTTTTTTTTGTGATGGGCAAATACTGACAAGAATATAGCTACCTTCTCCAGGATTGAAACAAATTTTTTTGTACGCAACCTCCCTACATGCTCCAATAAGTATACCAATCGAGCGAATGCATTGCAATACATCCTTAAACTATCAATGCACATTTGATCATCAAAATGAACCAATTCCTGCAAGTGTTTTTACTAGTCTGGCATTTTACTAATAATACTCCATCTCCTATGGGCTGACTCAAACCGGCAATGGGACTCCCCCGCATGGGACAAGTATTCAAAAGATATAATGAAGAATGTGCCAGTGGGTTGAAAGAAGAACAAATATAGCCAACATAAAAACATAAATTGAAGATAGCAATCCAAAGCTACTGCTAAAAATTTTACAGGCTCAATAACAGAATTAAAAAAAAGAAAAACCAAGTCTATTAGAATGTTGACACTAAAGCATGTCATTGATCAATAAATTAATAACATATCATCTACCTCATTGTTAACAAATGAACAATGAGCTGTCTCCTTTTTTTTTTCTATGGTTGTAAAGAGATGTACCATTTCAAATGACAAAAGTGAAATTTACATCATCCCGGTTATATCACAATCTAGCAGCCAAGCACAATACCCAAGTATGTGAAATAATAGAAGATGATTGTAACGATGCGTCTAAATAATCATCATCATCATACAAAACCAGGAGAAGATAACTACACAAATATAACTTGAGAACAAGAAAATCCCACAAAAACACGCACATACGCGCATAATTTAAACATACACAACACATTTTATATTAAGTAATGGAGAAAATAGATCTCCACCGTGGTCAGCGACGATTACTCAAACAGGGATTTCATATTAAATCAAAAAATTACCTTACTTGTTTTTTGGATTCGAGCAGCACTTTGCTCAATCTAGATGATGGCGGAGGAAGGCGATACACTAGTATGTTTATGACCGGGCTCCTGAAAATCTCGACAATATGGAATCAGACTTCTAAAGGCACCAACAGAGAGAACTCACCCATTCAACACCGAATCTTTGCTTCTGCTGTCTTTTTTGGTAACTAGGGTAAATAAAAATAAGAGGACCTTAAAGAGGGCGAATTTGTGATACCCTGACCCTTTTATGAGACGTATTACTATTATTATTATTATTATTGTTGTTGTTGTTGTTGTTGTTGTTGTTGTTGCTTTGCTGTTGTTGTTGTGGTGGTTGTCATTATTATTATTATTAGTCGATCATATTAGGACTAAGATTATTATTGGGCAAATCCTATTAGGCCTATGACTATTGGACTAATCCTATTAGGGCTAGGAATCCTTCTCGACACAACTCCTATAGTGTATATCAAATTAGGAATAATCATTATATTTAATTGGAGATTTTGGGCTAAATACTAACAACATATATATATGCATTAGAATTATAGATGAGAGTGAGTAGTCGAGAGGGGGAGAGAGCAATAGCAGAAGTCGTGACCTTTATCAAACCATAGGGGTTGCGAGATTGAAATTGTTGTTGTGATCATTCGAATCAGAAATCATTAACAATTGTAAGTTGTTGACAATTTATATATCATATTCTATTCATCCTGCATATTCAAGAATTGAGCCTAGAACATCATGAGAAGTAAGCATTCTGACATCACCATGCAATAATTTTCAATTCATGGCCTAACATTATTTGATCATTAATACGAAAATTCCTACAGCAACAATTCATAAGTAGTTGTGCAATATTATTCTTTTCAAAATTTGTGCATTAAATGAATTGGTCCATGAGATATGAATATATATAGGTTAGTTATAGATCTTGATCGTTACTGTTCCATGAGATATGAATATATATAGGTTAATTATAATCTAGATCTTGATTTTTATAGTAGTCCTATAATACGATGTTAATTTTAGGAATTATCCCAATTTGCTTAGTACCCAATCCGTGAAGTCCTGAATATCGTAGAAACCCGAGTAGATTATGTTAAGTGGTTTCTTCCCTCTATTTATTTTACAAAAATACATTTTCTTAAATTTATAAATTCGTTAAAAAAGTTATTTCGTATATAAAAAGTGGATTTGAGTATGTTATTTTGCGAATTTTTTATATGAAAAGCTAAAATTATTTTTCGACGTGCTATATGTGTATATATGAACATACTCTGGGCACTTGGAATTATATTGGTAGGAATGAGTTCCGAAATTTTTGACCATGCAACGGGGTACAGTAGCAATCTCCGAACCCACTTAACAAGTTTATAGTTAAGGTCCTCCTATGGGGTAATAATAGTACTGTCCGAACCCACTTAACGGGGTTGTAGTTAAGGCCTCATACAAGTAATAATAGTAGTGTCCGAACCCACCTAAAGGGGTTATATTTAGGGCTTGATCAAGTTGGCCAATAGAAATTCCAAGTATTCACTAGTATGGATATGTTAATGAATGTGTTTGATTCTATTATGTTATCTGTTCTGCTAGTTGAGAGTGTAACACCTTGATTTTGAAATTTGTCTATTTTACGAGTACAATTTTCATGTTATATATGTATGTAACTTACTCAAATCCGATAGAGGGTCAAGAAATCCCTTACTGGGCGACTGCACTCACGCCACTAATAACATTTTGCAGAGGATAGTATCGAGAAAGGTGACAAGGAACAATTTTGGGGTTGGTGATTGGATTGAAGGAGTCTTTACTTGGAGAATTTAGTGATTGCTATTTAGTTTTGATGTTTTATTTTATGGCACTATTTATTAAGACAATTATAGATTAGTTTCTGTTTATGTTTTTTGAATTCGAGATGTAATAGTTAGGATTATTATCTTTTCTGTTGTGATGTCCAACTAAGGTTTTTCATAAATATTTTATGGTTTTAGTATTTTTGATTTTCATGGCTTCGTGTCTTCAAGTCCATTCGGGCTAAGGGGCATCGTCGTGTTACATCTCGGATCAGGGGTGTGATAGAATTTGATATTGCAATTCAAAAAGTAAGGGGCACAAAGGTAATTGAAAATCATCACCAAAATTAGTGGTGGGATCCACCACTTAAAAACACCCCCCTACTTGCGAATAAATTAGGCACTACTATCAATTTTAATTGCGGGTCAGACACTATTAGTTCATGATTGGCCACTGCAAAAGTCATGTTCCATACAAGATTTTTGACCACGCTAATTCCACTAGTAAATACCACTAAATGCAATCAAACATGGACTAAGAGTATGTAAATGTTTTATAATGAAAGTAAATACACTATTCATATATGTATACATTTATTTTTGTAATAGGCTCAAATGATAGAAAAGAGAGGACAACAACAAGCTTTACCAGATGGTGAACCTTGCACGAGTGTAGAAGATATTTACATGAATGTGCTCGGAGAAAATTCTTTTTACGTACGCCAAAATCAAAAGGTCCTGCTCAAAAAAGAGTAAATCCTAATGTTGCTTCAGATTCTGAAACGACTGTTAATCAAATACGATTGGAAGAGGAATTATCAAGTGTGAAAGTAGAGTTGGCTGATACAACTGCCGAGTTAGCTCTCCAAAAGACTGCAATTGAGTCCTTAGTTAGATGTGCTGAGAAATTCACTGGCCAAACCTTTTCTAAAATTAATCTTTCTGAGTGGTAAGTGAACTTTATACTTGAATTTTATTCAAAAAACATATTTTTAGCATATGTTAAGACAGAGTTTGTTGTACATATTAATTAATCTATAAACCTAATTATTAATATCACTATAGTTATACTTTTATCTATAGAAAATAATATGCACTTGAGTTCTTTCACTCTTTTTACTTTTGTGTTTTTGTTATTTCTACAGATTCAACAATGCAAGATAGGATTTGAGGCATATTTTGATTAAAGAAATACAGTATTACTACATGATTGTTTGTTAAAGTTCAACAGTTTTTAATTTAGTAGTATGTTTATTTAAGGACAATAATGATTCTTTCTTAGTTTTTGTTTGTTTTTGAACCGACTCATAGAGGTTGTTGCCATTAATTGATTCGAAACTATCCTTATACCGTCCTTTTCTTACTTCTCTTCTCTTAAAAGAAAATTTGGTTCTACCATATGTTTTGCCTCACATGTGTACATTTCTTTTGGATGAATATTAAATAATGAATATCAGAAAAAAAAAAAAAGTATAACAAAAAATTATGATTTAGTTGTGCATTGTATATCAACAAATATCTATACTTGCAATTCGCACAAACTATTATAGTTCTCAAATAAATATACGTCAAAAAGATAAATTTAATACTTAAATATAGGTTAAATTACTCGAAGTCCCTAAAATTTAATTTTAATATCCAAAAAGCCCACGAGCTTACTTGATTCAAAAAATTTATTCCAATAACTTTTAACCCATTTTCGAACAAAATTATCCTCGATTTTTTATTTGTTTTTTTTTTTCACATTTGATTATCTGTTAGTTTTATTTACCTATACTAATTTACATGTGGAAGAATAATCTTTCATTAAAATTAATTTATGAAGATTTCAATGAAAGATGAAATCATCTCAATTATAATTTATATATTTGACAATTTTAAGAAATATTTTTCATAATTTGTATGTCTTAAATAAAAATAATTTAAAAACTTAGATTTATTAAAATAATGATTGATATGAATCTATTTAAAGGTAATAACAAAAATTCTAATGCAAAATTCATTCATTGATATTTTGAATGTAAGATGTTAATGGTATTGTATCAAAAAGTTTATTGTTTGGCTTTTTTAAATAAAATTTAATATTTTTAATTTTTAGGATTGAAAGCTATTTCATCAAATTTTCAGATACAAAAGATTATTTTAAGGGTTTTTAATATTTTCCCTAAGAAAATTATCCACATAGTTCTATTATTTTCTAAAAATAAAGTATATAATGAAATTTAAATGTTATTTAAATTAAAATATACTTTAATCAATTGATATAATTGTAAATGTATTATTTGGGACATTTTGCATTGACCTTTAAACTAATTAACCACTACAATCTTAATTGAAAGGATTTTTTTTTGTTTTTTTTCAAATAATTGGTGACAAAATTCATTTTGTTACTATGGGCATTCTATTTGGCAACCACATAAAATTAGTTGTTGTAGTTACGTTTTTAGCAAGCACATAAAGATGGTGGCTTTAGTTGTATTTTTAGCGACCATATTAGTTGGTTGCTATGTGTGTGTGTGTGTGTGTGTGTGTTTGTGTATTTAGCAACCAATTAAGTGGTTGGTGATGATTGATATAAATGACTTATAGCTACCACTTAATATTTGATCGTTAAATTGATCACAATAACAGTTTATCTATAGGGACTAATATAATTGTTGCTAAAAAATCAAACTTTGGTTACTATATTATACGCTCTGACTTGTTAGATTGTAGTAACCATATATAACTACAAAAAATTGATTGGTAGCTAAAGAATATATATGCAATTTAGTTCTAGCAACCAAATGACTATTGGTCACCACATGTATACATTTAGCAACCATTTTATTGTCGTTGCTGAAAATTTGGTGGCTAAAACCAACTTTTCTTGTAGTGTAATGAAATGCTAAATTATTCTATACTTAGTGCAGGCTCTACGCTAGAATAAAAGTAAAGAAATATCATATTTGAAAACAAACGAAAATGCAAGACCAATTTTAGGAAATCACAATGGGTGGGAATAGAAATGAACAAAAATTAAATTGTGGTCTTGAAAATCAAATTTCTCGTAAAAGATACCATTCAGTTTGATTCAAAAGTTCCAACAGTTGCCATCACGCTCGAGCACAATCACAAAAACTTTCCAATGTCGACTTCCTAGGCATAAACTAATTGCTCGATTTGATTGGTTGGTAAGCATTCGATAAAGTAATTGGCATATATATATATATATAAATATATATATATGAAAGACATGGACAACATTCGTCCTAATATTCCAATTGCATTAGCCTTCCAACACTATATACGGTTTGTCACAAAAGACTTGTATTAATTTTTTTGTTCCTTGGGTATAGATTTTACATCTCATCAGTAATGGTAACCTTATTTATGAAGCCAAGCAATTAGTAAACAACAAACCCAACTAAATTGGACCTAAACGGGGTCAATAGTTGGATTTCAGATGAGGTCAGTTGTTTCACTTTTCATTCCATAGATTTTATTAAGTTGGAGGTATGGCGCATAGTAATTATGGATATTTATTTTGTGCACTTATTATTTATTCACGTAGTGAATCAAAATGCAATAATTGAAAAAATAACAGATGATTTTGCAAACACTAGCCCTCAACCGCACGAATGCTTATTTTACATATGCAGTCGCGTTGGTCAGTTATTTACAGCTAAAACTTAACTCAGTCTAATTATCTAATGACTAATACTGAAAATAAGGGAGAAATTAAGGAGGGAAGAAAAGAAGTTTGTTAAAAAAAAAAAAAGGAAAACAAAAAAACACTAAAATCTCATTTTGAGGATTTGAGTATTAAGATTGTTAATGCAAAAATAAGTATATACATAATGTAACATGAATACATTGTTGAATGGGTAAATGAGTTTTTTTTTTTTCTTTCTTGCCTTTTGTTCATACTTGATTTGCCTATAGATATTATATTAACACACGTTCGATAAAATTCACTATGCTCATGGATCCTGAAGCTCTCAGTTACATCACTGAATTAGTCTTAATAATTTACTAAATTTCTTACATTGACAATAGTACATTTTAAAACCATTGTCTAGGTTTATTTCCCGTGTTCCTATCATAATTCCCTTGTTTAAATCGAACTTAATCATAATGTTGTAACAAACTTAAACATTTGAAACGTGACAACCGTGTATAAAGTAAATAATGAAGATAATAAAGTTGTCCTATAATAATAATAATTAAAACAAGAGAGAGAATTGTAATCGAATTTTTTTTTTTTTTTTGCTACAATCAACCCGGGGACACTCTATAAATGTCAATCGAAACGCCACACACACATCCAAAGGAGAAAGGGAGAGGGCAAAACGATTCAATCCTAGAACTTCAATAGTGCCAATTTGAATTGCCCACCAATGGACTATACAGTATACCCCAATGACGATTGTAAGCGATATTTGTTTCAATAAGAGCAGTCCTTTTAAAATTAAAGCATATAAACTAACATTTGAATCTTAATGAAGTATGGATGACATATTAAACCCTTATTAAGAATTTAAGGGTATTTAATCATTTTAAATGTATTTTCCCTAATTAGACGTACACTAAATGTTTTATATAATATATATCGCTTTCAAATAAGGTAGGCGTTAATTTCTGAATCCACCACTCAAACAAATATATGGAGGATTTTAGTAATGAAAAATTGCACTACACAAATATTTCGTCCAAAAATGACCAAGTCCGTGTGTTATTTTCGAGTGGACATTACAAATGAGCTCATATGGACCGCTAGTTATGTACGTGTATCACCCCATTGAGAGCTTGAGTTATAAATGTCTAGTAGAAATTATGAGTACTATAAATACGTATGATAAATTAAAGTTGAATCGCATATACGTCACATGAATGTTGTATTGGCCACCATATAATACGTCACTTTGACGTTTCATTTATTATTATTATTATTATTTTCTGAACTTACTTTTTCAAAAACTTGACATTACATGATGCTGATAAATAATTAAGTAATCTTTGATTGGCTTTTGAATTACAAACATTAAATCCACAGTGTAGATTGGTAAATAAACCATTAAATGAAACTATACTAATTGAAACTAATTTTAGTAAGTCCAATATTACCACAAGAAGATCTATTAAATGGGAAGAAATAAATTTTCCTGAAAATTGGGTAATGCAAAGAGGTGTTCTAGCCCAACCTAATATCCAAAACTATCCCACAGATGTTAGGCAAACTCCAAAAGGAATTGTTAAAATACAATTTAGTGATAATAAAACATTAATAACACCTATGACACTTGGATCTGGCTTAGGACGATCCCAATCTTTTTATTCCCATGTATTACCAATTGATTATACTGTTAGATCTCCATCTAGCGCATCTACCTCTCAGATAAGCGAACCAACTTGAAAATCAGTTAGTGAAGAATCTAGACATGATAGATTTGAAAGTTCACAACAAGAAAAACGCGGGATCCCGACGGAACTATTCCGGGGGAATATTCCACAGGAGTAAAACCGGGAAAATTTCGGTGGAACAGGTGAAAAGTTAAATCCGGCGGATGTGGTATTTCAATTTTTATTTTTAAATTTTATTCAAACCAGGGGAAATCTGGGGGAAAATTTCCCCCAGTTATTTGTTTGAATTTTTTTAATTAAAAACTGTGGGAAAATCGAGGAAAGTTTCCTTCGATTTTTTTTCTTGAATTTTTATTAATAAAAAACCGTGGCTATTTCACCCGAATTTTTTTTCCGGATTTTTTTCAAAACAACCTGGGGAAATTTCCCCCGATTTTGTTTTTTTGGATTTTTTTTCATAAAAAATCGGGGGATAGTGCCCCAAATATGGGAAGGATTGTGCGCCTAATGGGCTTCAAAGAAATTCAAGAAACAAAGCGAACAAAATAGAAAGAATAGGGAAGTAGGTGGTGGACCATGTTACAGTGGCGGGGCGAAGTTGCTGGCAACGAAAAAGCTTGAGATGGGATGTTATTTATTATTAATATTAGGGTTAATTACATCTACACCCCCCACGAGTTTACGAAATTCCCACCAATAGTCCTCTTAGATGAAAAATTACACTTATACGCCCTTTAAAATATTAAAATTACAGATGCACCCCCTTCCGATAGGGTTTCGGCGAAAAAGTGATGATGTCAGCCAAAAATTTATGTGATCTGACTATTTTACCCTTGGTAATTTTGCAAACTTAGAAGGGGGTTGCATGTAATTTTTAAAGTAGAGAGGGGGTGTGTGTAATTTTTTATGAAAGTAATTAACCGTAACATTTTCAAAATTTGGCTATTGAAAATTTAAAAATGAATGTTTATGACTGTTTTTTGACTATTAAAGTTCCTCCTCTCTCTCTCTGTCTCCAGCCCCCCCCCCCCTATATATATATATATGCATTATTACTACTTTATTTGACATATATTTAGTTTAGATTACACACATGTGGCTTATTCTAGTTATTCTTTCTAATGTATAGGGTTGAAATACAAGAGCAAAAAAAATCAATTTGGCTTGCAACGGAGCATTATGATAGCGAATATGAACGACAATCGTGGTAAATATGGTATTATTATTACTCAACTCATGGTACCATCATTGATGTCTACCCTACTTGAATGAAAAAAAAGAGCCTTCACATGGTGCCACGCGAATGAATAACGCCGTAACATATACTTGTTGAGAAACTCTAGCTAAATATGTTTATGTGGGGGCAAAATATGTGGCACTTAACATCATATTATTTACTATTTATCTACTTTGTCATATTGTTAAGTCTAATGCTAACTAATTAGTATTATTATTATACGCTTTAATTTGTTGAAAAATATTGTATCCTTCCTATTTTCATATGTTGTCAATGATATTTTATTTTTCTTATTTCCATATACTTATTTCCATATAGCTCTTGTAACCTGAAATATATTTTGTATGTATTATGTAATAGAGTTTTGCCAAAAGAGGTGTGTAAAAAATCAAGCCTTTTTTTAATATCCAAGTCTAACCATACATTCACAATTGAAAGCAATACACATAAAATAACTTCCCAAAGTTATATGAAAATATGAAAGATACTATATTATTGACAAAAAAGGGTACAATAATACTGATTAGTAAATAGCAAGCAATATGAGTTTAAACGTCATAAGCTTTGGCACAATCTTGCCCCCATAAGTATCTTTGGGTAGAGCTTCTTAACAAGCATATGTTACGGCCTCATTTATTCATGTGGCACCATTTGAAGCCTCTTCGTCTTCATACAAGTAGGGAAGGCCATGAGTTGGACAATAATACTACAATCACCACGACTTTCATTCGTATCCGCTATCACAATGCTTGTTTTCAAGTCGAATTGATTTTTGTTTTTTTGTTTTTTTTTGGAATCTATCCTTATTGTATTTCAACATAAGACATAGGGTTGCATTTGGTAGTTGTATAGGATTGTGTGTGATAGTAAAATCATTAGATAAATATGCTATAAGTTTGATATCAATCAATTGCATTAATATATTTGGTTGTAAGTATTATTTCATGATATATCCTTCAAATTATGTTTGGTAGTATTCTTTTTTCCATATGAATTTGAAGCAAATCACGAAAAACTTTTTAATTTAAGCCACATCATATATATTTAAGTGTAATACAATAAATTACAACTTTATCAACTCAATCCAAATCAAGTGGATCACACATCCCATCCCCATAGTGGGATGGACTATCCCATAAATGGATGGATAAGAAACTGGACCTATGCTTTATAAAGGGCTAAAAAAAAAACTACCAAATATAATTATAGGTGGGATACACATATAATCCCATACATAAACCCATACCAAACGTGACCTATAAGAATAGCTAGGAAAAAGAAAAAACATGTGTATATACTTTAAACTAAATTCATATCAAATGAAGTTGTAATAGTGTGATATATATATATAGATAGATAGAGAGAGAGAGAGAGAGAGAGGAGCAACTTTAATAGTCAAACAACAGTCATAAACGTTCATTTTTAAATTTTCAACAGTCAAATTTTGAAAATGTAACGGTTAATTACTTTCATAAAAAATTACACACACACCCCCTCTCTACTTTAAAAATTATTAATAATAATAATAATAATAATAATAATAATAATAATAATAATAGTAGTAGTAGTAGTAGTAGTAGTAGTAATAATAATTATTATTATTATTATTATTATTATCATTATTATTAACACAATTTTATTTTTTCGATTATTCAGGAAGTCGAGTGTAAATGTGATGTTGGGTATGATGAGGTAATTAAAAAGTATTACACGAGAGCACCTAGACCTGATGAGGTTGTTGAGGGAGACGACGACGAAGGGAGCACGACCAATAACGTAATTTGGCTAAATCAAAATGCTAAACAAGTTCACGTACATATTCAATTTGTTAATTTACATGTATACTTAATTAATTATACAAACTTAAATTAATTAACATAAACATTTAATATAATTTATTTTCTTTCATGTAGGAGAACTACCAACAGTTGTTGTAAGACCAGGAACAATCAATGCTAGCAGATTTGAGGAAAGAAGCTGCATAGCAGTCCAAACACAAGCTGTTTATACAGGCAGTCGGACCACCAAACTAGAAAGGGCCACCAGATCGGGATGAACTTCATTCCTTGGGAAAGGAGGGAGCAGCACTCATACGGATTTACCTCATCACGTAGTGGTCATTCTACTTCCGGAGGAGATGTACAAATGCGGTTGTTGCAGCTCATAGATGATCTTAACAATTATATATCAACTCAAAAAAAAGAGATCACTCACTTGAAGACACAGAGTGATACAATGATGTCAATCATGCAACAATTGTACACTGGACTTACAGGCA
Source organism: Petrea volubilis (assembly GCA_026212405.1). Classification (NCBI taxonomy): domain Eukaryota; kingdom Viridiplantae; phylum Streptophyta; class Magnoliopsida; order Lamiales; family Verbenaceae; genus Petrea; species Petrea volubilis. Next base: position 14,073,876 of record CM047876.1, on the reverse strand, counting down.
ACCACCCCTCCGCCTCCGGAGCAGCTCCCCAGTCATCTCGCCATTGTCCCATGGGCAATACGTCCCACAGTACCGCTTATGCTCCCCGTCAAGGACATCCCGCTTCATACATGTTCGCACCGCAACCATATTTGAATCCCACCAATGCTGTAGGTGACAACGAAAATGACATCGACTACTTTGAGGATGAGGATAATGACTAGACCTGTTAGATATTTTAATTTGTGGTATGAACAATGTTTTTATTTGTTTTGCATATTTATATTTTATATATGAATTATATTTAAAACAATATGGAACATTATTGCGTATTTGTCAATTTATTTTAGCTTTTTGCATTTTTGTTATTTTACTTTTTTGTCAATTTTAGCATTTTGCATTATTTAATTTTTATAAATGAAATTTATAACTAAAAACATAAAAGTGACTGACTATCCCCCAGAATAATTAACTTTAATTTAGAAAAAAAAAAATTCCGGCAAAAAATTGAGGGAAATTTTCCCACGTTAAATTAATTTTTTTTTAAAAAAATATTTCGTTGGAAAATCGGTGGAAATTTCCCCCGATTTAATTAAATTTCCTTTTTTTAAAAAAAATATTCCGATGAAAAGCTGGGGGAAATGTCCCCCAGTTTAATTAATTTTTTTATATATTCCGACGAAAAATCGGGGGAAATTTCCCTCGGTTTACTTAAATTTCTTTTTTTTTTAAAAAAATATTCCGACGGAAAATCGGAGGATAATTCCCCTGGTTTAATTAAATTTTTTTTTTATATTTTTCGGTGGAAAACCGGGGGAAATTTCCCTTGGTTTAATTAAACTTCTTTTTTTTTAAATATTACGGCGGTAAATAGGGGGAATTTAATTCCTCCGGTTTAATTAAATTTATTTTTTTAAATATTCCGGCGAAAAATTAGGGAAAATTTCCCTTGGTTTAATTAAATTTATATTTTTTTAAAAAAATTTTAACTAGGAGAATATTTAGCCAGTTTTCTGCCGGTCTACAGCCAATTGGTGATTCCGGCGGAATTCCATGGGAATTCCGGCAGACTGTCTTATTCCGGTAGGGATTACTCCGACGGACTAAATTCCCCCAGAATTTCACCATTTTTTTCTGCCGGAATTTAACCTTTTCCTGTAGTGGTTTAAAAATACATAAAGATAATATTGTTTGAGAGTTATATTTCAAATAACCATTTTTTAAATGGTTCCCATAAAGATTAAATTCTTGTTGAATTTTCTTTCTTGCAAGAGATCCCGAACTAAAATCAATTTTTGGTTTAATATCCATTAAATCGAAAAATTCATTTCTAACTAGGTTGTTTCTGCATCTTGATTATTCTATAAATCTGTATCTGTATCTGTATCACTAGTACTATATACCCCTCTAACAATATTATCTGTATGTATTTTTAAACTTTCAAATCTATCATGTCCAGATTCTTCACTAGCTGATTTTCCAGTGGGTTCCCTTATCTGAGAAGTAGATGCCCTAGATGGAGATCTAACAATATAATCAATTGGTGATATATGGGAATAAAAAGATTGGGATCGTCTTAAGCTAGATCCAAGTGTCTTAGGTATTATTACTTTTATCTCATTACAAAGAGATAATCCTATGTTTAGGAAGAATATATACGCCGACCTAGACTCCTTAATATTGCACTAATGTATTTGGCACCAATTTGTATCATTAAAACTTTTCCACCAATTTTTACCACTAACAATTTTAATTGGAGCCAATTCTATATGGTTGGTTGAAAAGATCCCAAATCTTTGTAAATTCCATAATTATGGTAACTAAGAAAGGGTAAATTCTATTTCCCTCATCTTTATTCTCACTCACCCCTTTCCCTCATTTAGTAAAAGCTGAGATTTCTCAATTTGTAATGTATATGATATACATGACTATACTTTTTATTAATTTCATAAAATCTTAGGTACTTGAGCACCTTAAAATCTTATTTGTGCAACAGAGGTAGACCAGAAGGTTCAATAGCTGAAGGGTACTTAGTTGAGGAATGTTTATCTTTTTGCTCTTTGTACTTCGAGGAAAAAGTTGAAACAAGGCTTAGTCGGGCTAGCTGAAATGATGATGGTGGATGTGGAGCTAGCATACTAGGCATATATATTTTCTCCAAGCCTGGTTAGAGGTGTGCAAAAAAATTGAAATTGAGCCAACTGAAAGTCAAGACAATAGAACCGAACCAAACTGAACTTAGTTCAGTTCAGTTTTAGTTTTCTAAATCTTAGGTTTTTGGTTTTTAAACCGTGGTTTAACTGAAAAAATCGAAAATACTCAGTTTTGATTTTCGGTTGCTCGAGAAAATCGTTTTTAATTGATAATATGGAAAATAAATATTTAATAATAAAAAAAAATTGATTTTTACTCGTAGATTAGTCCCAAAGTAAGTCAGTAAGTCAATCTCTGTATCTTTGCTTCTTTTCTCAGTTCTCAGCTCACTCAAAGTCTCAAACTGTTGCTGCATCGCACGAAACTGCTGCCTCCGGCCCCTACTCATCTCTCTGTCGATCGCTCATCATCTATTCGAAGGTAAGTTTTCTTTTTTGACAATTTTTCCCCCAAAAATAACACCCCAAATCTAAATGAAAATTTGATTTGCCATTTGAAATAGATATGGACAAACAAGAAGAATATGAATAATGGAGTGTTTTGAAAACCTTTGAATGTAGTGTTGCAAGCAATTGCTTCAAGTTTGATAACATCCCAATTGCTTTTCAGTCTCTGCAGTCCAGAGAAATATGGGTGTTTTTAATTCTTCTTCGTCACTTGGTTCTCCACTTGATACTAATCACTCCCCTAATCAATCTGTGAGTAGGCCATTCCGTTTGATATTCTACTTGATTCATGATGAGGGTTCTTGGAAATGCTGGCTAACTAGTTTTCGGTTATTTCGATTATTTCTACTTTTTGGTTTTTCCGTATTTTGGTTTTTCAGTTTTCTTGGGGTTTTTCTCAATTGTTTAACTTAAATTGATTTGTTCGGTTTTTTTGGTTAAAAATCAAAAAAACCAAAAAATGGACGTTTAAAACCAAAACTGAACTGAAGAGTTTCGGTTCGACTTTTGATTCTCAAATTTAAAAACCGAAATTTTTAATTAACCTAATCGAAAAAACTGAACAGGCGGTTTTAACCGAATGCACACCCCTACCATTTCTAATGGACCTCCCTTACCTTACGAGGGCCCTTTTTAAAGGACAAAACCTCCCTGTGGAATCCTGCTTGCAGGAATAATGACCACGGCAGGCGGGACAATATCTTATAGGGGAGGAGACCCTCAGTTTCGGGTGCGATGATGGAAATGTGGCATCATCAATGGTGCCCACCGGGGGGCCGAAGGCCTCGCTCAAGTCCCTCATCTGGGGGGCTTACGATGTAACCATATTCTGTTCGTCCGACATCGGAATGAGACGAGTGTCTTGGCATGTATATAAGCTAATGGACCTTCCTTATCTTCCGAGGGCCTTTTTAAAGGACAACCCCCCCCCCCCACCCCCTCGTGGAATTCTGCTTGCCGGAATAATGACCACGACAGGCGGGACAATACCTTGTAGGGGAGGAGCGCCTCCGTTCCGGGTGCAATGGCGGAAATGTGGCATCATCATACATGAAGCTTCCTTAGATTGTTTCTTAATTTGTTTTCAATTATAGTTAACTAAATTGGATATTTTGGTTCTTCTTGAATGATGTTTGGAAGGTAGTCCAAAAATCATTGAAAATGAGATACTTTTTTTTTCTTCTTGTTTTTTGGTTAGTAATCTAGCATTGTTCTTTACTCTTGTGTCTTTTGGGCATATTATGTAATAAATGAATTTGAGCTTGAACATTTCTTGGTAGATTTGCTTGTTTTGTGAATGAGATATGGATTTTTCATGGTTTATTTTTATTTTGATACCTTGATATGATATTATTTTTGTATTTTGCGTGCAGGGAAAGATCAATGATTTAAGGAGTAATCTTTCTCCTAATTCAAGAGATATTGGGCCAAATGACATATTCTCTCAAGTAGTTGGACAAGACAAAGGAGGAAGAGTACGAATGTATGGTTATGGTGTCACTATTGATGTATATGGTGAGATACCAACGCAACGCAAATGTAATATCTTACTAAATTATGTGTGTTAAAGTTAGGATTTGGGGAGACTAACAATATCGCATTTATTTATATATATAGATATGTATATATATACACACACATAGATAAGAAGGTAAATATGGGCCTAAGTATGATATAACTAAAATTGTTGGGGCTTAGGAGAAAAATCTGACTTAATAAGCCTAAACCCTAGCCTCTAGCATATGCCTCCGTATAAAAGGTATGAAAAAAAAAGGACAATAAGCTAGACGGTTAGAATACATTGCTGAAAAGAAAAAAAGAAAAGAAACAGGGGGCACGAAAATCGGTGTGCGTGCATACGGCTGGAAAAAAAAAACGCAGTAGCAACAATAAGTAACTTTGCCCTTGTATCCCCTTAATACCATCATGATTTTCCTAGTCAAAATTGGTGTGCTATATCCTCACGAGTTTGTTGGGCAAGAAAATTAGATTGCTATATCATCTCAATTCTTTTAGTCAAAATTGGAGGGCTATATCATCACCATTCTCTAAGTCAAAATTGGTGTGCTATATCCTCATGATCTTTTTGCATCTTGGATCACGTGTACATATGTACACCTAGGATTACATTGAGCATGTATATACATGTGTAGGAATGGGAATTCATGATCTTTTTGCATTAACTAATTCATCTCAATAAAAGCAGATTATACGGGTATATATATATATATATATGAATAGGAATTCATGAATTATGCAGCAACTGGTTCATCTCGATAGGAGCATGTGTATGTACGGATATATATATGTAACGTGAGCAATTGTGTGTACATAAGGATGGGGAACTTTGAACTATGAATCGGATTGTACCTTTTGTCTCATACTATAAACAACGATATGCGAGGGTTGAGTAGTGTACAAGATGGATGCGATACATATTACTTAGGTTAAAAAATAAAAAATAAAAACAAAGATCATTCCCGAACATTGGGGCGCAAGCGTGTTGTTAGTTCAAAAATACTAATAATAACAATAATAATAATAACAATAATATTTTCTTTTTATCTTATGTTTATTTATTTATTACTTATTTTATACCTCTATCGAATAGGAATATTAGTGACTTTGGTTAATTACATAGATTCTATTCGAGGCGAGGCAAAGAATCCTGGACGAGTGCCTTTTTAACTTGAGTCTATTTGATTAAGGTAAGTGATCTTTCACTCATCTAGATGTATAAAAGCTCATATAAAATGATTTGGTGTGCACGTGAAAAACTCTTTTGTGATCAGGGTCGAGCATGCTTACGTGTGTACTTTGTGATACCTGTGAACGTTGTTCAATTCGCTAGTATGTTGTGAGTTGTGAAGTTTGACTGTGAGAATTGTTAATGTCGACATTTGACCTTTTTTTTAAAAACCCACGGTTAGAACCACGCATCATTGACTATTTTGGAATAGGCAACTGAGAACCGCGATTAATTGTGTAATGTGGGTTCGTCACTGACCCAGTACAAGGGGGTTAAGCTTGTACTAGGACCTAGTATGGGGGGGTTAAGCCCATACCAGGACCCAGTATAGGGGGGCTAGGCCTATACTAGGACCCAAGACAGAGGGGTCAAATCTGTCCTTGGCTAAGGTAGTCGCACATGTGTAGTTGTCTTGCATGGTGAATTCTTTCTTGCATACTATTACTTGGGTTTTACTCATATTAATGTTGATTATTGTTCTATCCTTGTTGTTTAATAAACTATGATCCTTTGGGATCGAAGTACTCGTGTGCATACTTTTAGTTATTTATTTATTTTCATATAATATTAAGTTGCCTTTTTACCTAAACTAACTGGCCGAGTGTTGGGTCATCTACTGGGTTGTCGTGCTCATGATTCCTCTAACACTTTTCAGATATTGAAGTTTAGTCTGCAGTCTGAAGTTATGGAGTACCTAAACGCCTTAGAGACTCTACACGCCACTTGTTATGTTTGCATTTTAGGGTAGAATGCAATCGCAGTTATTTATATATGTTTTCTCAATTTAGGCACTGAAGGCTATTTCCTGGAATACTATTGTTTGCTTATTTTTTTTTTTTAAAAAACCCATCTCCTCTTGTTTAGTGACACTATATCCTAGTGGGTTTCACACGGATTTAATAACCTTTAATTTTTCCATTATCCTGTCTTCTTTATTTATTAATAGAGCACCATCATAGTCAAATGGCCTATATTAGCGCCTCGTGTAGTTGGTTATACGCGGGTGCGTTTGTGAACATAATGTAAGCCTGGCAAGCTACTTTAGATCTTGCGGCGATTGTTATGATCCCGGGGTTCGGGGCGTGACAATTTTAGTGGTATCAGAGCCAGGTTCGATGGGGAACTTGGAGGTTGTGGGGCTGCTTAAGCTATTTTGTTAAGTGTGAATACTAGTCTCTGAGTGCATATATATATAAATGTATATAACCAAATATATATATATGTCGTTCTTTTAGCTCCTGGTTGAGATTTTGGTATGGATTAGGATGGCTACTCAAGACACCGTACCCAAGAAAAATATGGTTGAGGAGGTAGTGGCGTTAGAACAAGAGAAAGCACCCCAACTAGATGCTTCGCCCCGTGTGATTCGGTATAGCCATAGGCCCTCGTGTGCTTATAACCCTGGCTGCATGCGACCCATTCCAGTTGGGAGATCGAGGCCACGCATGGACTATCCTAATCTTATTGTTCATCGACTTGAGGATGATAGGAATGCTCAGTTGCATAAGCGGGAACGTGCTGATCTTAAGTGTGAGAGGCTAGAGCTGGAGGTCAAACACTATCAACAGCAGTTTGAGTCAGCTACTCAAGAGGTAAAGAGGTTGGCATCCCAAGTTGGTAGGATGAGGGCAATGATTGAAAGCCAAAGCACTACTATTGAACGTCTACACAGAGAACTAAGTAACGAATGCCATCGGGGGCAAGAAAGAGTAAGGGCTATTCGCCAGGACCTGGAAAAAGCACATGCTTTGATGGTAGGCTGCTTAGGAGAAGACCAAAGGGAAGAGGACAAGGAGAAAGAGCACATGGAAGAGGAAGGCTCTAAAGGGGAGGATGCTGGAGAAAAGGGAGAAGAGGAAGACCCTGAGGAGGAACCAATGGAGGATACGAGTGTTGGGATGAGCTCGAATAAGAACTACCTTTAGAGCTATAGTGCCTTTGGTGTTGCCTAGTTAGGAGTCTCGGATTCGTATATTTAGGTGTTTTTCTTTATTGTTAATTAGTACCTAGTTGGTTCACTGCTGACTAATAATTTTGGTCACTTTCACCTCTCTAGTAGGCTGTTCTAGATTGTCGAAGTTGGTTGTTGTTTGACAACCCATCTTCTTATAGTGAAACTGTATACCTATTATTTTTACATCAGACAATGCATTACCTATTTTGTGACTGATGTTTATGCGTGACGTACCTTAACTTTCCCTTGTTAATCTTTATAGTTCATGACATTTGTGCATGGTGGAGTCAGAGTCTTATATTAATGGCTGTCTTGACCTATTCGCTTTAATCACATCTAGAAAATGCCACCAAAATGAGGACGACCTCCGGGCACTAACCATACTAATGCTCGTGCAAACGAAGCTGGTGAACAACCAAGGGTCGTCCATGGGGGCCAAGGGAACCCTCCTGGAAATGCTGGTGAGGTGGCTGGCCAACAAGGGGGTGATAGAGTGAATATTCAAGCGAATGCACCTGGTGTTGGTGGCCAAAACCTAGGTGCCAATAACCAAGCGAGATTTATGGAGTTATTGCAGAACCTAATTGGGGTCGTACAAAATAACCAAGGTCAGGGGGATAAGTTCGAGAAGTTCACAAGAACTAAGCCACCTAACTTCCAGGGATTATCAGAAGCAGATGAAGCGGAAGGATAGATTAGTATCTGCTCCCATACTTACGCTACCAATATGTGGGGAGGGCTATATTGTTTATTGTGATGCATCAAGAAAAGGGTTAGGATGCGTATTAATGCAGCAGGATAAAGTAGTAGCATATGCGTCTAGACAACTCAAAGTCCATGAATAAAATTATCCTACGCACGACTTGGAGCTAGCAATAGTGGTTTTTGCATTAAAACTTTGGAGACATTACCTTTATGGAGAGCGATGCGAGATTTTCACAGACTACAAGAGCTTAAAATATATCTTTACCCAGAAGGAGCTGAACTTGAGACAAAGGAGGTGGTTGGAGTTGCTCAGTGACTATGATTTGACTATCAACTACCACCCAAGGAAAGCTAATGTAGTGGCAGACGCGCTGAGTCGTAATACTACGGGGAACTTGGCAATGCCAGTAACTAATTAAAGACACATTCTAGAGGACCTTAATCGACTACGAGTTGAGGTAAGGGTACAGGGGAGTGTGACAAAGCTAACCAACCTAAGACTCCAGCCTACCTTGGTTGAGAGAATAGGAATAGCCCAAAATAATGATCCCCAAATGCAGGAGATCCGAAGCAATATTGAAAAGGGTGGTAAATCTGAATTTGATGTTCATCCAGATGGCTACCTAAGGTTTTGTAATAGACTATGCGTACCAAATGACTCAGAGATAAAGAAGGAGATTCTTCAAGAAGCTCACACTACGGGGTATACCATTCATCCTGGTAGTACTAAGATGTATAAGGACCTAAAGGAGACCTTTTGGTGGAATAACATGAAGAGAGAAATAGCAGAGTATGTTTCAAGGTGTTTAGTTTGCCAGCGAGTCAAGGTCGAGCATAAGCAAAAAGCAGAAGAGTTACAACCCCTCCCAATCCCTGAGTAGAAAGGGGAGCACATTACCATGGACTTCGTCACAGGACTACCTTGAACTCAGAAGGGCAATTCGGTAATTTGGGTGATCGTGGACCAACTAACCAAAGTGGCTCATTTTGTGCCGATAAGGGAAAGTACCCCCTTAGACAGCTTAGCAGAATTGTACAAGGATAAAATTGTGAAACTCCATGGGGTTCCGTGTACAATCATTTTCGATAGAGATCCCCACTTTGTCTCTCATTTTTGGCGGAGTTTACACCAATCATTGGGTACTAAGTTGCATTTTAGCACAACCTTTCACCCACAAACTGATGGACAGTCTGAGAGAACTATTCAAACCCTAGAAGACATGTTAAGGGCTTGTATTCTGGAATTCAAGGGGTCGTGGGAACCACATTTACCCATGGTGGAGTTTGCATATAATAATAGTTATCAAGCTAGTATCCAGATGGCTCCGTTCGAGGCGTTATATGGGAAGAAGTGTTGTTCGCCAGTCCACTGGGATGAGGTCGGGGAGAGAAAGATATTAGGACCGGATCTAGTACAACAAGCAATTGAGAAGATACAAGTAGTGCGAGATCGATTATGTATTGCTCAAAGTAGACAAAAGAGCTATGTAGATGTAAGGAGAAAGAGGTTAGAGTTCAAAGAGGGCGATCATATGTTCTTGAAGGTTTCCCCATCAAAGGGCATGATGCGTTTTGGCATGCGAGGAAAGCTAAGCCCTCGATTTATTGGGCCATTTAAAATCTTGGAAAGAATAGGAGCAGGAGTACACAATGTATTTCATGTATCAATGCTGAGAAAGTACGTCTTCGATCCGAGCCACGTGGTGGAATACGAACCCATGCAACTCAAAAAAAATTTGACGGTCGAGGAGTTTCAAGTGAAAATTCTTGATAGGAAAGAAAAGGTCTTGTGAAGACTGGCAATCCCCTATGTTAAGATACAATGGAGCAATCATTCAGAAAGAGAGGCCACCTGGGAGCACGAACAGGAAATGAAAGATAAATACCCACAACTTTTTACAACCTCAGGTATGACAAGTTTAGAGGAATAAACTTTTGTTTTAGGGGATGAGAATGTAATATCTGACTAAATTATGTGTGTTAAAGTTAGGATTTGGGGAGACTAACAATATCGCATTTATTATATATATAGATATGTATATATATACACACACAAAGATAAGAAGGTAAATATGGGCCTAAGTATGATATAACTATAATTGTTGGGGCCTAGGAGAAAAATCTGACTTAATAAGCCTAAACCCTAGCCTCTAGCATATGCCTTCGTATAAAAGGATAGAAAGAAAAAGGACAATAAGCTAGACAGTTAGAATACGTTGCTGAAAAGAAACAAAGAAAAGAAAGAAGGGGGATGAAAATCGGTGTGCGTGCTTACGGCTGGAAAAAAAAATGCAGCAACAACAGTAAGTAACTTTGCCCTTGTTTCCCCCTAACACCAGCATGATTTTCCTAGTCAAAGTTGGTGTGTTATATCCTCACGAGTTTGTTGGGCAAGAAAATTGGATTGCTATATCATCTCAATTCTTTTAGTCAAAATTGGAGGGCTATATGATCACCATTCTCTTAGTCAAAATTGGTGTGCTATATCCTCATGATCTTTTTTCATCTTGGAGCACATGTACATATGTACACCTAGGATTACATTGAGCGTGTATATATATGTGTAGGAATGGGAATTCATGATCTTTTTGCATTAACTAATTCATCTCAATAGAAGCAGGTTATATAGGTATATATATATATATATATATGAATAGGAATTCATGAATTATGCAGCAGCTGGTTCATCTCGATAGGAGCATGTGTATGTACGGATATATATATGTAATGTGAGAAATTGTGTTTACATAAGGATGGGGAACTTTGAACTATGAATCGGATTGTACCTTTTGTCTCATACTATAAACAACGATATGCGAGGGTTGAGTAGTGTACAAGATGGATGCGATACATATTCCTTAGGTTAAAAAAAAAAAAACAAAGATCATTCCTGAACATTGGGGCGCAAGCGTGTTGTTAGTTCAAAAATACTAATAATAATAATAATAATAATAATTTCTTTTTATCTTATGTTTATTTATTTATTACTTATTTTATGCCTCTATCGAATAGGAATATTAGTGACTTTGGTTAATTACATAGATTCTATTCGAGGCAAGGCAAAGAATCCTGGACGAGTGCCTTTTTAACTTGAGTCTATTTGATTAAGGTAAGTGATCTTTCACTCGTCTAGATGTATAAAAGCTCATATAAAATGATTTGTGTGCACGTGAAAAACTCTTTTGTGATCTGGGTCGAGCATGCTTACGTGTGTACTTTGTGATACCTGTTAACGTTTTTGAATTCGCTAGTATGTTGTGAATTGTGAAGTTTGACTGTGAGATTTGTTAATGTCAACATTTGACCTTTTTTTTAAAACTCCATGGTTAGAACCACACATCATTGACTATTCCGGAATAGGCAACTGAGAACCGCGATTAATTGTGTAATGTGGGTTCGTCACTGACCCAGTACAAGGGGGTTAAGCTTGTACTAGGACCTAGTATGGGGGGGTTAAGCCCATACCAGGACCCAGTATAGGGGGGCTAGGCCTATACTAGGACCCAAGACAGAGGGGTCAAATATGTCCTTGGCTAAGGTAGTCGCACATGTGTAGTTGTCTTGCATGGTGAATTCTTTCTTGCATACTATTACTTGGGTTTTACTCATATTAATGTTGATTATTGTTCTATCCTTGTTGTTTAATAAACCATGATCTTTGGGATCGAAGTACTCGTGTGCATACTTTTAATTATTTATTTATTTTCATATAATATTAAGTTGCCTTTTGCCTAAACCAACTGGCCGAGTATTGGGTCATCTACTGGGTTGTCGTGCTCATGATTCCTCTAACACTTTTCAGATACTGAAGTTTAGTCTGCAGTCTGAAGTTATGGAGTACCTAAACACCTTAGAGACTCTACACGCCACTTCTTATGTTTGCGTTTTGGAGTAGAATGCGATCGCAGTTATTTATATATGTTTTGTCAATTTAGGTGCTAAAGGCTATTTCTTGGAATACTATTGTTTGCTTATTTTTTTATTTTTTTATTTTTTTAAAACTCATCTCCTCTTGTTTAGTGACACTATATCCTAGTGGGTTTGACACGGATTTAATAACCTTTAATTTATCCATTATCCTATCTTCTTTATTTATTAAGAGATCACCATAATAGTCAAATGGCCTATATTAGCGCCTCGTGTAGTTGGTTATATGCGGGTGCGTTTGTGAACATACAAGAGATTGTTATGGTCCTGGGGTTCGGGGCGTGACAGCAAACCTTCTTGGATGCACATGACATACAAGAGAGACCTTGATGCTTTAAAGCAAATTGTTATGGATCAGAAAAAGCAAATACAAGAACTAATGAAAATGAACCAACAAAGAGGAACGCATGATTCTCTTCCATGAATCGCTAGAGTAGCATCATCGTCATCTCCGTATCATTCTGCATCACTTTGTCCCTCCACCTCATCAATGAACAAAGTGCCTCTAGAGGTAATATGTCTAATAGTATCATTTTTTTTGCTATCTCTTTATGTTTAAAAATTGCTAATTTGCATCATCGAGTGTTCTCTTATTGTGAAATAATGGCATTTGGTTACGTCTGAATTGTATATATTCTCTCTAATTGAATAAAGTTGTATTTCTATTTGCCTAGCTATAAACTTGTTCCAAATTGAAAAATGATTTGATTAAAAATTCAATATAGGTTGGAGCAAATGTCTATTTGTAAAGTGTGCTAGATTCATCAAAAGTTATAGCCATTGGTTGTCTTCAGAGCTTAGATCCATCAAAGTGAGTTGGGACATATATAATTGGGAAAAGACTGGTGTGAAGTCATTACAAATGTTGTAGTGGAATTTGATGAGGGTTTGATTTGGCCCACATCATATATTTAAAACGGTTGGTGACATTGTTGGAAAAACTGTTGCATGGCCACAAAATTTGGTAAAGATTTTTCAGATTTCCTGTTAGAAAACTTTAAATCCTTTAGTATAAACTAGTTAAATGGTTGCCTTATTTTATAGGTTGCACATGTGGAAGAAGAGTAGCAAGGGACTATTTTATCGAGTTCATGATTAAGTTGATATTTGGAGCTATTGTTAGCTTTCAATTTACAATACTTACTCATTTTTGTTAACAACTTTAGAATGTGGATTTGACATTGTTTATTTTTTCTTTATTAGTATTTTCCTATTCCTATTCTTATTCCTATTGGTTTGAGTTGGATGAATGGATTTAAGTTTTTGGTGTTTTGAAAGACTTGAAGTTGTAATACATTTTGTTGGTACCATTTTGAAATTGATAATGCAATAGAATTTTTTATTTTCTATCGTCATTTCTCTTGGGTGTGTATTTTAGTAGGTATTTTTGTTTTTTGTAGCTTGGTTTGTTGTCTATAATTGACCAACTTTAATTGCAATTAGAAAATTAGAAATTAAAAAATGTGACAATAAAATGTGTCACAAACCCCGATACTTTGTTGCACTTCAAAGTGTCATTATATTGAGACACTTGTTTGTGTCATTTAATGATAGTTGATAGATGTGAGTTCTTGTTACGTGATGGTGCAAAGCATCACCAAATAATCATTTTTGAGATGCTTAAAAGCATCGCAATATTATGGAAAGATATTTATAAATGTCATAATATAATAAATTTTGAGATGCTTGTAAGTGTCATAACGGAGTAAAGTCTTTCTATTAAGACACCTTACTCCATCTTAATAGACATATTTTGAGACACTTGCAAATGTTACATATTTACTTATTTATGTTAGTTAAGAACCTAAAACATGGCGCTAAAAAACATCACAACACCTTCATTTAGGCGACAACATGGACCGTCATTGTAAACATAATATTGCAATGTTGTAAAGCATCACGAAAAGATATTGCCACGCTCACCTATATGATGCTTTTGTGGGGCACCAAACATAGTTTTTCTAGCAGCGTTTTTGATTTAGGATGTGTAAATCTATGATGCCCCGCTCCTAGGACATGAATGAGTTTATTTTATGAATTTTGAGGCTTTTTGTCCCTGTGCCCGTTCGGATTAGGGGCAATGTTGTTTCTGTTTATGTGTTAGAAATTAATCCTAAAATGTGAAATACATTAAAAATATTCAATATCTACTATATACACAGTTATGAATCAAAAGATGGTCTATGATAGGAATGGGAAAAAACTACTACCTAGTCGTTACTATAATTATTTATTTTATAATTTTGAACGATTTCATGTTTTCTATTTTAAGTTATATGTAATTGGAGACTTTTCGAATGAAATGAATTAGCTGAGACACATTGCATTATTAAACTAATATTAGCATAGCAGTTTTTGTATCTACTAAATATATGCTCAAAGATAATATATTAACATACACACATCAACATATATTCGCTAACAATTTTGCTCATATTATAACACCATACTCTATTGATATATACGTACGAATAAATGTAAATTAGCACACACACCAATACACCATTATCGTATGCGAATAAAGCACCTTTGGGGGAAGAAGTCACTGCTCTCGGCGGGTGGGCACAATTTGGTCCATTTTGCTAGGCTTAGTGATTTTAAGGTCAATGAGCCAATTAGACCCCAACACGACACTCTCACATACGTGTGTGTACGGTAAAGAGAACGCTATAGTATGAATTATATGATATTTCCTTTTCTTTTTTCTTTGTTCTTTTTCTTCTTTTTTCCCCCTCTATTCCTTGGATAATTTAGTATGATGCGTCTGTTAGGGTTTAAAATGAATCAAGTTTGAGTTGAGGTTTTAAATTTTTCGTAGACTCAAACTCGTCGGGTTTATAAATTTTTATTCAAAATGAAATTCATCCAAAAAATTAATTTTGAGCTCAAATTTGAGAATTTGATACTGTTTACAACTATTATTATAGTGGTAGAATTAATTCATTGTTACTATCATTCACATATTATAGTGGTAGCGCTATTTCTAGTATATTTTAATATAAAAAATAAAAATAAAAGTGCCTTATGAGTTGCCTTGCGATTTATTGAACATTTAATTTTATGCTTAAGTCCCACTCGTGAAAATCCTAACCTCAAAGAGTTCAAGCTTTAGCTCAAAAAAATCAATCTTAAGTCAAGTCTCACTCGAACTAACTCATTGATCTTTTGATTTGACTCAATTTAGATTATAGTATCCCTACTGTTTTGTAGTACTAAGTGTCTCATTCCATGACCAACCTAGTATATGGTGTACCTGTGACGCAATTGGATAATTGAATGAATGATATATGTTTAATAGTAATATCATAAATCATAACCTTGATTTGTTGATTATTAACCAAAGAAAATTATATTGATAAATATATTTCATCTAATGACTTAGTGAGTTATATACTTATATCCACCATAACATTTACAGTACGTTAATTATAGTACACCAAGTGAATTAAAAAGATTGCCACGTACTCATTTTTCCAGAAATCTTCTATTTTTAGTTTTTCTTTTATTTCGTGTTGTCTTTTTACTACACAAACTAATTATCACGGCTAGACTTGTCAAAAAAAAAAAAACAAAATAAATAATCTAACCACGGATAGAAAATTCATAGAGAAAATGCATAAATATCATAATTTAGATCCCAGTCACCCAGATTTTCGATTAGCTTCCCAATTCAATGTCTTACAAATAACCAAATTTATTAATTTATAACTCGTTATTTGCTATTTATATAATTTTCTCAGTTGTATGTTAATTATAAATTAAATAACATTATAAAATATTTAAAATATCATTTTTTGTGTTCTTCGTAGACAAATGCAAGATGAATATATGAATATATCAAAATAAGTAAGATTTTTTCTTCGAAATAATTAAATTTTTTTCTACTATGAATTTTACATCAAAGACTCCCTTGTATTATGAAAAACAACAAACACCCCCTCACACTAAAAAATTCACTTCAATGAACCAAAATAATCTCGAGTTTAATTAAATGTTCCATTCATTTTGGCCCCTCTATAATAGACTATGTAGCATTGAAATCCACTTTACAATTAAATGCTGCTAATTAATTTGTTTTCAAATTTTATTCAACTCGTGAAACTTTATTAAATAAAGTAACATTTAATTAATTTTAAATAAATGAATAAAGAAATAAATAGCTTTAGACCATACTCATAGACTTGTTGACGAAGCTTTCTTTTTTATTTTTATTTTGAGTTTTTTTGGAAAATTTATAATTACCTTCAAATATTAATAAAGTAATATATTCAAACTATATATATGCAGTTTCTTAAAATAGTTATTTATACTATTGAATTTATATGAACTATATTTATCTAAGTATGTAAAAACATGAAAATAATTTTTGAAAAAACAAAAATCTATGAACATTTTTACTTTTCACTAGTTGGAGATGCAAAGTATTGATTGATCAATACCCACGTTTTGGGCTAATTCTATTTGAATTCATTAATTTTAATGTGCCCAAACATGTTAAAAAACGTAGGTATTAGGATCAATACTTTATACATATGACCATTAAAGAGTATAAATAATTATATTATAAAATGTTCATGCACAAAATCAAACATGCTAGCTAATCAATTTTTCAAATGCCTAGTTATTTATTTGTGAAGATGAATTCAAATTAGAAAGAAAAGAAAGAATTTGATGTTTTTAAATTTACATAAATGCAATTAAATTCAAGTGGGAAAAAAGTTTCACAGGTATTGCTTGAATTTATTTATTATTTTAAATTACTTTTAATTTATTTCATTTAACAAAGTTTGAGTTGGATAAAATTCTAGGGTAAAATTTATAAAAAATAGTAATATATAGTTCATTAGTGGCGGCGCGCCTAAGTGAATATATTCTATAGTTTAGTTCAAGGCTATTTTTGTCTACTTATATAAGTGTTTTAGGATGACCGGGGAGCGGCTAGAAGGCTTTTTTCTTTCCTTTTTTTTTTTTTTGGTGAATGATGTTTTTCATAGTACAAAGTGATTTTAACCCTTAAATCTTTTAATATAATTTTAAGAAAGAATATGTGCGTATGGATAACGTTTTCTGTCATTTACCTAACAACTTCGAGTTATGACGAACATGACTACAATTCATTTTCTTTAAAAAAAAATTGTTTTCTAACATTTTAATTGTGTAACGGCTAAATAGGAAATGAGTGGGTAAAAAAGGAGACGTGCCAAAATAAGCATATTTTGAAATATTAAGCAAATGTAACGAGACGATATAAGCAGATTCTGATGATTCACCTCTGGGAGTCATTCTTGAAGATACGAAAAAGATTTGTGCTGAGATGCCTCACGTATCCTTTCACAAATTCGCATTGTAAACTATAAATTGAAACACAAAAAATGGAGAGAAAAATTTAATCCAAAAACAAGAGTTAAATGTGTTACTTCTGTTGCTTTTCTTTTTTTCCTTTATATATCTAGATCATTGTCAAGAAAAGAAAAAGGTTTCTAACTACGTTCAATTTTTTAAATTTTATTGCATACATCATATTGTTTATTTTTGTAATTAATCGAATTCCAAGTAAGCGAAAAGTGTATTGCTCTCCATAAATTGTTAGCTGTAATTGACTAAGAGAGTGTTTGGCTAAACTCATTTTAAAGAGTTTATAAGCTCATAAAGCTTTATAAGATGTTTTTTGAGCTTATAAGTTCCTACATCTTATTTTAAAATAAGTTTATAAAGTGTTTGAATAAAATAAGACTTTGTAACTTATAATATGTTTTTGGAGCCGATAAACTGTAATTTTTTTTTGGTAAAACTGAAAGCTTATATGTTTTTTTTAAGTATAATATTAATTGAAAAAAATAAAGTAAAATTAATTTCATGTAAATAAATATTTTTTGAGATAGTAGAAATGTAATATTGAAATATGTATATATATATATATATATTAATGTTATTTTATCTTTTAGCATTAGACAACTTATAAGTTGTTTGAAAAAAAAAAGTTAGGGGAAGTTTACTTCCTTTTTTTTTTTTGAGCTCATAAACTCCTGATAGCTTATTTTTGGAGCTCATAAGCTCCTTTACTAAAAAATTTACCAAACACTTTTAAGGATCTTATAAGATGTTTTTATGAGCTTATAAACTCCTTTATTACAAAATTTACCAAATACTTTTAAGGAGCTTATATGCCCTCAAACAACTTATAAGATATTTTTATGAGCTTATAAGCTCAGCCAAACACTCTCTAAATCCGGTTGAAACTAATTAAAATTTATTGTTTATAAAATGGATTGAAGCTAATGAACTCAACTATTTCAGATATGTAATATATAGGAGCTAGAAGCATTCATGATAATCGTAAGTTAATCTTTTTTTTTTTTTTTTTTTTGCCCCTTGTGTAGGAGATAATCTTAGGTTCTTGATTCACAGACCTATTATAGACGTTCAAAAGCCAATTAAAGATTAGTTAATTATTTATCAGCAACATGTATAGTGTCAAGTTTTTTAAATTAAAAGTAAGTTCAGAAAATAATAATAATAATAATAATAATAATAATAATAATAATAATAATAATAATAAAAACGTCAAAGTGAGGTATGATATCGAGGACAATACAATATTCATGTAACGTATATACGATTCAACTTTAATGTACTATGCGGATTTATTTGGACTAAATTTATAGTTTTAGATTTGAGCCTTTTTGTTCTCCTTTTCTCTTTCAAGTGTGTGTGTGGTGCTCCGATTGATATCTATAGAGTGTTTCGAATTAATTGTATAAAAAAAAATCGATTACAAATCTCCTTCTTCTTTTTTTTAATTATAGGACAACTTTATTATCTTAATTATTTAATATATACACGGTTGTCATGTTTCAGATGTTTAAGTTTGTTACAACATTATGATTAAGTTCCATTTAAACAAGGGAATTATGATAGGAACACGGGAAATAAACTTAGAAAATGGTTTTAAAATGTATGTTTGCCCATGTAAGAAATTTAATAAATTATAGTTCGTATGAGTATAAACTAAGAGCTTCAGGATCCATGAGTATAGTGATTTTTATCCAATGTGTATTAATATAATACCTATGGTCAAATCAAGTATGAACAAAAGGTAAGACAAGAAAAAACAAAAAAAACTCATCTACCTATTTGTATATTTATTTTTGCATTAACAATCTTAATACTCAAAGCTTTTTCATGTATCCAATGTTTTAGTATTTTTTTGTTTTCCTTTTTGTTTTTTTAACGAATTTCACCTACCCTTCGTAATTTCTCCCTTATTTTCAGTATTCTTTTCTTCGATAATTAGACTGAGTTAAGTGGTTATATGATTCAAACTTTCTAATCCATCGTTTTAGCTTTAAATAAACTGACCAGGACCAACTCGAATGCATATGTAAAAGAAGCATTCGTGCGGTTGAGGGATAGTGTTTGCCAAATCATATGGCCGATTGCATTTAAGATTTTCTACATAAAAAAAATATCCAAACAAAATTGAATATATAATAAGTGCACGAAAAAAAAAAATACATAATGAATATACGTCATACATCCAATTTAATAAAATATATGGAATGAAAAAGTGAAACAACTGATCTCATCTGAAATCCAACTATTGACCCCCTTTAGGTCAATTTAATTGGGTTTGTTGTTTACTAATTTCTTGGCTTCCTAAATAAGGTTACCATTAATTATTAATGATGAGATGAAAAATCTATAACCAAGGAACAAATAAATTAATACAAGTCTTTTGTGACAAACCGTATAAAGTGTTGGAAGGCTAATGCAATTGGAAAATTAGGACCAATTTTGTTCATGTCTTTCATATATATATATATGTGTGTGTGTGTGTGTGTGCGCTCGCGCCATTTACTTTATGGTATTCTTACCGACCAATCAAATCGACGAAGTTGAGATTGGAAAGTTTTTGTGATTGTGCTCCCTCGTGCATGATGGCAAGTGTTGGAGCTTATGAATCAAACTGAGTGGTATCTGTTACGGGAAATTTGATTTTCAAGACCACAATTTAATTTTTGTTCATTTCTATTCCTATTGGTCTTGTAAATTGGTCTTGTATTCTTGTAATTTTTGTGATTTTCTAAATTGGTCTTGTATTTTTGTTTGTTTTCAAATATGGTATTTCTTTACTTTTATTCTAGCATAAAGCTTGTACTAAACACATAATAATTTATCATTTCATTAAGGTAATTTTATTTTCGTGATTCTACGAATAATGTTGAATCATTTGTTATTATATGACTATTACTCTATATGTGTGTGTTTGTGTGTGGGTGTTAATAACTTTATTTTTCACGTTTGATTATTATAAATTTCAATACCAATAATAAATCGTTAATACTATATTAATAATTATTAATAAAAATGATATTTCAATAAAATACATAGTTAAAATATAATCAATTATAGATATGTCAAACTGCTTAAGTTCTACAATAAAACACATAGTTTCCTTTACAAACTCTAACGTTTGTAGACAGAAGGTTGACATTGTAAAACATTTGCAAATCTCATGATTTGTTAGGTAATTTCACAAAACAGCGGGTTTTATTTATAATTTAGGCAAACTTCAGGGTACCTCAGTGTAATTATCCCTTATCTTAATGTCATACAATTATATACAAATATTATGGTTGAAAATTTTTAATATTAATTCAATTTTCTAATTTATAGAATCATCGTTTTTCTTTTGTCAAATAAAGAGTCAACCAAATATCATTTTAACATATAAGTCAATTCAAATATTATTATAATATTAACACTATTGTTTGCTACATGTACGCGCAATCGAAGGAGTATTTAATGTTAACTTTCTTGTCATATCCAAGCGAGAAAAAAAAAACTATATTGGCAAAAAACTAAAATATGATAGTTCACTAATTAAAAAAATTATAAAATTAGAATTTATAGGGTAGGAACCAATCAGAAGTTATAAGATATGATAAGATGAAGATTATAGTTAAAACAATCAAAATTTGATAACATGGACTACTATGCTATTCTAATTCTTAATATACTTTACATAATCAGTAATTGAATCGTTAGAAGGCATATAGAAAAAATAATTAAATGATTTGGACGGAAATAACTATGAAATGATTAACTTTCTCATTTTTTCTTAAAGAAAAGTTTATAGATATTAGAACCCAACGAATCCCATGCGTTCAATAGTAAACACCAAACATAAAATATAAAAGAAATAAAAGACAAAACAATCAACAACTGTAAAAGGTAAAATAAGGACAATGAACAAAAAAAAAAAAAATGTTAACTACACAAACGTAATGACTTCATCATTAGTCACATATATATGAAATGATCTATGTTGCACTAATTACATAATTAACTATAAACATAATCAATTATTCATGTATAACTCGTATTTAAGTACTATAGTTTACGGCCCTATGATAAAAATTAAGTGAAGAATCATTTAAAGGAGACGATACACAGTTATGTATAGTGGTTGGATCGAAGCTTAATCCACTACCTAGCTATATTCCACCATAAGTTTTTCAAACTGTAAAAAGTATTTTATTGGTATCACGGGTCTAATAACTAAATCAATCAAGTAGGAACGATATAGAGTGTCTCGAACTATGCTCACAAACTAAAGTATGACTAGTACGAGCCTAGTACCAACACTGAGGTGTTTGGTCCTTAACACACTAAGTAGTACACTTATTTAGTTTATCAATATATGAAAAAAAATGCTCATTCAAAATCAAGCAGAGGCAAGCAAAGTGAACGAGATATGATTATTTGCTTAAGGTTTCTCAATGCCTATTTATAGTGCCCTTGTCTTGGTGTCGCATAAGCCAGGTGATCCTGGTAGCAAGTTGTAAGGATATATTCTTTTTAGGCTCGTGTAAGGTAAGGATCTTCAAAATTAATTTGTGATTTCATTAATTATCCTCTTTAGGTAATACAACCAACATGGAATGGAGATCTCCCAAATCACACAGGATCAAGTCACCAAATCACACAAGAGCATATTACAAATCATCATCAAAACAGTGATCATGAGGGCCAACATTCTCCCCCTTTTTAATGATGATACAATGGTACTCCCCCTATTTGTGAGAAGTGATGCTCCCTCTGTCTCAAGGAGTGTATGCCACGAAGAACACACCTTTAGTAAACCAATATGCGAGCATACAAATATAACCAAGTGCCTAAAAGATGTGAGCATATGAAAACAAATATGACCAATATTCCTCAAAAGGGTGATTTAAGAGCAATTGTAACAAAACATCATAAACGATGTAAGCATACTAATAAAACAGAAAAAGCATTAAACGGCTAACTTAACAAAGAGTAAGTCATGGCCAAAGAACATCAAAACCATAAAGATTAAGCAAAATCACCAAATTAAAAGGGCATAATTGGTATCACCAAGTATGTAGACCAAAAGGTTCTTTCCTTCTTTTCCCCCTTCACCATCAAAAAGTTGCCAAAGAGGCTTTGGAAATTTTGGGCGGGGCTTACACAGAGTCAATCTGGTCAACTAGTTCGTCGATAGATTTTGTCAGCTTCGTGATTGCCATAGATTTTGCTTTCACCAACTTCGTCCCAACAGGCTAGTGACCGACATTTTGGTCCATAAAGGGCTTCAAACGGCACCATGCCAATGGTGGACTGGTAGCTATTGTTATAAGTGAACTCGGCTAGTGTAAGGTGTTGATCCCAACTTTCTCCAAAATTAATAGTACGAGCCCGGAGCATATCTTCTAGAATTTGTATAACCTTTTCTGATTGTCTATCAGTTTGGGGGAGAAAAGTAGTACTAAGATTTAATTTAGTGTCTAAGGTACTCTGTAGTCCTTGCCATAACTTGGAAATGAATTGTGAATCTCTATCGGAGACTATGCTTACTGGGATACCATGAAGTCTAACTATGTCTTCCTTATAAATTTCAACCATCTTATCCAAAGAACAAGTTTTAGAAAAAAACACAATGAAATGAGCAATTTTTGTGAGTTTATCAACAGCCACCCATATCGCACCATTGCCTTTTTGGTGTTCGAGGTAGTCCCATTACGAAATCTGTAGTGATGTATTACCATTTCCCCTCGGGTATAGGCAAGGGTTGTAATAGTCCAAAGGATTTTTGGTGAATAGCCTTCACTTGCTGACAAGTTAGACATTTGGACACAAACTTCGCTATTTTCCTTTTCATGTTATTCCATCAATATTATCTTTTCACATCCTTATACATCTTATTTATTCCCAGATGGATCATGTATTTGGACTTGTGACTTTCTTCTAGTATTTCTATTTTCAAGTTGTTATTAGCGAGGACACATATTCTATCACGAAATCTTAGAATCCCATCTAATGACAATGTGAATTTTGCTCTTGGTCCATTGCTAACTTCTCCCTTTATTCTTTGTAATTATTCATGTCTATCTTGCTCCTCCTTGATCTTTTCTATGAGGGCAACTTGGGCTTGTAGATGTGAGGATAAAATTCCGGGCTTCTTTTCCCTAGGATTCCATTTGGAAATCTCTTCCAGTAACTTCCATTCATGAATCATTAAGCATACTAGTTTTGCTTTTCTACTTAATGCATCGACAACTAAATTGGCTTTCCCAGGGTGGTACTGAATGCTACAATTAAAGTCGGCGATCATCTTAATCCATCTTTTTTGCCTCATATTCAATTCTTGTTGAGAGAACAAGTACTTTAAGCTCTTGTGGTCGGTGAATACTCCAAAAGATGTTCCATATAAGTAGTGTCGCCATTTTTCTTAAGGGCAAACACTATGGCAGCAAGTTCTAGATCATGTGTCGGATAATTTTCCTCATAAGGTTTTAGTTTTCGGGAGGTGTAGGCTATGACTTTTCCGCTTTGCATGAGTATACAATCGAGCCCTTCCTTAGATGCATCCGTATATATTACAAATCCATCACTTTCATTTAGCAAAGTTAATATATGAGCGGTAAGTAGCCGATTCTTTAATTCTTGAAGACTTGCTTCACAATGTTGGTCCCAAATGAATTTTACCTTAGATTGAAGTAACCTTGTCAAGGGACGAGCGATTTAAAATTTTTTTCAATAAACTATCAATAGTATCCAGCAAGTCCTGGGACGCTTCATCCTTTGGTAACATTTGAGTGTTGCTTCCATTCCATAATTGCTTTTAGTTTCTCTGGATCTATTGAAATTCCTTCTTGTGATATAATGTGCCCAAGAAAGGTTACTTGTGTTAACCAAAATTCTCACTTATTAAATTTCGTATAAAGCTTCGTTTCTCTTAAGGTTTGCAAAACTATCCTCAAGTGCTCTTCATGCTCTTCTTTAGACTTCCAGTGCACTAAAATGTCATCGATAAAGATCACGACAAACCGATCTAAATAGGATTGGAAAACCCAATTCATCAAGTCTATAAAAGTAGCAGGCGCGTTGGTTAATCCAAAGGGGATAACTATGAATTCATTATGTCCATATTGGCTATTGAGGGTAGTTTTGGCTATGTCTTCTTATCGAATTCTAACTTGATAATATCCAGATTTTAGGTCCAACTTGGAGTATGCGGGCGCTTCTTGCAATTGGTCGAACAATTCATCAATATTTGGTACCAGGTATTTGTTCTTGATGGTAACTTGGTTTAAAGAATGGTAGTCAATACAGAGTCGTAAAGTACCATCTTTCTTTTTAACAAATAGAACAGGAGCTCCCCATAGTGAAGAACTTGGCCGAATAAATCCATTATCAATCAATTCTTGTAATTGGGTTTTAAGTTCCTTCAATTCGGCAGGAGCCATTCTATAAGGAGTTTTGGAAATAGGAGTTGTTTCTAATAGCAACTCAATTATGAAATCAATTTCCCTATGTGGAGGTAACCTCGGTAAATCACCGCGAATGACATCTACGAATTCTTTCACTACTGGAACATTCTCTATTTTCTTTATGTCCTCTTGTTTATTAAATACGTAAGCCAGGAATGCATAATTTCCTTTTCTGAGCAATCAATGGGCCTTTATGGTAGAGATGATCGGTATGGAAGGGGGAAATATATTCCCTATTATCTCGACTATAGGTTGGTTAGGCATACATAGTCGTACTATTTTATTATGACAATCTATTGTATGGTGTGATGCTAACCAATCCATTCCTAGTATAACACTGAAATCATTTATGGGCAATAAAACCAAATTAGCATTCATCACTCTTTCGCCTAGTATTAGCTCACAATATTTGTAAATCAGATCTGTTTTCCATGAAGTTGCCATAGGCGTACTTATTTCTAACTCATATGGTGAAACTTCAGGTTGAATCATTAAACTAGAAAAGAAATTAAGCGATATATAGGAATGCGTTGAACCAGGATCAATCAAAACTTTAGCTAGATGTCAACAAATTGAAAGCGTACCTCCACCACTGTGGGTTCAGAGATTTTCTCTTGATTTATTGTTAACACCTTTCCTTGTACCAGAGGCATTCTCGCGTGATTCTGGATTTTCTTAACGGACCTTTCTTGATGGGGAGCTCGTGAAATTCCCAATTGCGGACAGTTTCTGATAAAATGTTCGTTACTCCCACACCGAATGCATTTTCTTTCTTTATGCCAACATTGATTTTCAGTGTGGTTTGGCGTACCACAATATGTGTACGAAATGTTTCACTAGTGGTAGGGGATCGTTAAAGTTCGTCCGGGGACCCGGTAAATTAGTCCTAGTGATTTTATCACTCTATCCAAAATTGCTTCCACCCTGGCCCCCGAAAGGAGGTCTTACAAACTGCCCACACTTGACCTTCAATTACTCCATCGTACTCTTCACTTTTAGGACAGTTTCCACTTCCGCAGAATACGTTTGCATCTGCACCCGTGCCAACTTATCTTGTATCTCTAGCCTCAAGCCGCCAATAAACTTCCAAATTTTTCTTTCTTCACTCTCAATAAAGTATGAGGCAAACCTAGCTAATCTCATGAACATAGCCTCATATCGAGCTACACTAACTCTTATTATTCTAAATTTAGAAATTCTCTCTCCCTCTTTTCTTGTACTACCCGGGCAATATTCTACTTATTAAATTCCCTAACAAAATTTACCCACGTACGAGGAGTCCTCCTTTCATCCCATTTCTCACGAACTCGTCTCCACCAATATCTCACATCCTCTTCCAATCGAAAGGTGGCTAAAGCAACTTTTTTCTCCTCGCCACAATTTACGACCTCAAAAAATTTCTTCATGGCCTTTAACCAATTAGTGGCCTTAACATCATCTAGCTCTCCCTTAAAGCTTGGAGGGCCTAACTTAAGAAAATTGGCAATCGCATCATTGGTGGTCTCCACATGGTTATTATTATTATTCTAGTTTTCGAGGATGGTGGTGATTCCCTCGACTATGGTCGTGAGTTGCTTATCCAAATTCTCGTTATTTCCTTGGGTTCGTCTACCTGCCATCTACACCATAAGAAATTTATCTGAGCAACATAAACATAACCCTTTATTTCTATAAACATAAGGGTGCCAAAAGATATATACATCAAAAGGTTAGAAATACTTAAACAAAAATAAACTAGCTATTAACAAGCATCGTATTTACGATTACATCTAAACAAAATACAATACGATGCTTCTATTTCCACAAAAGCACAACATCTAACTAGAGTTAATCAAGCTCGTGGGGTGAAAATCTAGTACCATCCCCGAAGTTCCCAACCACAACTTCCGGGGGTGGTTTAGGAACTAGGTTCTCTTCATATAAACTATCTCAAGAAGGCTTTTATAGTGTTGGTGGGTTTGATAGATTTGGTTTTGAGCCCCCTCCAAGCTAAGTCTTATATGATACAGGTCCTCTTAAAGTTTTTCGTTTACTTCGCAGAATGATGTTATTTTAAGCAAAAGATCGTCAATTTGAAGATGGGGCACACGAATAGAGGAAATTCCTGCTCGACACTGATATCGGGGTCTACGATTAGAAGACTCACACGAATAGGCCATTTTCCTACACAACAAGTTCAAAGGTTAGACAATTCATAATCCAAAATTTACATCCTTCCCCAAGACCGTGTTTTGATACCACCTGAGATGACCCAAAACTTCTAGCTAATTTTATGAAAACATATAACCAACTATTGCATTAAGATGATCAAACTTTAACTTGAAAACATACAATTAATAATTTTATAAGAAAACCAAATTTTACATATAAGTCACTTATTACATATTCGTAAATACAAAATCCTGACTACACATAATTAGCTAAAAGCATCAAATCATCCCTCTCCATCTTCTTCATTCTCAATTTCAACTAAAACATTATATAATGAAAACATCAACATACATGTTGAGTAGAAATCTTACATAATCACACAAGGTGCATGTGTGAAATACGTGCATATTGTCAGATAATCATCCAAGCATATAATCACATACTTTTCACATTTTCTACCTTTCCCACATCTATGTGTGGCTACCTTATCTCACAGTTCTGTCATTCACAATTTCCAACCAAACACGCCAAATTCCAACCAAATCACGCCGGTGGTCATATCCTAGGCATATGCCGAATTTCCTACGACCCACTTTAGTACATGGAACTCTCCGTCCATGCAAGGAGGGATTAGGCAACAATGGAGGGTCAAGAACTATTTTAAGACCAGCAAGCCGGTTGCCGCCCAGCCAAACTTAACCTTATCTACCCCTATCACTTTTGGGCTTATCATGCACACATAAATTTCACATATCCCACATGATTTCTCATATAAAGTATAATTTTTAGCTTACTAACACATATATGAATCTAGTAACTATACATGCTTTCCTACTCATTTCATGAGCATAAAGCATAGGTACATATGGAAACATACTTCCTCCTCAAGCATAACTACACATAAAACATGCTTTTTGATCATTTTATAGCACTAACATGCAAGAATAAACTCACTTTATGCACTTGAAGAAATCCCTACTTCCTAAGTATTTAGTATTATAAATGCATTAACATATATATAAAACTAGAATCAATAAATACATTAATATATCTATACAACCTGAACCTTGATGGTAACTAACTTGTAGTTACATCTTTAGATCTAGTAGGGAAGAATAAAGAGCTAACATAAATGACTAACTCATGAACTAGGCAAGATTTCTACCTTTTCTAACTTTTTCCTCTTTCTTTTCTTTTATTTTTGAAGTAGTGAAAATGTGTAGTATTAGAGAATTATAGTGAAATGAAGCAAAACAAGTGCAAGAGAGTGTGTGTGTGTGTGTGTGCCGTGAGTTTAGCGTATGTGTGTGATGATCTTGTATTTTTTGTATTGTAATGTATATTTATAAATATTAAGTAATAGAAATAGAATTATTATATAATTAAGTCATTTTCCAATTATTACAATCTTTACAACTCAATGCCTAATTCTAGCTTAAGTGTGAGTCAAAATGAACATCTCATAATCTAGTTTAATATAAACCTTCCATGTATATACATATCTAGAAGAAAACTTACATGTGTGAATATACATTAAATGCTAGGAGAATTGGGGAGCAAGAATTAATATACACCATATATTTATTTATGTTATATATATACATACATACATACAATTCCCCCCCCCCCCCCTAGAATTAGGATATTTTTATCACATTGTATAATTATTCCAATTTTTATTAGGAATATGACTTAAAGAAATAAAACTCTAATTTTATATATTTATATATATATATATTTTTGAATGTATATATATATGTACATATTTAATGCAAGATATATGCTTATATATATATATATCATATTCTTATAACCTAGTATTTTAAAAAAATAATTATAATAGCGTGAAAATAACACATTTAGTGAAAATGATATTAACAAGATGCTCTTATAGAAAATAATCTAACCCTAATATATATATATATATACACACACATACATGTTTGTGTTTGAAATTTATGTACTTTATTATTACTAAATGAAATAGGAAAATAATTTTCAATAATTATGCATGTTGTAATTAAAATTAGGCAGATATTAAAAAGTATTTATAAAGTATTTAATGCAAGAAAAATGTCACATACTAAGCACAAATGAATCATATAAACATTTAAATAACACATATTTAACCATCAATTTATATATAAATAACATTGGAAAAGTAAGGGAAAATCGGGTCCTTACATTAATTGTGTAATTATGATAGTTATGTTGGCCTAACAACTATACCCCTCATAAATCTCAACAAACCCCATTATTCGCCTTAAATGTTGGTTGAGCCAATCCCCAAGAACAGCTACATTCTTGAGTCAATATAAGGCCCATGGCCTCAGAAGATGAAATCTAATCAATTTTGTGCACTCTACCCTATTGCATTATGTATAATTTTCTCACAAATTTTCTATTATTTTAGTTACTTATGTCACCTTTTATCACTCTCTATCTGTTACTTAATTAAGTGGAGTGTTAACATTTATTTTGTAGGTTTTCTACCCTTAGGTCACATTCTAAGCATGCTGTTTGGGCCTAAAATTAAATTTCAGGAACGGCCTAAAAAGCGACCCCTCATGAGTTGGTAGCTTAGGACAATCACAACGAAAGGCAGCGAGGTGGGCCATAGGTTGCAGCCCACCTAGAGAACAGTTGCAAGGTGGACACGGAGATAACGAGCTATTAATTGGGATGGTTAGGAATGGCCCATGAAAATCTTTTTGGCCCCACAGCCAAAGAAAATATGGAAATTTGAAATTCAACAGCATGATAAGAGGATAAGGCCAAAAATTCAAATGGGGCAGCATGAAATTACATTTCCTTCTTTTTTATGTAGCTTATATGTTGGAATAATTACATTTCCTTTTTTTAATTATTTGGCTCATTAGTTTACCATCATTTAAATTTTTTAATTTTTTCCAATGATCCAAAAAACTACATATAATAGAAAATAGGCCAAAAGTCCCCTGCTAACATTGAACTTACTTTAATCGACTACTTATTTAAATGTGCTTGTCATTTCCTTCCTCACCTCATTTTCATTTTTATGTTGCCCAAATCTACCCTTGGTTCACATTCTAATTGTGTTTATTCCCATTTTATACCCCCACTACAACTTTTACCAATTTTATTCATTAAAATGGTGCTC
The DNA here is from genome assembly GCA_026212405.1 of Petrea volubilis. NCBI lineage: Eukaryota > Viridiplantae > Streptophyta > Magnoliopsida > Lamiales > Verbenaceae > Petrea > Petrea volubilis. The sequence continues at coordinate 14,043,878 of CM047876.1, read as the reverse complement.
ACAACATTTGCGAAAAAAGCGTATGCTGCCTACTTGCATCAATTGCGATAACTTGAAAATTTTCTAACACAAAAATGTAAACAATTTCCTCCCTATTCTTTTTTGTTTTTGTCAACTGGAAGAATTTACCTATGCATTGGAAATCTAAGAAACCCACTCCCAATTCTCCTCCCCATGTACTGCCTATCTCAACAGTGTCCAATTCATGACCCTTATTTCTCCATTTCCCAACCTTTTACTTACAATATTTTTACATAATTTTGCCTTTTAGAGTATACATAATTTTTTAACATTATGTTTAGGACAACAAATAACAATAAACAACTCCTCCTACCTCAGTCTCCTACCTCAGTCGTATGAATACATTTTACAATAAATTTCAATATAAATACTCTTACAGGAAAAAAAAAAAAGGTTTGAGGAACTTGAAAGTATTTCTCTCTTTGGTATATAGATAAATGTTTTGGATATCATTATTTAATATAAACAGATGTCATTTTTCCCATAGTTAATTTTTTATACTAATACGCGAGCTAATTTTTTTAAATTTTTATCTAGGATAAAACAATATATTATTTCTAAACAAACTGCATCTACATGCCCAAAATCCACTTTAACAATCTTTTTCATATAGTCACAAAATATTTTTTTCCCTTCTATCTTATATTTACTTTACAATTGCTATATCATGTGCTTTTTATGCTACACCAACAAACTTGCAATTTTAACCAATAATTATTAACTGTACGATTGCTTTATCATTTACTTTATATGTTGCACACACAAACCTGTAATTTTAACCAATAATTAATTTTTCTTGCTGTAATTTACATAAGTTTTCATATCATAAATGATAAATCTAAATCTCAATTTACATTTTACAATATATGAAATAATCTCCTCACCAAATATGTTTCAACAGATTCCTGAAATTTTCATTACTGCAAATGCAAAGGTGCTCAAAAATTGATAAAAATTTTAGGAAAAAATTGATCAAACATGAATATGCTACTATAGCTCAACAATATTAGGAGGTTACAATTTTATTTATATTAAGCACTCTTTTTACTTTTTTTTTTCATTTTGTTAATAAATTGGGCTATCTTCCCTATGTGTTTAGGACAAAGAAAATGATAGTTTATCCAATTTAGATCACATTATTAATTCTCGCATTTTCTTCACACATATTGGACTATTTACTTCATACACATTAACATAAATGCTTATTCTTTAAAATTAAGGTGGCTCACGATGAAGTTGTCAATGTCTTATGTTACTGTGGCTTACCCTCCATTGTTTGAACATTACGGACTAATGACAATCCAGGTCGACGTTTCAAAGTTTGTCAAAGATTACTTCATGAATATAACTGCAACCTTTTCAATTGGGTTGATCCTGCAATGTGCCCCCGTTCATGTGCTATCATCCCAGGATTATTACGATGGATTAGTACTCTTGAAGCAACTACAAATGCAGTAACAATCAGGGTGGTAGAGCAACAAATATTTCTCAACTTCATCATGCAAATTTTAGTTTAAGTTTACTCGTATTTATTTTTCTTTATTGGTTACTTCTATAAAGTAGGCTCACATGTTGACATTAATGTAATTATGCGCACCACACTTAAAATGATTTTTACTGTTTCTAATTTTTCAACAAAATAGTTGTAACACAATTGGTATATTTTCCATTAACCATTACATAAAATTGAATTACTAAGTTTATAAATCTTGACAATAACATCACCTAAAAAAATAAACAACATCCATGTGATTAGCAAAGCACTGTAATTAATACACCCATATTTTGAACTAAAATTTATATTTAGCATCTCATTAGTATTTTTAGAGAAACAATATTACATAAGGACCTTTAATGTAAAAGCTCACTTTACTAACATACTCTTCACCTTCTGCATAATTGTTTGAAAGAGTTGAAAAATTGTAGAGAGTGGACCTTCGACATAATTATACACCTAGATTGAGAAATAGTAGAAGGTGAAGAAAGCGTAAACCATTTTATGTGGGCACGTAGTTGCTTTATCACACTCCAATGAATGGAGGATTTAAATTCTAAAATGATGCAATTGCAATGAATAAAAGTAACTTTTATATGTGTGCAAGCATGCTAGGCTCATGTTGTTGTTTGAGGCTAGTTGTACAAGTGATGAAGAGTGTGTTAGGAATGTATGCCCTAGAAAATTCAATTTGTAATTAAGATAATTATATTATTTTAAATTGATTTTTTACATGTTATTTTCATTTTAATTCTACTAGATAGAATGATTTTTGATGGTATATGATTACGATTTAAATGGAAGTGTTGTTTCATGAAAGACTTAAATTATAAAAAATCATACATCCTTGTGTTCGTAGTCGGTGATAAATTAATTTATCTAATAAGACTATAATGTGCTATAAAAACCGACTTGTATTTGTCATGGGAATGATGATTCCATTTATAGTATGTTTGGTGTTCATCAATGAAGTTGGTACACTGAACAGGACCAATGAATTATTCATTTTGAAATACTATCTTAAAAGAATAATTCATGATCATTGACTCCAAATCCAAATAATATTGTGAATTTAGACATACAGTCTTCGTCACTTTAGTGTAACCAGAGGTGAGATCTTGAAAAGACTAATATACTTTGTACATTGGGTGGTTACATCAAATGTGCTTAAAAAGAATATTTGATGGAATCCATGATTATACAAATATCCCCTAAATTGATTTTCAAAAGTTCAAATTAATTCTAAAACTTTGGCCAAAGTGTTTTCGTGTGAAGTGTCGCCGCAATTACATGAAAGATGTGATTTTTCATGTGGAATATTTGAACAAAGGCAAATCAGGAATTTAAGATAAGATGTAAAAATAAATCTGATAGTAATTTTGATTTTATTCTCACGGATATCTCAAGGAAGGGTGAAAATAAATTTGAGAGTTGATCATTAATTGAAATTGATTTTAGAGTACAACAATACTTATTTAGTGGAATTAAATATTGTTAAACGGTAATTCAATGTTGTCATGGGATGATAATTGATTTTGACCCATTTGGAACTAAAATTAATTTTTCCAAAGGTCCTTTCACAAACCTTCAAGACAACTCATTTGAAAAAGAAAAGGAAATATTTAATCATCCAAGTGATGGAAATATTTAGAAAAAAAGAGATTGGGGATAAAATCAAAGAATATTTTTATTAAATAAAAAAAGTGATGATTTGGTAGTTGATACTACCGAGTCGGCATAGGTCTAACTCACCAGGCGCGTGTACGTCACACGCTTAGTAAAGACAAATAACATGTGCAATCCACGCGCCACACCTGTCGCGTGCCAGGTGTGTTTGGAACGCACTAAAGGGCGCGTGCGTGTCACGCTCTGGTGGACTTCGAGATTCTGATTTCTTTGAGATAAGTTTGGAGACTGATTTTTACACTAAAAATTGGATTTTTTGTTTGTTTTTTCGCCTTATCTCTCGTCAAATTCACCCCAATATATTCCCTACTTTCAACTATAAATAGGGGTCATTGGAAATTGTTTTAAGGACACACCAAAAAGTAACTATTTTTTTAATACTCCTTGAGTTGGATAATAAAAGAATAGATCTAATCTTTAATAGAATTTTTCTTTTGTAGATTTTACTTTCTTGGTTAAATATTTTCATTCGGAGCCCACACTCTAGAGAATCAGAGGTATTGCAGAGAAGGTGTTAGTGATTGACTAATTTGATCAAAATTGGTCAAATTTTCGGCATAATTTTCAAGTTTGGTATTTCTTTAGCTCTCTAGATTTTATTGTTTAGAAATATTAATTAAATAGTTTAATTAATTATTTCTTTCTATTCCATGATATATATTTAATTGATTTAATTTCTTTTTTTTTTTTGCATAATTATACTGGGGATACATTCCTATGTTTTTCCACTATAAAATATTTTTACTTTGAACTAATTTATGATGTATTCTTCCCAACAATTGGTATCAAGCCGGACTCTTGATACAAGCATATAAGATAAAGTGTATAAAGCAAATATATTATGGACTGATTTGGTTTTTGGAAATAGATTCTAAAAAGAAAAAAGAAAGATAACTAGAAAGCATGTGTAAGGATTATTTCTGTCAAATTTTGTTTGATATGATCATGATAATTTTGTTTGATAACTAGAAAGCATGTGTAAGTACTTGTTGGCATAATATATTTATATTATGTGATCAATTTTAGTAAATATTTTCAAAGCATGGGGATGCTATATATTAATGCATGTTTATATTGGCAATTATTGGTTTGATCAATCATGTTGTTTAAATAGTTAAATAAAAGTTGAATATAACATATATGCATAAAACTTTATGTTGCAAAATATTTAGACATTCTCTTTTTTGATTATAGTTACATGAATTATATTATGCATGAATTAAATGCTCTTAAGCTATAGTGATTTGATCGGATCAAATAAGTATAGTTGTACGTATTATTTGATAATGAGTTGTACATAGGATATTTATTATGAATAAATTGCCGTAGTTTTGTTTTAAGTCACATAATATTTTTTTTTTAAAAACAATATATTATGTGACTTTGTTATTTTAGTGGGAGTATTTTTCTATATACATATATATATATATATATTTCTAAAAGAGTTAATGGTATGATCAAATAATTCAAGCAGTTCAATTATTCTCTTATATTTGAAATATCTAACACATAACGACCCGGTAAATTAGACATTATGAACTATGTAATAATCAATATTTATGTGATTTCATGGTTAAATGTGTAATTACTCTACATGCCTTTTAGCAATGGGATTATTCCTTACTCTATAATTATTAATATGTTATTCTTATTCTCTTTATTATTATTATTATTATTATTATTATTATTATTATTTAAACTCTTCACTTAATAGCTATATTATATATAGATATGTGTGTGTGTACGTGTGTATATATATATATATACAACTACTATTTTATATATATATATATATGTGTGTGCGTGTGCTTAATACTTATATAGATATATAAATACGTATATATACATACCTGTATCTATAAGAGATAAATTACTATATATATATGTATATAACTAGAGATATACATACAAACATATATTGACACACATATATATACATAGGTACATATATATATATATATGTATCTATTGATTAGTGTTATATATAGATGGATATATATATATATATGTAACTCTATTTTATCATTATTTTCAAGAATATATACATACTTATTTTCAACATTGTAAGACTATTCTACATATATAAAATAATTATATTATTTTATTTTATAATATCCAAAACTATATATATCTTGTTATACATTTAATTATTTCTTCCATTATATTAACCTAACCATTTTTTGTCCTTTTCATGAAATTAGCGGTGATAAAAACGGATACTGGGAACCTTTAATCCCTAGTATTATCATTAGAGAAATGTGTATTAACCTCTTCCACCAAGATATATTTAATAATTGACTATCTCTTTTTCAACTATCTATATATGAATATTTTCCTAAAACTATTATTCCCTTGTCAATTATAATTTCTTATAGAGATTTCCTTTTACTAAAAATATTTAGAAAAAAAATACTTTTCCCACAAAATTATATTGTTTTTCAAATGTATCTATACTAGCCCCTAAATATTTTATACTTAAAATATATACATACACATATATATATACGGATTTCTATAAATATATGGACATAAAGGATTATGTCCTAATATACATATTAATTACACTTTATAGGCTTATATCTATATAGATACATAAGAGATATAGATATATATTTAAAAATGTACATTTACATATATTATATATATAGATACGTGTGATGCATATATACATATATATTTTTTATATATATTTATGTAATACATATCAAATATCTTAGATATTCTCCTAAAAAATTCTTCTTACATTTATTTGGTGAATCTACCAAATCTTATACTTGGAGCATTCTTATAAATTTAGAGTTTGAATCATCACTTTTAGGCCAACACTTCAACACCATTAGGATAGTGAATAAGATGATTGCATTTAATTAAAACATCCTAGTTAGATCATGCATTAAATATAGAAAAGGACCTTATTATATAATAATTTTGTGTCTTGATCACAACATTATAAATGGGGGAGGGTTGCTCACATTTTATCACACTCACACAACGCACAAATCCCGTCTAAAACAGACACCCCACACTCACCTTACTCTAAATACACAAAACACTTTATATTTATAGAATATCTCCTGCCTATATATATACAAACTTTCTTTTTTCGTACATATTTATCTAATAAGCCCTCTATATACTCTCTTTTTCCCTAAAAACATTTGAAAATGTAGAATTATTACCTTTCTCATAAGTAGTTTAGGCAACATAATCTTAAATTATTTTCATAAAAAGACTTTAACTTGGGTTTACCAAATAATGGTAAAATACCAAGTAATTGCCTATGTTCATATTTTTTTAAGATTTTATGCCTCAAATTATTTGTTATACATGTTAATATCATGATAATTGTTTTCATGCTATTATGCTTTCCTAAAGGTACATGCATGAACATAATATGTGTATTTATATTTTAATCAAGCTCTTTAAGATCTGTGTTATGAGAAAATTATTTCTCAATTATGTATTGGGCCCAAAATATTTCTGGAATGGATGTGGCTAAGTTCCGCCAGGATATTCTATTGGAGATGCCGGTATTAAGCGTTCCAGCCCTCCATCTCCTAATCCCTCCTCATATGGATGGAGTGTTCCATATGAGAGTGGGTCGTAGGCTTCGGCATATACCTGGGTTATGACCACTGGTGTGACTCTGTTGGGATTGGTGGAATCGCGGAGTGACTTGGTTGACCATGTTTCAAATGATTATTTTAGATCAACCTGAACCGGATCATTAGGAGATCGGAACTGAGGAGTACTATAAAGCTTTTACTTAGACTTGATAGGGATTAAATATGATGTACCATGAAAGCCGTCTTATTTTGTACTAAACATGCTATTTATGAACCTTAATGTAGTATTGTATATTTTTCCGGGCCGTGACTAGAGCTCCTAAAAAAATATTTTTTTTGCCAAGGTCATTATGTAGTTAAATTCCACAAGTCTAAAATATCAAATGGGAGCGAGATTCAAGAGTTAAATTCTCATAGCCTCCATTACTAATCTAATCAGTATAATAGACATTTATCACTCCCCGAGGAGGATAAATATCTATAAGTACAAGATTATATTTCTCAAATGATAAATTGAAATATCAGAAAAGCAAGCACAATTATGCTGACATAGAGTGTCTTGCCTATCTATATGAAATCTAAGTAATGGTGAACATTTGACTAAGTAGATACATTAACCTCCACGAGGAGCACTGCTGTATTCTCTTAGATGCTAAAGTTTTTAATGGTGTATTAATACTATTTGATAAAGAGTTACAAAGAAACATGTTAATTATAAGAAAAGATGTTTCTATTTTATTGTTACATTTTTGACCTCGCTTATGGGGAGTTAGTTGTGAATTGCCACCATTGCACACACCTTGCATGGTTATGTGGAACCCATGATTGGATTGTTAGCTAAAGAATAAATGAACATGAAATAAAATGTTTTCTTTATTTATTTTTCTAGTTACATAAAAATGGTATCCATGATTCCTTTGCAATCTATCCTAAATGAAAATAAACTCACTGGTCCTAATTATGTTTAATGGAAAATAAATATTGACATCATGCTTACATACAAAGGGCTTAAATATGTTCTTACTGAACTATGTCCACCAGTTCTAGCAATTAACACATCACAAGCGACTAAAGACTGTTATGAATGGTGGATTAAGTCAAATGATTTCATCAAATGCTATATTCTAACCTCAGTAACAAACATTTTTAAGCATCAGATGCAAGACATGGTCTCTGCAACATTAATGTTGCAACATGTCAAGAAAATGTTTGGAGGACAAGACCTTGTAGCTAGGCAAGAAATGATGCCAAAGGTGCCAAACTCCAAGATGTCAGAAGGATCTTCGGTTCAAGAGCATGTCATGAAGATAATGGCTTACTTAAATGAACTGGAGATCCTGGGAGCGATGTTTGATATTCACTCCAAGCAAGCAAGATATTCACTCCATAAAGATTATAAGTTGCTTGAACTGATGAAGGAACTACAAGTGGCTGAAGGAGTAATGAAAGCTAAAAGAAGTGTCCATTTAGTTCAGACATCAAAACTTGCGGCCAAAAAAGGAAAGGCAAAAATGTGGAAAAAAGGAAAGGCTAAACTTGCTGGCCCTAAGCCAAAGGTTCAGAAAAAACCAAAGCTAGCAAAAGGAAAGTGCTTCAAATGCAGCGAAGAGGGGCACTGGAAAGGGAATTGTGCTAAATATCTAGCTAAACATGCTGTTACAAAAACTAGAAAGTCGTATAATCAAGGTATAGTGATATCATGTTTAATTGAAACATGTTTAGTTAGAAGTCCACTAGATTCCTGGTGTGTGTGGATTCGGGGTCAACTAATTATATTTACAATTCGTTGCAGGGGTTTCAACTAATTAGGAAGCTGCATGATGGCGAGATGCACCTCCATGTAGGAGATAACTCAAGTGTGCCAGTAGTAACAATAAGAGTCGTTAGTTTATTTTTTAATAACAGAGTATTATCTTTGAAAGACTTTCTTTTCCTTTCAAGTATTTGTAGAAATTTGATTTCCGTTAGTTGTTTGTTGGATGACGGTTTAACCATCATCTTTGAATTTGGTTTTTCTATTAAGCATAATAAATCCTTTATTTGCCCCGGCATAGTAAAGGATGGTCTATTTTGTTATTCAATGTTAAATACTCAGTTTAGAATTCTAAAATTAGTACAAGTTCGAAAATCTTACCACTCCAATGGCAAACTCCCATAACTGATGAAGCATTAAAGTGGTACCTAAGATTGGGTCATATTAATCAAACAGGATCCAAAAACTCTTATCAAATGGACTTATAAGCCCATTAGATCTTAAAAAATTATTAGTTTTGAATCATGCTTGAAAGGAACAATGACCAAAAGATCTTTTAAATCTAAAGGAACTAGGGCTACTAAGTTGCTTTAATTAATCCATACAGATGCTTGTGGACTAATGAAAACTCAGGCTAGGGAAGGTTTTGAGTATTTCATCACTTTTACAAATGACTACACGAGGTATGACTATGTTTATCTAATGAAATGAAAGTTTAAATCATTTGAAAAGTTCAAAGAGTTCAACAATCAAGTTGAAAATCAATTAGATAAGCGTATCAAAGCACTAAGATCAGATCGAGGTGGTGAATACTTATCAAGTGAGTTCTTAGAGTTTCTAACTGCAAATAGGATAACATCCCAATTCACTACGCCGGATACACCCCAACAAAATGGTGTTGCAGAAAGAAGACATAAAACATTAATGGATATGGTAAGATCCATGATGAGTCATGTTACTCTACCCAATTCATTCTAGGGATATGCACTTGAAACCATAACACATGCATTGAACCTTGTTCCTTCTAAGTTAGTTTTTAAGACACCTATGGAATTATAGTTTGGAAGAAGACCCAATATCAATTACCTCAGATTATGGACATGTCCAGTACATACGTTAAGGAATTATCCTGACAAATTAGAGTTAAGAACTGAGGATTGCTTGTTTGTAGGATATCCTACAGGAACAAGAAGTGGCCAATTTTATACTCCAAAGGCAAGTAGTATTTGTGAATACAAATGCTAAATATCTTGAGGACGAATTAATTACTAACCACAAAAGTAGAAGTAGCTTGTGCTAGAAGAAATGATGGTATCCAATAATGTCACTCAAAAGCCCAATTTTGAGAACATTGATATTACATTTGATGTATACAACAATAATGAGTCTAGTACACAGAAATTTAATCATTGTGGGAGGATTATTAGGCCACCAAATAGATATCTTTGGGAAACCCTAGTGGTTGAACCTGAAGGATCTGATCCTCTCAACTACAAAGAAACGATAGAAGATAAAGATACTGGCTAATGAGTCAAAGCCATGGAATCTAAGTTGAACTTTATGTATTCCAATCAAGTCTGGGAACTTGTAGAGATGCCTGAGGGCATTAAACCCATTGGATGCAAATGGGTCTACAAGAGAAAAAAAAAAGGTTCAGATGTGAATGTAGAGACCTTTAAAGCAAGGTTAGTAGCAAAGGGATATACACCCAAAAGGAAGGTATCGATTACAATGAAACTTTCTCACCTGTAGCTATGCTTAAATCCATAAGAATTCTCTTGTCCATTGCTACTTTATTACAACTGTGAGATATGGCAAATGGATGTAAAGACAACATTCTTTAATGGACACCTTCAAGAAGAAATTTATATGGCACAATCGGATGGTTATGTTGTCAAAAACTAGGAGCATATGGTATGCAAATGGAAGAAGTCCATTTATGGACTAAAACAAGCATCTATATCATGGAACACCAAGTTCTATGAAGCTATCATATCATTTAGATTTGAGCAAATGCATGATGAACCATGCGTGTACAAAAGACATGAAAAAGTTGTGATGTTCTTGATACTTTATGTGGATGACATCTTGCTCATTGGAAATGATGTCCGAATACTATCCATAGACAAGATTTGGTTATCAAATCAATTTGATATGAAAAACCTTGGAGAAACTAGCTATGTACATGGGATCAAACTTTTGCGAGATTGCAAGAAAAAAGTACTCTGCTTATCACAAGCTGCATACATTGATAAGACACTAGCAAAGTACAACATGGTGGACTCCAAAAAGGGTATGTTACCTTTCAGACATGGAGTCCCTATTTGTCTCAAACAGTGTCCTGAGAAGAGCAAATGAGAAATGTGCCCTACGCTTTAGCAATGGGTAATCTCATGTATGCTATGATGTGTACAAGGCCAGATATTTGTTATGTAGTGGGAATGGTTAGTACACATCAATCAAATCTTGGACCAATGCACTGGATAGTAATGAAGGATATACTAAAGTAGTTAAGAAGGACTAGAGATTATATGCTCATTTACCTTAGTGATGAGCTTATGCCAATAGGATACATGGACTCTAATTTTCTATCAAATCATGATTCTAGATGCTCCACTTCATGTTAAATTTTCAGCCTTGGAGGAGGAGTGATTAGTTGGAGGAGTGTGAAACAATCTTGCATTGCTGACTCCACCATAGAAGCTAAATACGTTGCGGCTTCTAAAGCTACTATGGAAGCTTATTGGCTTATGAAGTTCCTGATAGATCTCAAAGTCATCAAAGATGGTTTGAACCTAATCATATTGCATTGTGATAATATTGGAGTTGTAGCAAATTCTAAAGAACCTAGAAGTCATAAGCGGGGCTAAGCACACAGAAAGAAAATACCATATTATTAAAGAATATGTAGAAAGATGTGAGATTGCTGTTACTAAGATAGCTTCGATGAATAATCTAGATGATCTCTTTACCAAAACCTTGGCGCAAAAGAGTTTTGATTATCATTTAGAAGGGATGGGAGTTAGATATGGGCCTGATTGGATTAAAGGTATGTGCATTTACCAAAACCCTGGAAAATCTAATTTGTAATCAAAATATTTATATTATTTTAAATTGCATTTATTACACAATATGTGCATTTTAATTCTATTAGAAAGAATGATATTTAATCATGTATGATTATGATTTAAATGGAGTGTTGTTTCATGAAAGACTTAAATTATAAAAAATCATACATCATTGTATTCGTAGCTGGTGATAAATTAATTTATCTGATAAGCTAACAATGTGCTATAAAATATTACTTGTCTTTGTCATGGGAATGATGATACCATTTATAGTATGTTGGTGTTCATCAATGAAGTTGGAACACTGAACAAGACAAATTGAGTTATTAATTTTTAAATACTATCTTAAAAGAATAATTCATGATCGTTGACTCTAAATCCAAATAAAATTGTGACTTTATACATGTAGTGTTAGTCACTTTAGTGTACTCAGAGATGAGGTCTTGAAAAGCCTAATATACCTTGTACATTGGGTGATTACACCAAATTTGATAAAGAAGAATATTTGACGGAATCCATGATTATACAAGTATCCCCTAAATTGATTTGCAAAATTTCAAATTAATTCTAAAACTTTGGCCAAAGTGTTTTTGAGTGAAGCGTTATTGAAATTACACGAAAGATGTGATTTTTCACGTGCAATATTTAAACAAAAAAAATCAGAAATTTAAGATAAGATGTGAAAATAAATCTGATAATAATTTTGATTTTATATGAAACCCCAACTACTTCGTTGCCTTGCATCTGATGAGGGCCCCTTCAAAACTTCTTGCAATTCAAGTGACAATTGTTGTAGTTGCCTCGCCAATTGCTCAACTCTAGACATCATCTAAGATTCAGGCTCGGCCACTTTAGCATGATTAGCAGCCTGCACTTGAAGAAGCGACCTTATCTTTGTGTTTTCCCCGAAGTCACCCATAGTGTGCGACTCTAGTACCAAGTTGTTATGTTTACATGTTATGGATCGTGTCATAGGATGATTAACTAAGAACTCAACAAACAAAGGAAAATCCTTCCTTTTATTTTGATTCCTTGATCGACCTATTGTGCGAAAGAATGAGACAAGCTCATTTAAGGGTACTTGAACCTTAGGACTCGTTAGAGAGAGACCAAAATCTCATAAGAATAAGATCATTTTTTTCCTCCCTTTATTGCTGGTAAAACGTCTCTTTTAAATACGAGATGTTACGTGAAAATAGGAAATGAATCCTACCATAAGAAAATAGGAAAAAACAAAATTACTCAAAATCCTACTATGATAAGACTTGCAGAAAACAAAATAACTAAATTACAACAATTGCTCACTAATTATTTTTCCTACGATAGACTTTTCGCACAAATGAATCATATGTAACATCACTCCCTTCCTGAAGAAAAAGCTTGTCCTCAAGCTTGAAGGACGGGTAAACTTCCTGAAAATGAATAGCATTTTCCCAACTAGCATCAACTGTATTAGAATCACACTAATGGACTAAAACCTCCCCAAGTATCACGGTTAAGGAGAGTACGAAGAATAGCACAAGGTACTAAAATTATATGGCTATCCTCTAAAGATGGTAAGGTCGGTGGAACAATGAGTATTGTGCCCTTGTAAGCCTTCAAAAGTGAAACATGGAACAAATCATAAATTTTACTATTCGAAGGTAAGTCTAACTAATAAGCAACCTACCCAATCTTTCGCAATACAGGAAAGGGCCATAAAACTTAGGAGCAAGCTTATGATTAAGCTTTACGAAAAGTGTCTTTTGTTGGTGAGAATGTAAATGGAGCCACACAAGGGAGCTAGGTGGGAACTCGATATCTCAGTACCATAATACTATTCCATTCGAGTTTGAGTTTGTTAAGCCATACTCTTTCATAACACCCTTTAAGGCTACATCTTGATTAAGTAAATCCTGGTCAATCGCCTACACGTTAGAAGAACCTGCAGCATAAGACAATAAACAACTTAGTTCTCGCCCATACACAACTTTGAATGGGGATGTCTACAGTGTAGTGTGGAATGAGGTGTTGTAATAATATTCAGCCCAAGGAACCTACTGCACCCATTTCTTTGGTTGATCTCCTACAAAACAACGAAGATACATTTCAATAGTATGGTTCACCACCTCTGTTTGACTATCAGATTTTTGATGGTAAGCCGAAGAGAAGGCCAATTCGGTCCTATGTAGATGCAAAAGCTCCTTCAAGAAATTAATCCTAATCACAAACTATAGACTTTGGAAGACCATGCAAACGAACTATATGCTCAAAGAAAGTGTTGGGAATAGTTTTTGCTGTATAAAGATGTCAAACAGGTAGAAAATGGGCATTTTTGGAGAACCTGTCCACTACAACAAACAAAACAGCTTAGCCATATGATTTTGGCAAGCTATCTATGAAATCCATGGAAATATCCACCCAAATTTGAGTTGGAAGCTAGAGAGGTCGAATAAATCCGACCGAACTTAAATGCTCAACCTTGTTACGTTGGCATGCTGAACAAGCTATGATGTATTTGGCAATATTAGATCTCATACCCTTCCAATAATATTCATTTCGTATACTATGTATGGTTTTTTGAACCCCTTCATGTGTGCTATCTTGGATGCTTGACAGTATTGAAAAAATTAATGAGGAAGACAAGAGTAAGTAGATACGCCCTTTGTAAAGAATGAACCCATCCTGTAGAGACCAAGAATCACTCAATTCCCCAGGTTGTACCTGTACGTGCAGCTATTTAAGAGAGTTAGAACCTCGAATTTCTGCCTTTATATTATCACTAAATAACTGCATTGGTTCAATAATTGTGTATACCAAACCTTCATTAGAACTGTGTCATGACAAAGCATCTGCAGCTTGGTTTAGTAATCCAGCCTTATACTCTACTCGAAGATCGAACCCCATCAATTTACTAATCTAGTGTTGCTTTGGAGATGTTATAAGGCATTGTTCTTACAAATAATTGACGATGTAATGACCAATTTGGACTAAAATGCTCTACCCTACAAATATGGGCGCCAATGTCGGACAGCTTTAGCTAAATCGATCAATTCCCTTTCATATGCTGGCATTTTAAAATGTTGGGCAACAAGTTGACTAAAAAATGCAATCTAGTGACCATGTTTCTGCAAAATAGCCCCAATACCATTACCTGATGCATCACATTCAACAATGAATTCAGCTGTGAAGTTTGCCAATTGTAAGATTGGAGCAATCACAAGGGCCTACTTTAGTGCCTCAAATGCAACCAATGTTGCTTCGGACCACTGAAAAGAGTTTCTTTTTAACATGCTGGTCGAAGGAGCAGTAATTGTCCATAGTTGCAGATAAACTTGCGGTAATCTCCAATCAACCCAAGAAATCTGCATAAAGTTGTTATGGATTATGGTTGGGGCCATTCAGTGATAACTTTAATCTTGCTCTCATCAACGAAAACACTAACAACAGACATAACATGGCCAAGATAATAAAAGTTAGTGCTCTCCAAAAAAGCATTTAGACTTCTTTAAATAAAGATGGTAACAAGGCAGCAACTCAAAACTACATTCACATGATGCATATGGTCATCCCAAGTCCTACTATAAATGAGAATATCATCAGAGAAGACAAGGACAAAGAGGCGGAAGTATTTCTGAAATACCTCATTCATAAGTTCTTGAAAAGTGGATGGAGCATTGGTTAGCCTGAACAACACCACCAAAAATTCAAAGTGACCATGATGTGTTCGAAAGGCTAGTTTTTCAATGTCAACGAGATCCATACGAACCTGATGATACCTTAATCGGAGATCCAGCTTAGTAAAATAAGTTGACCCATGAAGTTCATCCAATAGCTCATCCACCAATGAAATAGGAAATTTATCCTTGATGGTGAGCGCATCTAGTTCTCTGTCGTCCACACAAAAAACGCCATGTCCTGTCATGTTTTTGGACCAATAACATCGGTGAGGAGAAGGGCGATCTACTCGGCTGAATAATTCCTTGTTGAAGATCTAATCATATTGTCTCTCGATTTCATCTTTTGGTAGATGCAGATACCGATAGGGCCGAACTACCACTGTACTTGTAACGCCCCGAAACCTCTAGCTAATTATGGAAACATCTTTTTATAACCATCTTACAAAAACATGCTATTTTATAACGTAATGAAACCAAACACACGTACTAATATTCCAAAAGATGAGTTTACAAACGTCGTTTATTACATATACACAACATATACATAACTTAACTACCAAGTTTCTAGCACAACGCATACATAACTAACTAAAAGCCTCGAAGCGCCCTCCTAAGTCTTCTTCGTTCCTACCTTCCTGTGTCTCATATCCCGCTAAAACATAATAGAAAGCAATGTCAACATATGCACATGTTGAGTAGAAATTTACATAGACATGAGGTGATCGTGTGAAATTGCATATTGTCATAAAACCATAGAAATTTTAGTTCATGATCAAATCACATAAATTTCAGTTCTGATAGAGCATCACATTCCAACACATTTTTACCGTTTTTCCACCTCGACGGGCGGGTACCTTATCTCGCCGTGCCGTAATTCAATTTCAACTGATATCCAATCGAAATCATACCAAAATCCACCAATCCCAACCTATACACACCGGTGGTCATATCTCGAGTATATGCCGAAAACCTACGACCCACAACCAATACATGGAACATTCCGTCCATGCAAGATGGGAATAGGCATGGATGGCAAGAACTGGTTTAAGACCGGCAAGTCCATTGCCGCCCGGCCGAACTCTAGCCCCATCCATATCGAACATATATAGGGCCCTTACACACATAATTCCAACACATAAAAATCACAATTTCATCACAATACACACTGATTCAGCTCAAATTCAGCACAAAATACCCAAATTTCCAGTTTT
The DNA here is from genome assembly GCA_026212405.1 of Petrea volubilis. Classification (NCBI taxonomy): domain Eukaryota; kingdom Viridiplantae; phylum Streptophyta; class Magnoliopsida; order Lamiales; family Verbenaceae; genus Petrea; species Petrea volubilis. Next base: position 14,027,419 of record CM047876.1, on the reverse strand, counting down.
TACGAAATCAACATTTACAACGTTGAACTGAAATTTTTAGCATTCAACTACTGAAATTCCAACTTAAAACCTACTGAAAATCCGCTCATATATTCCCAAGGTTGTGAAATAGACTTTTAGAGTATAAATTTCCGGATTTTCAGTTCACGAAACCTGAAACTTTTAGACTACGACGTGAAACGATTTAGCGCGCAACTTCTGAAATTTCCGGCTTTCGCAATCCAAACCTCCAGCTTTTAAAAACCTGTTTCTACAGCTTATTCTACACTGACTTTAAAGTATATAAACCAGGTTTTTTGTTTGAAATTTTCGTATTTTTTAGTCGTGCAAAAATTGAACTTTTCAGCTTTGAAAACAAGAGTTTCTGCATGAACAGTAATTCCAACATATGCACAACTTGAATTTTCAGCTTTCATAACTTAAAATTTTAGCTTCTAGCACATAAACAAGACTCTAACAAGGTATACAACATGATAACCTAGAGTTCAAGCATCACTTAAGCATATTTACAACAATTTCCAGCATGCATATTCAAGGATTTTAACCTAACATGCTCATAGAAACATCATATGCACAATATAAACATATATAACCAACACATCTTGAAATCTCTTAAATCCAAGATGGAAACCAACTTGTGGTGACCTCCTAGGTCTTATAGGGAAGATAACATGCTAAGAAATTAAGAAAAACCTAACCCTAACTCATGCCATAGGCAAATTTCTACCTTGATAAGTCTTTCTTTCTTTCTTTCTTTGTAGGGTTTGAAGTAGGGAGAGTGTTTGAAGGGGTGAGAGGGTTTCAAGACTTGAAGGATATTAGGAAAATTGAATGAAAACAAGAGGAATGAAGTGTGTGTGTGTGTGTGTGTGTGGCCGGATTTAAGGGGGTGTGTGTGGTGGTTTTGGTATTTTTTCAAGTAATATTACATATAGGCTAATAAGGAGAGATAGTATTAAAATAGCCTTAAGTCCTTTTCCAATTATGACCCTAATTGGCCAAGTATTTGGTCTAAGTAGCTTAAGTGTTGCTCTACTTTAACCATGGCCAAACATGTATTCATACTTCTAGAAGGTGTATGCCAAGTGTATTTATACATTGTATTTGGCAAGCTTGGAGTGCAAGACTTAATACCAACCAAGTATTCCATCTTTTAATTTTTCTCTCCCAATTCTCCACCAAAATTCGTCCCCCTCCCCTAATTAATCTGAAAATATAATTTATTTCTTGTATATTGTGTAGAATTATTCATATTAGGGAAAGAAATAATATCTGGGGTAGAATATACAATTTACCTATGCCTTAGGGGTTTTTAGGGCATAAAATCCGAAAATTCATAATTAAATTAGAAAAATTCCAAAATTATGAAATTTAATCTTTATAATATGAAATTATATGTATATTTACCAGAATTTAAAATGTTTTAGTTACACTTTCGAAAATTGCAATTTAGGACATAGAAAGTTCGAAAATTGTGTTCGAATGTCAAATTCGTCTAAAATCTGGAAAATCATGTAATTTATTCAAAATTACATCTTCTCTATGCATAAAAGTCTAGAATACTTATTTATATTATTTTTGAAAACTAATGAGTATTTAATAGATGAATTTTTCAAGAATGGTAATCAAAATTCGAAAATTAGTACTTTTCCGTTCAAATTGTACATTATTCTCAAAATCAAACTAAAATGTGAAAATAACTAGTAATTAAAACATCTCCAAGAAGCATAAGATTTCATATCAATTATTTAGATATTAAGGAATACTGGATCATTACATCCTCCCCTCCTTAAAAGGAATTTCGTCCTCGAAATTCATTCCTAAGTATTAGAACAGGACAGAGATTATGAACTTCTGGTAGGTAGAAGGTAATGCCAACTCACTACTACTTTTTCTATTCTTTCCAATATATGAAAAGAACCGTCATATCTTGGATTTAGCTTCCTTTTTCTAGGTGAAACCTTGAGAAACACAAGTCCCCTTTTTTCCTCAGTTAGATTCCAACTCTTTTCATCTCTTATCGGAGTAACTCTTTTAGCGACTTTGTGTTTATGTCATTCACTGCGAGTTACTTTGGTGACTTTGGTGATTTCCTGTACTAACTTAGAGCTTCACGTTTGCCATTTCATTCCAGTATACTGTGGATCTATTTCCTTGCGCATAAAGTGCTTGAAAAGGATCATGCTAACTATAGATTAATCGTTATTGTGATAGTCAAATCTTGGCTAGTGAAAGGTGTCGATCTTAACTTGCTTCAAATTCGAGGTATATTTTCAAGGGTTTGTATGATTCTTTCTAGTTGTCCACCAATTTGAGGTTGAAGAAAAATAGCTAACGTTTAACTTAGTGGTTCAAACTATTTTGTAATTCTTGCCAAAATTTAGGGCAAACTGTGGGTTTCTATTCAAGACTATACTAACCGAGACACCAAGCACCAAGTAGTCCAACTATGTTTTGTTTCTAATATTCTCCCATTCTAAACCACACAATGAAGTGGAAGCTTTTCATAAGTCTATCCACAACAATCCATATTGCATTATTGCCTTGCTAGGTTCAAAGTATTCCTATAATGAAATCTTTGGTGATAGGTTCAAATATGAGTAAGGTTTGTGATAGTCCGAATGGATAAAAATTAGACCTAAGATGTATACGGCAAAGCTAAAACAAAAATTTTAATTGATAGGAACAAAAGATTGACAAGTGGAAGAAGTGAGCCATAATTGTAGTAGGATTTGAAAATATTTGTCAACATTTTTATTTTTAAATATCATTTAGGAATATACAAGAAGAAGTTTACTAGAGATCAATGATAACTCATCAAGTTTTCAAGACATGCTTCAACAAATTTTTCTGTTTGAAGTTTAAAAGTGCGAGTGGGATAAAAGACTGTTAAGGGATTATTATTGGTTCACACGAGAATGCATACAAGTTTGAATAACAACTTGGTCAATTGAAGTGTCAACTAAGAAAAATTAGATTGGCGTAAATCACAAAGATTTCAAGCTTTTACTACTATGTGAAATAATTTGGAAATTTCCTCTATCACAAACTTTCCAAGAAAGAGATAAAAAGGGATGTCAATTGAGAAAACTTTGAAAAGGGCCTTGAAAGCAAAAGAATGATTACGGAAACAAAAGACAATAATTGCTATTGGAGTCATTGTTTTAAAAGAAAGTTAAACACAAACTTGGCATTTTCTTTCCTTTACATTAAACAATGGATATTGGTTGTAAGAGATATCCCAAAGAAATATCGCTATTGTGAATATATAAAGGGCCAAAAATAATATGTAATAAGCAAACTTACAACTTTAGAAACAAATCAAAGAATATAGGCTGCAAGGTTCGATTAAAAGTACATCTCCTATGGAGATTATAAAAGGTTGTTTCCAAGTAAAATGAATTTTAGAGATCTTTTGAATAAGTAATGATGAGGTCCTACGAAAATAAATAAGAAATATAACTATCACAAGGGAATTGTCATTTAACTATTACACACTTTGCCTAAAATAGAAACCTATACTTAAAGTCCATCATTCCTAGTAGCTTTGTTATATATCTTTATTCTATCCCATAATTGCTCTTCTTCCCATGACTACTAAAATTCCCCCTAGCCTTCTCACCTAATTTCAAATCCAGTTTGGAATATACTGAAACTGTAATGACCCGGTATTTCTAAGTATTTTAAAAGTTAATTATATGATTAAATTATCTAGTGTTTTATGTGATTATTATTTTATACGTGAACTAGGTGATTAAATTGTTTAGTGTTTTATTATTTTATAAGTGAAATGTGCTATAACTGTTATGTTTTCACATTTGATTCCACATATGTGCATATAAATCAATATGTATACATATGTATATATTTATAATTCTATACATTCATCTTTCAAAATTCTAATGATAAGTATAATTTCTTACATATCAATATCAATACTTACAATTTTTAAAATATAAGGAATATATATATACCCATTTTTTTAAATTACACAAACAAATATTCTACTTATTTAAGATTAATATATTTATATATATATATATAAATTCATACATATATATATACTTACACAAATAGATCTATATATCTATATATATACACAAGTCCGTACATATATATATACACACTAATAACTTAAATTAACACATACTAATCATAAACATGTTATAGATTAACAATATTTAATTATACGAATATATATAAATATATGCATAGAAAACTATATAATACCTAGATATATATATATCTGTATCCGAAAACATACACATATATATAATGATATATCTAATTTATTTTTGATAATATTTATTCTTGATAATTCTAGCATTAAATGAATTTTACACTTGTTATAACTCTTCTAGAAATTTAAACACTTGTATTATTTACATTAACCTAGACTTCCATTCATCAATATTAGAGCACACCTAATAACATTTAGCCTTATTACTAAGCATGTATGCATTTATTAATATTGATGAGTAAGATGAATCTAATTATGAAAAAATTGACATAATTAATTTTTAATAATGTGTCTTAACCAACCCATATAAGTAGAGGCTTGAGTTCTATTTTCCATCAATCACACACACACACTCCTACAAACACACACATACACGGACAAACCACACACAAGACAAACACACACCACACACAACACAAACACAACACACAAGACAAACACACACCACACACAACACAAACACAACACACAAGACAATCACACACACACACAATACAAACACCCAACACACACCTCACGGACACAACACACAAGACAATCACACACACACAACACAAAGACCCAACACAAACACACATACTACTATACACACACACTTCACGTCACTCACAAACAATTCTCTCTCTCTCACACACACACAGATATATAAATATATCTATATAAATATCAAGAAGGCTAGTTTAAGGTAGGAATTTCCTTAATTACATAAGTTACTTTCTAGTGCTAGTTTATCATTTTACTATCATGATATTATACTTCATTATGCTACTTCAACTTATTAGAAATTATGTTTCTAGTTGTATTCATATCACAAACAATTCTCTCTCTCTCACACACACACATAGATATATAAATATATCTATATAAATATCAAGAAGGCTAGTTTAAGGTAGGAATTTCCTTAATTACATAAGTTACTTTCTAGTGCTAGTTTATCATTTTACTATCATGATATTATGCTTCATTATGCTACTTCAAGTTATTAAAAATTATGTTTCTAGTTGTATTCATATCTTATGTTCATGTATGTTTATTATTCCAAAATATGCTATTTGTATGCTTTTATATATAAATTTATAAATATGGAGGTATGTTCTTTATGTGACAATATATGGAACTCTTTATTTGTGCATGCCGGGCCCAAATGTATTTTCGGTGTGGATGGGGCTAAGTTCGGCCGGGCGGCAATGGGCTTGCCGGTCTTAAAATAGTTCTCAGCATCCATCCCATCTTACATGGACGGAGTGTTCCATGTATTGGTATTGGTTGTAGGAAATTGACATAATCTCGAGATATGTCCACCGATGTGAACGGATGGAATTGATATGGACGGATGGAATATGGAGATTAATCGATGTGAACGGTTGGAATATTGTACTGTGGGAGACATAAGGGAGTCACCAATAAGTGACTCAAAAGGTAATATTATGTGAGATATCATGACTATGTGCACATATTATACACACGAGCACCTTATGTTATTAAGTGAAAATTCCTACTCAACGTTTATGTTAACCATTTCTCCCTGTGATAATTTTAGCCGAGAAGGAGGTGGGAATTACTAAGGACGATAGTGAGGAACGGTTCGGCGCCTTTAACTAGTTGGGATTAAGCTTGAAATTTTGTATTTTGGAGAGATCGTGATGTTATAAATTTTTGTATTACTATGTATTATGCACACTACTCTGATATATTTTCAATAAAATAAGTATAGTTTCATGTTTTAGTTGGCTGTATTTTAATAAATTAGTTAAAGGTCCGGGTCGTTGCATAAACTTATTGTACTTAATCAAATAACTCATCAATATTGGATAGCGGCTACTTCTAATTCATTCGATAAATATCAAGTTGAACCTCTAGTCGAGAAAACATGCATATGTAAATAGGTAAGTGTGCTTATGTGCTCTACTGTGATTATGCATTTTGGATATAAATATTGTGTTTGGCATATAAAGATTTAGTATTTTATACCTATTTACGTTCATTAATAAGATGAACGTTTGGATATAGATGGCACCGAAAAGGGCACATGAAAGTGTTGTGTATCAGGAGGAACGATTTGCCACAGTATTTGAAAGGATTAATACAATTCTTGAGAATCAAAACAACGGCAATAACAATCACAATAGTCAAGAGGAACTCGTTAACAATGCATTGGCTAATTTCCAAAAGTTAGGACCACCAAGTTTCAAAGGTAAGCTCGATGATGTTAAGGCAACTAGCTGGTTAGAATCTATGGAAAAGATCTCAGATGTTTTAAGCTGTGGTGAGGAGTGTAAAGTTGTTTTAGCAACGTTGCAGTTGGAGGACGATGCCAGACACTGGTGGAAGAGGATAAACAATAAGTGGGAAGCAGCAAGAACCCCTCGAACATGGGTAAACTTTGTTCAAGAATTTAACTTTCAATATGTTCCGTGTGTGGTCCAGGAAAGGCACCAACAGGAATTTCTTAACCTCGAATAAAGGGGTTTAAGTGTCTCCCAATATGAAGCCATGTTTACCAAGCTAGCCAGATTCGCATCCTACTTTATTGAAAATGAGAATCGAAAATTTTGGAAGTTTGTTGGAGGATTACGACTAGAAATCTAGGATAGAATAACTCCAGTTTAGCTACAGACTTATTCGGTGGCTGTAGAAACGGCGTTAAAAGTTGAAAGTATTATAGAACAGTTAAGAGTGAAATGAGAACAATTCAACTGAGTACCGAATATGAGTGGCCAAGGGAGAAAAGGGTTGGGAGAACCCAATAAAACGGTAAAGATCGATAGGCAAAGAAGAAAGGGTAATTCGAGTGGACCCTCAGGTCAAAAGAAAATGGTTTGTACTTACTGTGGGAGATCGACCCCCACGAAAGATCGATGTTGGCAAAAGGCTGGAAAATGCAGTCGATGTAGGAGTCGTAGCCACTTTCTCGATAATTGCCCCCAAGCGGGGACAACGCAAGTTCCTAATATTTTTAGAACTGTTGAGGACAACATAATTCAGGGTAACAAGCCACGAGTACCGAGGAAGGTTTTTGCAATTAACCAGACAAAAGTTGAGAAGCCTGCGGTAGTCGAAGGTACACTTCTTGTCTGCCAACACCTCGCTAAAGTGCTAATTGATCCAGGTTCTACCCATTCATATATATCTGTGAGTTTCTTTTCTAGTTTAAATACTCAGCCTAAAGTTCTATCATATGAATTAGAAGTATCTACACCTCTTGGAACTTCAAGGAAAATAGACTTAGCTTATAAAGACTGTGAACAAGTAATAGGTGATAGAAAGGTTAATGCAAACTTAGTTCTTCTACCGATAACCGAGTTTGACATAATCCTAGGTATGGACTGGTTAGCATCTTATTATGCCCTAATTGATTGTTACAACAAGATTGTACGACTATGTTTTACTGATCAACCTATTGTTGAAATAATAGGAAATAAACCCTCACATTCTATACCCATTATCTCCTCTCTACAAGCTCACCAATTACTTAGAAAGGGGAATTATGCATTTTTAGCCTATATCTTAAACAAACCTAAGGGAAAAAAGAAGATTGAAGATGTAACGGTAGTTAAGAAGTTTCCGGACGTATTTCCCAATGATTTGAAAGATTTACCTCCCCATAGAGAAGTCAATTTTGTAATAGAATGAATCCCAAGAACAACACCTATTTCCAAAACCCCTTATAGAATGGCTCCGGCCGAGTTAAAGGAATTTAAGACTCAATTGCAAGAATTACTAGATAAAGGATTTATTCGACCGAGTGCGTTACCTTGGGGAGCCCCAGTACCATTTTTCAAAAAGAAATATGGGTCATGGGGACTCTATATTAACTATCGGCCCCTTAACCAAGTTATTATCAAGAATAAGTACCCTTTCCGCAACATTGATGAATTATTCGATAAATTGCAAGAAGCTACCATTTATTCTAATTTAGATTTCAAATCAGGATATTATCAGGTAAGAATCCGGGAAGAAGATATTCCAAAGACTACCCTAAATACCAGATATAGTCACTATGAGTTCGTAGTAATGCCCTTCGGGTTAACCAATGCCCCTGCAACCTTTATGGACCTAATGAACCGAGTTTTTCAACTGTACCTAGACCAATTTGTGGTGGTCTTTATAGATGATATATTAGTATATTCAAAAACTAGAGAAGACCATGAGAAACATTTACGAATAGTGCTCCAAATCCTAAGAGAAAGAAAGTTGTACGCAAAATCCAATAAGTGTGAATTTTGGTTGGAGCAAGTAACATTTCTCGGGCATATTATATCAAAGGAAGGCATTGCAGTATATCCTGAGAAAGTAAAAGATAGCATTGAATGGAAACAACCTACAAACATCATGGAAATACAAAGTTTCTTAAGTCTTGCTGGGTATTATCCAAGATTTGTTGAGAACTTTTCAAAAATTGCTCGATGGTTGACAAGATTTGTTATGACCTGGATAAATACTTTTCTTTTTTATTAACAATAAAATACCCTTTCAAAAAATAAGAGTACATAATTTTCATAAAATAGTACCTTTCAAAACAACAAACATTAATATAATTAAAGCACGAAATACACTTGTAGTTTTATAACAAGAATAAGATTTAGTATAACGTAGGAAAATCATAAGTAACTCTAGCTAATTTAAAAGTGCTCGGTGGTGCCTTCCTCATGGTGGACTAGAGCACTTTGCCTAAAAAAATGTTCATAAGAAATGTCAACATGACGATTGAGTAGAAATTTCACTTAATAATAGAAGGAGCTCGTGTGTATAATATGTGCACATAGTCACATAATAATTCACATAAATCACATTACTACCTTTCAAGTCACATTCATGTGACTTCCTTATATCTCCTATATAATAACATTCCAACCGTTCATATCGTTAATCCCAATATTCCATTCATTCACATCGACGGTCATATCTCGAGATTATGTCAATTTCCTACGATCCACAACTAATACATGGAAAACTCCACCCATGCAAGATGGGATTAGGACATGGATTGTGAGAACTGTTTTAAGACCAACAAGCCCATTACCACCCGGCAGAACTCTAGCCCCGTCCATATTGAGAACACATTTGGGCCCAGCACGCACAATTAAAAATTTCACACATTTTCACATAAATAACATGCTTTCAAATTTCATACAAGAATATAACTTTGCATATTAATTATAGAGGCAGGTACATATCCTAGGAAAATATATTACTTCCTTTCTAACATAAACCATATGAGCATGCAGACATATAATTCAAAGTAGAGTAACACCAAACTTGTTCTTAACATAATTGTAATTAGATATGAAAAAACATGAATAAAACTAAACTTATGAATGCAAAAGCATAGAAAACTAAGGCTTATGCAATTAAGCAAAACATCTACCTTTTCAAGAGAGTTTTATGGAATTGAGGGCATATATAGAGGACTAATATGTATATTTGTATGTAAAAAGAAAGGTTTATATATATATATATGTGTGTGTGTGTGTGTGCGCGCGCGTGGGTAGAAGAAATACTACAAATATAGTGTTTTGTATGTTGAGAGCCAACGTGAGTGTGGGTGTATGTGTCTTAATAACGTGAGTGTGGACTATAGCACTTTGCCTGAAAAATGTTCATAAGGAATGTCAACACAACGATTGAGTAGAAATGTCACTTAATAACATAGGGTGCTCGTGTGTATACTATGCGCACATAGTCACATAATAATTCACATTGCTACCTTTCAAGTCACATTTTGTGACTTCCTTATATCTCCAATATAATAACATTCCAATCGTTCATGTCGTAAATCCAAATATTCCATCCATTCACACCAATTCAATTCCTTCACATTGGTGGTCATATCTCGAGATTATGCCAATTTCCTACGACTCACAACCAATACATGGAACACTCCATCCATGCAAGATGGGATTAGGACATGGATGGCGAGAACTATTTTAAGACCGGCAAGCCCATTGCTGTCCAATCGAACTCTAGCCCCATCCATACCGAGAACACATTTGGGCACGGCATGCACAATTAAAGATTTCACATATTTTCACATAAATAACATGCTTTCAAATTTTATAAAAGAAATAACTTTGCATATTAATCATAGAGGCAGGTACATATTCTAGGAAAATATATTACTTCCTTCCTAACATAAAGCATATGAGCATGGTCGCATATAATTCAAAGTAGATTAACACCAAACTTGTTCTTAACATTATTTAATTATTAATGATGAAAATGACATTTTGGATAAGGATAACATTTTGGATAAGGATGACATTTTGGATACAGATGATATTTTGGATAAGGATGACATTTTGGATAAAGATGACATTTTGGATAAAAATGATATTGTGGATAAATATGACATGTTGGATAAGGATGATAGTTTGGATAAGGATGACAATTTCATAACTAGGTTTTTATATAAAAATATCCAATCCTAATATATATATATATATAATTTGAAATTTGAATATATATATATATATATATTTTTGAAAAATTTGTATTTTATGATTAAGAAATGAATAAGAAAATAATTTCAATTGTTATAATTATGAAAACATATGCATGTATCACAAAGTGCTTATTAGAAGAAAGATTTCACATAATATAATGATCACATAAAACATGAAATCATATAAATTTGATTTTAAAATACTAGGAAGTACCGGGGTGTTACAAGAATAACCCAGTCTACGATACTATTTGTCTGGGACAACTATTGTGAAATTAGTTTCCAAGAACTTAAAAATTGACTAGTTACGGTGCCAATACTAACCTTGCCCCAAGGAAATGATGGATTTGTGATATATACTGATGCGTCCAAAAAAGTACTCGGATGTGAACTTATGCAGAATGGCAAACTGATTGCCTATGCGTCACACAAATTGAAACCATATGAGGAGAATTACCCTACACATGATTTAGAATTAGCAGCTATCATTTTCGCTCTTAAGAAATGGAGATGTCGTGACCCAGAAAAATATACAATACTACATTAAGGTTCATAAATAACACGTTTAGTACAAAATATGATGGCTTCCATGGTACATTATAATTAATCCCTATCAAGTCTAAGTAAAAGCTTCATAGTACTCCTCAGTTCTGCTCCCCTGATGATCTAGTTCAAGTTGATCTAAAATAGGCATGTGAAACACGATCAACAAACATGTTGAGTAGAACTATTACACAATCACATAAGGTGCAAGTGTGTGAACATTGCACATAAACATGTAAAATCACATAATACTCCCTGTTCGTCACATACAGTGACGTAATACCTTATAACTCCCACCACGATCAAACAATCAATATTCCAACCGAGTCACTCCGCGATTCCACCAATCCCAAACGAGTCACACCAGTGGTCATAACCCAAGTATATGCCGAAGCCTACGACCTACTCTCACATGGAACACTCCATCCATATGAGGAGGGATTAGGAGATGGAGGGCTGGAACACTTAATACCGGCATCTCCAATAGAATGTCCCGGCGGAACTCAGCCACATCCATTCTACAATATTTCGAGCCCAACACATAATTGAGAAATAATTTCTCATAACACATAGATCATAAAGAGCATAAATAAATATATCATGTTCATGCATGTACCTTAATGAAAGCATAATAGCATGAAAACAATTATCATGATATTGACATGTATAGCAAATAATTTGAGGCATAAAAAAACGTGAACATAGGCAATCACTTGGTATTTGACCATTATTTTGGTAAACCCAAGTTAAAGCCTTGTTTATGAAAATAATCTAAGATCATGTTGCCTAAACTACTTATGAGAAAGATAATAATTCTACCTTTCAAATATTTTTGGGGACAAAAGAGGGCATATAAAGGGCTATATGGAAGGCTAACAGGTATATATGGATGAAAATAGAAGGATTTGTATATATATATATATACATGTGTGTGTGTGAGTGGAAGATAGGCTATAAATAGGAAGTGTTTTGGATGTTGAGAGTAGAGTTAGTGTGGGGGTGTGTGTTTAGGCGGGATTTGTGTGTTTGTGTGTGAAATGTGACCGACCCCTCCCCCTATTTATAGTGTAAGAATTGAGGGTAGAATGAGAAGACTTGGGGACAAAGTCTTAATTAATGCAAATCTTCCTATTTAATGCAAATCTCCCAACTAGGCTTAAAATTAAATGCCAAATTAAATGCAATCCTCCACCTCCCTCCTCTATTTCTAGCCTTGATGTAACCTTAACATATGAGCCATGAAGCTAGATGATAGAAGACCACACAAGTGTATAATTTCTAGAAGAAGATCATCTTGTATTAGTGTAAGATACTTTAAAAAAAACAAAATCAAATAAAATCTGATATTTGTTGTCCTAATATCATAAAATCTGAAATCATATCTTTATTTAATTAAAAATTCGAATTTGTATTTATTTATGTTTGTAAAAACCAAAAATTAGGGTTTTAGGGCATAAAATTAGGGTTTTAAGGCCTAAAATTTGAAAATTCATAATTAATTTAGAAAAATTCCAAAATGATAAAATTTAATCTTTATAAATCTGAAATTATATATATTTCTCAGAAATTATAAATTTAACATATAACTTTTCAAAAATTGCAATTTAGGACATAAGATTTGGAAAATTGTGTTAGAATGTCAAATTCCTCTAAAATTTGGAAAAGCATGTAATTTATTCAAAATTGATCTTCTCCATGCATAAAAGTCTAGAATACTTAGTTATATTATTTTGAAAACTTTTAAGTATTTAATAGACGAATTTTCCAAGAATGGTAATCAAAATTCGAAAATTAGCACTTTATCGTTCAAATTGCAAGTTAATCTCAAAAAGCAATAATAACATTTTCAAGAAGCAAAAGATAAATTTAACATATAACTTTTCAAAAATTGCAATTTAGGACATAAGATTTGGAAAATTGTGTTAGAATGTCAAATTCCTCTAAAATTTGGAAAATCATGTAATTTATTCAAAATTGATCTTCTCCATGCATAAAAGTCTAGAATGCATAGTTATATTATTTTGAACACTTTTAAGTATTTAATAGACGAATTTTCCAAGAATGGTAATCAAAATTCGAAAATTAGCACTTTACCGTTCAAATTGTAAGTTAATCTCAAAAAGCAATAATAACATTTTCAAGAAGCAAAAGATTTTAAATCTATTATTTAAATATTAGGGATTACCGGGTCGTCACAGGAGACATTACCTTTATGGAACATCTTTTGAGGCTTTTACGGATCACAAGAGTTTAAAATATCTATTTTCCCAAAAGGAGTTGAATCTGCGACAACGAAGATGGATGGAAATGTTAGCCGACTTTGATTGTAATGTTAAGTATCATCCAGGAAAAGCTAACGTTGTAGCTAATGCCCTAAGTAGAAAAGCTAAGCTAGCCTGTTTAATAGTCCATGAATGGAAATTATTGGAAGATATCTCCGGATGGAACCCTAAAGAAAACAAGTCCAGAATTTCATTTTCACATCTATAAGCCCAACCGATACTACTTCAAAAGATCAAGGAGTCCCAAGAAAAGGATGGAGAATTCCAAAGAACAAGAAAGGAATTTGCTGTATCATCCGATGGAATGTTAAGATTTCGCAATTGGATATGTGTTCCTCACAATAAGGTCTTGAAAAAGGAAATACTTGAAAAAAGTCATAAATCCTGATATACGATTCACCCTGGGACTAATAAAATGTATTGAGATGTAAAAAAAGCATTACTGGTGGCCTAATATGAAGAAAGAAATAGCAGAATTTTTGTCAAATTGTCTCACTTGTCAACAAGTTAAGGCCAATCACCAAAAGCCTTACGGATTACTCCAACTTTTACCCACACCTGAATGGAAGTGGGAACATATAACCATGGATTTTGTTATAGGAAGCGGCACGATGCAATTTGGGTAATTATAGACAGACTTACAAAAAACACACATTTTATCTCTTTTTCTAAAACATGGACCTTGGACAAAATGGCAGATAAAAATAAGAACGACATTATTAGACTACACGGTGTTCCAATCAGTATAGTCTCAAACCAAGATCATCGATTTGTCTCCAAATTTTGGCAAGGATTGCAAAAAGCATTAGACACTGAGTTAAATTTTAGTATCGCATTTCTCCCCCGGACTGATGGACAAACTAAGAGAATTATACAAGTTCTCAAGGATATGCTTAGAGCATGCACACTAGATTTTGGGGGAAGTTGGGATTGCCATCTTGCTTTAGCTGAGTTTGTTTATAATAACAGTTATCAGTCTACTATTGGGATGGCTCCATTTGAAGCTCTCTACGGATGGAAATGTAGATCCCCAATTTGTTGGAATGAAATTGGTGAAGGTAAGCTTATAGGCCCTGAGTTAGTGCACGAAACGACTGAAGTTATCAAAGTAATACAAAAACAAATGGCTACTGCTCAAAGCCGTCAAAAGAGCTATGCAGACAACCGACGACTGGATTTAGAATTTGAAGTAGGCGACTTCGTATTCTTAAAAGTTTCACCAAAGAAGGGAATTTTAAGGTTTGGGAAAAAGGGTAAGCTCACCCCTAGATATGTGGGACCATTTGAAGTACTAACCAAAGTGGGAAAGGTTGCGTATAGATTGGCCTTACCCCTAGTTTTATCAGAAGTACACAATGTGTTCCATGTATCAATGCTTAAGAAATACCATCCTGATCCCTCACATATTTTAAACCATGAATACCATGAAATCGATAAAGATTTGACTTATGTTGAAGAACCAATCAAAATTTTGGAATGAGCTCCAAAAACAACAAGAGCATATGAAGCATCCTGTTGATATCTATAGGCATTTAGATGAGAACTATAAAATGTCAGCTAGATCTGAGTGTTATGCCATCACAAGAGCTATTTAAGATAAAAATGACTGAGGGTTCTAGTGTCTACGATCGTGGTATCAAAATGTTGGGTCTCATCAAAAAGTTTACACAAATGAATATGATTGTAGACCTTAAACCCCGCATAGATTTGATCTTACAGTCTTTACCAAGCTCCTTCGACCAATTTGTGGTCAACTTAAATATGCACAATATGCATGTACCTATTGAGGAGTTGATTAACAAGTTCCACTATGAAAAAGGCCAAACTTGTGTTAATGATTGCGTCCTCTTCTAAGACAACAAAGTCAAAGAGATAAAAAGGAAAGCGTTCCAATAAAGACAAGAAACCCATGAAACCAATTGGTGGGATCAAGAAAAAGGTGAAAGCTAAAAGGCCAATAACAGCAAGGTAGCGCATGTCTGCTTTTACTGCAAGAAGCCAGGGCATTGAAAGTGGAACTGCGAGGAGTATCTTGCATCTCTCCAAATGAACGGTATGTTTCTTATTGAAGTTAATCTTTCGATTAATGCAAGTTCTTGGGTATTGGATACCAGCTGGGGGTGACAAGAATGTGGGATCTAAGTGAAGGATAGTACATCCTAGTGTTTGGAAATGGAGCAACAGTTGCTGCTAAGGCAATAGGAGTAGTTCACTTAGTTTTAGAAGATAGTAGCAGGATTATTTTAAATAATGTTCTTTATGTTCCTAGTTTAGTGAAAAATTTAATTTCCATTTCTGTACTTGATACTGAGGGTTATGACTTCTCAAGTAGAGGTGGAAATTTTATCTAATAAAGAATAGTTCTTTTCTTTGACTTGGGACTCTCCAAAATGGACTTTATTTAACTAATACTCCTAATACTATCCTAAATATTCAACAAGCAAACGAATGTAAATAGGATGACCTAAGCCATCCAGTCTTAGCAATGAAATTCCAAAGATCATAACCTAGGCTCTAATATCACTTATGTCATGCCTCGAATTCTGGATGTGGCACTGCAATGCCCCTTAGCCTAAAAGGACTTAGAGACACCAAGCCACAGAAATCAGAACATACTAAAAAATTATAAAATATTTATTGAAAACCTTAGTCGAACCTTGTAGCAGAAAAGATAATAACTCTAACTATTACACCTCCAGAACAAAGACATCAATAAGCAACTAAACTATAACATAATAACCCTAGCTATTACAACTCCAGGTCAAAGACATCAACAAAACTAAACTATAATAGTCTCCACAAACATGATCTTAAAAGCAAACGATACAACTAAATATTTATAACTAAGTTCTCTAGTGAACCGCTTCGATTCGATCACCACCCCAAAAATTGGCCCTCGTCACCTTCCTCGATAATATCCTCTACAAAATAGTTATTAGTGGTGTGAGTGTAGTAGCCCAGTAAGGGATTTATTAACCCTCTATCGGATTTGAGCAAGTTACATATATATATACATATAACATATACATATAACATGAAAATCACACTTGTAAAACAGTCAAGTTTCAAAATCAAGGTTTTACACTTTCAAGTAGCAGAATAGAAAACATAATAAAATTAGACACATTCATTTACATATCCATGCTCGTGAATATTCAAAATTTCTATTGGCCAACTTGATCAAACCCTAACTATAACCCCGGTGGGTTTGGAAACTACTATTATTACCTATAGGAGGGCCTTAACTATAATTCCGTTTAAAGAAGGCATAGATTTTGGGAAAATACAATTTTTTAAAAGAAACAGAGGGAAGAAACCACTTACCCAAGTCTATTCAAATCTCTAGGATTGTCGAGGCTTAACAAACCAAGTCCTAATCACGATTATTCAGATCTAATAATGCAAAGAGGGATTGCGACTCAATATCTACAATTTATGATCTCAAAATAATTTATGAAATTCATAAAAGTTTGGCAATATACCAAAAGATTAAAATTACTCATCAAATTATATATATATATATATATGATAAGGTATGTTTACGTATACGGAAAATCAAAATCATATTATCACTTAATGTCTATGCTAATTACTAAGGGCGTATATAATATATATATATATATACACACACATATATATATAGTGGTATTTTTATGCATAGGAATAATTGAATTCATACTACATACTTAATGTCCATGCTCACTTGTTAAAATTATGATCCAATCATATACTGCTAAGCTGTATAATTGTATCTTATGTCTAGGCCATAGAAACATGACGGGAATTGGATCAATGGTGCTAATGGGACGTGTATGTGACTATTGTAATCATGCCATCCATAAATCAATTTAATGCATAGTGGTGGTGTGTGTAACCATGGCAAAACCACGGTGCTCTAGTTTTTCTTTTCTTTTCTTTTTCTCCAATTTATATTCCTATTGGATAATAGAATGAAGAACATGAAACTAAAAGTCTTACATCACCTATTTCTCAATCTCGACCGTGACTCCTGTAATGATGATGAACGTCGTGATTCGCAAGTGTTCTCTCTGTTTTCAACTATGTTTATTTCTTATTAGCTTGTAACCCTAAATTTCCAATTAAATATAATGATTAATCCTAATTTGATACACTCTAGGATTTATTAGTTATGAAGTAGTCTTAGGCCTAATAGATTTAGCCTAATAGTCCTAGACCCAATAAGATAGCCCAATACTCCTAAACCCAATAAGATTTGACTAACAATAACAATAATAATACTAATAACAACAACAACACTATGCCTCATAAAAAGGGGTTAGGGTATCACACACATGGAAACTCCTAAACCGGAATAAAAGAATTAAGAATGTTTCCAAGCTTATGGCGTGCTTTAATTAGTTCTTAGATTTGAGATTTCATAGTAGTCTTGTGTATTGGCATTTATACTTTGATATCGGTGTCGGCTCCAGGGTGAGTTTTCGGGCTCCTTTGTTGGGTATAGGTCTTCCATATATGGAGGTTAGTAGGATTTCCCAAAACTCATGTCCTATACCTCAATCGGGAAACTAGACAAAGATGGTGTGATGACCAGGTAAACCGCATTCTTTTATACTTGGAATTATGAAATATTATTATTATTTTATGAGGATTTCTTTTTATTGTGAATAAATGTGCATTGCATTACATGCATTTTATAAATATATAACTTACTATTATCAAAATTTAAACTTATGAATTCTCCTAAAAAATTTTCGAAAACTTCCCCTAAACTTAAAATATTGGTGTTATTTCATTATTAGTATTATTGTTTCCAAATCATGAAATTTAATTTTATATTTCTTCCAGAAAGCTATTTCTGAAAATAATAGAAATAATTATTTCAAATTAGAAAATATGCATTTACTAGAATTAATTAATTAAAGTAATTTTTGAAAATAAGATTATGTATTTATATATATAAAATCCGAAAATGTATAAAAATAATTAAATAAATATGTTTCCCATTAGTTTAATTACCTAATTATGTCAATTTCATGGAAAATGTGGTAAAAAGGAAGACTACTTGTAACTTTGATCACTTAGTATTGTAATTAGCAAAATGTGTATTAATCCTTGCCATCCAAATATAATTGTATATTTTGCTATCTCTCCTAAAATTATATATATATATAACTAATTATAGGAAAATAACTTTCCTAAAATTATTAAGTTCCTAATTATTTTCTTCTTTATAAAACATTTAGAAGTTTACCTTCTCTACAAAATTATATTTTTTCAAAAATGTATTTTATTCTTTAATAATTTGTAATTACATATCCTAAACTATTATTTCTTGGAAAAATATATGTTTCAAAATTAGAATTTAATTTCTTTAATTTTCTAATTTTGCTCAAAATAAATCATAAATTCCCAATAAAATTATAAAATTCCAAATAAAAGCATAAATTTCGAATTTATATATACCATAATATCATTCCTGAAATTATTGGCATGATTTTCGAATTTGAATGATTTAGAAACATAATTTTCGGAATTTTAATTAAATAAAAATACAAATTCTAGATTTTATTATATTTTATGATATTTTTGCAAGAAAATCTTCCCTAATGCACCATTAATAATTATTTTTGCATGGTTCACACTTACCTAACTTATGATTCATGTAGTAGTATTACACCAAAGCCTAAATTAGTCTTCCACCTAAGCGTTAAGGTGGAAGAATACATTTAATACATTAACTTAGGTGTAAAAATTGCAATTATGGAATAAATTGACCTAATAATAAAATAATCCACTTCTTCCTCTTATTTCTATAAAGAAGACCAAAATTCCACCCTTTTCCTTCCCCTAAAACCGTCCATAACACACACTCACACTCACACTCACTCTCCCTAATTTCTCCCAAAACCCACTAATTTCTACCCCTTTTTCCCTTCACTTCACTACCCTACACTTCCAAAAAGAAAAAGAAGGTAGAAACCTTACATTAATTACAAAAGTAGAGGGTTTTTTCTTGTTTCTTGAAGTAGAATAATCCTACTAAAGGCAAGCTTCTATACTCTTGTGCCCAAGCTATGTAAATGAATCAAGCTTGAATGGCCTTGAGTGAGAGCTCTTGCCAAACATGCTCCTATGTTCATTTAGGAGCTGTTTTGAATTTAGCATGAATTTATTGTTGATATATTGTGTGCTTAGTATGCAAGTTGTGTTTTGGAGGAGAACTTAACTTAGATGTTGGTTATTTGATTTCAATAGTATGCTAGTTAAAGTTCACTACTCCCTTTGTGCCTACAATGAAGTCATGAAACTAGTTTCACTACTTGATGTATATTTAGTTATAATTATGTGCTGGACTATGATCTTGCAAGTATTATTTGGTTTTTGTGAAATATTATATAATCATTATGTGCTTAGATATTCATGAAAATTTACTATATTACAAGTTTAGGTTAATATAGTATATTTGACATTATGTTCATCTTATTGGGAAAATTAATGTTTTTATGAAAAGTGTTAGTTTGACAAAATATATGATTTTCATACAAATACATGTCTTAAAGTTGCAAAATATAGTTATAGTTGTGTTCCCTATAGATATATATATGGGTCAAATAAACCTTTTCATGTTTGTGTATATATATATATGTCATATATTCATAGTAAGTATATATGTATATAAGTAGTTATATTTATATATTTGTGTAAATATACATATAGTACGTACATATATATATATATATCTACATAATCATGATTAGGAAGTTGATCATATAGTTTAGCTAAATATATATATATATAAATATTATACTTACTTATACATATATAGTACGCATATATATATATAAATATATAATTATGTTGGATTAATCATATATGTATATAAATAAAAATATTTCCAGTTAGACTTTGTTAAAGAATACATGTATATATATGTGTTACACTTATACTTTAGTCATATATATAAGCTCTACATATGTATGTATTTAGTTATATATTTACATTTTATTTACTTTGAATTTACATACATAAGTGGATACATTATACTTAGAAACCTATATATATATGTATATATATATTTATGTTTAATTATATTTTAATCAGAATATATTTATGTATCAAATTTATATTCTAGACAATATATATAGATATTTATATACATATGTATGCGTTGCCGTGTACGTACATACATACATACTATTATGTTTTGATTATATTTTAGTTTAAATTTCGTATTTGATATATGTATATATCTATAGTAAATAGTTTATGAGATATTATTTTCTATTACTTTATTTCATAGTGATGATATTATTTTCTAAGATGTTGGAATCATATGTTGAAACATGGAAGCAAGACTTCCAAGATTATGCTACGTGCATAAATTGTGATTGTGAAACAGACCCGAAATATATCGGAATGGTTTGGGTGAGTTCCGCCGGGACATACCAATGGGGTAGCTAGCTGTATGAGTTCTCACTCCCTTCATCTCCTAATCCCCCCTTGGGTAGACAGAGTGATCTACTCAAGAGAGAGGGTTGTAGGAAAATTTGGCGTAACACCCGGGGTACGACCATTGGAGGATAAGGCAGGCGAGAGAAATGTGCTGATTGTAAATTTTGGTCTGGGTAGTCATAAGGATCACCTATTAGGTGACAAGAAAGGTTTAAAATGAAAAACTATGTGTTCATGTGCAAAGTAAAACTCTGTGCCTACGTGCAAATCACATACACGAGCACCTTATGTGATTAGGTAATGTTTTTACTCAACTATATGTTAACTGTGTTCATATGATATGTTTTAGATGAACCCGAGGCTAACTTTAATGAGGTCGAGAAGGAGGAACATTTTGAAGGCTTCTATTAGGACGAGAGCTATTACTTTTCGCTACGTACTTGTTTGTTTTGCCAATTTCAGCCATATGTAATTTGTAAATCTTTGTTTGTATTCGGAATTTTGTACTTGATGTACATCGCGATATTATGTTTTCCAATACTATACTTGCTATTTAAGTTTATTTTTTATTAAATACTTTATATGTAAATCATATCAAATATGGAATACCGGGGTCGTTATAGACGGAACCGTATTTAAACGGTAAGTCATAAAGTAGAAAGGTTGGCACCAATACTTCACCTATTGACCAGGTATTTGTGGGCTTGTTGCAAGACACCGACCACGATGGATGGGGACCATTAATTAGAAAGGGTTCTAATAAAATGTTGATTAATTAT
This sequence comes from Petrea volubilis, assembly GCA_026212405.1. NCBI lineage: Eukaryota > Viridiplantae > Streptophyta > Magnoliopsida > Lamiales > Verbenaceae > Petrea > Petrea volubilis. Next base: position 14,005,699 of record CM047876.1, on the reverse strand, counting down.
ATTTTTTTGATTTTATCCACCCGGTTCCGGTTCATTGGCTAACTAATCCGGATCAGGTACTGCAGAGGCTAAAAGAGTTTAATTAAACATAGATAATTTTATTATCTAAAATATTTTTTTTGAATGCAAGCCCGGCGCTAATTGATTGGTTAACCTAAGGGGTCACACACAATAGTTGTCCAAGCACCCAAATATATGAATTGATTAATAGTGATTAATCTAAGTGAATTGATTAATGAGTTCAATTGAATTGAGGGCTAATTCAATTGACTTGTCTCATTAATTGGTGGATAAGAATCAATTTGAGGAAATTGATTTACGAATTAAATAATTAAGAATCAATTGATGAAATTAATTTGAAATTAGATTTCAATTAATTACTAAATTGAAATTGGATTTTGATTTGAAAACTAAATTGTAACAAGATTTCAATTAAGGACCAAATTGAAATATGATTTTAATTTGGGGATTAAATTGGAATTATAAATAAATTAATTTAACGTTTAATTTAATTCTAAAATTTCAACTTGACCATACGACTATGAGATAAATTTTATAGTTAGAAGACCAATTCAAGGAATAAAAGATTAAAAAAAGAGTAAGAGATCAAGTACAATTCCTGAAAGGATACATAAATGGGAGCGGCTATAAATACCTCCATATGTGGTCTTTATTGTACACATAAAACATAGGAGACAAAATAATTTGTTTTGTTTCTCTCTCTCCCTTTCCTACGAATTTCTCTCCTATTTCTTCTCAAATTTTATTAGAAATTTCTTCTCGAATTTTATTATTTTAATTGTCTTTAGAATTATTTTCTAATTAGTTAAAACACAACTCATCTTTTAATTGGTTTTTAGAATAACAAAAAGATTTGATAAAGCTAATTTTTAATTTTTATCTGTTCTCGTAGGATTGATATTTTTTTTGCTCAATTTATTACTTGAACGACTAGTTCATTTATTATAATCAATCTCAATTGCATCAGTTTGATTTTATATTTATGTTATCGATAACTCATAGGTAATAGTTGCACTCCCTAATCTCAAAGTCCTGTCATCGCCACTCTCTCAATCCCCGCGGATCTATCTCACCTTAACTTCTCCGAGTACTATATTGCCACTTAGAAAGTTGATGAAAATAATTTGAATAACGTCAAACTGCCATATGGAAACAGTGAGCTGCTTTAATTTGTTCGGCGTTTTTCTTAATCCTTCCGTTAATTCGTCACGCTTTTCTGTCTTATTGGCTTAAAGCTATTTGTACTTGTGACGGGCAGAATTTATTAGGAAAAAAAATATTAATTGTATGATTAAATAAATAATGCTATATGTAAAATAATACGATGGTGACCAATTTAATTTTTATTTATTATTTGAAATATAACAAGTCTAATTTTTAGCATAGATAATTTTAAATTTGTGTTCTATGTCTATGCTATCGACAAATCAGTGTTGAAAAATATCAAATTGAGAGTTTCAATCAATCAAATTTAAAATTGATAATAGAAGCATTGAGTAGATGTTTGGGCTTTCATTTTTACTTTAATTTTTCTGAATTGTTAGATATTTTAGGGACAAAAGAAAAAAAAACACAATGGGTTCATAAAGATGAATCTTTATTTAATCGCATACCGAATTAACAAAATCATTTTCGCAAAAGTATATATACAGATCGCTAATTCTATCGGGATATTAGAAAACAGCGAGTCCATTTATTTTGATTTGGCCTAACATTCAATGTGAACCAAAAGCTTATACTATTGGATATTAAACAATTATGTTTTCTTTTTCCCTTGAGCGAGTGTCGTTTCGATTGACATTTATATGATATTTCGAGTGAATTATATTAAACAAAAAAAGGTAACAATTAGATCTTCTCAATTTATTTATTTTTACTTTTTCTTTTCACCGATAATTCATAGGATTATTTAATAAAATCAGAAAAGTTCTCGGATGATGTATATCGCACATGTATAGTTATTTTTGAACTATTGCTATTAATAAATTATTTAGAAATGATAAATTAAAACTTTGATTAGTAAGTTATTTGTATTTGTGTGGAAGTATCTATTGTTTTGCAAAGGAATCACAAAGTCAAAACTCTGACTAAAAACTTGGTTTCTACTGGAAATTAGCTAAATAAATATTTTTTAGCATATGTTTGAAGACTTATTTGGACATAGATAAATACAAAATGAATACGGCTATATATTGCCATTACTTGATATGAATTCATACAATTCAAAATCCATAGTTGCAATTTTTTTTTTTAATATCCAAAGTTATCATGAAAATATATTGATACAACTAATAAAATTTAATGACACTGGGCTCAGAGTCGAGTAGTGGGAGTTCGAAAGTGGTATCAGGAGGTCCTGAGTTCGAACCCTCTTGTCCCCTACCCCTTTCCCTTTGAGTGAGTCTAACACCCCATATTTGTGTTATAATTGGAGAAATATTGGTAAAGGGTATTTTTGTTACATATTGAAAGTTTGGGGGCCTAATTGGAAGAATTAGAACTTGTAGGACTTGATTTTTATACTTTTGGACTGAATTGAAAATGGATCGAAACTTTGGGAATTAAAGTGTAAGACGGTCATAAGTTGAGGGACCATGTTGTAAATTCAAAAATTGATCCTTATCTTCTTCTTCTTGAGCTGAAATACGTACACACACCTATACATACACTTATGCATATATACATTTATATTCTCCTAACTTAGCAAGCCAGTATCTTGCTCGTTTCTTTACCAAATCGCGCAAATGATATGTCGTTTTGATCCCCACGACGAGAGGAACAAGATGGTGGTGGTGTTACTATGTTTTACTGATCGAACAATCAACAGCGACAGCAGAGACGCGGCGGTGGCGGCGGGTCGATGGGAATCGACGACTTTTCCGGCGAAGCTCGATCGGGCTTGGAACGCCTTGACCCGACGAACATGAAGGTGGCCTCAATTTCAAGATTTTGCCGGTCGGTGGCGGAGTAATCACTTGGCAAATGCGAAGTGGGTAAGTTAGGGCTCGGTTTCGATTTCTTTCAATTAAAACCGAACGGCTTGGAGTTTTACAAAATTGATAGAGGGCTTTGATAGATCGGGACGAGGTGAATCTCCAATTGAAACAGGTTTTGATTTTGGCGATGGTAGGTAGGTGGCTCCGGTGGCGGCGGACGGCAGCTCCGGTGGCGGTTTCCAGGCAGAACGCCCTTCTCGACGGGTTGAGCTCGAATTTTGAAGTATTGGACCTGTTTTAGCACTTGGTTAAGTGGTAATCGATTATTGACCCAATATTTGATATTTGTACATATATTCGGATAATTCGGTTAGGATTTTGAATTGCACAAGTCTTATAAGATGTGAATGTATGTATATGACGGAAAGTTGTTAGTGCATGTGGTAAATTTGTGTATGTGTAAAAGAGGTTAGTAGTTGAAGTTTTTGTATGTGGACGAATTGAGTAAGTGAAATATATGAGAACCTAAAGAAACCTAAAGAACTAGTGCTTGTCTAATGTACTGTTTGGAGCTTGCCGCCCATTATATGCTATCCTGGACTTTTGATTAGCTCTTATTCTATTGTTCCGTAATTCCTTTGCATCCTGTACTGTCTGGACCTGCAGCCTATTTGAGCCGTGATAGACTTCAACTGTTTTCTGATACCGATTGCTTGTGATTGTTGTTTGTTATCGGTGCTATTGTACTGTATTGACGGGGACTTGTTGTTTCCCCTGTATTGTGATTATTGGTTATTGTATTGCATTGCACTGTTTTGGAACCTTTCTGCCTATTTATTGGATTGGGGATTGTACTGTTATGGCGACTATGGGAGTGCCTATAGTTCGCATTTGTTCCATGGGAAGATCTCATGCGACGATCGGGTGGGGAAGTCCCCCGATCAACTGTTTATTGACTGTATTGTCTGGTGTGGCCACGCAGAATATTGGGAGGGATAAGGAAGGATCCTGCTTGTTTCTTATTCTTGAAGAGATAAGGTGGTGATACTCACCTTTGCTCGTTATTGAGACCATTCCTAATTGCTATCGTTTGATTGGTATATTGTTATATGTTCCAATAACCCCTTGGTGCCAATAATTCCTTGAATTATTTAACATTCGAGCCCTTGATTTGTTGTATCCTTGTACGCTGCTATGGTCTTATTTACTATACATTACTAGACCGAACCTTGTTCTCCGTCTCTGCTTGTGTTAATCAACCGAACCCTGCCGCATTACTGTTTTCATAAGATTGATTTATGATACTTCGATAACCACGCTCTGAATAGCCCCAAGATACATATATCAAATATTTCATTACCTTGCGTATTTCGTATACTCTCATTGAGTCGCTTGGACTCATTATCGTTTATTTGATGATTATTGCTCTCAGAGTTATTGAGAGAGAAGTGGGCTGAGATCGAAGGCTATCGCTGCGCAAAGATGTGTACTAAATGGCTCCCATTCGTATTTTATTCATACCAAACGCTTAGCATATATGTATCCAGGTCCTACAGGAGCCAATGGTTGTATTTCGGATAATTGTCTATGTACTATGTGGCCCGTGGCCTTATTTTGAGACATTAATTGTTTATTTTAGATCCAGGTCTGCCTGCTCGAATAGCGATCCGGCTCGGGGCGAGCTACTTCGGGTCGGGGCGCTATAGTGAGTGTGTGCGTGTGTGTGGGGGTACTTTTCGGTTGATATCTATAGGCTGTTCGAGATCATTGTATAAAACAAAAACTAATAAAATTTAATGTATATACACAACAGTATATAGTTGTGAAATCTTGCCTAGAAAGTTTTGATAGGATACAAGCGCGCACCTTTTAGTCTCTAAAAATTTGTAACAACCAACTGTAATATAAATTGGCGAAAGTATAGCTAGATACGATACATACTCATCATATTTGATTCGGGCACAACACCAAATAGAGCTGGAGCAGCCCTTCAGTTTCATTTATTATTTACTGCCGTTTGGATGGGCTTTTTTCAGAAAAAAAAATACTTAATTTTTGAAAAATAGCACTTCAGACAAAAAAAAATGTACTTAGACGGACTTTTTAAAAAAAAGTAGAAGCCAGAAAACAAGGCCAAAAATGGCCTTTTTTTAAAAGCTACCCCAAAATAGCTTCAAATAAAAGTACATTTTAAAACACTTTTGACTACTGTATTCAAATGCAAAACTACTTGGTTTAAAAAAAAAACACTCTACCGTAAAAAGCACCATTTAAGAAGTATTTTTTTTAAGTTCATCCAAATGAGCCCTAAATCTTATGCTACGCATAGAAAATTCAAACTAATTTGTCACTGAAATAAAAATAAAAATTATATACGTTTGAATTTGGTATTGAGTAAATTACGTATAAAATTAGAAAAATTAGATAGTAATAGCTAGGGAATAGATAAAAATGATACATTATTTAAATAATATAATAATATATAGGTTGAAGGTATTGATCTCTTTATTAATTTCAGTGATCAATTTCGAGTTGGACAATCTTCAAACATTGCATAATATTCACGTTATGTGCTCTGACAATAACGCAGCGTAAAATTGGGTTGAGATGATAAAGTGCCTTAAGGAATTAATTGATATGAGGAGATAAAGTGTAAAATGAAAATTATATGATTGATAAATTGTAAACATGATCATGATTCGATACAGTTTTATATTATACGATTTTCAACTAATGAACATAGACTCAAAGAATAATATGTATTGCCAATTTTTCTTACTAAAAAATCAGTTATTTTTAAAGATTAATTCTTCATACATGGTAACGCATAGTAAAAAATTGATTTTTATAAAAATATGGTGATTGCACAACTTTAACCCCTAATATTTTGAATACTATAAATGCCACCCTCCACGAAGTCCCACCAATATTATTCTTGTGAATAAAGGGCATTTTAGTCCTTTAATTATATATGTATGTATATATACTAGTGGAAATCGGAGGAATATTTTCTAAATAGTTCCTAAAATTTTGGTTTAATTACAAAATTGTATCCAAAGTTTTTTGTATTGATTGATGTGATTCGTGGAGACAAATTTTGATTATTTTTAATTAAAAAAATATAGTTATATTAAAGTTGTAAATAATTAATTAGTTATTTCATAATATAAAACTTAATCATTTCTATATTGGCAATTTAGGACTAATAGCATACTCGCCGTACTATTTTCTTTTCTTTTTTTTGTGCCATGCTTTTTAGGAAATATTTGCTTTGAGCGACGCCTATTTTCCAGAGAACGAGTCTGTCATTAGTTTCACCCAAAATACAAATCAGACTGAAATCATCCTCCTATGAGTTAATTGATTTACTATGCAATCACTTTTTCCATATTTAATTACACCTCCATATCATAAAACTAATTGGCTGAGTTCGAATTTTTTTGTCCTCTACCCCTTTCCCTTTGAATGAGTATGTGCGTGTATGTGGGGGTGGTTTTCCGGTTGACATGTATAGGGTATCCCGAGATGATTGTATCAAAAAAAAAAAAAAAACCTCTTATATACTAATATATACCAAATGCCTAAAGTTAGTGGTTCAAATGAAGCGCTTAAATGCTTAAATTACCATTACAAATAGAATGTAGATTTACAGGAAATTAAATCATTAATTTTTCTTTATCCAATTACAATACGGTCAAAATATTATGCTATATGTAATAAGTGATAGTTTTATTATTGTTAGAAGAAGATATATTATTTTAGTGTTATTACTGTAGAGTATGTGAGAGAACGCAGTTATAAAGAAAATAAGTTGTTGTTTTATTTAAAAAACTAAATAAATTTCAATTTCTAACAGCAACAATAATAAGAAAAATAATAATGAATCGATGTAGTTAAGCATCTACCAATTATTGAGCCACTGTCGAAGATTTTAAACGTAATTGCAAAGACCTATATAGTTCAATTCTAGTTTCATTAATTAAAATAAACGTTCATTTAATTTACTTTCCATACATTTAATTGAAGGCATCAAAAGAATTATAAGAAAGAAAGAACGCAAACTTAAATGAGAGAAAAAAGAAATTAACAGAGTTATACATCTCTTATTGAATTTAATTAAATGATCAATGCTCCAAAGAGAATGTTTAAAACTCCACCGAAAAACGTATTTGCCTTCTTTTGTTGTTTATTTTCAATTTACTTTTAAATATCAACCAATGCTCCAGGAAAAAAAACAATCAGTTGCTATTCAAAAAGAATGACTTCAACATCAAACAACATAAGATTTAAGAACTCATTATAAGAAACAAAGAATGACTTCGACATCAAACATCAGAATTAAGAAAAGTAAGAAAATAATTAATGTATTGCTATTCAAGTCAAATAATCTACCCACGTCAGCGTAGTAAGAGAAATAAACTAATATATATTTAAACTAGAGTCCAGTTTATATGTCAATCTCTTTCCTACGTGAAAGATAAGATGGATAAGTTGTTTTTGCTTTATTTGGCCATGTTTAAACATTTCCAAATTTATTCTTCTAAATTTTTTCATCAATCACTCTCTATAATTTCTCTACACACATTTAAATATTTGACCAATTGATCTTGATTTTTCAATTAACATATTTCGAGAAATTTAGTCCAAATTTGTCCAATAAATAATTTTACAGTTAGAGTTATAATGAATTATTTTAAATAAATAATACTTCCCTTTCATTTTATGGTTACATATTTCTTCCAAGCATACCTATGCTTTTAATTTTAGATTTTAGTTCAATTTTATTTAATCTTTCCATTTCTTTCTCTAAAAAAAATTGGAAATTTTTATTAAATGAGATGGAAATAATTTATTATATATTGTGTGAATATATAATATTTATCATTACTATTTTCAATTCTATAGCATGTAAATGAAAATATTCAAGATTTTTTGTATATATAAAATTTTAAGGCCACATTTTTGTTCAACAATTCATTAAAATATATTTTATTAACTATTCTATACAAATTTGTTAGTATAATTAGATATAGTGTAAGCAAATTGCATTAGGTGTTAAAACTTGGTATAAATATTTTCTCAAAATTCAAATTCTTTTATTACTTATTTATTCTATTTTTGACAATTTAAAAAGTTTCTGTAAAATTTAAACTTATGTGTATAAATAATTCTTTTTCAAAAAATATTTAATTCTTCCATCAAAATAGCTTAAACTTTGCAATGAAAATTTTATTTAATTTGTTAGGTAATTTTTTCCCAAAGAACATTCAATAAATTATTTATTAATTAAGAATAATTAAATTAAAAATTAAAAATATAATAAAATAGTTTATTTCCAATGCAACACATTGGACAACTACTAGATAAGTCATAAAATATATATAATCAATGTACCCTAATCTTTCCTTAAGTAATCAAATGAGTATAAGTCAAAACTGTTAATTTCTTTTATTTAATTATTTATGAACTTAACTTTGTACTATTCAATCTAAATCTTATTTCCATAAGATAACTATTTAATTGAAGGCATCATTAAGGTTGATGGATAAAATAATACAAAAGAATTATGAGAAAGAAAGAATGCAAAATTAAATGAGAGAAAAAAGAAATTAACAGATTTATACATCTTTTATTGAAACCGCTTGAAGATATATTTTACTTCAAATTATTTATCCCTCAAAGAAGGTAGAGTTTTGTGACCGAATATTCGGTCACAATTTTCCCACAAAGAAGGTAGGATTTTGTGACCAAATATTCGGTCACAATTTCCCCACAAAGGAGCTAGCATTTTGTGACCAAATATTCGGTCACAATTTTCCCTCAAAGAAGCTAGCATTTTGTGACCGAATATTCGGTCACAAATTTCCCTCAAAGGAGCTAGCATTTTGTGACCGAATATTCGGTCACAATTTTCCCTCAAAGGAGCTAGCATTTTGTGACCGAATATTCGGTCACAATTTCCCCTCAAAGAAGGTAGAATTTTGTGACCGATTATTCGGTCACAATTTCCCCTCAAAGAAGCTAGGATTTTGTGACCGAATATTCGGTCACAATTTTCCCTCAAAGGAGCTGGCAAAAGGAGGTAGGATTTTGTGACCGAATATTCGGTCATAATTTTCCCTCAAAGGAGCTAGCATTTTGTGACCGAATATTCGGTCACAATTTCCCCTCAAAGAAGGTAGAATTTTGTGACCGATTATTCGGTCACAATTTTCCCTTAAAGAAGCTAGGATTTTGTGACCGAATATTCGGTCACAATTTTTCCTCAAAGGAGCTAGCATTTTGTGACTGAATATTTGGTCACAAATCTGTTGTAACATTAATTAATTTTCTTTTTGGCTTTTTTTTTTTATAAAAAATCTATAGTAATTTAAATATATGTAAATTAAAATTTTATTAATTTTATTTTTTGTGACCGAAATTTGCATTTTTGTGACCGAAATTTGCATTTTAGTGACCGATTGTTTATTCACAAAAATATTTTCATTCTTTGGTAAACTCGATCACAAAAGCGGTCACAACTCTCCATTTTTTGTGACCGAATGGGTTCGGTCACAAAATTCAGTCACTAAAAACAGTTTTTCTAGTAGTGTGTGTTCAACAATTCAATAAAATATATTTTATTAAATATTCTATGCAAATTTTTTAGTATAATTAGACAGAGTGTAAGTAAATTGCATTAGGTATTAAAACTTGGTATAAATATTTTCTCAAAATTCAAATTCTTTTATTACTTATTTATTATGTTTTGAAATTTTAAAAAGTTTGTGTAAAACTTAAACTTATGTATATAAATAATTATTTTTCAAAAGAAATTAATTCTTCCATCAAAATAACTTAAACTTTACAATGAAAATTTTATTTAATTTGTTAGGTAAATTTTTTCCCCAAAGAACATTCAATAAATGATTTATTATTTAAGAATAATTAAATAAAAAATTAAAAATATAATAAAATTATTTATTTCCAATGCAACGCATTGGGCAACTACTAGATAAGTCATAAAATATATATAACCAATTTACCCTAATCTTTCCTTAAGTGTATGTCTCATGATTCTATTGGTTCAAAATTTATATAATATTATGTCATAAATTTTCATTAATTTGATTCAGTCATTTTGTCTCTAATGAAATGAGTATAAGTCAAAATTGTTAATTTCTTTCATTTAATTTATTATGAACTTAACTTTGTACTATTCAATCTAAATCTTATTTCCATAAGATAACTAGATTAAATAGTACAAAGTTAAGCTCATAAAAATTAAATGAAAAAATTAATTGTTTTGACTTATAATCATTTGATTAGGGAGAAAATGACTCAATCAAATTAATGATAATTTATGACAGATTGATTTACTGAATTAATGAATTTTGAACCAATAGAATCATGGGAAATATATTTATTGAAAACTTAGGATAAATTGGTTATATATATATATATATATTATGACTTATCTAGTAGTTGCATAATGGGTTGCGTTAGAAACAAATTATTTTATTATAGTTTTTATTTTTGATTTGATTATCCTTAAATAATATAAATAATTTATTGAATGTTCATTGGAAAAAAAAATCAGTTGCTATTAAAAAAGAATGACTTCAACACCAAACAACATAAGATTTAAGAACTTATTATAAGAAACAAAGAATGACTTCAACACCAAACAACATAAGATTTAAGAACTTATTATAAGAAACAAAGAATGACTTCAACATAAAACATCAGATTTAAGAAAAGTAAGAAAATAATTAATGCATTGCTATTCAAGTCAAATAATCTACCCATGTCAGTGTAGTAAGAGAACTAATCTAATATATATATTTAAAATAGAGTCCAGTTTATATGTCAATTTCTTTCATATGTGAAAGATAAGATGGATAAGTTGTTGTTGCTTTATTTGGCCATGTTTACATATTTCCAAATTTATTCTTCTAAATTTTTTGTCAATCACTCCCTATAATTTCTCTACACACATTTAAAATATTTGACCAATTGATCTTGATTTTTCGATTAACATATTTCAAATAATTTAGTCCAAATTCGTCGAATAAATAATTTTATAGTTAGAGTTATAATGAATTATTTTCAATAAATAAACAATAATTCCCTTTCATTTTATGATTACATATTTCTTCCAAGCATATCTATGCTTTTAATTTTAGATTTTAGTTAAATTTTATTTAATCTTTTCCATTTCTTTCTCTAAAAAAAATTTGAAATTTTATTAAATGAGATGGAAATAATTTATATTGTGTGAATATATAATATTTATCATTACTATTTTCAATTCTATAGCATGTAATGAAAATATTCTAGATTTTTTGTATATATAAAATTTTAAGGCCACATTTTTGTTCAATAATTCATTAAAATATATTTTATTAACTATTCTATACAAATTTGTTAGTATAATTAGATATAGTGTAAGCAAATTGCATTAGGTATTAAAACTTGGTATAAATATTTTCTCAAAATTCAAATTCTTTTATTACTTATTTATTCTATTTTTGACAATTTAAAAAGTTTTGGTAAAATTTAAACTTATGTGTATAAATAATTCTTGTAGCGCCCCGGCCCGGAGCAGGCTTTCTCCCCGAGCCGGATCGCTATTCGAGCAGGCAGACCTGGATCTAAAAGCAACAATTATAATTCCAAGGCAACTACACAATTCACCATGTACTCATGCATCAACAACACATATGCATACTTTATCCAAACAACTCAAAATACCCATGTACACCTAAATTCCACATTTGTTTTAATGATACAACTGAGTATGCTTCCACGTACATGCTCATGATAAGGCCACAGGCCATATAATACATAGTCAACTATTCGAAATACAACCATTGGCTCTCGTACGGCCCGAATACATCTGCTAATCATTTGGTATGAATGACATACAAATGGAAGCCATTTAGTACTCGTCTTTGCGCAGCGATAACCTTCAATCTCAGCCCACTTCTCTCTCAATAACTCTGAGAACAATAATCATCAAATAAACGATAATGAGTCGAAGCGACTCAGTGAGGGTATACGATATATGCAAGATAATGAAGAGCTATAGCAAATACGACCACAATAGCGTACAAGGATACAACAAATTAAGGGCTCGAATGTCAAATACTTCAAGGAATGATTGGAACATATAACAATACAACAATCAAATGATAGCAATTCAGGAACGATCTTAATAACGGCAAAAGTTCAGTCAATCAATACAAGCAGAGACGAAGAACAGGGTTCGATGAATTGGTGTACAGTAACGGGCAATAGCTGAGCTCAAGGGTACAACACGTCAAGTGAATACAAGGACCATGATAACACTTGGTTATCGAACTAATTCAAGGAGTGAGTACAATAAATAGTCAAAGGTCAGAACAAGCAATAGCAATTCAAAAACAATATCAAACAATTGATATAGGTGAGTCTCACCACCTTATCACTCCACCAGCAAGAAACAATTAAGACCCTTCCTTATCCCTCCCAATATTTTGGGTGGCCACTCCAGACAATACAGGCAATAAACAGTTGATCGGGGGACTTCCCCACCCGATCGTTCCATGAGAGCTTCTCATGAAACAAACGCGAACTGTGGGCACTTCCATAGTCGCTATAATAATACAATCCCCAGTCCGATAATCAGGCAGAAGGATTCCAAAACAGTACAATGCAATACAATAACCAATAATCACAATACAGGGGAAACAACAAGTCCCCGTCAATACATTACAATAGCACCGGTAACAAACAACAATCACAAGCAATCGGTATCAGGAAACAGTTGAAGTCTATCACGGCTCAAATAGGCTGCAAGCCCAGACAGTACAAGATACAAAGGAATTACGGAACAATAGAATAAGAGTTAATCAGAAGTCTAGGATAGCATATAATGGGCGGCAAGCCCCAAACAGTACATTAGACAAGGTAAAAATCATGAGAATAAAAGCTAGACATTAGCAAGATTCAAACACAACATGAAAATGGGTGACAAGCCAAAAACAGTCCAATACAAGAGTGTCGGTACAAGAGGTCGATCAAGAGTCTAATACAAGAATGTCGGTACAAGCGGTCGATCAAGAGTTCAATACGGTTATAACAGGCGGCAAGCCTAAACAATTCGAAACAATAAGACATATTCGAGCTCATAGTCCAATAAGTACGATAGAAATATGGTGGCTACATGCCCCAACAAGAAAAGGTAGAACCCTCACCTGGATGCGCTTACCGAAGCCCGTTATGTTCACTTATCAGTGCCTTGGCACACATTCACCTAGAATTCAAGAATAGCATAATTTAATCGAGTACAATCCCTAATCCTAATCTACCTGAATTCTTACAAGTTGATCAAACATTTACAAAGCATTAGGCCCACTCAAGTCCATATCATGTATAATTGTTTGAATATATATATCTAATACTACTATCAAAATCATCATGCACAATTTCTACAATCTATTCGATAAATTCGATAAATGTGCCACTTATTAGATTATTAAGCTCAAATCTTCCACATTATTGCTCACTACACTAATTTTTCACCGCACACATACTTCTATATGCATTTTTCCCACCTTCAACTCGTATTTGGCCAATTCAAGTCTTACTAAATATGAAATAGGGTTAAGATCGACATATTCAAGACCTGCTCGTGAAGGAGAACAGCCTACCCAAGAACCGCCGCGAGTCGCCGCCGGAGCCGCCCCCACCCATTGCCGGATCACCGACCTGTTTCACCCCAAGATTCGTCTCGATGCGATCTATCAAAGCCCTCATTTAATTTTACGGAATCTCAAGCTATTAAAGTTTAATTGAGGAAATTCATTAATAGAAACCCTGCCTTACCCCGCTTTAATTCAATCCCCTCCATCGATTCTAACTCAAAATTGACCTCACCAACAGCTTTCCCAAGTCGAATAGTCGAAGAATCACCTCAAGTTCGCCGGAAAACCTCGTCGGAAACGGAGCTCCGCCAACGCCGCGTTACCGCCGCCGTTACCGCTCCTCTACCATTTGGCAAAACCCAAAAATACCACCACCTATGTGTTCCTCTCGTCGTGGGGATAAAAACGACATATCATTTGCTCGATTTGGCCAAGAAACGAGGGAGATATGAGCAAAACAAGATTTATATATAAATATGTATATATGTACATGTTGTATGTATATGTTGTATATGCATGCGTGCGTACGGGTTTCAGCAGCAAGGAAGAAGAAGATAAAGTTCATATTTCAGAATTTGCAACATGGTCCCTCAACTTATAACCGCCTTACACTTTAATCCCCAAAGTTTCGATCAATTTCAATTCAGTCCAAAAGTATAAAAATCAAGTCCTACAAGTTCTAATTCTTCCAATTAGGCCCCCAAACTTTCAATGTGTAACAAAATACCCTTTACCAATATTTCTCCAATTATAACACAAATGTGGGGTGTTACAATTCTTTTTCAAAAAATATTTAATTCTTCCATCAAAATAGCTTAAACTTTGCAATGAAAATTTTATTTCATTTGTTAGGTAATTTTTTTCCCAAAGAACATTCAATAAATTATTTATTAATTAAGAATAATTAAATTAAAATTTTAAAATATAATAAAATAGTTTATTTCCAATGCAAAACATTGGACAACTACTAGATAAGTCATAAAATATATATAACCAATGTACCCTAATCTTTACGTAAGTAATCAAATGAGTATAAGTCAAAACTGTTAACTTCTTTCATTTAATTTTTTATGAACTTAACTTTGTACTATTCAATCTAAATCTTATTTCCATAAGATAACTATTTAATTAATCCATGCTATGCACGGAAATTTTTTTTGGTTCATAAAAAACTATATATGTAATAAAATTGTGAAAAATCTTTAATGCAGAATGTGTATTTATGGATCTTAAAGTAAATATAAAAAATATAAATCATGAAACTAAATAGCAAATAATAGGTCATAACTTCGTTTTTAACAAAGTGTTTGCAAAAAAGTAATTTATCATACTATATACTCTTATAGTTTTAAATCATATTTTGAGAATTGGTTTTTTTAGAAATATTTTTAGCATATATACAAAACTTAGTATTAACTTTAACTGCATTTGCAATAAAGCAGGAGAGGTGTCTTTAATATCACAAATATTATTATTATTTTTTAAATAATGTATATATTACTAAATAAAAGTAAAATTATAATGTTGAGAAGATATTGCTATGTATTAACGTGTAGGAATAAGGATACCCCCTCTCTAGGGGTATATTAACAACTTAATGCTTAAACTTGAATAGTAGCAGTAACAACAACAACAACAACAATAACTATTATCTATTCAAATACAACATGTTTATAATCATATCATTTAAAAACCATTCCTTCAAAGGACTTATATCTTAATAAAATAATTTAAATTTTTTCTCCCACGAACTATGAAGACTAGTGTTATTTGTTTGCATATGTAGAAAATAAAAAATCAACAAAGAAAATTTTCAAATACATAAATGATGAGTATGTAATATGACAAAAAGATGAAGAGAATGAATATAATTGAAAAACGAATAGAAATGATAATTATAATTTTAAAAATAAGAAGACAAACAATATTTTGCTCAAAAATACCAAAAAGTCATAATAGAATGTATAGATATTTGACCATCAAAAAAAAAAAGGAAAAGAAAAGAATGTATATATATTTAAAAGATAGCAACTTGTTTGTCTTAAAAACAAAAACTTGTTTGTCTTAACCATTTTGGGGGGCTTCCGCCTTACACAACGCAGATTAGATTGCCTGAATCACGAGTCTTATATAAATAAATAGAGGAGAGATCATAAGGTAAGAAAAAAAAAAAAGAAGATATACAGGACGAAAAGGACTAAATATATTTATGAGAATGTGGCATGGTCCAAAAATAGTTGAATCAAAAATTATAATGGAGAGTAAAAGAAAACATCAACAGAAAAAAGGGACTTATTTTGCTAAATATAAAATAAGAGAAACATTCAAAAAATTAAGGACCTAATAAAGTTTGTTGTCACTTTTTTCGTCACATTCTATTTTCCTTATATCTCATTCGACAATTCACAGGGCTCTTATGATGAGAGAAAGGAGTATGATACATTAATCGATAAAGGCATAATTTCATGGAAGAGTACCTTACTGATTGATAGGATTAAATCAATGAGTTAAAAAAGTTGATTAGTCAAATTAAATTCAAAACCAACCTAATCATATACCGATCATTAGATATGAAACCGAAATATTTTTTTTATGGAAGAAACCTATATGAGAAGTTTCTATAAGCAAACAAAATCAAAAAAGAAAATCGAATAGCAGGAAAATATTTGTACATATCTTGAGTTTCTCGTGGGAAGTGAAAGTTTTTTTTATGCAAAATACTACAGAAATTTGAAAAAAAATATTAGGCAAATACGTGAAAGTAAATAATTAAAAAATTAAATAGAGAGTAGTTGATAATTATCTTATTGAAATAAGATTTAGATTAAATAGTACAAAGTTAAGTTCATAAAAATTAATTGTTTTGACTTAGAATCATTTTATTTGGGAGAAAATGACTCAATCAAATTAATGACAATTTATGACAAATTGATTTACTATTATATGAAGTTTGAACCAATAGAATCATGAGAAATATATTTATGGAAAAATTAGGATAAATTGGTTATATATATATATATTATGACTTATCTAGTAGTTGCATTATGCGTTGCATTGGAAACAAACTATTTTATTATATTTTTTATTTAATTTGATTATCCTTAAATAATATAAATAAGTTATTGAATGTTCTTTGGGAAAAAAATTTTACTTAACAAATTAAATAAAATTTTTATTGCAAAGTTTAAGTTATTTTGAGGAAAGAATTAAATGTTTTTTGAAAATAATTATTTATATACATATGTAATATCTGACTAAATTGTGTGTGTTAAAGTTAGGATTTGGGGAGACTAACAAAATTGTATTTATTTATATAAGAAGGTAAACATGGGCCTAAGTAGGATATAATTTTAATTGTTGGGGCCTAGGAGAAAAATCTGAATTTAACGACCCTAAACCCTAGCCCCTAACATATGCCTCCGTATAAAAGGATAGCAAGAAAAAGGGCAATACGCTAGACAGTAGCATACGTTGCTGAAAGGAGAAGGAAAAGAAAACGCAGCAGCAGCAGTGAGTAATTTTGCCTTGTTTCCCCCTAATACCATCATGATTTTCTAGTCAAAATGGGTGTGCTAACCCTCACGAGATTGTTAGACAAGAAAAATTAGATTTCTCTATCATCCCAAATTCTTTTGGTCAAAATTGGAGGGCTATATCCTCACAATGCTCTTAGTCAAAATTGGTGTGCCATCCTCATGACCTTTTTCATCATTGAGCACGTGTACATATGTACACCTAGGATTTATATTGAGCATGTATATATGTGTGTAAGAATGGGAAATTTATGATCCCTTTTTGCATTAACCAACTCGCCTCAATAGGAACAGGTTATACGGGCATATGTATATATATATATGAATAGAAATTCATGAGTTTGTAGCAGCTGGTCCATCTTGATAGGAATAGGTTTATGTATGTATATATATATGTAACGTGAGAAATTGTGTGTACATAAGAATGGGGAACCTTGAACTATGAACTGGATTATACCTTTTGTCTCATACTATAACAACAATATGCGAGGGTTGAGTATTGTACAAATGCATGCGACACATATTCCTTAGGTTAAAAAAAAA
Source organism: Petrea volubilis (assembly GCA_026212405.1). Taxonomy (NCBI): domain Eukaryota; kingdom Viridiplantae; phylum Streptophyta; class Magnoliopsida; order Lamiales; family Verbenaceae; genus Petrea; species Petrea volubilis. The sequence continues at coordinate 13,987,999 of CM047876.1, read as the reverse complement.
AAAAAAACAAAGATCAATTCCGAACCTTTGGGGCGTAAGCGTGTTGTTAGTTTAAAAATAATAATCATAATAATAATAATAAAATTTCTTTTTATCTTACGTTTATTTAGTTATTCATTTTATGCCTCTATCGAATAGGAATATTAGTGACTTTGGTTAATTACGTAGATCCTATTGGAGGCGAGGCAAAGAATCCTGGACGGGTGCCTTTTTAACTCGAGTCTATTTGATTAAGGTAAGTGATCTTTCACTCGTCGAGTTGTATAAAAACTCATATAAAATGATTTGGTGTACATGTGAAAAACTCTTTTGTGATTTGGGTCAAGCATGCTTACGTGTGTACTTTGTGATAACTGTGAGCATTGTTGGATTCACTAGTATGTTGTGAATTGTGAAGTCGACTATGAGATTTATTAATGTCAACACGTGACGTGTTTTTAAAAGCCCATGGTTAGAACCACGCATCATTGACTATTCCGGAATAGGCAACTGAGAACCGCGACTAATTATGTAACGGGGGTTGGCCACTGACCTAGTACAAGGGGGTTAAGCTTGTACTAGGACCTAGTATGGGGGGGTTAAGCCCATACCAGGACCCAGTATAGGGGGGTTAAGCCTATACTAGGACCCAAGACAGAGGGGTCAAATCTGTCCTTGGCTAAGATGGTCGCACATGTGTGGTTGTCTTACATGGTGAATTTTTTTTTTCTTGCATACTATTACTTGGCTTTACTCATATTAATGTTGATTATTGTTGTATTCTCGTTGTTAAATAAACCATGGCCCTTTGGGCTAGAAATACTGGTATGCGTACTTGTGTTTATTTATTTATTTATTGTCGTGATATGTTAATTTGCCTATTTGCTTAAACCAACCGGTCGAGTGTTAGGTCATTTACTGGGTTGTTGTGCTCATGATTCCTCTAACACCTTTCAGATATTGAAGTTTAGCCGAAATCTAAAGTTTGGAGTATCTATGCGCCCCAAAGACTCTGCACGCCACCACCTATATTTGCACTTGGTGTAGAATACGATAGCGATCTTTTGTATATGTTTTTCTCAAATTCGACACTAAAGGCTATTGACTGGAATAGTATTTTTACTTATGTTTTCGAACCTATCTCCTTTTATTTAGCGACATTATATCCTAGTGGGTTTGACACAGATTTAATGACCTTTAATTTTGCCGTTATCTTATCTTCCTTGTCTATTGAGAGAGAAATATGAGAGTCACATGGCCTATATTAGCGCCTCATATATCTATTCATGTATACATATACATGGGTGTGTGTGAGTGAACATACAGTGAGCCTAGCAAGCTATTTTGGAGCTTGCGGCGATTGTTATGGTCCCAGAGTTTGGGGCGTGACACATAAGTTACAAAAGCTTTTTAAAATTTCAAAACATAATAAATAAGTAAGACACGAATTTTAATTTTGAGAAAATATTTATATCAATTTTTTTTGGAATTAGTGCTTTTTCAAGGCGTGATTTAGGCTAAGGTGTTTAGTAGAGGCGAGAGTTGAACTCTTTGTCTTTAAGACGAGATTGCCCCGCACTGGTGCTAACGGAACTTGGCAATCATCTCCCAAGATACAATGACTAACTTCTTAAAAAATGAGCACTCCAATTTTCAAGAAACGACTAACTCAGAAGGTATTTAGAACTCACTTTAATGTTTAGGGAGTGAAATGCAGAAAGAGAGAAAATGAATTCGGATGTGAGTGAATGCAAATGACAATACAGGGACGTATTTATAATACTTGAAGAGTTGTAGTTGAAAAGACAAAAGATTGCAACTCTTATGGGATAGCACCGGTTCGGGTGTGGTTCCCACCCGTTCAGGTGCGGCTAGCCGTTGGCTGCACCCGAGTTTGAACCGTACCCGTCTCCATGCACCGGTTCCCTGTTTCAGCTCAATTTGAGTTGATTCCAACCTAATTTTAATCCAAATTCAATTCGAATCACATCTGAACTTGGGCCCAAGCCTAAGCCTGGCCCGCTTGCCATGCCGAGGCGGCCTGCCGGAGGCGGCAATAGCGTGCGTGTGGGTTCGGCTTGAGCCTACTAACCCATAGGTCATCTCCCATTACACATTTGTGAACCCCTAAGGGGCCAACCCCTATTTTCAAATAGCCACTTAAATATAAGGCATTCTTATACTATTTTTTCAATATGGGATAACCACATTCCACAACTTAACAGTCCATTTTTAGCTTTCATCTAATTATCTTGTGCATTTAATTTCTCATTCACCCTAAATTTTTTTTGAGTAGTTAAATACATTTTTTGTATCTCCTCGTGACATAGATTACGAATAATCAACTTCTTTTTCAAAACAACAAATGGAGCTTCATAAAATCCTTGGCCAAAGTTGGTCACTTACCAACTTGTATAACCAATTTTTCTGTCAATCCCCCACATGAATGAAAATTAATGCATATGTGACTCATGCAGACATTGTAGTGAGTTCAAGTGAAAAGCTGCAGCATCAGGATAGGTAGCTTGTGGCTTTGAACCTTTCTTAGAGATATACTATCGAATTTACTTAGGTAGTCAGTGAACGTGATGTTTTGAACTTTCCAACTGTTCGTGTGAACCAAGATAACAGTATTCTCACAAAAACTTCCCTAACACCTTTCGGTTCTCACGGTTGTGCCTGTTTTGGCCGTGGGCTATATGTTAGATTCATAAGTGTTTACAATTTGAAGCGGCCGCTCTTCACATGTATATAGGTGATCTCCTATTTAAGATTATCTTTTAGTACTCCACCTACTAAAGCTATAGGAATCATTAAAAGCTTTAGCTTAACCTCTTACCCTTTTGTAGGATGCGCTAACATGTTATAGGAATGGATGGTAACTACTCTTGGAACCCTTGTAACTTAGTTGTCCCATTGAACCAAGATCTTGGGATCTCCAGTCAACATGGTTGGGTTACCACTGCTTGGGTCTTTAACTAGTGGGTTTTAATCTCATTCCTCTCGACAGGCATATACTTGATCTCTAAGAAGGCTTTTGGTTAACGGATCCGCAAGATTCTCCTTTGATTTCACATAATCAAGAGAGATAATTTCACTTGAGATCAACTGCCCAATGGTATTATGTCATCGACAAATGTGTCGAGACTTATCATTATACAAGCCACTATGTGCCCTTTCTATAGCTGCTTGACTATCACAGTGTATAGCTATAGCAGGCATCGGTTTTAGCCAACATGGAATATCCTCTAAAACATTTCTCAGCCATTCATCTTCTTCTCCAGCTTTACCCAAAGCTATAAACTCTGATTCCATTGTGGATCGAGCTATACAAGTTTGTTTGGAGGATTTCCAAGATACTGTAGCTCCACCTATCGTAAATACATATCTACTGGTGGACTTAGTATCATTTGTATCAGATATCTAATTGGCATCACTGTATCCTTCTATTACAGTTGGATATCTTGTATATTGTAATCTATAGTTCATTGTGTGTCTTAGATATTCAAGCACTCTTGTTAGCGCTTTCCAATGTTCATTACTTGGATTACTTGTAAATCTACTCAGTTTGTTCACTAAGTAAGCTATGTTTGGACGAGTGCAGTTTGTTATATACATTAAACTGCCTATCACTCGGGCATATTCTAGCTGTGCCACTGGTTCACCGTGATTTTTAGCTAGATGTATGCTTAAATCTACAGGTGTTTTAATAGGTGGACTATCATATGCATTAAACTTTCTAAGCACTTTCTCAACATATTGTGCTTGTGATAATGCTAGTCCTTCGGATGTCTTAAGGATTTTGATTCCTAATATGTCATCTACATCACCCATAACTTTCATATCATAATGTTTTGTCAACATTTTCTTAGTATTCACGATAATATTATGATTACTACCCATATTCAACATGTCGTCTACATAGAGACAAACTATGACATAAGCATTCAGTGTGCTTTTAATATATGCACACTTATCACACTCGTTAATTCGGAAACCATTTGACAACATATTTTGGTCAAATTTTACGTGCCACTGTTTCGGAGCTTGTTTAAGTCCGTACAATGATTTAATGAGTCTACACACCTTATTTTTTTGTCCCGGAGCAATAAAGCCTTTAGGCTGCTCCATATAAATCTCCTTTTCTAACTCACCATTTAGAAAGGCTATTTTAACATCCATTTGGTGTTTCTCAAGGTTATGCAAGGCTACAATAGCAATGATATGGATGTTATCCTTGTCACAGGCGAGTAAGTATCGAAGAACTTGTACACTATAATTCAATCTAACTATTGATTAGCAAAAAATGATTAGTAAAGAAGCTATGGTGGAACAAATTATTAGAAAGTAAAATACTAGTAGAAGACATCCTAAAAATAATATAAATTAATATATAATTAAGACAAGAATAAAACCGTGTAGAGATTTACTATTGCTTGATAGCATTTGTTAGATTAATCATATTTGGGAAGTCTAAGAGGGTGCATTAATTATTATAAATTATGATTTAATTATAAAAGGATTGAAAGTTTGAATTTTTTTTTTATCATTATGTAAAGATAAAAACATAGGTAGTTCGATATTTGGTCGATGATTTTTGGTTGTGATGTCAATGGCAAAAAAACCAAAATTTTGGGGTTTATTTTGATTAAAGAAAATCAAGAAAAATTGTTGTAGTAGTAGTAGTAGTATTAGTAGTAATAGTAATAATAATGACGAGGGTGATGATGACCATAATAATAATAATAATAATAATGAATGTATTATTATTAATATATTTGTTATTATTATTTATATATAATTTTTCATAAGAGAGAAAAAGTTTAATTCACCATTTTTTTCGAGTTTGATAAGTTGCTATCCATAGATTTTTGCTTGATTTTTTACCTTTTGTTTTATATGAATGATAATTCAATTATTACATGAAGAAGAAGTAAATTAATTAGACATACTTATCTTTGCCTGACTTTGTTACTATTTAATTTGTCAATTAATTAGCCATTTGTTTTTTGGTCCTAGCCACGCGATTTCGATCCATTGGCCAACTAAATCAGATTGGGTACTGTAGAGGTCCATTATGGGGGCGATCCTCCCAACCCAGTTGCTTCATTCACAACTCTATGATTCAAACCCTAAACGTTGCTTAAGGGATCTAGCGCTTCATACCGCTAGACTAACTGGTAGTTGATAATTAATTAATGAGTTGGATATACATGATTAGGCTAAAATCCGAAAACTCAAAATATCATTACCTTTTCTCTTTATATGTGAGACTACAAGTGGAACAACACAACTTATTTGTCTTTTTCCATCCATGGTGATTTGTACTTAAATTGTATATACTTGAGAAAATAGACTAATGACATGCAACAATGTTTCTCAGACGATGCTTCAATTCTAGGACTAAACTCCCTCATTGGAAAAGACACACCTTCTGGCTATATTTATTATCTGAGGTCTTCATATGGACAATATTGTTTATTGCATATCTGCACAAAACATTGGCTAAAAGTATTGAGAGTTTTACCAAAAAATATCAATGATGATTATAAAGTTTGATTTCATTGAGGATGTTCTTTAAAAAAAATCAATTAGAGGCTAAATGTATTGGCGGTACGTGTGTAAAATATTCTCGAGTATCATAAATGTAATGACATTTAGAGTATAGAGATGGTGCTGTAGGATGAGAGGGTTTTTTTGTTTCTTATTCTTTATAAATTCAATTTGATATTTCGTTCATTTTTATCTTTTTAACCACATTCAACAAAATTTATAAAGGATCCGTAGCTCTAATTCCATAAGTTGTATTAAAGTTCTTTTTTTTATCATTATTGTGCATAAATAAGCGTTAATTTGACTTAACATTTGAGTCATTATACATCAACTTTATTTATTATTGATTTGTTCCTAAAATCCATTAAATTTCCATTTTTTATGAAAGTTTAAAGTTATTTCTAACGCCACTATTTTATTTGTTAAATTTTAATTATTATTTCATCTAATAAGTCATCATCAATTCATCTTGCACATTGAGTATGGGTGCAATACTAGTTTACCTTGATTTCAAGAAAGTGGTTGAGACAATTCCGCATGACAGCTTCATTCCTCACCATATTGTGCACTATACTCAATTGCATTCTCTATGATTCTCTTATTCCAATTACTTATGTCACTCTTGATATACTTAATTCAGTGAAGGCCTAACCTTTGTTTTATGGGTTTTTGTCCCTTAAGTTACGTTCTTAGCATGTTGTTTAAGCCTAAAATGAAACTTTGAGGAATGGCCTGATAGCAACCCCTCATGAGGTTGTTGCCCAGAACAATCAAGACAAAAGGCCACAAGGTGAGCTGTAGCCTGTGGCCCAAGCAAAGAAGAGTTGCAAGGTGGACACGAAGATAACATTAATTAGGATGTTAATGAGTGACCCATGAAAATCATTTTTGGCCCATCAGCCACAGATATGCTAGAAATTTGAAATTCAGCAGCATGATAAGAGGATAAGACTAGAAATTCAAATGGAGGCAACAAGATAAGAAGCGGTTAGAGACATGCACAAGATTGCTTCAACAAACTTAGAAGATCCCACCGTTTTTTGGAGGAGTTAGTTACAAGTACTAAGCTCTATGAAAAGGGAAGAACATCAATGAGGGAAAGAAAAAAAACAAGTCTACACTTCACAACACACACACACACACACCCCTTTCATCTCTCACCAAAACGTCGGCAAGGGCCAACTCAACGAGTCAGCATTGGCTGACTAATGGCATCTGCACTAGACGGCTACTTTTTTTGTAGTTTGTTAGGATTCACATTTGGTGGTCATCTCCTACTAGGTGACCACCCTATTTTATTTTAGCTCAATAGGTTTTCTTTTGATTATTGACAAAGCACGCTTTTGTAAAAGTCCTGCGGTCTTGCAAACAATTGAACCTCAGAGGTGAAGTTTGCCCACTTCGACACAATCATATGAAAAAAAGTTAGTGTATGGCGTAGTTTGTCATTTGTTTCACCATGTTTTCTATTTTGTTATTGTGTGTTTTTTGCATAAAATACTATGGCATGCCTACAGAACTACAAATTGCTTAAACATGCCCCGTTCCTGCCCACCTCATTGGAAGGAGATGGTTCAAAGTTTAATAGCAAACATACGTGAAGCGCTACAACTCAGTTCCTACGCTACAAATTTGAGGTACTGGAAAAAACCCCAATCATCTTCAGACATCGTTTGTGGGGACACAAGGTTAAGGCTTGAGTAAGCTTAAGGAAATCCTAATCAAAACGTAGGTAAAAGTTACTATGGCTAGCATTAATACTTCCTCATTTGTTGGAGGGAACGCCTCTCTTGTTTCAATCACTGGGTGGAGTCCTTTGGAGGCATGAACATCTAAACTCTTATTTTAGCTTCAGAAGTGGCACCGTCAGGAATGCAAATTTTAGAAGGGATAAAATCCTACAACATCATGGTGCAAGGCATGTCTATTCAAGGAGCCGTGCATTTCTCATCAACCGATGCCCCTTCTATTTCATCACTTGGGTGGAGTCATCCAGCAGAGCAAATATCCATCCTACTCATTTTTTAACTTTAGGAGTGCCACCTTCAACAGTGCAACATTTAGGAGCACCTACGTCTAGAGAGGTACAACCCTACGGTGTTCTAGCGCAAGACGTGCCTACTCAAAGAGGGTTGCATTCCTCATCAACCACTGACCATTCCACCCTTACACTAGCAATAGGGAGGATGGAAATAGACCCAACAAACCAAATACAGAGAGGCCCATCCGAAGCACTGACTATTACGAGATTTGTGTAGGTGGCAATGGAGGATTTCACAGGCTGATAATAGAGGCCATACAAGCCTCTCTACATGTCTTTTCTACCGCTGATGCAAGCAAGTGCTCGAACTCTACCACAGGTGTTCCTTGGAGGTAAGACTGTACACTAGTAGAAAAAGCAGTTTTAGTTAGGGATTTTAGCCACGGATTTGGAAAAAAAAATCCATGGCTAAATAAGATAGCCATGGATTAGCCACACATAAAATCCGTGGCCAAAAGTGGCATGGATAAATTTCGCCACAGCTTTCCTCAGCCACGGATTAGTCACAGATTTCCAGACATGGGCATTAGCCAAGGACAATTCGTGGCCAAATTTGGCCACTTAATCTTGAAAATTCCAGGCCGTGGCTAATCCATAAAAAAAAAACGCTAACCGACCCCCACATCAAATTTAAGAAAAAAAAAATAATTATTCAAGAAAAAACAATTATTCAAGGAAAAAAAATTTGTTAGTTCGTCTTTTATCTTTGTCGTCAACTTAATAGGTTTTCCCCTTGCAATTGCACGAGAGTATGGGAAGGTGTGGTCTTTAGGACATTGTAGTGGTCATATGATGATCTTGAATTGAGGGACCGAACTCCACCACAACTGTTCCTTGGAGGGCAGACTGTACACTACTAGAAAAAATAGTTTTAGCTACAGATTTGGGAAAAAATCCGTGCCTAAATAAAATAGCCATGGAGTAGTCACGGATAAAATCCATGGCTAAATTTAGCCACGGCTTTCCTCAGCCACGAATTAGTCACGGATTGTCAGACACAGGCATTAGCCACGGAGCAAGCATGGCCAAATTTGGCCACTTAATCTTGAAAATGCCAGGTCGTGACTAATAGCCACGGATTAGCCATGGATTTTACATGGCTAATCTCTAAAAAAAAAAAAAAAAAATCTAACTAATACCCACATCAGATTTAAGAAAAAAAAAATTGTTCAAGAAAAAAAAATTTATTGGTTCTTATTTTGTCTTCGTCGTCAATTTAATAGGTTTTTCCCTTGCAATTGCAAGAGAGTATGGGAAGGTGCGGTCTTTAGGACATTGTAGTGGTCATATGTTGATCTTGAGCGAGTGCTCAAACTCCACCAGAGGTGTTCCTTGGAGGGCAGACTATACACTATTAGAAAAAAACAGTTTTAGCCACGGATTTGGGAAAAAATCCGTGGCTAAATAAAATAGCCATGGATAAAATCCGTGGCAAAATTTAGCCACGAATTTCCTTAGTCACGGATTTCCAGACATGCGCATTTGGCTGTGGCTAACAACTAGTCACGGCCTGGCCATGGCTATAACAACTAGCCGCAGATAGGTCCGTGGCTATTAGCCACGGTCAGATCGTGGCTAATCATATAAGTTCAGTGGCTAATAGCCATGACCAAGCCGTGGCTAATTTTACATTAAAATGTTGTAAATTATCAATAACCTTACACGTCATTAAATTATAAATAATAATATAGTATAAGTTATGGTAATTGATCAATTATAAACTTTAAAAACCAGATAATTAACTTATATATATATACAAGTGATCATAACTATTGAAGTGAACTGATCAGGAATACATATATACTTATATATATATATATAATAGGGGAAATGATTTTTTGCCATCCGAACTATGACCTTTTTTGGACTTTGCCACATAAACTGTTTTTTGTCTCCGGTTGCCATCTAAACTATATGATTTTTTGACTTTACCACCTGGGACCGGTTTCCGGCCAAAAAAGTCGCCAGAACAGTACCACGTGCGTGGCACATGATTTTGCGGGGGGTATTTTTGTCATTTCGCATGTAGGAAAATTGTTTGTAAAAATGTTATTACTTGGAGTCGAACCCGAGTGGTGAATGAGTATATCAAATTGATATTAAAATATATTTATTTGAATTTAAACAAGTAATCAAATTGATATTAAAATATATTTATTTGAATTTATACAAGTAATGTACACATACATTAATTTGCCTTATATTTACCAAGTGTGTTGGTTGGCCAAGTGGTAATGTGTGTGGATATACTCATTCACCACCCGGGTTCGACTTCAAGTAACAACATTTTTACAAATGATTTTTATACATGCGAAATGACAAAAATACCCCCAGCAAAATCATGTGCCACGCACGTGGTATTGTTCCGGCGAATTTTTTGGCCAAAAAACCGGTCCCAGGTGGTAAAGTCAAAAAATCGTATAGTTTAGATGGCAACCGGAGACAAAAAAAAGTTTAGGTGGCAAAGTCCAAAAAAGGTCATAGTTCGGATGGCAAAAAATCATTTCCCCTATATAATATAAACCAATTGTGAAATTATAATAAAATGGTAAAGTCTAAACAAATAAGTATGAAACTTAAGTTGTGATTTAATTCAATAGATCATTATAATATCATCAAATAACTGAAACGATCACTGGTCATTTGAATTGATTTTCAACACACAATCATATCATTCAATTATATATCAATTTAGAAGATTTATTTTAGTAAAAAGAGGAAATTAAATCAGGGTTATTATTTGTTATAATACAACACTTTAGAAAACAAATTAACACGTTTATATTCAAAGACCATATTAAATTGAGCACGAATAAAATAATTAAATAGTAAAACAATAGAATAGTCACAGATTAGCCACGGAAACAACAAAAAAATTATTGGCTACGGATTAGCCACGGTGGCCTGAATAGCCACAGCCAGGCCATGGCTAATAGCCACGGTCAGGCCGTGGTTAAAAAAAAAAGTGACTACGTATTAGCCACATTTTGGCTGTGGCTAATAGCCATGGTTTGTTGCCATGGCCTAACCGTGGCTAATTGCTAGCCATGGCCTAACCGTGGCTAATTGCTAGCCACGGTTCGGCCGTGGCTAATTGTACAATGCATAGCTGATTGGTAATTTTATACTAAAATTTTGTAAATTATCAATAACATTACACGTTATTGAATTATAGATAAAAATATAATATAAGTTATGATAATTAATCAATTATAAACTTCCAAAACTAGATAATTAACATGTATGTATATATATACAAGTGATCATAAACATTGACTAAATTGATAACGGATATATATATACACACTTAATTAATTATATATATATATAAATAGTATAATCCAATATATTGTGATATTATAATAAAATGGTAAAATCTAAACAAATAATTATGAAATTTAAGTTGTGTATTAACTCAATAGAATATTATAATATTGTCAAATAATTGAAACGATTATTGGCCATTCGAATTGATATTCAGCACACAACCGTATCATTCAATTATATAACAATTGAAAAAATTTATTTGAGTAACAATAGTAAATTAAATGAGGATTATTATTTGTTATATATAATACAATACTTATGAAAACAAATTAATACGTTTGTATTCAAAGAACATATTAAATCAAGTACGAATAAAATAATTGAATAGTAAAATGGTAGAATAGCCACGGTAGAATAAAAGAAACACAGTCAATCTATGGTTATATTTAGCCACGGAATTTTACCGAGCACACTCAATACGCGTGCTAACTAAAAATCAAATATAGTTTAATTAAATTCTTAATTTTAATAAAAAAAAACTAGATTTTTTTAAAAACATTTCTACATATATATTTAACTATTTTTATTTTTCATATTATCTTTTTGTTATGTTTTAAATATATTTATGAAACTTATGATAAGAAAAGTATTGCTGAGTGTCCCATTAGTTAGCTTTTCGACAAAAGATGAATTAATTTGGCAGTACAATAAAATCAAATAAAATAAATATGATTTGAGGAGGGGGGCATATGTCAAATTTGTTATTCAATTCTAGTACCATCGTTTAATGGATCAAATTCCATCCTTTAAATTTATTATTTATTCAACTTTTGTACCGAAAGACAATTTTTGTTAAATTATTAATGAAAGAAACATGTGAAAATCACGTGAATATTTAAGTCCATTGTTTGAAGGAGGAAAAATCTCATTTTTTGTTGTGTGCTTTAACCTCATCTTTTGTCTCATATGTTAGGCTTTAGTTTCATTTCTTTTTCTCATAAATTATGTTTTATTTCAATTTTGTTACCATAGTCTCATCTCACACGTGAGCTTAACGGCTAATGTGGGTTTTACATGTTATTTTGTAACCATTTATCGCAAATTAACAATTGTACCAACATCAAGATAAAAGTACGGTTATGGGACCACATTTAAGATGTTTTTTAATCATATAAACAGAATTAAATAATTTAATTTATAATACCCAAACTAATATCATCCCTTGTGGATTGAACTTACAATGTAGTAGAAAAGGTCATGTTTTTCAATTTTGCATAAAGTCCAATACAAAAGATATCCCTTTTGCATAGTTTACTTCCTTGTAACAACAAAAATATAAAATTATCTTTTTACCTTATTTAATTGTAATTTTACATAACCAATCAAGCAAGTTATTTCTCTAGACATAGAGGGACGATGGATCTTGAGGGAACTTGTTTGATGAAATGTCCAATTGACGAATTTCATTAATGTTCAGCTAAAGAGTCCGCCATGGCATGGGTAACATTAATCTCATCTAGGTTCCTTCTCTTTGCAAAATTCTCCAAAGCAGCACTCTTAAATGATGGTAATTTATAGTTTCCATCCCTAGAAGCATACTTGTGATAAATTACAATATTTGAACTATTTTCCCAATTATTTTCTTCTTCTCTCGCCACCCAAGTCTCTTAAGTTTTGTTGTTGGTTGTCGAATTTATGCAAGAAGGATTCTATTTGGTTATTTTCTATTGGAAGCATGGTCTTGGTCATTAATGGGGAAATGAGGCTAACCTTTTGAGTATTTCTAATAAATGAGAATAACGTTAGGTTAGCTTAGGAGCTCTAGCTTGTTGTAAGCAAATTTAGTAAAAATCTTATCAGAGCTTCAAAATTGAGAAAAGTAATCCTACTAAATGATTTAAGCAAGGGATCAATAATTTGCAAAAATAAATTTTGCTGGTTTCTTTGCATAAAAGATATCCAAAAGACATTATCCTACTTTTAGCGTTCATGATCTTGTTATATTGATGCCCACCCAATTGCAAAATTTCAACTTCTCTTATAGTATATATTTTGCAATTTGTTTCTTGAATTATTGAGATTGATATTTGCCAGTTGTTCAGTTCCATAGTCTGGTTTATACAAAATTACAGTATCTCTTTTGAGCTTCTTTCTCTAGGCTCAAACTAATTTATTAGTTTATTGATTGCACGACACATGAGAAGATTTTGATATCTACGTTGTTTTCTTCCTAATAAATTATATGTTTTTTTTTCTAAATTCTTGTTGCAAGAGATTGTACCAATCTAAAGCTCCCTAAACTTAGTTGATTAACAATCTTCTTTGACTACTTAACAAATGAACTTTACCCATGTAAGAGGTAATGGAAACAACCCATCTGTTAGCAATCTAAACTTTTAAGTTGACTATCAAAAATGGGACTTCTAAGCTAAAAATTATTAGAATAACATAAATGAAGGATCATGTATTTTTTTCCTAAAGAGCATCTTCTCTTGAGTTCTATTTTGCTTGATGCAATTATTGGTAGCTGAGAGACTGGAATACCAAAGTAAAAGGATAGTTTTTATTAAACTGGAATTATCCACGAATTCCAGGAAGAAAAATAACTTGACTGGAACTAATTGCAAGTTCCAAACTACAATGAAAGAGCTTGACAGTAATGTCTGGAATTAATAGGAAGGGTGTAGTATATTGGTTGTTTTGACACACACACTCACAACCTCACTACTCAGAGTTGAATGAGCATGATAAGCTAAGACACTCTATTATTCACATAGATACTAGAGAATTGCTTAGCACTCGAACACACATTATGTTCGATACACTGATCAACACTTGATACTTCTTCTGGTACTTTGGGTACAATATAATACTATTTGGCTGGATGTTTGAAGGGAAAGTTCCAACGGCTGCTTTCCTTTAGCATATTCCTCCCTTCTCTTTATCACTAACGACTTCTTGACTGAAATCCACGCTTGATTTATTTACTAGCATTAGAATATTAACTTGGAATGGTTGAGATCTCTTGCAATGATCTTTTCCTTGTGGAATTGGATCCTACAATCTTGCCATCTTAACTTGACATCATCAAACATGGCAACATTCTCCCCCTTTTGATGATGACAACTTTTCGCCCCCTGCCTCGTGAAGCTCCCCTTGTCTTGTGGAACTTTCTTGTCTTATATCCTGACTTGTCCCAGTGATCAATCATACCATTTAATGATCATCATTGTGAGCTTCAGTTACCTTCATGGCTCATGACATAACAAGCACCAAAAATGACTAGTCCATAGTAAGAGTTAGCCAACACAGGAGATAGTAATAAAACAATTTCACATGTAATAGCATAAAAAAGTGCTACGATCACATCCACATAGTCTTAATGAGGTTCATCACATAGTGCCAAAAGCTTAAAACATAACATCAAAGTATCAAATCAAAGAATCAAATCACCACAGTTAGGGCAAAAGATTTTGTGATATGGCATGTTCTCCCCCTTCATCATCCAGAGGGGATGGTTCCTTGTCGTTACCACAGCCTTGGAGATTTAAGCTTTAGTTTTGGTCATGTTTAGGGTTTGTGGTAGGTGAACTTGACCTTGGTGTTTATGTGGTAGATAGACTATTTGTAAAGGAGTTTTTGAGAATGGGAAGGGTTTGAGCATGTATCGAAAGAAAAAAGAGAAAATGAAAAGTGAGAGAGAATGTATATGAATTGAGAAAGGAGAGAGAGAAGTTAACTAGGGAAATTTGAAGAGACATAGGCATGATATGGAAATCGTTTTTTGAAAAACTTTTTCTTAACTAAGAATTCTCAATTTTGTCTTAATTTCACAAATTTTTTCTTCCAAAAGGGGTTTTGTGAAAATAGTCTGCTAATTGGATTTTTTTATGAATGTATAAAATATTTATGGTGTTTTTTATGACATGATCACGAAGAAAGTGGTGTTTGATTTCTATATGTTTGGTTCTGGAATGAAACACAAGATTTTTTGATATACAAATGACACCAGTATTATCACAGAAAAGAGGTATATTATCAAAAAAAAATTAAAATCTAAAAGTGTTTGCTTAATCCAAAGCAGTTGAGTGCAATAACTACCCAGGGCCATGTATTCGGCTTTAATTGTTGATAGAGCAACAATAGATTGTTTTTTGTTGCTCCAACTAACCAAACAGTTTTCAAGAAATTGACAAGTACCACTGCTACTTTTTCTGTCAAGTACACAACCTGCATAGTCAGCATCTGAATATCCAACCAGAGAAATATTTTTTGAAGTGGGATAGCATAAACCATAATTTATTGTTCCTTTAAGATATCTCAAAATACGTTTAACATCTTTGTAGTGGGATTTCTTAGGATTTGACTGAAATCGAGCATACAAAGTGGTAGCTAACAATATATCAAGTCCACTGGCAGTTAAGTATAACAAATTTCCAATATCACCTTAATATGCTTTCTCATCAATTGGTTTACCTTCTTCATCCTTACCTAGTTTGGTGGAGGAGCACATCGGTGTGGGTGCCGATTTGCAATCCCCCATCTGGAACTACCAGAGTATGTCCTTGGTATATTTTTCTTGACATAGAAAAGTGCCTTTGAGAGTTTGAGTGATTTGCAGTCCCAAAAAATTGTTTAATTCACCCATACGACTCATTTCGAATTCCTGTTGCATACATTTGGAAAAATCTTGGCAAAGAGTATTGTTAGTGCTCCCAAATATTATATCGTCCACATAAATTTGTACAATTAGTAAATCATTTTCTACTTCTTTAATGAAGAGAGTTGTGTCAATAGTCCCTATACGAAAATGATTTGAGAGTAAATTGGTGCTCAATTTTTCATACCATTAATGAGGAGCTTGTTTAAGTCCGTACAAAGCTTTTGAAAGTTTGTAAACGTGATTGGGAAATTTTTTATTTGAAAAACCAGGAGGTTGTGACACATATACTTCCTCATGAATAAAACCATTCAAAAATGCACTTTTTACGTCTATTTGTTAGACAGAGAAATGTTTAAAGGATACATATGCTAAAAGCATTCGTATTGATTCTAACCTGGCTACAGGAGAATAGAGGTTTTATCAAAATCAATACCTTCTTGTTGGTTGTACCCCTTAGCCACCAACCGAGCTTTATTATTGGTAATCTTACCTTCCTCGTTTATCTTGTTTCTGATAACCCATTTGGTTCCTACAATGGATTTGTCTTTTGGTTTTTGAACTAAAGTTCTAGACTTTGTTTTTCTCAAATTGGCTAAGTTCGTCCTCCATTGCTTTGACCGAAGATAAATCCTTGAGTACATCTTGTATATTTTTTAGTTCGGTAATGTAAAGAAATGTTTCATGGTCACCAATTTTTGGGGTGGACTATTGTGCTTTTGACCTGGTAGTAATGTTGGAATTTAGGTCTCCAATAACTTTGTCAAGGTGATGACTTGAGGCATGCTTGAATTTTCTAGGAGCTTTCTAAGGTTCGGGGATCACTTGAGCGTCTGATACTCCACCTTCTTGTGCTTCCTTACTAGAGCTTTGTTGTGAGCTTTCATTTTCCTCGGTTGTGGTGATAATTTCACTACTAATTTCGGTGCTCAAGAGTTCCTTGGTAGTGGGGTTAGTTTTATCAAATGTGACATGCATGGAAACCTCAACAACTGTGGCACCTTGATCATGGGTGGTTCCATCCCAAATTCTATGTGATGATATAAGTTCTCCAACTCTCACCTCCTTCAAAATCAAGCTCTAGAAAAGTGGTGCTACATACAATCGAATCATAAATGGTACGATTTCTTATAGAAGAGGGACATTCCAAGTGTGTGCTAAGAGGTTTGTTGGGATAAATTTGTAAAGGCTCTTCTCCTACTCTTATAGTCGGGGCCAACACGACTTTGCGAATGGGGGGGAGGGGGAAGTGAAGATGCAACCCATTCCCATGGAAATTGAGCTTGGAGTGATTTCGTACAAGGGAAGAGCAACGAGATGATTTATTTTGTCTTGCTCTAGGAAGTATACATTCCAAAAGCCCAGCCACCAGTCTGTTACTATCTTGAAGCCCAGCACTAGCCCAGTCACCATCCTGAGTCCCAGTTAGGTTGGCATAACAACCATACGGCTCCATAAGTCTCAACCAACTACCACTATTCACCTTTGATTTCAGAATGGTGGTTGAGATCGCAGGACTACATTCCTAAGTCTATGTAAGACCTATGGCCTCATAAGGTGAATTCTAATCAATTTTCATGCACTCTACTATACTCTATTGCACTGTCTACAATTTTCTCACAATTTTTCTATTATTTCAATTCCTCATATCAATTTTTATTACTCTCAATCCGTTACTCAATTCATTGGGGTGGGGGGGGGGGCTAACCTCTGTTTTGCAGGTTTTTCCCCCTTTTGTCATATCCTCAGCATGTGAAATGCTACGACTAGGTTCCTATGCTACAAATTTGAGGTATTCAGAAAAATCGCAAGCATCAATACTAAAGTTGACAATCTTTAGATAAATTTACTAAGTCACTTTAAGAGATCAAAGTAGTGGATATTTGTAAACTAATCTTAGAAATGTTCAAACTTTGAATGATAATAGACCTCCAATTGTTGGACCAATTTTCTCGAGCAAAATAGTACCGTAGTAAGAAAATTAAGAACTTTTATAAATATGGTAGAATACATGATGAGTCATGCAACTTTAGTTAGCTTGCTTTGGGATATGTTAAAGCAAGAAGGGGTGGTCAATTTATTATCCAAAGCATAAAATGTCCTTGTGAGTACAATATTTGGAGTTGCTAGAATATCTTAATGGCCTAGTAACTAGTGACTTATAAGTCTTAAGCTAGTGAAATGATATACGAGGATTAGAATGATTGGACATTATTAGAAAATATGTGGATTATACAATGGTTGAAAGTTACAAAATAGCATTGGTTATGTAGCGCCCCGAGCCGGATCGCTATTCGAGCAGGCAGACCTGGATCTAAAAGCAACAATTATAATTCCAAGGCAACTACACAATTCACCCTGTACTCATGCATCAACAATACATATGCATACTTTATCTAAACAACTCAAAATACCCATGTACACCTAAATTCCACATTTGTTTTAATGATACAACTGAGTACGTTTCCACGTAAGGCCACAGGCTATATAATACATAGTCAACTATTCGAAATACAACCATTGACTCCCGTACGACCCGAATACATCTGCTAATCATTTGGTATGAATGACATACAAATGGAAGCCATTTAGTACTCGTCTTTGCGCAGCGATAACCTTCAATCTCAGCCCACTTCTCTCTCAATAACTCTAAGAACAATAATCATCAAATAAACGATAATGAGTCCAAGCGACTCAGTGGGGGTATACGATATATGCAAGATAATGAAGAGCTATAGCAAATAAGACCACAACAACGTACAAGGATACAACAAATCAAGGGCTCGAATGTCAAATACTTCAAGGAATGATTGGAACATATAACAATACAGCAATCAAATGATAGCAATTCAGGAACGATCTTAATAACGGCAAAAGTTCAGTCAATCAATACAAGCAGAGACGAAGAACAGGGTTCGATGAATTGGTGTACAGTAACGGGCGATAGCTGAGCTCAAGGGTACAACACGTCAAGTGAATACAAGGACCATGATAACACTTGGCTATCGAAATAATTCCAGGAGTGAGTACAATAAATAGCCAAAGGTCAGAACAAGCAATAGCAATTCAGAAACAATCTCAAACAATAGATAAAGGTAAGTATCACCACTTTATCTCTTCAAGAATAAGAAACAAGCAGGACCCTTCCTTATACCTCCCAATTTTCTGGGTGGCCACTCCAGACAATACAGGCAATAAACAGTTGATCGGGGGACTTCCCCACCCGATCGTTCCATGAGAGCTTCCCATGAAACAAACGCGAACTATGGGCACTCCCATAGTCACCATAACAGTAAAATCCCCAATCCAATAAACAGGCAGAAAGGTTCCAAAACAGTGCAGTGCAATACAATAACCAATAATCACAATACAGGGGAAACAACAAGTCCCCGTCAATACAGTACAATAGCACCGATAACACACAACAATCACAAGCAATCGGTATCACAGTTGAAGTCTATCACGGCTCAAATAGGCAGCAAGCCCAGACAGTACAGGATACAAAGGAATTACGGAACAATAGAATAAGAGCTAATCAGAAGTCCAGGATAGCATATAATGGGCCGCAAGCCCCAAACAGTACACCAGACAAGGCGACGATCATGAGAATAAAAGCTAGACAATAACAAGATTCAAACACGACATGAAAATGGGCAGCAAGCCGAAAACAGTCCAATACAAGAGTGTCGGTTCAAGAGATCAATCAGGAGTTCAATACATTTATAACAGGCAGCAAGCCTAAACCATTCGAAATAGTAAGGCATATTCGGGCTCATAGTCAAGTAAGTACAATAAAAATACGATGGCTCACTTTGCAACAAGAAAAGGAAGAACCCTCACCTGGATGCGCTTACCGAAGCCTGTTATGTTCATTTATCAGTGCCTTGGCACACGTTCACCTAGAATTCAAGAATAGCATAATTTAATCGAGTACAATCCCTAATCCTAATCTACCTGAATTCTTATCAAGTTGATCAAACATTTACAAAGCATTAGGCCCACTCAAGTCCATATCATGTATAATTGTTTGAATATATATATATATATCTAATACTACTATCAAAATCATCATACACAATTTCTACAATCTATTCGATAAATGTGCCACTTATTAGATTATTAAGCTCAAATCTTCCACATTATTGCTCACTACACTAATTTTTCACTGCACACATACTTCTATATGCATTTTTCCACCTTCAACTTGTATTTGGCCAATTCAAGTCTTACTAAGTATCAAATAGGGTTAAAATCGACATATTCGAGACCTGCTTGTGAAGGGGAACAACCTGCCCAAGAACAGCCGCGAGCCGCCGCGGAAGCCGCCACCACTGCCGCCGCCGCCGCCCGTTGCCGGATCACCAACCTGTTTCACCCCAAAATTCGTCTCGCTGCGATCTATCAAAGCTCTCCTTCAATTTTAGGGAATCTCAAGCTATTAAAGTTTAATTGAGAAAATTTGTTAATAGAAACCCTACCTTACCCCGCTTTAATTCAATCCCCTCCGTCGGTTCTAACTCAAAATTGACCTCACCAACAGCTTTTCCAGGTCGAATAGTCGAAGAATCACCTCAAGTTCGCCGGAAAACCTCGCCGGAAACGGAGCTCCACCAACACCGTGTCACCGCCGCCATCACCGCTCCTCTACCATTTGGCAAAACCCAAAAATACCACAACCTATGTGTTCCTCTCGTCGTGGGGATCAAAACGACATATCATTTGCTCGATTTGGCCAAGAAACGAGGGAGATATGAGCAAAACAAGATTTATATATAAATATGTATATATGTATATGTTGTATGTATATGTTGTATATGCGTGTGTACGGGTTTCAGCAGCAAGGAAGAAGAAGATAAAGTTCATATTTCAGAATTTGCAACGTGGTCCCTCAACTTATAACCGCCTTACACTTTAATCCCCAAAGTTTCGAACCATTTCAATTCAGTCCAAAAGTATAAAAATCAAGTCCTACAAGTTCTAATTCTTCCAATTAGGCCCTCAAACTTTCAATGTGTAACAAAATACCCTTTACCAATATTTATCCAATTATAACACAAATGTGGGGTGTTACAGGTTAGTAGTTTAGCTAACAACTAAAATATCGCCACATAGTATTTGATTCTTGCTTAAAATGGATGGATGTTGGATATACAGTAGATTGTTTCTGGGGCCAAGTGGAAGATTGTTAGGAAAGTGTGCATTAAATCCAAAATAATAACATTGTATTATTTTATTTATTTATGAAATCAAATAGATTGCAAGTTATGTCTATTTACGACTCTTCCACGAGATGAAAATAATATTTAATGATGTATAATTGTAACTTAAATGAAAGTGTTGTTTCATTAAAATACTTAAATTAGTATTATTGCATTGAGTTCGTAGTTCGTGACAAGAATATTTTTTCTTATCTGTTAAGACTATAATATGCTAAAATGATGATTTACCTTTAATTATGAAAATATAGATTTCGATTGTAGCATGTAGGTGTTTGCTAATATGATTCAAATATAGATTTTGTTATACTAGTAAAGTGCATGAACATTATGAGTGAATGCTAATTGTATTATTTTGAAGTTATAAGTCCCTAAACTATCATGTGATCAAATGAAATTAACCCCACGCTATCTATTATCAATATGAGAAGAAATAAAATACATAAATACTAACTCTCTCTCTCTCTCTCTTTCTTTGTCTATGTGCAATGATAAAAATTCGAGATAAAGCAGAAGTCTATGTCCATAAATTCTCCAAGTTACATTAATAAATTCCCCTCCATAAATTCTCCAAGTTACATTAATAAATTCCCCTCCATAAATTCTCCAAGTGACATAAATAAATACATCTCCATTAGTATCAAACTTTATTGATAATTCTGATAAAACTGCACCTCTAATTCTACAAAAAGTCACTAAAATCAGTGTAGATAAGAATAATTAAACGACAACAGAACAAGTAGGATCAACAATTAAAAATCCGATCGATCATTAATGGTTATAAGGTTTGAACAAGAAAAGAAATGAAATACAACAAAAATGAACACAAAAATCAATCAAATAGTAGTAGCCTATGGATGATGAATACATAGCTACAATTTCATAATAACATCAATTTCTCCACAGCGAAAAAAGCCCTTCATGCCCATGCATCAAGCATACCAATTGATTGTTGAAAAAGAGCCCCATCTGAGTCACTCCACTCGAACGAGTAGATGAATAGGCGACGAGTCATCTCCATTGACTGAAATAGGATCAACATTGGCAATTAAATTTTCCCAATTGAGAAAAACATAATCGAATTGAATAAATTGCTCTAGAGGAAGTGGATCTTTTGTTGGCAGCCCGAAACAAAGTTCTTCTCATGAGTAATTGATCATTGTAGGTAGCCCAAAACCAAGTTCTTGTGAGTAATTGATCACTGAAGGCAACCTGAACCTAGGTTCTTGTGAGTATTTGTTCACTAATAGCAGTCATTCTTGTGATAATTGCAAATACTATATTCTTCAACTTCTCCCAACGATCTTTTCTTGATATTGTAATTATTATTCTTGATCATGACATTGTTATCCCACACAAAAGTACTACAGTGTACTCCATCAGAAAAGCTTTGGTTTCACTTGCGTTCATATTTGTTCTTTAATAATGTTCTTGTATTACCTACAAATCACGAAGTCTTTGTATTTTATATAGCTTCTCAAAGAAACCCCTGAAAGTGAATATATTCGTGCATTATCCAATGGTCATCGTCATGATCACCAACGGTGTTCTTGGACTAAAAAGTAAACACCTTCATAACCCCAAGCTCTTATTCCGATTCATCGTGTATTTTTCTTTTTGCTAATTTATCCTTTCAACTTCCCACCCCCGATGATTCTTTCAATCCAACTCTAGATCTTCGACAACCTTGTAAAGACGTATATCACTCTCTTCACAACATTCTTCTTTGATTCCTTCGTATCGTCCCAATGAGAATCGCTAACATTCTTGAAAACATCCCAAGGATTTGCATTTTGGATATAAATATTCATCTCCAATAGATTATTTCCACAAACCAATGGCAACCCTATTGCCTTGGTGGAAGATAATAAGTGATAAATTCTTGATTCGTGGATACAAACTCAAGGTGGGATCGCCTCAGTCATTCTCTTCTCTTCCTCTTTACTCCCTTCTCATGTTCTACTTTTATTCTTTTTGATTCTTAACAAATATATACGATAGCTTTTACTATCTTAACAAATATACATAATTTAACTTTTACCACAAGAAACAAGGTCTACTTATTTTCCACTTCTAGATTTTGTACATCACACAAGTCTTCAAAATAAGGTAATTTCAATGTTTAATGGTATAATAATATAATTTAATGGATTGTTCCAAGATTTAACGGTTTAATATTAGATTTTAATTGATTACGTGCACAAGAAAAAGAGTATTTTCCTAAAATATCTCTCTATATTTTCAATATATAGGTATACAATAGAAAATATTTTTAAGTAATAGTAAGGAATTATTTTTTACTTGAGTAACATTTTGAAGAAAAGCTGCACTAGGAGCCATGACATAGGAAATAATTTGGGAATTATTTTTATATCGGATTAATATTTAAAAAAACTCTAAGAAAAATTAAAAATCATTAAGTCCGTTGTGAGATGTACAACTTATAGTTGAAATAAATTTAGTTTCACTATAGACAAAACGCCGGAATCCGGCGAAAAAATTAAGTCCAGAGGAATTTCGGTGGACGGAACTCGAGTTTTTTTTTGAATTTTTTTTATTATTCCAGTGGAAAACTGGGGGAAAATTCCCCCGGTTTATTTTTTAACTTTTTTTTTATTTTCCAGCAAAAAACTGGGGGAAAATTCCCCAGATCTTTTTTTTCAATTTTTTTATTTTTTAGTTGAAAATCGAGGGAAAATTCCCCCGATTTTTTTTTATTAAATTTTCTGGCAGAAAACTGGGGGAAATTTTGCCCGATTTTTTTTTGACTTATTTTTAAATTTTTCGGTGGAAAACCGAGGGAAAATTCCCCCGATTGTTTTTGAATTTTATTTTTAAAAAAAGAAGTCATATATAACTTTCATTATCAACAAAATTTAACCTTAAAATTAGTTTTTTTTAAATTTATGAAGTCGTATATAACTTTCATATATAACTATTATTATTTATACTATCTTTTAATTATTTATAATATATTTTTTAAATTTATGGAAAATTATAAAATAAAAGGGAGTCTTACTTAATATATAGTGTATATATATATATGTGTGTGTGTGTATATTTAATTTATGGGTACAAAGTTGAACCCTGTTTGGATGCTTTTATTTTTTTTAATTATTTTTTGGCTAATTCTATATGTAAATACATATATTTATTAGTTGTTATTATTTATACTATCTTTAAATTATTTATAATATATTTATGAAAATTATAAAATAAAAGGGGTCTTACTTGACACATAGTGTGTGTATATATATATATATATATATATATAATTTATTGTCCAAGGTTGAACCCCATTTGGAATGCTTTTATGTGTTTAAAATTCTTTTTTTGCTAATTCTATATGTTTACATGTTTACAAAAATTATTATTATTATTACAAAGTACATGTGTACAAATATACTATCTTTTAATTAGATAGAATATCATGTGGGTTATTATATGGTATATATACATATATGTTTATATAGTATATATAATACATATTTTTACATAGTATCAATGCTATCTATTAACTATTACTATTTATACTATCTTTAATTATTTATAATATATTTATAGGTATACATATGTTTATATGGTGTATATATATATTTATATAGTATATATAATACATATTTTTATATAGTATCAATGCTATGTTTTAACTATTATTATGTATACTATCTTGAATTATTTATAATATATTTATAGGTATACATATGTTTATATGGTATATATATATGTTTATATAGTATATATAATACATATTTTTATATAGTATCAATGATATCTTTTAACTATTATTGTTTATACTATCTTCAATTATTTATAATATATTTATAGGTACACATATGTTCTATGGTCTATATATATATATTTATATGGTATATATATATATATGTTTATATAGTATCTATAATACATATTTTTATATAGTATCAATGCTATCTTTTAACTATTATTATTTATACTATCTTTAATTATTTATAATATATTTATAGGTATACATATGTTTATATGGTATATATACATATATATGTTTATATAGTATATATAATACATCAGTTTATAACAGAACCATTTACGAGAATATTTAATGAAATAAAAGATTTAATCTCAGAAAAAATAATCAAATTAATTTTCTTAGATATGAAATTAATATATTAAACATAGATGAAAAATTAAAAAATCCTAAATTACAAGAAAAAATTAAATTCCTTCAAAATCAATTTTCATTACAAATTTATAGTGATCATCCAAATGCTTTTTGGAATAGGAAAAAACATATTGTTTCATTACCCTATGAAGAAGATTTTAATGAAAAAAATATTCCAACAAAGGCAAGACCTTGTCAATTGAATCAAGAATATTTGGAACTTTGTAAAAAAGAAATAGCTTCTTTAATAGAAAAGAAACTAATTAGACAATCAAAATCACCTTGGTCTTGTACAGGTTTTTATGTAAATAAAAATGCTAAGCAAGAACGTGGTGTACCTAGGTTAGTCATAAGTTACAAACCATTAAATAAAGTTTTAAAATGGATTAGATATCCAATACCAAATAAAAAAGATCTTTTAGATAGATTATATAATGCAAATATATTTTCTAAATTTGATTTAAAATTTGGATATTGGCAAATACAAATTAATGAAAAAGATAGATATAAAACTGCTTTTAATGTATCTATAGTGCAATTTGAATGGAATGTAATGCCTTTTGGATTAAAAAATGCTCCATCAGAATTTCAAAATATAATGAATGATATTTTTATACCATATAGTGAATTTATTATAGTTTAGATTGATGATATATTAATATTTTCAAAAACAATTGAAATAAATTTTAAACATTTAGATATTTTTAGAAAAATAATAATTAATAGTGGTTTAGTAATTTCAAGACCAAAAATGTCACTTTTTCAAACTAAAATAACATTTTTAGGTCATAATATTAAAAAAGGTTAAATAATTCCTATACATAGGAGTATTGAATTTGCAAATAAATTTCCTGATGAAATGACTGATAGAACTCAATTACAAAGATTTTTAGGAAGTTTAAATTATATATCTCCTTATTGTAAAAATCTAGCCCCAGGATACAGCTGTATTATATGACAGATTAAAAAAGAAACCAGTACCTTGGAGTCAAATGCATACTAAGGCAATATAGACTATCAAAAATAAGGTTAGTAATTTACCTTGCTTAATGTTAGCAAATCCTGAATGGGAAAAAATAATAGAAACAAATGCAAGTGATATAGGTTATGGTGGAATTTTAAAACAGAAATCCCCAATAGATAAAAAGGAATATTTAGTTAGATATTATTCAGGTAAGTGGAATAATAGTCAAAAAAATTATGCCACAGTAGCTAAAGAAATTTTAGCAATAGTTAAATGTGTATTGAAATTTCAAGATGATCTTTATAATCAAAGTTTTTCTATTTATACTGACTGTCAATCAGCTAAATTCATGTTTAATAAGGATTTTAAACATGATGTTTCTAAGCAAATGTTTGCAAGATAGCAAACCCATTTAGCACCTTTTGATTTTACAATTCATTATAAAAAAGGGAAAGATAATAGTCTCCCAGATTTTTTGACTAGAGAATTTTTACAGGATAATGCCTCCTAGACAAAGGATTGTTCCTAGGGTTAATATCCCTACGGTGGTGATAACAAATGCTTATGATCAAAGGATTTATCATAATATGTATCAAGGTCCCATAAATTTTGTTTATGTTAACAAAATTGGGATTACTAGGTTTGTTCTTCATGTTAAATAGATACAAAAAATGGTTAGGGACATTAAGACATGTCTTAGGATTGGTAATTACCTAAATGGTACCCGTCTTACTATTGAATCTAGGAAATACCTAGAAAGGAGTGTTAGATTTTGGAAGTTTGTTGGTAAGGATATCCAACGTACTATTGAGACTAGTTGTATTGCATGAATAGTTCAAGTTCAAGTAATGAATGTACTTGTTTGCAGAATAAAACATATCTGAGAAAAGTTTATGAACTAAGTATTTATGAAAGATTAATTTATAATCATCTTTTTATAGATAGAAGTTTAATTATTTTCAACTTTATCCTTATAAACATATGAAAAGATTGATAAAGGATCAAAAACAAAATAAACAAATTTTGGAAGACATAAAATATGGTGTCTTTATTTGATTAATCACTTATCAGTATTTTTATCAAAAGGATTTGTATTATAAAGAAAAAATTAAAAATATTATATACTAATA
This sequence comes from Petrea volubilis, assembly GCA_026212405.1. Classification (NCBI taxonomy): domain Eukaryota; kingdom Viridiplantae; phylum Streptophyta; class Magnoliopsida; order Lamiales; family Verbenaceae; genus Petrea; species Petrea volubilis. The sequence goes on along the minus strand of CM047876.1, from coordinate 13,961,048 downwards.
TATCTTTTTGCAGATTGAAGAAGGAATGGACTTCAAAATGACAATACCTAGATTAGTTAAAGTCTCTAGAGATATTGATAAAACTATTAATAAAATTAAAAAGGATTTACAAAAAGATTATAATGATTTTGAAAATCCAAACTTTTTAAAATATTATGAATATAAAAATATTCTTCAAGCATATTTAATTTATTGGACTAAAAGAAAAAAGAAAGTTGATTAGGTTATTAATGAAAATTGTATTGCTTAATTTTCCGATAGATAATGCCAGACGAGAAGAAAATTTACAACAATTTCTCAGAAATGCTGATAATTTAAGACAAAGATATTTTCATATGATATTAAGATATACTAGTATTAAAGCTATTATAAAAAGAGCAAGACAAATTGATTCTATGATAAAAGACTTGGAATCAGTTTTAAATATGATTGATAATAATGATATTCGTCAAGAAATTGAACATAATATTTTCGAATTAAAAAAGCAAAAAGCAGATATTGCTAAGGTGATTAATCAATCTTGTATTGCTTAAATGAAATTATTTCAGGAATAATCTTTCCACAAGGTCATAACGACCGTGGTAATTACCATGGTAGAGGTGCAAGAGGAGGAAGACATTTGGTTACCCAAATGGGTTCAAGAAAGCTTTATAATGAAAGCATTTCTTCGTATCATGGTAATCCAAATATCAATCAAGAGTTTCAGGAATTTCTGAGACAGAAAAAGATTAATGAGCGAAATGAAAAAGATGAATCAAGCTCAGAAGGTAATAATGCTCCTTCTTATGCTGATGTGGCTTCATATGCCGAAACTGCTTCAGGTAATATTGAGGAAGTTGAATCTCTTCCTTATGTACCGATAAGGATATAATTATCCTTATTGAGCCAAAGGATTTGTTAATTTCTACAGATCCGTTTAAATTAAAAGAAAGATATTTGGAGGATAAATCCTATGATGGTGGGGTATTAAAAGGGAGAATAATATATGAAAAAATACTGGAAAAAATGGGATCTGTTCAATTTAAACATATTTATCCAGGAGGAACTAATGCTTATTATAACTTTACTAAAGTTATAATAAAGCAAATTATTACTGCTGAACAATGGGGTCTAAGTACCTTCAGAGAAAAAGAATTTCATTGCCCTGCATTAAAACAAGTGATTAAATTCAATTTTTGGGATTATGTGGATGCTTTCAACAAATGTTTTCTTTATGATAATCATAAGAGAAAGCACACATGGTGGTTTAAAACCTGTCCGACTTTGTATGAAGGTAATCTTCCTTCATGGTTTAGTAAATGGTGGATAAAATTTGGCCCTTCAATTAAAATTTTACCGGAGCCGTATAAAAGTCTTTTTGATGAATGGATTAATGTATCCCCTGGAATAATGAAATCCAAAAAAGAGAATTGCTGGATAGATGGAATTGCATCTTTACACTTTTTTATGGAATTCTCCTTCCCATGGATCTGGAAATGGGAACCAGAGGTTGGCCATACTATTGAAAATCTTCCCTGCTTAAAAAGAGCATGTTTTACTTCGTTCTGGAAAAAAATGATAATGAAAGATGAGAAAGGTCATTTTTATTCCCAAGAGACCTTGGATTTAATTCATGAAAAAAATTAAAGATTATCAGAAAGTATTAAATGAGAAGAATCCTTATTCTGAAGATACTTCTGCATTTCATCATATTGTCGAAGATTTGAAGATGAAGGGATCTTCAAACAGAGCTGAAATAATTGAGACATATCTCTCAGAAGTACGAAATTACATCAAGAAAAATTTTGGTGTTGATTTTGATAATGACATGTTATCTGTATCTTCAAAAGATGATAATATATTAGCTGGGGAATCTCAAGACCCATTTGAAGATGAGGCAGAAATTTCCTTGGAAATCATGAAAAAGGCAATGGGAAAACGACCGGTGTAATGGAGTATGAAATCAGCCATGACATTAGATTTTTGAATTATTGAAAGCACTAAGAAGGATAAGGTTGCAATCAATCTGAAGAAATTATTGAAAGCATTGACGAAAAAGGAATCTACTTTTTACTAGTTCAACATAATGGTTGTCGGCAATAATTGTACTTTTAGTTTGAAAAACTTTAGTTTGCTTATGTAAAATAATGTTCGTTTTGTTTGTTTTCACCATAATCCTCTATAAAAGGGGAATGGTTTCATTGTATAGGTACGCCTGCAATTATCTCTTTCCTTTTCTTATGTTTTATATTCTCATTGTAATATTTTTCTCATACTGGTTTGGAGCTCTTTTGTTCTTGTTAATCTGGAGCCTTATAATAGGGTTTGATATCGAACACTTAAAGTTCTTACGATAATATTGTGGTAATTTCCTATCCCATTTATTTATTATTGCTTTGTTTAAATTTTTGTTTAATATAAATTAAATAATGCATAGTTAAAGTATTAGTGTGTTGCATAATATTTGAATTAAAACATGAGTATGGCATGATTATGATTCCATAATCTTCTTGCAACCTTTTAACATGGGTTGAAGTGTTAAAACAGTCTAATCTAAGGCTTAAACTGTTTAGATTCAATCTTAAGTATTTAGGTTGTGAATCCTCTATGTGCCCGCTGAAGTCAATGGGAAGGCATTTTAGGGCTTTGTGAGGTTGACTGAATACCAAAGACAGGTCTGAATAATTTTTGTAAAAATCCTTAGGATAAGACGACAGGTTTGATTATGTTTGTAAAACTTTCTTTGAGAACACCCATGTGTTAAAAGAAGTGATCCGTGAATGGTACCAGAGCCATGTTGTATGATTGTTTTAATAATAATATTATTCAACACACACTTTTTATGATCATTTGATATGAACAAAATAAAGATGAAATGATATTAAAACTTATAGATGAAAAAGATTTTGAAAAATATAAACATAATAATTATAAATTTTTACATATTGGTTTAGTACAAATAGCCTTTAAACCTTTAACCTTAGAAGCTTTACCTGAGAGTTTTGTAGCAATACTAAGAGATGGTAGAAATCTTAATTGGACTCAATCATTAATGGGAATAATTCAAAGTAGTTTGGCACATGGACCAGTTTATTTTAATGTCTATCCAAACTTACAATTATCTTTAACCGATAATAATTTATGTGATGCATTAACCTTAAATGTTAAAACACATGGATATAATTATGTACCAGGATCTGAAGTAATATGTATATGTTATAGGTTATACTTTACACCACTTTATACATTAAATCCACAATGTAAACAAATTGAAAAATTAGCAAATGAAATTATAGTTATAGAATTTAATTTTGTTAAATCCAATATTACAACTAGAAAAGCTATAAAATGGAATGAAATAGAATTTCCAGAACATTGGAAAATGGAAAGAGCTACACTTGCTTTAAATAATATAGAAACAGAACCCACTGATATTAAACGAACTCCAGATGGTGATATTATTATACAATTTAAAAACAATCAAAATATTTTTCCACAAATTGGTTTACGTCCAGAATCTAGTCAATCTAGATATTCTTTTATTTCTCCAATAAAATATAATGTTCAGTCTCCTTTAAGATTTTCTACTTCGAAAATTTCAAAAGTTCAAAATGAAATCCCTTTTAGATCTGAAAGATCTACAAATTCTACAATTCATTTAAATGATCCTTTTAAACATTTGAAAGTTGAATCAAATAATTTTGTTTCGCCTACAAATCAAAATTATTTAAGTGATGAAGATACAACCCTTAGTGAAATGGGATATCAAGTTTAAAATTGTTTTAATTGAATTACAACAAAATCGATTTTAGTCTAGGTTCACTGGCAAGACAGATTTGTAAAAGATAATTTAATTTACCAAAATATGAAAATTTTAGAAAATGGTTCTTTAAAACATTTGAACCTTTTGAAACAAAGATATTTTCAGAAGATTATTATACATATCTTTCGGAGATCAATCAAAACTTACCTTTTGTACAATGGTTTCTAATTAAATTTATTGAAAATTATGAAAATAAATATTCTGTTCTTGAAAGACATTATGAAATTTCTAAACAAAATATTACTACAGGATTATTTCCTCCTCAAGATCCTTTTGAAATAAAAAGTGAAAATAAAACTAGATCTTATAATGCTTTTGAAAAAATATTTGATAAAGTTATTATACTTACTACTACTCATATAAATGGTATAATTAAACAAAACAATTATAATAATTTATATTCAATTGTGTTAGGAGAACAAATAACCGATTTAAATTTAAAAATGGAAAGCATAATAAATAAAATTAATAAATTAAATGACAAATTAGTTAAAACAATAAGTAATGGAAACATAATGAGAGAAGTAATAGCAGAACCAAGTATCCACGACCTACCCCTCAAGATTTGTTATATGAAGAACAAGAATTTGTTAATAGTACAAGTTACAGTGGAAGACAAATCTATGAATGTAATTTAGATAGTTATACCTCTAAAAATATTTTAAATATGTAACATAGAATGCTTATGTATAGTACTAGTTGTAAAACAAATAATAATAATGATAAACAAATTGCATCAATGATAGTTGCTGGATTTACAAGACAATTAAAAGATAAAATATATTTACAACCTAAATACTTAAGACTCAATCTAAACATTTAAACCTTAGATAAAAGACTGGTTTAACACTTCAACCCATGTTAAAAGGTTGCTAGCTGGTGAATCTCAAGACCCATTTGAAGATGAGGCAGAAATTTCTTTGGAAATCATGAAAAAGGCAATGGGAAAACGACCGGTGTAATGGAGTATGAAATCAGCCATGACATTAGATTTTTGAATTATTGAAAGCACTAAGAAGGATAAGGTTGCAATCAATCTGAAGAAATTATTGAAAGCACTAACGAAAAAGGAATCTACTTTTTACTGTTCAACATAATGGTTGTCGGCAATAATTGTACTTTTAGTTTGAAAAACTTTAGTTTGCTTTTGTAAAATAATGTTGTTTGTTTTGTTTGTTTTCACCATAATCCTCTATAAAAGGGGAATGGTTTCATTGTATAGGTACGCCTACAATTATCTCTTTCCTTTTCTTATGTTTTATATTCTCATTGTAATATTTTTTTCATACTGGTTTGGAGCTCTTTGTTCTTGTTAATCTGGAGCCTTATAATAGGGTTTGATATTGAAGACTTAAAGTTCTTACGATAATATTGTGGTAATTTCTTATCCCTTTTATTTATTATTGCTTTGTTTAAATTTTTGTTTAATAATAATTAAATAATGCATAGTTAAAGTATTAGTGTGTTGGATAATATTTGAATTAAAATATGAGTATGGAATGGTTATGATTCCATAATCTTCTTGCAACCTTTTAACATGGGTTGAAGTGTTAAACCAGTCTTTTATCTAAGGCTTAAAATGTTTAGATTCAGTCTTAAGTATTTAGGTTGTAAATCCTCTATGTGCTCGCTCAAGCCAATGGGAAGGCGTTTTAGGGCTTTGTGAGGTTGACTGAATACCAAAGACAGGTCTTAATAATTTTTGTAAAAATCCTTAGGATAAGACGACAGGTTTGATTATGTTTGTAAAACTTTCTTTGAGAAAACCCCCGTGTTAAAAGAAGCGATTCATGAATGGTTTCAGAGCCATGTCGTATGATTGTTTTAATAATGCTATTATTCAACACACACTTTTTATGATCATTTAATATGAACATATTTCGTAGAGATAAAAGAACTGTTAAAAACAGTACTAGTCATGAAGCTGAAATTCCTCAGGATTTAGATTTATTAAATAAATGGACTATTCCTAAAATGAATATTAATAAAATTTATGAATTAGGAACTTTTTCAAAAATAAGTTGGATACAAGTAGTTAAAACTACTGAAGAAACAATATCATTAAATAAAGATGAAATGATATTAAAACTTATAAATGAAAATGATTTTGAAAAATATAAACATAATAATTATAAATTTTTACATATTGGTTTAGTACAAATAACCTTTAAACCTTTAACCTTAGAAGGTTTACCTGAGAGTTTTGTAGCAATACTAAGAGATGGTAGAAATCTTAATTGGACTCAATCATTAATGGGAATAATTCAAAGTAGTTTGGCATATGGACCAATTTATTTTAATGTCTATCCAAACTTACAATTATCTTTAACCGATAATAATTTATGTGATGCATTAACCTTAAATGTTAAAACACATGGATATAATTATGCACCAGGATCTGAAGTAATATGTACATGTTATAGGTTATACTTTAAACCACTTTATACATTAAATCCACAATGTAAACAAATTGAAAAATTAGCGAATGAAACTATAGTTATAGAATCTAATTTTGGTAAATCCAATATTACAACTAGAAAAGCTATAAAATGGAATGAAATAGAATTTCCAAAATATTGGAAAATGGAAAGAGCTACACCTGCTTTAAATAATATACAAACAAAACCCACTGATATTAAACAAACTCCAGATGGTGATGTTATTATACAATTTAAAAACAATCAAAATATTTTTCCATAAATTGGTTTTCGTCCAAAATCTAGTCAATCTAGATATTCTTTTATTTCTCCAATAAAATATAATGTTCATTCTCCTTTAAGATTTTCTACTTCGAAAATTTGCAAAAGTTCAAAATGAAATCCTTTTAGATCTGAAAGATCTGCAAATTCTACAATTCATTTAAATGATCCTTTTAAACATTTGAAAGTTGAATCAAATAATTTTGTTTCACCTACAAATCAAAATTATTTAAGTGATGAAGATCCAACCCTTAGTGAAATGGGATATCAAGTTTAAAATTGTTTTAATTGAATTACAACAAAATCGATTTTAGTCTAAGTTCACTGGCAAGACAGATTTGTAAAAGAGAATTTAATTTACCAAAATATGAAAATTTTAGAAAATGGTTCTTTAAAACATTTGAACCTTTTGAAACAAAGATATTTTCAGAAGATTATTATACATATCTTTCTGAGATCAATCAAACCTTACCTTTTGTACAATGGTTTCTAATTAAATTTATTGGAAATTATGAAAATAAAACTTCTGTTCTTGAAAGACATTATGAAATTTCTAAAAACAATATTACTACAGGATTTTTTCCTCCTCAAGATCCTTTTGAAATAAAAAGTGAAAATAAAACTAGATCTTATAATGCTTTTGCAAAAATATTTGATAAAGATATTATACTTACTACTACTCATATAAATGGTATAATTAAACAAAACAATTATAATAATTTATATTCAATTGTGTTAGGAGAACAAATAACCAATTTAAATTTAAAAATGGAAAGCATAATAAATTAAATTAATAAATTAAATAACGAATTAGTTAAAACAATAAGTAATGAAAACATAGTGAGAGAAGTAATAGTAGAACCAAGTATTCAGCCACCCCCTGAAGTTAAAGATTTTAAATTAGAATGAATAATAGAATTAGAAAGATTATTGCAAGAACAATTTAAGAAATTGTCTTTAGGAACTCTTACAAATGAAATAGATAATAACAATACTAATGATGAAATAAATAAAATAGATAAAAAGAGAACATATAGTAGTAAATATGCTGATATAGACAAGAAAATTTTATTCCAAAGAAAAAATGGAAACCGAATAAAAATACAAAAAGTAAACTTAAACCTTCAAATGCTTGTTTTAAATATGGAAAAGTTGGACATTATTATAAAGACTATCATGTTAAACAAAAAAATTCATGAGTTAAACATTGATAATGAATTAAAAGAAACTTTGTGTAAAATATTGTTAAATACTAAATTAGAACCTGAAAGTGATAATTCTAAATCAAATGCATCTTCTTCAGATAATTTTGAACAAATGAAAGTTTTAGAAAATGAAGAATATTTTCTACTTCTGAAACTGAAGAAGAAAAAGAAAAAGAATGTCAACCTTGTAAAGAAGGTCAACTTTGTTTAAATGAAGATAAAGAATGTGATGAATTTTATCAATTGATTTCTCAATTTCAAGATTTTGAATAAAATGTGTTAAAATCTAATTCTATTTTAGAAATATTAAAACATGCTAAAGATTCTGAAGCTAAATCTTTTCTTATAGATCACATAATAGGTGAATCTAGTCAAAATAATAATAAAAATACTTTTCATAATAATGTTTCAAAAGATACTACTCCGTATAAAAGGGATGTTGTGAAAAAAATGCTTCAAGAAAAGTATCAACAGGAAGAAAAACCTGTTAGTATACATGATTTAGTAAAAGAAGTTGATGTTTTAAAAAATGAAATTATTTGTTTAAAAACAGAGAATCAATCTTTTGAAAATAGAATATCTCAATTGGAATCTATTCAAAATAAGGGAAAAAGTATTGATAATACTCAATTTAATTTTCCATCATTAAATATTTCAGAAAATGAAAATTTTCTATCAACATTGGATATGATAACTTCTCAAAAATGGTATATAAAAATAACTCTTTAATAGATAATTATTTTGTTAAAAATTTAACTTCACTTGTTGATAGTGGTGCAGATTTAAATTGTGTTCAAGAAGGAATAATTCCTACAAGGTATTTTCATAAAACTACTCATAGTTTAAGTTTAGCAGATGGTAATAAATTAATTATTAAATATAAATTACCGAAAGCTTATATTTGTAAAGATAAAATATGTATTCCTACAAGTTTCCTTTTAGTTAAAATGTTGCTAACCAAGTAATTCTTGGAACTCCTTTTTTGCAAAAAATATTTCCTTTAAAAAAGATAGATCAAAATGGTTTTATTGGAACTTTTCAAAATCAGGAAATAAATTACAAGAATACTTAATGAAATAAAAGATTTAATCTAAGCCAAAAATAATCATATTAATTTTCTTAAATATGAAATTAATATATTAAACATAGATGAAAAATTAAAAAATCCTAAATTACAAGAAAAAATTAAACTTCTTCAAAATCAATTTTCATTACAAATTTTTAGTGATCATCCAAATGCTTTTTGGAATAGGAAAAAACATATTGTTCCATTACCCTATGAAGAAGATTTTAATGAAAAAAATATTCCAACAAAGGCAAGACCTTGTCAAATGAATCAAGAATATTTGGAACTTTGTAAAAAAGAAATAGCTTCTTTAATAGAAAAGAAACTAATTAGACAATCAAAATCACCTTGGTCTTGTACAGGTTTTTATGTAAATAAAAATGCTGAGCAAGAACGTGGTGTACCTAGGTTAGTAATAAATTACAAACCATTAAATAAAGTTTTGAAATAGATTAGATATCCAATACCAAATAAGAAAGCTCTTTTAGATAGATTATATAATGCAAATATATTTTCTAAATTTGATTTAAAATCTGGATATTGACAAATTCAAATTGATGATCTTTAATTATTTATAATATAATTATAGGTATACATATGTTTATATGGTATATATATATATGTTTATATAGTATATATAATACATGTTTTTATATAGTATCAATGCTATCTTTCAACTATTATTATTTATACTATCTTTTAATTATTTATAATATATTTATAGGTGTACATATATTTATATATTAATTAAAACAAGAATAATGAAACAAATATATAATAAGTATAAACCGAAACAAAACTTATTACAACTTCAAGGAATAGCTTGGTGGTGGAGTACTTGTCATTCAACCTCGAGGTCACGAGTTCAAATCCCCATAGTTGTAAATATATGATATTTTTGGATACTATTCGAGCGGCAACGGAGCGGTGGCGCAGGTCCAGGGGCGAGGCTGTGTGGCGGCGAGTTTAGCGGTGACAACAGCGGTGGAGGTTGTCGTCCAGCGGAAACCCGGGGGAATATTCCCCCTGTTTTCCGCTGGACGGAATTCAGCAAAAGATTCCACCGGAATTCCCCCAGATAAGATTCCGGTGGAATATTCTGCCGGAAATTTTTGCCGGATTGCTTGCTAGGGGAATTCCAATGGAATTTCGCCCTCCGGGGACCTTTTTCCGGCGGATCGATTTTCTCAGGAATTCCCCCGGAATTTCGCCGGAAATTTCCGCAGAAAAATGCCTTTTTTCCTATAGTGTTTTTACAAATTTAATCAACTAAACAAAGAGATTAAAATATTATAAATCGGGGATAACACCTTCTTCTATATAAATTAATATATGTAAATAATACTCATAAATAATTGCATATCAATAAAAAAACACTTGAATGTAACCATTAAAAAAATAAAAAAAGGTATTATTGTAATAAACTCAAAGGTAATTTTATTTTAAAATAGGGTAACAATCGAGCTTGCCAAATAAAAAATTAATGAGACATATATCCTTAGATATAAAAATAATTACATCTACTTTTTGGATATAGAATATTCTTGTTTTTAAAAAAATTAATAGTTTTTTAACAAAAAAATCATTATTCACAAAAATCGTATCTTATACTAAAGACATTTAGAAATGGGAAAACTAAAGATTTTTGGATTTGTTTTTGACACCCGTAGTTTTACATACTAGTATTTGCTCAAACAATTTGAACCGATTTTTTTGTATGAAGTTCCCTTGTGAAATACTTAATTGTCAAAAAAAAATCATCATATTTTAATTACTATAATAAACCCCGTGAAATTATAAAGTCACTACAATGAAGCTTCTACCCCTTGAGCGATTCTCACGCGCTTAACTTGAGAAGATTAATTGGACTTTGGCATTGGAAATCACTAATTTGCCCTTATTTTTTGTAAAATTGGAATGGAACCTTGTTGAATAATAATTTGGCATTAGAAAACCTTTATAAGAGGAATTAGCATCATGAATCCTGGAACCGAACTCATAGAGAACGTTAGATTATGGGTTAAAAAAAATAAAGAAAAAAAAACCTACGTGAATTAATGTTCCTATAAGTTCAGTCGATTAACAAGCAAGAACCCTCTCATTGAAAGCTTAATTTATAATTTCAATTTCCTAGCTAGAATATTATTTTGAAGATGAAAATCAAAATTTCAGTGTAGCTCAAGAAAAACCAAAAATTATCGATAAGAAATTTAACACCAATAAAATAAGCTTCCTACGTCCTTAAACCACAAATAACAAATTGGAAAAGTTACTAAACCAATTAGAAATGACGAAAGCAGCTCTTCTCAACTTCAAGAATTGGAAATTTTTGGTTCGTTATGATTTAACACATTACATTAACGATCAAATTCCATTCATAAATCCGCAATGACACTAAACCATCATTGTTGAAGGCCATGAGATATGATCCAAATTCAAAGGAGGAAACCCCAAATCTAAAACCTTACTTTTCAAGATATATAAAAGAACTTAAAAAAAAATCAAACTCTACCCAAATTCAGTGTCACCATAGCACCCCGAATCGATCATATTGACGTGCTAGGAGGTGGAGTGTGAAACATTGACGTGCTTAAGGAACTCTTTTGGTAATCGATCGCAGAGGTGACATTGAGTGTCTTGTTATGTATCTATTTGACAAAAGATGAATTAATTTGGTACTACAATAAAAGTTGAATGAAATAAATATGATTTGGCGGGGGAGGGGGGATTGCATTTCATGTCTTATATGCAATGGAATTCCCCGTTACTTCCTAGTATTTTCAAATTAATTATAGATGTTTAATGTTTTATACAATATTTTAAAATTCACTATATATTGTTTCATGTTTTGTGCAAGTATTATTCTTATTTTATATGTGTGAATTATGTGATCATTAATTTATGTGAACATTATTTTATATAAATTGTGTGATATTTAAGAAGTAGTTATTGTTACATGCCTATATTTATTTTACAAAATGCATGAAATTATTTTTATCAATCATAACATATACAATTTTCAAACCTACACACACACACACACACACATATATATATACACATATATTCCAAACACATAAATGTATTATTACGATATTTAGAAAATATATTTACTTATTTTCGAAATTATATAGACACATATAAATATATTACATTTTCAAACATCTAAGAAGTATATTCATGTGTATTTTCGTGTATATACATATATAAATATATAATAGGATAATTCTAGTTCAACATGTCAATTTTAAAGGTCATTTCCTTCAATTAATGCTAATATACACATAAGATTACTAGAATATACAAGATAGGATACAAGTGTAAACATCTTGCTTAGGCTCGTTCTACTTGTATGGATGATTTTTAAAGAAGAAACATTTGTGAGCATCACATTAACCTAGACTTCTATTCATCAATATTAGGGCACACCTAATAACATTTAGGCCTATTACTAAGCATGTATGCATTTATTAAATATTGATGAATAAGATGAATCTAATTGTGAAAACTTGACATAATTAATTTTTTAATAATGTGTCTTACCCAACATCTATAAATAAGGCTTGAACATCCCATTTTCATATATCCATAACACACACAAACACACTTACACACACACATGGAATACATATATATATAAATATATTACCTTCTTGAAACCCTCTTCACATATACAAATACATACACATATACAGACATATATTTTTACCCTAGGGAGACTAGTTTTCTAAGTTTTCTAAGGTGGGAGTTTCCTTAATTGCATAAGTTAGTTCTAGTTCTAGTTTTACATTTTGCTATCATGATATTATGCTAAATATTATGTGACTATGTGCGGATATTATAAACACTCACCTTATGTGATTAAGTAAAATTTCTACTCAACCGTCGTGTTGACGTGTGTTATGAATATTTTTTTAGAAAAAATGCTATAATCCACCAAGAGGAAGGCACCACCGGGCATTACGGAGATTTTGATTATATAGAATTACTTACTTATGATTTTTCTATATTATACTAAATCTTATTCTTGTTATAAAAATACAAGGGTATTTCGTACTTTATTATATTAACTTTGTTATTTTGTTAAAAAAGGTACTATTTTATGAAAATTATGTAATCTTATTTTTGGAAAAGGTATTTTATTGTTAATAAAAAAGAAGGGTATTTTTCCGGGTCGTGACACGCAACACCCTATTCAATTCTTGTACCACATTTTAATATTCAAATTTCATCCTATAAATTTGTTATTCAATTAACATTTGTACCATATGACAACTTTTATTAAATAGTTAGTGAAAAAAATCATGTGGATTTACTTCATTGTTTGAAGGAGAGAGATTTGTATTTTTCATTGCATGTTTTAATCTCATTTTCGTCTCGTATATAAGGCTTTAATATCATTTTTATCTCATAAATTAGGTTTTATTTCAAAATTTTTTACCATAGGTGCATCTCACTCATGAACTTAATGCCTAACATGGTTTTCGCATGCTTTTTTGTAACAATTTAACACAAGTTCACAAATGTACCAACATCAACTGTTCTTCAACCATAGCACCAAAATTAAATAGTTTAATTGATAATACCAAAAATAATATTTTCCCCTTTTGGGTTGAACTAACGATGGAGTAGAAAATGTCATAGTTTTCAATTTGGCATAAAGTCCAATGCATAAAATATCCCTCTTGCATGGTTTTCTATCTTGTAACAACAAAAACATAAAATTACAATATATATTATCAAAATATCTTTATTAACATACAGAAGAAAAAAGGTCTTTATTAAAATATCTCTCTATATTTCCAATATATAGTTATAGTATGATAAATATTATTGAGGAAGTAATAGTTTGAAATTATTTTTAATAGGGTAATACTTTTGAAAATTCTGAATTAGGAGTCATAATAAAGGAAATAATTTTGAAAGAGTAATAATTTGAGAATTATTTTTATATCAGATCAATAGTTTTGGAAGAAATGCTCTAAGAAAAATGAAAAATCATTACAAGTTTCTTAAAATATTTTCTTAAAGTCCAATATATAAATTATAGAAAGTATCTAATTTGAATTTTAAGATGTACAACTTATAGTCGATATGATTTTTGTTTTTACAAATTTAATCAGCTAAATAAAAGGATTAAAATATTCATAAATTGGCGATAACACCTTTTTCTTTGTAAATTAACTAGCATATGTCCTATGCTATGCACCGAAGTAATTAAAAGAAAATTATAATAAATCAACTTGTATTCATAAGAGTTTTTATATGATTTTTTGGTAACATTTTAAATTAACTTAATTAGAGTCAAAACCCCCCTGGCTATATTATCTAGTATATATAGAATATAGATACATGGTGGGAAGTAATTCAAAAGAATATATATATACATATGTATGTATATATATGGTAGGAAGACTGGAAGTAGTATTTATAGAAGATAAATTATGACGACCCCAAAAACCCTTATTTATTATTATATTATTATTAGGGAAAATTACATCCACCTCCCCTGAGGTTTGGCGAAATTACATTTTAACCCACGATTTTTTGTAAATTACAAAAAACCCCCTGAGGTTTGGCGAAATTACAAGTGAAGGACGAAAAGTGTAAAAAGTCCGTTTTGCCCTTTATTTTTTGCTGATATTAAATAGGGCAAATTACATCTACCTCCCTTGAGGTTTGAAAAAATTACAATTTAACCCACAATTTTTTGTGTATATTACAATAACCCCATATGATATGTAATAATTACAAGTGATAAACGAAAAATGTATAAAACCTGCTCTAGCCCAAAATTAACCTGACCAATGTGTTTTCCACGTCGAAAAGTTTAAGACCCGCTTCAAGTTCACTGAAAAATTTGTCGGAAAATGGAGCAATTTTTTCAATATTATTACTTTTAGCCCCACAAAGATGTAATACATAACATACAACCCCAAATATTTTATATATATGACAAAAAAACCCGTCAAGGGTACTATCGGAATTGAATAAGGGAACCCTAACGGAACCCTAACGGTCATAAACGGCTGGGGTAAATTGTTAGACGGAATAAACCTCAGGGGGGTTTTTGTAATTTACAAAAAACCGTGGGTTAAAATGTAATTTCGCCAAACCTCAGGGGAGGTGGATGTAATTTTCCCTTATTATTATTAGTATTATTGTTATTAGCATTAGTGGTTGCATACATGCATACATTATTAATTACAAAACGTATAAGGTTCTTTACAAACATAAGGGTACATCCCAAAAAAAAAAAAAGAGTATCGACTTACTAGTTCTACTATCTCTACAAAGCAAAAAGCAACAAAAAACCACAAAATACAGGTATGCAGCGGAAATCCTACATCTTTCTTCCTAGTAAAATGCTTCAAAAGTTTCCTCCTCTTCATCATCATAAAAGCTTGCTTCGGAAGCATCTAAAGCATTATATAACACGAAATCAACATACGTTGAGTAGAAACATTTCTTTATGCACATAAGGTGCTCGGGTGTCAAGTGCACATTAGTTACACATAGCACACATATAGTTTCACACTTTCTACCTTTTGTCACCTGACAGTGACCCTTATAACTACCCGGACCGAAATAACAACCAGCACATTTCTCCCGCCAGCCTTATCCTCCAATGGTCGTATCCCGGGCATATGCCTAGTATTGTCCTACGACCCTCTCTCTTGGGTAGATCCCTCTGTCTACCCAAAGGGGGATTAGGAGATGGAAGGGGTGTGAACTCTCTCGGCTACTCAATAGTATGTCCCGGTGGAACACCCCCCAGACCATTCCAGCAGATATAGGCTCATTCACAGAATTGCAATTTGTTCACACATGCACATAATCTTTGGAAGTTTATATTATTGTTTAGTAAAGTAAGCTCCACACTTATAAATGAAAGCTTTATCTTTGCTTATTAAGCATATTTACTTAGAAATGTTAAATATGTAAATAGCTAGTAGCAAAAATATGTAAATAGACAAAATATAAATATAAATATATAAATATAACTAGTATGAATATATAAATATAAAGACTAAAATATAACTAATATAAATATATAAATATATAGATTAAAATATAACTAGTATAAATATAAAATATATAGATTAAAATATAACTAGTATAAATATACAGATAGACAAAATATAAGATATATAAATATATGAATACTACATATATACCTACACGTACATATAACATAAAAATATATATATAACTGCATATATACATAAAAATATATATATAACTACATATATACATATCCGTATAGCATAGATATATATATAGATCTATTATAAGTAGGATTAAGTGGATATGTTAACCTATAATGAATCCCTAAATATATTATATATTTATGTATATCTACGTACAACTTAAACATATAACTTAGATATAAAAATAATCATAAGTTTAAAATCCTTTATGTATATAAAATAAGCATATCTTTATAACAAAATAAGCATAAATCCATAGTATTTAAAGTGCTAAACTAGGCATAAATCTATAGTATAAAGTATAATAAAAGTTCTATTTATCAAATAATAGATATGTGGAGCTTTCTTTACCAAGACTTTCAAGAACAACATAGGATATTCCCTTAATAGCTCAAATAAAGTATCATGGTTTCATACTACTTCATATAAAGCATAAAACTCACATAATAGCTCAAATAAAGCATAAAAATTCCATATTATTGCAAAAAGGGCACAATAATCACATAGTTTTTTTTCAAGAAAGCATAGTAAGTACATAGTACTCCAAATAATCATATTAATCACATAATATCTTCAAGATCATGTTCACAAATCTATCCATCCTTCAAATTCCTCCCAACAAGAGTTATAATATGAAAAATTAATCATAAAGCTTTAAAGTAACATGAAGATGGCAAAATAACTAAAATTCTCAACTTGGAGGCATGTTTGGCAAAAGCTCTCACTCTAGGCCATTCAAGCTTGATCTTTTAAATTGCTTGGGCACAAGAGTATGGAAGTTTGCCTATTCTTCACAAGAAAGAAGAAGAAAACCTCTACTTAAGGCATAAAGAATGTTCCTACCTTGTGTTCTTCCAAGTAGTGTATTGTTTTGAGAGAAAATGATAGTGTTTTGAGAGAAAATGAGAGAGTGTATGTGTGTGAGCAAGGGGGCACGGTTTTGGGGCTGAAAGGGGCTGAAAAATGAAGATTGTGGGTGTGTAAGGTTTGGTGTATTGATCTTCCAAGTATTAGAGGCAAAAATCTACATACTATAATCATCAAATTACATCCTCCATACATTTATACATGGTTGTATATACATACACCTCACTTTACTAACCACCATGTATATGTATGTGGGTATGTGTGTGTGTATATGTAGCTATGTATATCACCACTAATGTATATTTATATATGTATATGAGGCTAGGTTTCAAGAGTGTATTAGTATAGATATTTTGATAAAATATAGAATAAAATCAACTAAAATCAAACAAAAACCTATAAAATCTGAAACCTCTTATTTATTAAGTTTTATTATTGTTTATTTCTCAGAAAAACCGAAATTTGGGGTTGTAGAAGTGAAAAGACCAAAATACCCCTTGTTTTGCCCTTTTTCGAAAATCGCCCAAAAATAGAAATAAAATTCTAAAAATTCGAAAATTAATTTTTATAAGTCAAATAAAATCTAAAATATTTATTTATATTATTATTTTTATTTTTTTTATAATAATTAAGCATTTTAAAAATTAGATTTCAAATTAAGAACTTAAAGACAATGTTTTTCAAAAACTACTAAAATTTCTCGGAAAATGGGTAAAAGTTGAAAATAATTTATTAAATAAATTCTGGGAGTTTAGAAAAATTAAATGCATAAAATTGTAAGAATTTGGATTTTATAATATTTCCTAAAAATTTATGCAATAAATACGCATTTGTTCGAAAATTAAAAAAAATAGTTTTGAAGAATAATTTCCATAAAAAAAATACTTCACAAAATAGTTCTAAAAGAAAATTATTCATCAAAATAATAGACACCCAATGTATAATATAAAATATTTAAATAAAGAATTTTACCGGGTCGTTACATAAATAATGGAAAAAGAAATAAAATACACTTTAATTAAGAGCAATCATTTTGTTTACTAAAAAAAATAAACATTCATTTTGCTAGTCTAAATATATTTTTGGGATAAACATTTTTTACTATCCAAACTTTTCGTATTTTTGAACTTTACCATATGAACGTTTTTTTTACCGTTTGCTATCTAAACTTTGCGTTTTTTTATATATTACCATCTAAGGGCATTTTCTGGTAGAATATTCCATCGGAATTGCATCACATGCATGTCACGTGACTTTAAGTAAAGGCAAATGCGTCATTTTACAGGGGATAAATACTTTAAACCCTCCAAACTTTTCGCATTTTGGGACTTTACCATATAAACTTTTTTGTTTTTGGTTATTTGCCATCTGAACTTTGTGTTTTTTACATATTACCATCTAAGGGCATTCACATGTATGTCATATGACTTTAACCACCTGAAATGATAGATTTGCCCTTAGCTCCACCGAAAAATGTAATGTGTAAAAAAATGCAAAGTTTCGATGGCAAACGGTAAAAAAAAAAGTTCATATGGTAAAGTCCAAAAACACGAAAAGTTTGGAGGGTAAAAAATATATATCCCTATATTTAATCATGGATTTATGTTCTAAATTAGATGTATAGCATAAATTGATAAAAGGCAATAAAGATAATACATGTGATAAAGAAATATAAAATATATAGATGGGTAAAAAGGAAAAAAAAAGATCTAAGACTTTTCAACGAATAAACAAAACTGGAATAAAATTTCAATCGTAGGATCGATAAATCATGAATTTTTGAACACCATATTCATATATTGTAAGAAAAAATTTCAATTGTAGGATTGATAAATCATGAATTTTAGAACGCCTTATACATATATATTATCATATAATTTATGATACCTGATTTAGCCATCGAGTTGTGTTGAAGATTATTCGATTAGATCTTCCTCTCCTTCTCTACAACTAATTTGACAGCTTTTAATGAGAAAAGCAATAGTCAATAACGTAGAGTGGAAAAGGGGACCTAGTCGTATATAAACCCTAGAGAGTCCTCCCATCACTAGCTTTTTAGGATGAGCCTACACCAATTGTCAAATCATGTCCGCTAAACAAAAGCCTTAACATTAGTGGGTCAATAAATCAGGCCTTATAAAGCAAGTCCCATTAACTGTATCTATTTAGCCCATTTTATTTTATTAAACCAAAACGTTCAATTAATAGAAGTCTAATTAAAATAAAATTCTAACATTCTCCCACTTAGACAAATATTAATTGAAGTTTTAATCCGCCTAGAAAAATTTATTTAAGAAAACGACTCTCAAGCTAAATTGCAAGTTTTTGACGGTGGCCACATTTTGAAAATAATGACATGGCAAGGGACAAGACATCTGCAATCTGGTCAAGTGAAAATTACTAATATTGGATCATGGCGGTAATTTCATCCTCAATCGACACAAGACCTTCCATGATCACAAACACTAGCAATTCCACCGACATGGATTCGAACATTGTGGTCTGGCAAGAAATAGCAATCAAAATGATCCAAAGTGCTATTTCATTGTTGGTCATTTGATTTTCTTGTAAGATATGGATTTTTGAACAGTATAAAATCCCAAGAAAATTCGATTTTCTTATAAGCTATGAGTTTCTAAGACAACAAGAAACCCCAAGAAAACCCATGGTTCTCCTGTTAGTTATGGATTTCAAAAACCACACGAAATCACAAAAAAATTCATGCCTTCACAAGAAGCTATGTGTGTCTCATTCATTTTCAATGTATATAGCAATATGGTGTCTTTTAGGAGAAATACCTAACTCTTAAGATCAACACCTGATCGTAAGAAATAAAAGCAAGAATACACTCAAAACCATGTGAACATCAAAACAATATCATAATGAGTTAAAATAGTCTCACATTTAAACATAATTGTGAGCAAACACATGGTCCAACATAAAACATAAATCAATATGCCTCATTCAACCTAATAAATTGGAAGACTAAATTACACCTATGTGTTCAACATGTCTTTTAAAAGTAATAGGTCTCAAGCCCTTGGTCAAAGGATCTACCAACAGAGTCAATGTCAATATGCTCTATTGAAGTGGTACCGTTCTTGACCAAGTCTCTCACAGTGAGGTACTTTAGCTCCATATGTTTGGACCCATTAGAGGATTTATCATTCTTTGAAAAGAACACAGCAGCAGCTTTATCACAATAAATTCTCAATGGTCTAGAGATTGAATCAACAATGGAAAGGCCCAAAATAAAGTTCCTTAACCACATAGCATGTGTAGTAACTCCATAACAAGCAAAACTCAGCTTGCAAGGTCGACAATATAGTGAGCATCTGCTTGGCACTTTTCCACGAAATTGCCCCACCGGCCATCATAAACACATAACTAGAAGTTGACTTGAGGTCATTAGAACAACCAGCAAAATTCGAATCTGAGTATCCAATAAATTCAAGATGGTCGACCTTTCTGTATACGAGCATAAGATCTCTAGTCCTCTGTAGATATCTTAAGACCTTTACAACAACCCAATCTTCATGTCCCTGATTAGAAAGATAGCGTCAAGGACTCTGACCACAAAAGCTATGTCAGGTCTACTGCAAACCTGTGCATACATCAAACTACCAACAACACTAGAGTATGGAATATTCTTCATGGATTCTTTCTCAAGTTCATTTCTAGGGCATTGGGTAAGGCTAAGTTTATCACCTTTCACAATAGGCACATCCCCTAATCTACTATTTTGCATATTAAATCTCACCAAAACCCGATCAAAGTAACTCGCTTGAGAAAGCCCTAATAAGCTACGAGATCTATCCCTATGAATCTCAATTCCAAGAACAAAGGATGCCTTACCAAGATCTTTCATGTCAAAATTACGACACAACACTTGTTTAGTCTCATGGAATAAACCTAAATCACTACTAGCTAGAAAGATATCATCAACATAAAACACAAGATATATGTATTTACTCCCACTGGTCTTAAGATATATGCAATGGTCAACCTTGTTTTCTTCAAAACCTAGTGAAGTCGCCACCTTATCAAATTTCAAGTACCACTGTTAAGAGGCCTGTTTAAGGACATAGATTGTGACACCCCCCCTCGCTAGAACAATCCTATACAAGTAGGGCTCACTTAATGATCTTGCTGAGTACCAATTTTTTCAATCGGTAAGTAATACTTGCAACTTATTCAGTACTGCCCAATAATAAAATCGAGATAAAACAAAAACATAATTAACTTACGTAGAACTGTGATTTTCCATTTTTTATTAAATAAGCCAGTCTACTATACAGGATAAACAACTATGTGCTAATGATTGGTAACGCTCCAATCGCCTTAACCGAGTCCCCTCAACCTATTTTCCTGAAACTGAGGCAACGAATAGAATGAACCTGGGGTGATAAGTCTAGATGACTTAGTGAGGCGGGAAATATACATATAGATATTAAACTGAAAATAAGAGCTATAAACTAACAAAATAATGAATCATAAAAAGGTGTGTATACACAAACATGAACAAGACGGATAGTGAGCCTTGCACGGAATCTCCAACCTTATGACTACCCAAAATAGATAAACATATCATAAAATCCTTATGCCTCCCCTTTGTGTCAAAGAGCGACCTTGACAACGGTAAACGGTAACGGTAAGGGTAGGTGTACCACGTGCCCGTGCAATACATCGAGTCAATCCATACTACCATTAACCTCCAACTATATGTAAGAAACAGGTCCAATAGAATGGTATCATGTAAGAATGTTCTATCAATGGTCCATTCTGCCCGATATTCCCCGCTCACATGTACTTGGGCCCAAACTTCCCAAGGGTGTCCCCAAGGATATCAATAGATCATATCAAGACAGAATGACTCACAAACTTTTAATAAAATAATAGCTTGTTACCAACACCAGGGATACATAAAATATAATTAAAACACGATATCTCAAGGGTGTCAATAAATCATTTTGAAATAGATACAACTGACAATATCAGAAATACAATACTTTTCGGGTATAACTTGACTTATAATTCGAAAAAATACTTTGTCAAAATGTAGAGAGTAAGATATAATTTCAAAAGATTCGGATAGCATAAATCAAACAGGGTAGGCCATACGAATAATAGTTATAACATATAGTTCAATGCCCCAGTAAGGAACGTAAAAGGAACTCATCTTAAGAGCTTATTGTCTCACCAAGTTTATGAATTAGGTGGACTATGTTAACTTGGTGATCTCCTTTTCAAGTGTGTTTTACGAATTAAGGGTTTATGTGTATATATATATGGGTAGGAGATATTCTACAAACATGGAGTGTTTTGTATGTTGAGAGCAAGGTGAGTGAGGGTGGGTGTGTCTTAGGCGGGATTTAGTGTGTGTTGTGGGACGAAAATGGGGTGCCAAGCTCCCTTATTTATAGCAATTGTTGCAAGAAGTAGGATTATTATATACTTTAAGTCATTTTCTAATTATTATTATCTTATCCAAATCTTATCATAATCTTATCTAATCATATCCAATCTTATCATAATCTTATATAATCTTATCCAATCTTATCATAATCTTATCTAATCTTATCCATGCTTATCATAATCTTATCTAATCTTATCCAATCTTATCTAAGATCTTATCATAAGCTTTTAATGAAAATGGCATTTTTCTTATCTTGAATATCCTATATTATACGAAAATGATCCTATTATATAAATATAAATTCGAAATTCTATATATATATATATATACATAGCTATATTTTCAAAATATATATACTTATACATATGGCTTTTAAATAAATTAATAAGTTGTAATTCTTGAAAATACTAGGAAGTACCGAGGCATTGTAGATATATATACATAATTTCAGTGTATAAAATCGGAATGTCACATGGATAGACTTGTTAAGTTTGCATACAAGGTGTTCCTTTCCTTCTTGTTTACATCCCTCAAGCTGAGTCATATAAACTTCCTCATCCAAATCTGTGACGACCCGATAATCTGTAATATTTAAATAATTGATTTAAAATCTTTTGCTTCTTGTAAATGTTATTATTACTTGTTGTTTTCAAATTTTCGTCTGCTTTTGCGATTAACTTACAATTTGAACGGTAAAGTGTCAATTTTCGAACTTTCTATGCCCTAAATTGCAATTTTCGAAAATATAACTAAAACATTTTTAATTTCTGAGAAATATACATATAATTTCAGATTTATAAACATTAAATTTCATAATTTGGAATTTTTCTAAATTAATTATGAATTTTCGGATTTTATGCCCAAAAACCCTAATTTATGCCCTAAAACCCTAATTTTCAGTTTTTACAAAATAAATAAATACAAATTCGAATTTTTAATAAAATAAAGATATGATTTCAGATTTTATAAGATGAGGACAATCAAAATCAGATTTTATTAGATTTTATTTGATTTTATTTGATTTTGTGTTAATATTTTATTAAAATATCCTACACTAATATAAGATGAATTTCTTCTAGAAATTGTGCATTTGTGTGGTCTTCCATTCATCTAGATTCATGACTCATGGATTAGGGTTACACCAAGGCTAGAATAGAGGAGGGAGGTGGAAGATTTCATTTAATTTGGCATTTAATTCTATGCCTAGTTGGGAGATTTGCATTAAATGGAAAGATTTGCATTTATTAAACCTTGGTCCCCAAGTCTTGCCTTCTACCCTCATTCTCCACTATAAATAGGACTTCCCACACACTTCCCCACCCCCAAAAACGTCCTCACACATACACACACTATACTCTCTCTATTTTCTTCCACAAACACACAAATCCCGCCTAAAAACACACCCCCTCACTCACTCTACTCTCAACACCCAAAACACTTCCTATTTATAGCCTATCTTCCACCCACATATATGTACACACAAGCCCTTCTATTTTCATCCATATATACCTATAAAGCCTTCTATATCCTCTCTTTTTCCCTAAAAACATTTCAAGGTAGGAGTATTGTTTAATTTCATGAGTAAAGTAGGAATTTAAGTATCTTGTAAGTTTTAGATATTTTATGCTTTCATTTTCATTATAGTATTATGTGAAATTATGTGTCTACGTGCACCTATTCAAACACACACGCACCTTATGGGGTTGAATGATATTTCTACTCAACCGTCGCGTTGACTCCTCCTTTCCAATACTTTTTAGACAGAAATGAGATAGCGGATCAGAGTGGCGCAGCGGAAGCATTTGGAAGCTTTTTACACGATATAGTTACTTTTCTATTCTTTTGAAAATTGTGACTTTTGTATTTTGTACAAATTATATGTGAAAATAATTATTTATACAACTATGAAAATATTACCGTTGCGCGTTTCTATCCAATTTTATTTTTTAAATAAAAGAGTATTTTTCCGGGTCGTGACAAATGGTATCAGAGCCGCTTGCCAGCCGGAATACTGGGAGCTAAGTGCTCTGTGGGGCAAAGTGCTACGCATACGGGAGCCACCGCTTGAGCCCGCAGAGCAAATGTTACGTCTTGAGCCCACGAGGCCAAGTGCTATGTATTGAAAGTCTTGAGCCCACGAGGCCAAGTACTATATGTCTTGAAAGTCTTGAGCCCATGAGGCCAAGTACTACTTCTTGAATGTTTTGAGCCTGCGGGGCAAAGTGCTACGTGTGCGGGAGTCGCCTCTTGAGCCCACAGGAGCCACCTCTAGAGTCCCGACGCCTGGCAGATGGTATTGGTATGTATGACTTTTGCTACAAAACTTCTAGTGTATCTATTGAATTTTGTATTTGATTGGAATATATTTTGGGTTCTAAACTCTTTTGTGAAAGCATATTTTTGGAAAAATACCCTCAACTCTTTTACAAAATAAAGTTGAATTTCGAGGACGAAATTCTTTTAAGGAGGGGAGGATGTGACGACCCGATAATCTGTAATATTTAAATAATTGATTTAAAATCTTTTGCTTCTTGTAAATGTTATTATTACTTGTTGTTTTCAAATTTTCGTCTGCTTTTGCGATTAACTTACAATTTGAACGGTAAAGTGTCAATTTTCGAACTTTCTATGCCCTAAATTGCAATTTTCGAAAATATAACTAAAACATTTTTAATTTCTGAGAAATATACATATAATTTCAGATTTATAAACATTAAATTTCATAATTTTGGAATTTTTCTAAATTAATTATGAATTTTCGGATTTTATGCCCAAAAACCCTAATTTATGCCCTAAAACCCTAATTTTCAGTTTTTACAAAATAAATAAATACAAATTCGAATTTTTAATAAAATAAAGATATGATTTCAGATTTTATAAGATGAGGACAATCAAAATCAGATTTTATTAGATTTTATTTGATTTTATTTGATTTTGTGTTAATATTTTATTAAAATATCCTACACTAATATAAGATGAATTTCTTCTAGAAATTGTGCATTTGTGTGGTCTTCCATTCATCTAGATTCATGACTCATGGATTAGGGTTACACCAAGGCTAGAATAGAGGAGGGAGGTGGAAGATTTCATTTAATTTGGCATTTAATTCTATGCCTAGTTGGGAGATTTGCATTAAATGGAAAGATTTGCATTTATTAAACCTTGGTCCCCAAGTCTTGCCTTCTACCCTCATTCTCCACTATAAATAGGACTTCCCACACACTTCCCCACCCCCAAAAACGTCCTCACACATACACACACTATACTCTCTCTATTTTCTTCCACAAACACACAAATCCCGCCTAAAAACACACCCCCTCACTCACTCTACTCTCAACACCCAAAACACTTCCTATTTATAGCCTATCTTCCACCCACATATATGTACACACAAGCCCTTCTATTTTCATCCATATATACCTATAAAGCCTTCTATATCCTCTCTTTTTCCCTAAAAACATTTCAAGGTAGGAGTATTGTTTAATTTCATGAGTAAAGTAGGAATTTAAGTATCTTGTAAGTTTTAGATATTTTATGCTTTCATTTTCATTATAGTATTATGTGAAATTATGTGTCTACGTGCACCTATTCAAACACACACGCACCTTATGGGGTTGAATGATATTTCTACTCAACCGTCGCGTTGACTCCTCCTTTCCAATACTTTTTAGACAGAAATGAGATAGCGGATCAGAGTGGCGCAGCGGAAGCATTTGGAAGCTTTTTACACGATATAGTTACTTTTCTATTCTTTTGAAAATTGTGACTTTTGTATTTTGTACAAATTATATGTGAAAATAATTATTTATACAACTATGAAAATATTACCGTTGCGCGTTTCTATCCAATTTTATTTTTTAAATAAAAGAGTATTTTTCCGGGTCGTGACAAAATCACTATTTAGAAAAGCCGTCCGAACATCCATTTGATGGAGTTCCAAATCAAAACGAGCTACTGAACTCATGATAATCCCAAAAGAATCTTTAGAAGACACATGAGAGAAAATGTCATTGTAGTCAATCCCAACTCTTTAAGTATAACCTTTAGCCACAAGTCTTGCCTTAAATCTTTTAATCTTTCCTTTAGTGTCCTTTTTTGTCTTAAACACCGACATGTAGCCTATAGCTTTACAACCATGAGGTAAATCAACTAACTCCCACACATTATTCCCATTTATCGATTTAATCTCATCTCTCATAGCATCTAACCACAAGTCTAATTGAGGACAAGACATAGGATCAGTGTATGTAACGTGGTCTACCACATGACTAATATCATAATCATTCTCTGTAAGGTAAACATAATAGTCATCAGGAATAGCCTAGCGTCTCTCTCCAGTGGAACATCTAGGAGGGATGACAGGGCTAGGATTTTGATGTGGATGAGCATCCGCGACATCTCCATTATCAGCTACAAGTGTTTCCCCTTCTCTATAAGAAGCTTCATCATATGTAGCCAAATGAAGTAGGATAGACTTGGTTAGATCATCCACAACAATCGGATGAGAACATTCAACCTTATCAAGCACATCATTCTCTAAGAATGTTATTGCCTGGGATTCAACCACTTTGGTTCCATGCGAAGGTCAAAAGAATTTGTACCCCTTAGAATGATCTAGATACCCAATGAAATAACCGTGAGTAGTTCTTAGGTTAGTCTTTTTCTCAAATGGGTTATAAATTTTAACCTCAGCAGGGCATCCCCAAATACGTAAATAGTTCAAACTAGGTTTTCTACCAACCTACAATTCAAAAGGTGTTTTAGGAACAAATTTGGTAGGAACAAGGTATTTTAGGAACAAATTTGGTAAGAACACAGTTAAGGATATACATGGCGGTTTTAATCGCCTCACCCCAAAGATAGTTAGATAACTGACACTGACTCATGATGATCCTCATTATCTTAGCTAGGGTACAATTACGTTTTTCGGGCACATGATTTTGCTAAGGACTACCAGGCATGGTATATTGGGCAACAATTTCGGATTCTTGTTAGTATTTGGCAAATGGTCTCATATGTTGCTCAATCTTACTATATTTGCCATAATACTCACCTCCTCGGTCAGACCTCACAACTTTAATGAATTTTCCCAATTGTTTTTAAACTTCAATTTTAAAAATCTTAAACTTTTCAAAAGAGTTAGGTTTTTCTTTAATTAAATAAATATAACCATATTGAGAAAAGTTATCAATAAATGTGATAAAATATTTATTACCACATAAAGTGGGTATATAATGGCCGGAGATATCCGTACGGATAATCTCTAAGAGGTTAGAACTACGAGCGGATCCTTTTTTCTTAGACATGGTTAGTTTGCCCTTAATACAGTCAACACAAGTTCCCATATCTCCTAAATCAAGAGAAGGAATAATTCCTAGTTTTACTACCCTTCCAACCCTTTCCCTAGAAATATGACCAAGACGTCTATGCCATAACATTGAATAATTATCTATAATTAGGAACCTTTTAGACGTAATATTTTTGACATTGAAAGAAGAATATATTTGACCAAAAGCCAAGCTCAATTCATAAAGACCATTAGATAGAATACCACAACCAACAACTTTGGAATCCAAAATTAACTTAACCTTTCCATTGCAAAAAGAAATTCCATAACCCAAATTATCCAAAGCAGAAACAGAAATTAAATTTCGAGTAAAAGTTGGTACATAAAAGAAATTCTCAAAAACAAGTTTGAAACTAGAATTTATATTTAAAATGACTATTCCTATAGATTCGACTACTAGTAAGGCTTCAATAGCAACTCCAATTTTAGACTATTCTCTACTTGGCTTCTTTTTGTCTATGAACCCCTGCAATGAAATTGCAACATGGAAATTTGCCCCATTGTCAAGCCGCTGAGAATTAATTGGAACATTTACTAAATTTAACTCGAAACAAACTAGGGCTAAAAATTTACCTTCTTGTTTCTTCTTTTTCTCTAACCAAGCTAGGAAATCAACACAATCAAATCTCTTATAGCTTGGTTACTTACAGAAATAACACTTCATTTCTTTCTTAGAACCATTTTTCTTAAACCTTAGTTTCTGGGTCTAACCATTACCATGCCTGTTAGAATTTTGAGCTTTCTTTTGATTTTGATGATAGGGCCTTTTAGAGCTAGATGTACCTTGACTTTGTCCAAGTTTAGGGCTATGATGGGAAACAAGCAGGGTTAAATGCCCAATCTTCCTCTTCATTTTCTCTTCCTCAGAAACACATTCAGAAATAAGGTTGAGAATACTCCAAGATTCATTTTGGGTATTATTGGCTGTTTTGATTTGGCTAAACTCAATAGATACAGAATTTAGAGCAGTGTGAACAATATAGCTATCAGGGATGGAAATCTCAAGGTCTTTGAGTTTGGATTGAATATGAACCATTCTCAAGATTTACTCCCTGACCTTACTAGAGTTATCGTACCTCATACTCGCTAAGTCACTCATCAGGTTTGCAGCCTCAAACTTATCAGATACTTGATGCCTTTTTCCCACTGCATCAAAAAAGTCCTTAGCATTGTCAGTATCAGGAAGTCCACCAGCTAGATGTTCCCCAATTACCTTTTTCATTGCTAATAGGCTAAGGCGATTTGATTTCTCCCATTGAGTGTAAGTTCTTTACTCAACATCAGAGGCATTATCGACAGGTTAAGGAAGCTTATCCTCCTAAAGAGCCATGTCTATGTCAACTAATCCCAGGCAAATTCAATGTCACGTTTCCACTTTTTATAATTTCCACCATTCAGCACTTCAATTGTTGTACTACCACTATTTAAATTCACAGCAACTGATTCAAAAACAACAAGAATGCAACAAATTATTATCAATAGACAATTAATTTGAATAAGCTTAAAATAGTATAGCTTGATTCCTCTGACAGTCCAACATGTCATGACAACTCCCCATTGGACTGAGTAATAAAAAATGATAGGCCTCTCGGTTCAAGAACGGTATAGGACTACCCTGGTCTTTGAAAATTACCTCCTTTGAGGATGAATTTCCTATACCATTATACCCTAACAATATGTTCAGCACCAATAAATCAAAATTGTCACACATAGCTTACCCCCTTTGGATAGGTGAGAATGCATGATAATTTTATCAACTCGAACTATGCATGTAAAAATTTTACAAGTCTCAATAGATAGAACACTTTGGTGTAACTATTTATCTCAACTCATAAAATTAGCACGTGACCAAGTTAAAAGAAAAAAATTGCCTAACTCGCACATACACAACATGTATGCAAAACTCCCACAAAACTAAGCACGAAAACAATATGTACTTTTTGGAGTCACAAATATGATTCAATGCATTCAAGTTGTCACTAATATATTTAACTAGGAGATAAAGAAGTTGAACAAAATGAGATGACTTAATATCATAACAAGGGTTAAAAAAAACACTACAGATTATATTCACAAGTGATAAAAGGTGAATCAAATTATATATTGATGTACTCAAAAACTAGGAAAGTGTTATGCACAAAACCAAAAATAAATCATGCACTCATAATTCAATAATTGAAATCATGGAATCATACACATATATGTTGATCAAATCAGCTTGTCCATACATAATAATTTTACTAAAAAAAAAAGAACCCGTCAAGCATATGTTTACACAGGGACTCATCTATAAACAAATATATTAGAATCATGAGATTATTTACAAATACATGTATATATATATATGCGCGTGTGTGTGTGTGTGTTTATTTAATAATATAACAAGTATCCCTTTGTATCCATAATAAACAAACAATGATCCGCAAAATTAGATGACTTAATATCATAACAAGTGATAAAAAAAAACTACAGATTATATTCACAAGTGATAAAAGGTGAATCAAATTATAAATTGATGTACTCAAAAACTAGGAAAGTGTTATGCACAAAACTGAAATAAATCATGCACTCATAATTCAATAATTGAAATCATCGAATCATACACATATATGTTGATTGAATCAGCTTGTACATACATAATATTTTTTTTTTAAAAAGAACCCATCAAGCATATGTAGGCACATACATATAATTTATGATACCTGATTCAGCTATTGAGTTGTATTGAAGATTACTCGACTAGATCTTCCTCTCCTTCTCTACAACCAGTTTGATAGCTTTTAATGGAAAAAGCAATAATCAATAATGTAGAGTGGAAAATTGTACCTAGTCGTATAAAAATAGAACCCCAGAGAGTTCTCCCATCACTGGCTTTCTAAGATGGGCTTATACCAATTGTCAAATCATGTCCGCTAAACAAAATCCTTAACATTAGTGGGTCAATAAATCAGGTCTTATTAGTGGCTCAATGAATGGACTTTTGAAATCATAAATATATAATTTGAAATGAATTATAGAAATATTAAAATCGATGAATATTTCACATCTTATAAAGCTATAAGTACTTAAATAAAACAAAAATATAAAATGAGAAAAAACTCATAATCTGAATGAAGAAATAAGTATTTATTTATATATACATATATATATGTACTTATATAAAAAAGTTTTAAAATTTATAATAGAAATGTAGAGAGTATTGCAAATTTTTCAATAATCAAAAGAGCAAAATAGAATTGTAAATATAATAACCCTTCAAGATAACAAAATAAAACTAAAATAGAAACAGATTTAAAAACTAAAAATCAATGTCAAAAAAAATAAATAAAAAAGAAATCATAATGTTTGGCATTCCAAAATCATAAATAATTCAAATTGAAATAAATTTTAGATGCCAAAAAAAAAAAAAATTAAATGGTTGGTTTGGTACAAATTTTGAATAATCACAAAATGAAATAATTTGTATTAAATCAAATATCAAAATTAATCAGTACTGCCCATCCCATAATTAGATGAACAAAAACAAATATTTTTGCCTGAAAAATAAAAATTGATGATTTTAATGAAGTCATCAATAAAACAACTTAAAAGTCATAACACTTGAAACAAAAATAAAAAGAACATCGTATATTTTATAAATAGTTAACTAAAAAATATACCTATTTGATACAGCAAATCCCTTCAAAATAGCAAAAGCTAAACACACACACACACACACACACAAAGCAAAAATCAAACAAAAAAAGAAAAACCGACCAAGAAAATATAATGTAATATATTTTATCAATATTAAAATTGAAAATATACCTATTAAATACAACATATCAATTCAAAATAGCAAAAGTAAACAAAAACAACACAAACAAAATCAAACAAAAAAAATAAAAAACTAACCACTACTACACAAAGCATAAAAAGTAAAACAAAAACCCATTAAAAAAAAAGTACAACAAAAAGATAATACTGTAAAGAAAAATAGTAATTAGCAAAATATCATACATTGATACTACCGAGGGGTCACTAAAAAAATAAGGAATCGTTTACATTGTGAGTTATAGTTAATTTGAGTTTTGGCTTGTGGATGGTTTGTGACACGCATTACCCGGCACCAACTTCTATTGTATTGTATATTTACTTTCCTGTTTAACTTGGGTTTTATTGACTGTTATCCACTGCTA
This sequence comes from Petrea volubilis, assembly GCA_026212405.1. Classification (NCBI taxonomy): domain Eukaryota; kingdom Viridiplantae; phylum Streptophyta; class Magnoliopsida; order Lamiales; family Verbenaceae; genus Petrea; species Petrea volubilis. The sequence continues at coordinate 13,929,257 of CM047876.1, read as the reverse complement.
TGTTTACTTCAGGAGATTTGTAACAAGGGTTTATCTTGTTAAATTACCTGTGTGTCCTTGTGAGAATAACACGTCCTATTTGGATTCTAGTAAGACAGGGGTCGACTTTTTTGTTGGAATTAAAAAAACATTATTTAATCCTTGTGAAATTTTATAACGATTAACGCAAAAAATATTGATAAAATTTCACAATATGTTTGAATTAATTCTCAATTAGCAACTAAAATATAAAAAAACTAACACAAAATTATGAAAGAAAAAAAATTAAAAAAAAGGAAAGAAAGAAAGCAAGGAAACGCAATCTTCTATCTCAATGCTCGCTCAAATTAATTAATCGAATGTTACTGTGCGCCACATCATTTTCTCTCTCCCTTTCTTCTTCTTTAGCATTGTAAAATCACTCGATTTCTCTGGTGATACATTTTGAATCGGTGTTTTGGGCCGATAAATTGGATTGGAACCCCATCACACCTGATTTCTCACCGCTTCGATGCCGCTTCAATATTGCCACAGACCTACGATCGTTCCCACTATCGCCATGGAACGGCTCTTGCCGTTCCAGTTCCGGAACCCCCTTTACGGTGAACCATACTTACAACTTACAAGGGAGAACAACTTAGAAATGTAAAACTTTTACCTAACAATTGTTTCACGGTGATAGTTAGATATAGCACGAATCCATTTTTTTCGAGAATGGCTAATGTGTGGTGCTTCCTGTTAATAAACGAAACACTAATGAAAGAATTGCAAACCCTGGAGCTACAAGTATGGGATGGAATGTTTATTGAGATCTGGCTCAATAATTGAGCTGACAAAAAAGGGGCAAAAAAAGAAAATTACCATTCAATATGCAAGGTAATTTGGTCATTTCAATAGATCAATTCAGGTTGGTTAAATTAGATTGACCAAATTCGGCGAACTTACTAGCAGGCCACAGCCTAGTGTTATCCTGGGGCTCTGGGAAAATGAAGGTTTACAAACCCAATTAAGTAAATGCATGAAAAAAGGGGGCAAAATAAATAAACCAACAAAAACCCTCAATGTAAAAGATTCCTAATTAGCTCATCGAAGGGCTTTTCTAGCGAATTACTTCGTGATTCATCAATCTTGTTGACATTAATGGTGCAAAAGATTCGATAATAATGCAACTTTGCAGAAAAGTAGGAAGATGAGAAGTTACGTGCTAGTATTAGTGGATAAATAAAAGAGAGGATGAGTGGAGAATTTATCTTTTATTTCTACATAGATAAAAAAAAAAGCCAATCAATCAAAGTTTTTCTTTTTAATTAAAAATTTGGAAAAATTCCGTTTGATCAAAATTAACCAAATTTCAGTCAAAGAATGGTATCAAATATATATACATATAGATATATGTAACTAACACTCATACATAATTGGATATAAATAAAAAAAGAAGACTTAGCTCTAAGAATTACAAAAAAAAAAAATAGATATTAGTGTAAGAAACTCAAAGGTAATGATCGAGCTTTTTCAAATAAACAATTGGTGAGATATATTCCCTAGATAGAAAAACAATTACATGTACTTCTTGTATGGAATATATTCTTATGAATTTGGTAATTCAAGGGTTTGGTGACCCCGCCAAACAACGCCTAGTTCGTAGTTGGAGAAAGCGACATAAATTGGACATGATTGTCATAATTGAACCTAAGATCCAGCTGGATCGACGGTATATGGCGCATCAAATGGGTTTCATGATGTCGTCTCGAATGTTACTAATCATATATGGTGTTTTGTATGTAGGGACCTACAAGTGCAACCTTTAATTAACAATGAACAATTGCTTCACCTGCGGATCGTCTCAGGCATGCTCGCACAACTTGTGTTGTGCAGCCTCATTTACGCGAGACATACCAGGACACGTCAACATATTTTATGGGAGACCTTACAAGAAATAGCTACCCTGGATCCGTGGCTGGTTGGTGGGGACTTTAACGTGACTAGGAATTTTACAGAGAAGAATGGTGGGAGGAGGGCAAGACCGTATGGAAGTGACTGGACAGGGTATTGGTGTCTAATGGGCGGATGGAGTTTTCCCGGATTTCAAGCCTATTTACTTCGTTAGGCACTAATCGGATAATGCTCCGATTCTTCTACAACCAGCCCATCCCACTGAGAAAGGGCCATCTACTTTCCGATATCAGAAGATGTGGGCACGTCACTACCGTTTCAAGAATACTGTTCATCATTGTTGGGTCCTTCCAATGGTTGCCAGGGGCATGAGGGGCCTCCAAGAGAAACTCTTTCTCTTGAAGGGTTGCCTCAAAGTATGGAATCGAGATATGTTTGGTAACATTTTCCAGGAGCTGGACAAGGCCGAGGGGGATGTCAAGGAGGCGGAACGTGTATTTGATTGAGAGCCAACGGAATGTAATTTGATCACAATGAATAAACCCACGACAGTTCTTAACCAAACCCTGGCCATGGAAGAGGGTTTTTGGTAGCAAAAATCAGCAATTAAATGGCTTACGGAGGGGGATCACAACATTGCCTATTTTCATAATATGGCTAAGGGCAAGCAGCAGCGTAGTTGTATCCATTGCATTGAAGACCGAGGGGTTCAACTCACTAAGATGAAAGATATACAATCATCGGCGTTGAGATTTTTCCAGGAGCTGCTGATTGCCGAAGATATTCAGCTCGGAGAAGAGCAGTTTCAAAATGTCCCAAGGATGATTTAGCAAGAGGTTTCTCGTTCATTGTGTGTCGGCCCAATGCGAGAAGAGGTACGGACTGCTGTTTTTGGAATTGACCCGTCTTCAGCTGCTGGACCAGATGGATTTTTTTCCCATTTTTTTCAGGAATGCTGGGATAGCGGATAACATATTATTGGCGTAAGAGCTCACTTATTCTCTCAACAAAAAGAATCCGAAGTGGAAGGCTTATTTTGAAATTGGACATGGCCAAAGCATATGACTGTGTTCACTGGTCGTTCGTGCTTCATATGTTGCGTGGTTTGGGTTTTGATGGGCATTGGATCCTACTGGTCAGAAGTTCCATCGAATGCTACTAGTTTTCTATCCTTATAAACGGAACAAGTGCGAGCTTCTTTCACTCATCCCATGGTCTTCGGCAAGGCGACCCAATCTCCCCAGCCTTATTTGTCCTTAAGGCAGAATAACTTTCAAGGGGTTTGGACGCATTATTTACCAAGTATTCATCTGTGAGGTATGAGCATAACCCTCTAGTTTCTGTGTTACATCTTGCATATGCTGATGACGTGATTATTTTCATGTCGGCGGGCATGGGAAGTATCAAGAGGCTGACGCGTTTCTTGCGAGAGTATGAATTGGTCTCAGGACAGAGTGTGAACGTCCAAAAAAGCTCTTTCATTGCTTCAAAGGGATGCCCTTAGAAGAAAGTGCGAGACATCAAGAGGTTGACTGGATACATCCAGGTTGAGCTACTGCTTATTTATCTCGGGGCACCAATCTATGTCGGGCGCAAGCGTGATGTGTTGTTTGACATGATTATACAGAAGCTGAGATCATGTCTAACCTCTTGGGAGACTAAGGTACTTAGCTTCAGATGCCGACTCCATCTTGTTAAGAGTGTGTTGATCTCCATCCCACTGCACACTTTGCAAGTTCTTAAGCCAACGAAGATAGTTGTCTTACGTATTTCTAGGCTGCTGAACACATTTTTCTGGGGATCCTTCGATGGGCAAAACCGGTTCCACTGATGTTCTTGGTTCGCCATATGTTCGCCACTGGAAGAGGGGGGTTGGGACTCCGTAGTTTGGATGATACAATCCAGGCGTTCTCTTGCAAGCTTTGGGGGAAATTTCATTCGCAAATTTCCACACGGGCACAGTTTTTCAAAGGGAAATATCTCATGCATGGGCAGGTGAAGAATACTCTTGCTGGGAGAGGGGCTTCTCATATTTGGCGTCGGTTAATCCAAACTAGGGATGTGGCTGAGCCACACCTTTTCTAGCAACTAGGGGATAGACAGGCCTCGTTCGGATATGACCACTGGGGGCTATCGGACACACTTGCGATCTCCTTCCAGGGCTGCCTACTAATCTGGTATTGGTCAGTGAATTTTGGGAGAATAGAACGTGGAGTAGGCCGAAGCTTCTTTCGGTATTACCCAGTAGGATGGTCAATGATATTATGGTTGTCCCAATTTCGAGAGGGGTATCTGGATATCGCCATTTGGAAACTTGAACAATCAAGGAACTTTACTATGAGATTTGTATGGGACTTGGTTTGGGATAAAGGGATAATCCAGCCTATATATGGACATATTTGGTCTCTTCTGATTCCCCCAAATATCTAGATCTTCCTGTGGCGATTATTGAGAGGTTGGTGCCCGGTTGTTCGTAGGATGCAGAGGAAGGGTTTTCAGCTTGCCTCACATTGTTGCTGCTGTAGTGCGGAGGAGCAGTTGGATCATGTCTTCCTCTTGAGTGCTAAGGCTACTATGGTATTAGGTTTCTTTGCGGACCTATTTCACGTGGACCTCCCTGATACGCAGCAAATGGCAACGTTGCTGTTGTATTGGCGAAATTCCATGTTGCTACTAAGGTATGACTCTTCTTATTTTGTGGTATACTTGGGAGGTTCATTATGCAATGAAGTTCGAGGGTAAAAGAGTGATTTCTAGCTCCGTAGTTTATCGTGTTTGGAGGTATGTATACTTATTAACTTTCGCAAATCACCTAACACCCAAGCATTGGAGGGGGGACGAGCATATTGCTCATTTATTTGGGGCCTAGATCAGGGTACGCCACGTCCATGAGGTCACCATGGTTCGATGGTTGAAGCCTACCCATGGCTGGGTAAAGTTCAACGTCAATGGGGCTTTTCGAGCAGAAGGTATGCGGGTGTTGGGGGCCTTGTGCGTGATCATGATGGGGAGCCGCTGCTTGCCTTTCACAAATGCCTCATGGCTGATAATGCACTCCATTCAGAGCTACAAGCAGTATTGGAGGGTCTTATGTTGGCGGAAAGGAGAGGATGCTTGATTCCAAGGTGGCTTCAATTTTGATCAGTCACGGGCAGGGGGTTCCTTAGAGGCTATCCCACATCATTACACGAATTTGGAAGCTCATGGGTGACATGGACGTTCGTACTACTCATGTACTCTAGGAAGCTAATCAGACTGCGGATTTTTTGGCCATATGGCTATGTGATACGAGTACATCAGCGGTCCTTCTTCCTCTGCGATTTCCACGGCATCTTCTTGGTATTGTCCGCATGGATTAACTGGACTTGCCTAGTTTTCGACACAAGACTAAAGATGTTTACTTGTTGCTTTTCTTGCTTTAGCTAGTATTTGCTTTGTTTTTGGTACTTTGGTAGGATAATTTCTCTTGTGCTTTGACGGTTTGACCTTTTTCATGGTCTTCTTTTGTAAGTTTGCTTATGATTAATAACATGGGGGGGGGGGGGGGCATTGAAAACCCCACGGTGGGCATGTGCCGGTTTCTCTTAAAAAAATTCTTATTTTAAAAACTTTTTAATAGTTTTTTTTATCAAAAAAATCATTAATCACAAAGATCGTACTTTATACTGAAAACATTAAGGAAGGGAAAAAGATAAAAAAACGAAATATATTCCTATAATTACTAAATATAGATTTGTATTTTTGTATACTTATACCTTTTGTGTAAATCTATAATTATATATATATATATATGTATATATTCACAATAGTTAACATAAAAATAGCAAACATTATACATGAATTTTTTTGTACATTTCTTTATTTTTTTAAAGAAATTCCCAATAGGAATTAAAATTAAATAAAAAATAGAGTTAAAGGCCAAAATTTTGGGAACAAAAGTAAAGCAAGATAAACTTATAAGAAACAAAATAAAATTCCTCATCATAATTTTATCAATGAATTTGAAGTATAGTGGAAAAGATAGGGTTGGATTGAATTTTATCTTAAAGTTGTATTGGGTCAAGTTGGATTGGATGGGGTTTCAGATCACTTGAGTTTCATTTTTGAAGTTATCGGGTCGACAAAAACCTGACCCAGCCTTATCTTAATTTTTTGGGTCGATTTTTGTGTTGAACTTGATTTGACCCAAATTCAGAAATCCTAAAACTCAAACTTGTTTTTTATCTAATGAATTATGATCAGATTAGTAGATTGTATTGATGTTTGACGCCCCTAATTTTACATACAAATATTAGTAGATTGTATTGATGTTGTCATGCTCTTGGATTTACTAAAATTGTAGTTTTATTTTATTTATCTTTGATTTTTTTTTCACCTAAATTAATTTTATTGTTTGATGGATTCTTGAATTTTTGTGAAACTTTTTCAATTTTATGGGATTCAATTTTTGGATTTTCTTGTTGGGTATTTGGTGAGAGGTGCCCGGCAAAGCAGCGAGACTGACATGCATCATATGCTAGCGGTGAGCGACGGTGGTCAATCACTCGGAGGCCGGTTGTACAGTTTGACAGTTGTACAGTTTGACAATTTTTTGTGGTTTATACACACACACTTGTATCTATTTCAATATATTTGATATATGAATTTAGTTGTTTTAACTTATTCAAACATGAAGGAGGGTAAAATCGTATATTCATATTTATTTGATTAAAAATCAGCAATAGGGAGGTTACGTGAACCAATTTTGAAAAATATAGGTTTCAAAGTTATATCTTTTTTCACAAGATTTTTTCGGATCTTTTTAAATAATATAGAGTAGTGAATTGCTATTTACTCTTAAATATGTACGTAAATGTACAACTATATGTATATTATTTTATATTAATATAAAAATAATATGAAAATATAGTTATCAATAGTCCCGTATTAGAGACTATAATGCACAATATTTTTAGAAATTTCCTATCGCCATACCATGCATGTTGCACCGTGATTGTTTCACATTATCCATAAGCATGTAGTCCCGTATTAGAGACTATCGTGTCACAATATTTTTAGAAATTTCCTATTGCCATACCATGCATGTTGCACCGTGATTGTTTCATATTATCCATAAGCATGCAACATAGGAAAAATGTGTAGGTAACGGTGACAGAGTGAACTTTATGAAGGTGACTTGGGCCAACAACAAGATCAATGATGTAATAGTATTTTTCATAAAAAAAAAAGGAAGAGATCAATAATATATAACTATTATGTCTATATGTATACTATTTATAAAGTAGGAGGGGTACATAATAATCACATTTTGATATTTTTGGTCTAACATCTAATTTCTCATCCTACTTATTTTCTCTTTCTTTTTTCACATGTTTTAATTTTCTCTTACTTTATTCTCCCTTATCTCTCCTTTTTTTTTTCTTTTTCTATTTATTTTTTAAATTTTATCTGATTTGAAATTTTATTCTTTTTCTTATCATAAATTTCATGAAAATGTTAAATTTTTTAAAAATATATATCCCATTTAATAAATATATTAAAATTTTCAAAATATATATTCCATATAAATACTTTATTTAATATTTAACTTTATAATTAAATTTAAATGTATAATTAAATTATATCTTATTTTTATTTTGTATACGCATTGAGTATGCTCATTCGTGGGTGGACGTGAGATGACAAAATTCAGATGACGAGGCTGTAAATTGTACACCAGCCATATACGTAATACGCATGTACCCATCAAGTCTTAAGTTCCAAAACATCATGAAGTTACTGCCTATAATTGATTTCCAGTTTGAAATTTATACGAGTTTTTTGTCAATATATTATTTCAATAGAAATATTTTCGAAACAATTACTCTATGAAAATTATTTTGCACATTATTACTTCTAGTTGCCACATATATTGGCACGTGAACAAAAAATTAATTCCTTGAGATTGTTCTATTTCTTTTTTCATAATTTACAAATCGGCTCCCAAGAATTTATTAGATGAAATTTATTATTTATTAACTTATTTTCCTAGCTAATTTGTGACATCATCTTTTTTGTTTTTGGCCATCTTTTGAATTTTTAATTAGCTTCCTCATTCCTAATCTACACATCAAATAATAGAATATCATCAAATTGTAATAAGGGTTTATAAAAACAGGACAAAAAGTCATTTCCTGTAAAATAGCATTAACGATTAATCGAATGCGGTCAAAGAACTTAATGGCTATGAAATTGGGCTTCGATAATGGAGTGTTTGTTTCAGAGAGTATTCGTTTTCTTAGTTTTTTTCTTTTTTTGTTTTTTTTTAATGATTTAGTTCATATGTAAGATTTTTCAAGTTTCCACCCCGTCATTCAATAATAATTAAGTGCTTATTATATTAATAAAGCACCTAAGTTTTCAACAATATATAATCGATTATAGTGATGTTTTTGGTGTTTTGATGTTTTTAATTTCTTTTGTTTATTTTTGAAAAAAAAAAAAAAAACATTGCTTTGGCTCCACCCCCAATCAGCATCTTCTATTTTCCCTTACTTTAAATCCAATCTTCCCAATTTGTGAAAGAAAATAAACATGCTGGCGAAATAATTTTTCTTTTATAGAATTTTCACTATACCTTTTTCATTTATTTAGGAATCATCTCATAAGTATTAACACTACTAGAAATGAGCAAATTGGTGAAATCATGATAAGTGAGGATAATAAAACTATCATTGATTGTGTATATATATATATATATATATATTGAAATATAGAATTTTTTTTAATTGTGAAAATTATTTTTACAATATTAATATTCGTGTTTAATTTGTCACAATTTCGTTATTTTGTATTTATAATCCATTGGTTAGTTGACTGTTGTTCGACCTTCTTGTCCAAAAATAAGGTTACTTTAGCCCTTAATTAAGAAAGATGAATAAAAAAATTTATAGAGGAGGTGCAGAGTGTATGCCAAAAAAATTAAAGTTAATGAAAGGTGGATGCCGAATATGTATAATTAGAGGGTGTGGATGAAATTTTCCATTACTATATTATATAGTATAAGTTAAATGAAAATGAAATATTAAACAAAAATAGCTATAAGATATTCAATTAAATGGAAATAAATTATACAACAAAAATGAAGGTATACCCATACCCATAAAGGGATCTCCGAAGCTATACACTGCAAAAGAGAATATGAGCAAGTATCTATACTCTAACAAAAAAAGAAGAAGTAATCCTCTAAAATAAGTAAAGTGATATATATTTTGAAAAACTAGACAACGTAAATCATATATTTCACTACATTTCTACAGTTTCAAGATGAACATTTTAAAATAGAACAATACTTGTAATCCAAAAGAAATTTGAATTGAAACAGATAGATGGGTTCGATTTGAAAAATATATAATATGAAATTACTCGATAAAGAAAAAATATCTTGATAGAGATGGAGTGAACGGAATTTGTATCATATAATTTGAGTTAAGAATGTTGGGTTAGAGAGAGATTTTTCATATCGAGTAATTAAGAAATACACCATTCTTTGTGGTTAAAAACGAATGAGACAATAATGCATATTAAGAGGAGAATAATATAGCCCTAAAATTTTAAAATACTTAGAAAATGTAGATAATCAATACGATCATTTTCCTTTAATAAAGAGCTAAAATTATAAAAATTTAAATTTTTTAAAAAATGCATGTTGTTATTAAAAACCTCTTAAATCCTCCGGCAGACATCTCCATTTAATTTGTTTTTGAAATTAAATCCTTTGGCAGGTAAACATTAAAATAATAAAACTTTTATAACTTGTCCCGATAGGGAGAGATCCCATCACAAGAATCTTTATATCACTAAGTTTTGGATCATCTTCATTGGTCTCTGGCCCTTGCTCCTAGAAAAATAGGAATACATGATTAGAAAGCTGTAGACAGAATATAAATTATTATGTTAGATGTGAAATTCGGTTTCAACTTGCATACTTCGAAAACCAAGAAGCAAAGTTTTCACTATTATTGAGTTTAATTTCACATTTTGCACGATGCTTCTTATGTCTAACCAACGTCTTGTGTTGTCTGCATAGTAATGACAAACAATCCAAGTGGCTAATTATATAAATCTAAAAGGAACTAAATATAAAAAATATTGCAAGTTACTCTCTCACTACAAGAAAAAGCTCAATTTTCGGCGGAAAATTAAAAAAAATAAAAAATAATAATTTTTAAATTTTTCGGCGGAATTTCCGCCGAAAAATTTAAAAAATTAAAAATAATTAAAAAATAATATTTTTAAAAATAAAAATAAATAAATAAATAATAATAATTTTTAAATTTTTCGGCGGATTTTCCGCCGAAAAATTTAAAAAATTAAAAATAAATAAAAAATAATATTTTTTAAATTAAAAATAATTAAAAAATAATATTTTTTAAATTAAAAATAATTAAAAAATAATATTTTTTAAATTTTTCGGCGGATTTTCGGCGGAAAATCCGGCCGAAAAATTTAAAAAATTAAAAATAATTAAAAATTAAAAATAAATATTTTTAAATAAAAAATAATAATAATTTTATATATTTTAAAATATATTAAAATTTAAAATTTTGATTTTGATTTGAATTATTATTATAAAATTATTATTATTATTGTTATTATTATTATTATTAGAATGAAATGAATTTTTGTATGCTATATATATGTATATAATATTATGTATTATATATATAAATTTTCAATAAATAAAAAGTGTATTATTATTATTAATTATTTTTATTTGAATTTTTGTATGATATAAATATATAATGTAATAAATTATGATAACAAAGTGAACATAGCTCAACGGTAAGAGAGTTGCTTGCCAACCGAGAGGTCAAAGGTTCGACTCCCAGCGACCCTCAAAAGTTGGGATAATATCGGGCGCGTGTACGCACGCGCGCGCGAGCTGGGGCGAGGTCCCGTGTTCGACTCCTAGGTTGGGCAATTGAAAATATATTTTCAAAATATTTAATTTAAATTTCGGCGGAATTTCCCGCCGAAATTCCGCTGAAAATATATTTAATTAAAAAAAATAATAAATAAAAATAATCCTGCCGAAAAATTTAAAAATTTAAAAAATATATATATATATTTTTTCCCGCCGAAAATTCGCCGAAAAATCACTAGCGACCAAGGTTTTTTTCGGAGATTGAATCCGCCGAAAATCTGCCGAAATTTATTTTTTCAGCCGAAAATTTCGCTGAAAAAACTCTGTTTTCTTGTAGTGTCTATATGATGTAATTCCAGTACAATCAAACAAAACATATCGATGAGCTTTTGTCAAGGTATCTCTATCCAAAACAATTACTTCTCCTTTCCATAATGGACGACCAAGCATCTAGAAAATATTTAAATTCACATAACATTCTCCTTCCCCATCATCATTTTGACCAACCTGATTAAATTTTATTTCAACATTATCATCAAAATATAAAGAAACAAAATGACAAACTTTCTTATCCCACCAATCATTCAACAATTGATCCCTCTAGTTGCCCTCTATTACGCACATAGGACTTCAAACTGTACAAATCCCAAAGTAATTAAACACACTTACGAAATTAGGTATAATTTTAGAAGAGAGTATATTAAAAATTATAAATTTAGTAAAGAAAATACCTTTCAATAGGATAAATCCAATGGTAATGAACCATGGTATCAATAAATGATAGGGGTATATTTTTTCTACCTGGCTAAGTATAACTGCAATTCCATTTTCCATTCGGTCTAAGTCACCATGATGGAGTGATTTAGAACTCAATTCTCTAAAATAGTGACTTCAACAAATCATAGGAGAGCACCTTAACTTTGGCAAAAGCTTCCGCAATAATAATATCGGTAGTTTTTGCATTAACATATGGCTGTCGGGACTTTTAAGACCAAAAATATCAGGTGCACTACAAAAAAAATAAGCTATTACTACACTTCTACACTCATTTCCCTTCCTTTTTAGACTAGTGTAGTAACAAATACTATTTTCCTATAATTTTGTACCAAGTGTACCAAGACTTAAATAATTAATTTTAATTCATATTTTTTTCATTATTAAAAACTATGTTGACTCCCGAAACAAAAATTAATTTCTAACTTGCGCCCAATTGACAAGTTAATCTCAATTTTCGTTATTGGTAATAGCTCTATCAACGACACAATCATCAAATCCAAAGTCAACAACCCCCCCCCCCCTCCAACCCTAATCACAACATCTCTCTTCTCATCCTTCGATCCCCTTTTTTTTCCTCATATCTGTATCTTGAAAGAAAGATTCAGGCGGGCTGTCTTCAGAAGCTCACACTCATACTTGAATGAAGAAGATGATTGCCTTTTAGTTTTAGAAAGTAGATTAATGTGTAATAAGAGATCTAAAATTGAATTTGCTTGCTATCTCTTTTTTTGGCTTTCTCAAAACAATATTTTTTTTACCAAATAACTAATTGTTTTGTCAAGTAGGGCTAAGATCAATGTTCCATTGTGAAAATTCAAGTTTGGACATTTTGTCAGTTGAAAAGGTTGCAATTGCTAGAAACAAAGCACTCCCAAGTTCATTCGATTTTGCGATAAACACCCTTGAGGTAATCTATAGTTCCTTTAGTTGTTTTTGATGATTTAGCCTTTAGATATAATCTTTAGGCTTTGAATATATGTTGAGACATGTGAAAAAATTGCATTTATGTTATTGTTTTACTGATAAGGATTCTTTTTTTAGCCTTTTAGTTATTAATTTGATGATTGGTGAAATGTCTCTATGTTTATGGATTCAAGAAATAGTTATATATTCTTTTTAAAGATTATCATTTCCAATGGAGTAGGATGGTTTTGCCTTTTCTTACCCAATGGACCAATGTTGTTAAAAACAAGGTTTGTGATACGGTCAAATTCAGCTATGCCAATGTAGTTGACAACAAATTTTAATTCTTTTGGTACATGAATATGCTATACAATATATAGTACTATATAGCCTTAAAGACTTGGTAAGAATGAGGCTTTGCAAGGCCTTTATCATGATATAATGATTGCTTTTCCAAAGTAGTTATAGCATGGACATTCATCTGTTATAAGTTTTGTTCTTTATTATATATTTTGTTCTTCACAATAGAGATAGTGAGAAACTTATGAAGATTTTCTCACTTCTCTTTCATAAGGTTTCCAACATATTACAAGCACTAATAGGGTATAAGTTGTATTCAAATTTTAGCTCAAAAGTGAGTACACTAGAATCAATTGATTGTTTATCTTACATGCCCCTTGTTCTTTTGTGTTATTGATGTTTCTTTTAATAAGATTTTTGGTGTATCTTTTAATCTTGGATGCATATTATCAACTATGATTTTGGCATTATTCTTTAACTTTTAGAGAACTTTTTCTTGTTGAAGATTATATGTGAAGAGGAGTAAAATTGGAGAAATAACTATTCTTGTTGAGGTTCAATATGGAGGAGCAAACATATTTTTTGTTCTTGATATTAATCTGCTTTGCCATCTTGATTGATTTCTTTTTGGAAAATATAGTTTTGTAATTCTAGTAGAGTGAATTTGGTATCAGGTTTGTTTTCTTATATGTTGAACTGGTATTGTATTTAGATGTTGAATGTGAGTTGGATTATGAGGAATTTGATTTTAAGTTGAATATGTTTATGATAAAAGTTCTTAGTGATTTGTTTTATTGATTTATAGAGTTAATTTGTGTTGAAAAACTTTAAGAATTGTTTGTTTGGGTACTTGAGATCAGGATTGTATTGAAACATGTTTAATAGTGAATTAAGTTGTATTCATAATTAAATAGTTAAGAAGTATTTGTTTTATAAATGAGAAATAAAATGTAAGCATTATTCATATATTGATTAAAAGCTTCTAATGAGTTGAAATTCTAGGGAGCTAATACTACACTTTTTATGTGTAGGGTGGAATGCTTTATTTGAAAGTTTCAAATTTTTAAATGTACTTAAAAGTGTAGTCTGAAACTTCTAGAGCTACACTATAAAGTGTAAATATAGTTTTACATAATACTACTCTTGTAAGTGTAGTAAGAGCCCTTACCACACTACCTGTTAATGCAAATGGAAAATGTGTAGTAAGATTTTATATGTAGTAAGAGAATTAACTTTCCCACACTTTCGAGTGCACACATCTTGATATTTGTAGTGTTGGTGGTTTCAATGCACACATCTTGATATAGTCATGCATAACTATCACAAACTTTCACTTTCTTCAAAACCTTCAGAGTCCTTTTCTAATGCCCATTATTTGCAAATTGAGACGAGATTTGTAATTATCCTTTGACTTATCGGAACTGAACAACATATATGAAACGTTATTGCATGAGATTAAGATATGATGCACCATTTTTTTCTCAAAATGGTAAGTCAAAGAAACGACTTTTCTTCTTCCACCCGTAGGGTAGCTGTAAATCACCAATTTTTTTTGCCAAATTTGTTTTCAAAATCATTTATTTCATCAAATTCATCAGATACACTCAAATAAGGAGGTGCTTTTTGATATTGTTTAACTTCATTAAATGTCCATATTTCTTTTTGGTTTGGATGATCCCATGGTAGGAAAATGTTATGGCACATATAGCAAAACTTGTGAGAGCCATCAAGCTGTGTAAAACTAGTATGCTTTTAACATACAGGACATGTATATTCTCCTGCAGTACTCCACCCAGACATAATGGCAAGGCCAAGAAGATCATTAATAGTCTATAATAATCTAGCATGTATTTGAAAATGTTTTAGGTACAATATCATATGTATTCACTCTCTTTTCCCATAATTCCTTGATATCATCTATTAATGGTTGCAGATACAAATCAATATCATTTACAGGCTGAGCAAAATCAAGTATGACTACTAAAAAAATGAGATATGAGTTTTTCAAACACTACCTTGGTGGCAAGTTATATAGAATTAAAAGGATTTGCCTTGTACTGTACACAACATTCATTGTTCTAAATGGATTAAACCTAAATGTTGGCAACCTAAGCCTATTGCGACAATCATCAAAAAATAAGGATAGAGATAGTCAAATGTATGCCAAGAAGGTGAATCGGCTAGGTGTCTTATGATACCGTCTTTGGATCGTTTCACTGTATGCCTCCTTACAAGAGAAGTTGTTTTTAAATTCAAGAAGGCCCTCTACAATCTTGGCTTCAACGGAAAGTACCACATGAAGAATTCTATACTTTGAATTTTGGAAAAAGTCAAGTTCAAGTGCAAAAACATTCCACCATTTTTCGTAACAAGCGTCACATGTGGTTTCTTGGAGAATCACAATAAGAACTCCAAGGGTTTATGGGGTGTAGCAGACGTGGGTTGCTTTAGTAGTGATTCATCAAGGCATAGGAAAGAATCTTGCTCGTGCATTGTAAGGGCTTGTACATCAAAATGTTAATCCGTTGTTGATCATTGGAGCTTCTGCATAGACAAGGTAATTGATCAATCCTTTTTTATGCATTATTTTTAATAGTGGTATTAGAGCCATTAGGCCTTGATCTCATCATTTTTGCAAGGATGATTATGTGCTTCCTTCATTGATCATATGTACTAGCATTAACACTATTGTTAGATTAATTGCATAAATGTCTTATATGGACTATATGCAATTTATGGTGTTGTTAAATCAAATTGACATAAAGCATATTTTTTTATAAATTTGGTTCATTATCTGATAAAATTATTTTCTTTAGTCCAATTACAATGCTCAATTTTAGTGTCATTTCTTAGATCTCAGAAAGATGACTAAATTGATATACTAAGCATTAAAAACGAACAAACGTTTTAAAAGATAATATTTGTCGAATATTGTAGAAAAAAAAAGAGTTTTTCCAAAATAGCTTTAGGCTATGTGGCCTAGCTAATTGCAGTGCAGCAAGGGGCGCAAGTTTTTTTTTTTAAAAAAACAAAAGGAAAAAAAACCAATTCATCATGGAAAACTGCCCAAACAATGCGAGCGGGCAACGAGCGTTTAGTTGCGCCAGCTAGGTGTCAAGCCCAAGCGTGTACTGTGGAAAGGAACCACTCTTTTACAAGCAATTAAATTGTTTTGATTATAACTTTTTGTTTTTTTTGGATCATATCTATTTTCATAATCAATTGATTTTATATACGATATGCTCGTAAATAGCATAATGCAAGCTATAGCATGTTGTGCGCTATGTAGTGAATGCAATATGAATTATTTTGTGATGTGCTTTTTTTTTCTGGTGTTAATGTCATTATGTTTTATGGAAAAATAATTAATGGAGATGGTGGTAATGTGGATCGAATTGGTCATGGCAAACTGCCCAAACAATGCGAGCGGGCAACGAGCACTTAGTTGCACCAGCTAGGTGTCAAGCCCAAGTGTGTAGTGTGGAAATGAACCACTCTTCCAAAAGCTATTAAATTGTTTTGATTATAAGTTTTTGTTTTTGGATCATATCCATTTTCGTAATCAATTGATTTTATACTCCCTCCGTCCCATAATAATTATCGTTTTAGGAATTTTTTTTGTCCCATAATATATGTCATTCTCACATATCAAGAATAAATTTATTATTTTTTTCCTAATATACCCTTAGACTTTAATTAATATCTTATGGAAATTTCTAAAAAAAATATTTAAGCAATTTATTAATTATGGGTGACTCAATTCCTAAAAAATCTCCTAACAACACTAATTATTTTTCAATCGTCCATATTAATGGTTATTTTCATTATGAAAATCATTCTTCCTCTTCATATGAAACTCAAACACGTCATCAATGGAGGAGGTTGAGGAGAGTCCGAGAGAGAAAATTGAGGATTTAATAGTTCAAGACTCATTTAGTGGAGGAGGTTGAGTGAGTGCAGAAGACTCTAAACTGTCGGACAATGAATTTTCATCCCTTCAATGCTCAGATATTGACTTGAATATGCAAAAATCTGCAAAGTTGAAATTGAACAATAATAATGAAAATTGAGAAGACATTGCATGTAAAAGAGAGGATATCTTGGAAAGAGATTAATGGTTGATGAAAGAGAGCTTAGTGGCGTAATTTACTAAAAGGGTATTTTGGTAAAAATAATTTATAATTAATGTTCTTAATCCAGTTCCTTAATTCTTGTGCATAAATCCAAAACGACAACTATTATGGGACGACGAGAGTATATGATATGCTCGTAAATAGCTTAATGCAAGCTATTGCACATTATGTGCTATATAGTGAATGCAATATGAATTATTTCGTGATGTGATTTTTTTTTTGGTGTTAATGTCATTATGTTTTGTGGAAAAATAATTAATGGCGATGGTGGCCATATTGCACTCTTCCACAAGCTATTAAATTGTTTCGATGATAACTTTTTGTTTTTTTTTCCGATCATATCTATTTTCGTAATCAATTGATTTTATATATGATATGCTCATAAATAGCGTAATGCAAGCTATTGCACGTTGTGTGCCATATAGTGAATGCAATATGAATTATTTTGTGATGTGATTTTTTTTTTGGTGTTAATGTCATTATGTTTTCTGGAAAAATAATTAATGGAGATGGTGGTAATATGGTATCCCCTTATTATTTGTTGTTAGAGTAGATTGATGTAGTTGGATACTACTCCATGTAAGTCGACTTACAAGTTATGTATTTATAGGCCATTTTCCCAAAGGCCATGTATTTTGGGATATAATTTTGCTGATTATGACCAAAGTCCAATAATTGTTTGGAAAAAGACGAAATTGTCAATGTAATTTTTTCAAATTATGAATATGTAGATGAACACATTGTTATTTTATTTATGAATTCGTAATTTTTAGGGTTAATTACAATTTGTACCCCTGAACATGTTCCCTTATAACATTTACACCCCTCAACTTCTAAGGTAACATATTCAGCCCCTCAACTTTGAAAAATGAGGGGTGACCTGTTACGTTAAAAGTGAATTTGTGGGGCTGAATTGTTACATTAAAAGTTGAGGGGTGTAAATGTTTTATGGGAACAAGTTCAGGGGTGCAAGTTATAATTAACCCTAATTTTTATTAAGATCTTTAATTTGGCAGGAGATTACTAGCAATTTTGGTGGTAAGTTTTCAGTCGCGCTAAATTAAAGAAAACAATAAAAAAAATTTGGATTCTACATAAATATAAGACAGGTGCCTAACATACTTGTGCATATAATAGAGTAAGTGAGACACAAATTGCTTTTTCTAACATCCATGGTAATGGCAAATTCGATAGCCAAACCTATTCTAAATAGCATAGAAAAATCCAATTTCTGCTTCACAAAGAAAAAAAATACTAGACCATCCCTCCACTTTAATGCCTAAACCAATAAAGCCAGAACATGAATCCATTGCACAATTTCATCATGAAATAGGTACTTGTCAAAGTGGGAGGATCGAGATATAAGTGCACACTATACTATGCTAAGTTGTATGCATGACAATCCAATCAATGAATATGAAATGTACCCAATGGCTAAAGAGTTAAGGGAGGTACTAAAGGTCATGTACAATAGCACTTTGGTTATAATGCTGAGGGCTTATACCCTCAAATTCAATCAGTATATACTTGACCTGAAGCACTCGATGGTCCAACATCATGAGGTGATGAAGGATATGCGTGAGCAAACTTGGGGACACGTGAAGCTTGTGCTCACCTATAATGACTAAATTAAGACGTTCAATAGTATTTGTTGGTAGTAATCTAAAATTTGGAGGTTGGCCATGGAGAGCCTGAATGCACACAAGCGGCTGCTTTAGTCACACATGTTGACCAATGTAGGCCTAGATAAAGTAACACTACTAGAAATAAGCAAATAGGTGCTTTAACTACAAGAAACTTTGTAACATCGCTTGTGATTTCACTGAGCCGAATAATGTAAGACTAGTTCCTGGCTCAGTTCGTACTTATGTTTGCTCATATGTTCTTGTCACTAATTCTCTCCTTGGTTGAATTGGTGATACCATAGCAACAAAACATGTGACACATGATAGAGATGGATTTATAGATTATTGTCGAGTGCCCACATAAAGCCGCCACATTGTATTGGGGAATGGTTCACAAGAAGAGATCATTGGAATGTGTTCTTACCAATTAATGCTTTCTATGGGGCATGAGTTACTTCTTAGTAATGTGCAATGGGACAAGAAGGTAAAGTGTTCCACTTAAAACATTCCATTTATGGATCGAAATAGTTATCCAAAAAGTGGTTTAATTGATTTCATCAAGCTATCACTTCGATAGACTTTACGATGATTGAGGAAGGCCACTATGTGTATGTCAAGAAAAGTAGAAGGATTTTCTCAATACTTTCCCTGTATATGGATGACATTTTATTGGTTGGAAATGATATGAAGTTGATTGTCACCACTCAGAAGTGGTTGTCCTCAACTTTTGAGATGAAGAACATGGGAGAAGCTAAGTACATACTTGGTGTAAAGACACACCGTGATCACTCTAGAAAATTGTTGAGTTTGTCTCAAGAGACTTTCATCAAGAGGATTCTGGAGCAATTCCACATGTAGAATGCTAATCCTATTGATACACCCATAGACAAAACTTATGTTCTTAGCAAAGATATATGCCCTAAAATAGAAGAAGAAAGGAAACGCATGGCTAAAGTTCTATATGCAAGTGCTTTGGGAAGTTTGATGCACGTTGTGATGTGTACTTGACAAGACCTTTGCTTTGCAATTGAAATGGTGAGCAAATATCAAAGTAATCTTGGACCCAGCCATTAGGACTACATAGGTTTTGATTTCTTAGGCCCGTAAAAAACAATTTTTATTGATTAATGAGATTTTGCTCTTATTAATGTGCTGGTATTGTGTCTTTAATGAGTATGAATGTCACAAGGCTTAGATTGCCCCACTCACATTGATAATCACCCTGGCACTTTGATAACGAGCAGAATGAGACTTAAAAAAATCATGTTGCACATATGTGATTTGCGAATGGTCTCCTTTACGCTTGGATCAGTAAGGAATGATTATTCATGTATTTTGTATTCACCTTAGCTCGGATGCTAGGATGAGATCTTTCTTGATAGGTTGTGAAGTATTTCCAAACTTCATAGCCTGCTAGAAGCCAAACGTGCAACTACTTTTGATAGTGATCTCCTAGTAACGTGTAATCAGGTGCATGGGTAGTGACTATACCAGGTTTTGCATGATATTAAGAGTGTGACATGCCCAAAATCAAGTGGGAGCTCCATCATAGCAAATATGCATACTACATATGCTATGGGACGACCATTCTAAAGGTGTAACTAAATGGATCCCTGCTCCATAACTGTGTGAACCTTATTATTTCTCGCGCCCTTTGGGACTCTAGACTTTTCCATGAATGTCACCTTGATAACACTATTTTACCACACGTTCATTGGCACCGATTAATTTCGTCTATCGGAGCATGACTAGGAAAATTGTTAAGACCAAGCAAATTAGTATAAGAGGTCGAGAAAGAACTAAGTTGGTAATGCACTAATATTCTATAACTCATAGGCCGACTGACTAGAGTCAAATGTGTTTTGACATAGTGACGAGCATAAATACACTCCTAGAAATATTAAAACTTTTTATGACTTTAAATTCCATCATGATTTTTGCAATTTGCAACGGCTTGTGGTGACTTTTGTGACGGGAGGGGAGCTAGTTATTCTTTTATGCATTGCAATGGTGAGTGCCATTGAAACAACCCATCACTAGTTTTATTGTAGTTATTCTGATTATTGATATACTGATCTTTTTTTTTATCAACGATTGGTTTGAATCGATAATCACCAATCTTTTGTGTGCATCGATATTTGTTAGGGATTGCCACTATTGATATGATTAAATCATTGTAGATTGACACAATCCTAAGTTAAGTAGGAGTGAAATTCCAATGTTGAATAGGATCTACTACTTGTGGATGCCTGTAAATAGGGGTCTCTCCCATGGAATTATTCATTTGAATTCCATACAATTATCTTTCTCCATATATTCTTTTTCTTGTAGAAAATAATCCGTGCACTTTCTTTCGTGGAAAACCACCTTAAAAACTCCAAGGGTTTTGAGGGACGTAACAGATGTGGGTTGCTCTAGTAGCAATTCATCAGGGCATATGAAAGAATTCTATTCATGGCATTGTAAGGGCTTTTAGATCAAGACGTTGATCTCGTGTTGATCATTGGAGCTTTCCATAGAAAAGGCGGTTGATCAATCCTTTGTAGTGTAATTATTTCCAAACACGACAATGAATAACCTATCTATATAGAGAAATGTTGATGATTTCAAATCTTCTAAGTCAACTGAGAAAAAGAATTGTGGATTGACAGTGAGGATTTTTAAAATTGAATGATGTGGGAGCGAAAGATTGACCTTAAGGAGAGACTATGAAGATGTCTTTCATTCCCAAATTAGAGTATAGTTTGCTATTAGCCTTTTTCGAGATTTGATTTTGAGAATCACAATTCGAAAATTACAAAAGGTGTGGTTCTTGCAGGGAAAGGGACGTTTGTAGATAATGACCTAAAGGCTTCTTTTTATGAGAGTGGAGAAGGGATTCACATGAAGGAATTACTTATTTGTGAATTATTCAATTGTACCCCTAACTAAGTCCATTATAATTCTCAAGTTTCAAATAAAAATTATAAACTACTCATTGGGTTTAGTTTAAAATGGGATATACATACGAGTAAAATACTATTCAAATCAATATACAAGCATTTGTTCATCAAGCATTTCGTTTCCATACTATACATACACTACAAGATTCACTAGTACATGTTGATTGCTACAGGAAATGAATTTTATCTATAGTATATTATTTATACTATGACTGAGAATATACTTGCAAAAAACATTTTGGTGTATTGATTAGCTTTTTCCCTTCCATCACTAGCTTCTTTTTGTCCCTTTCCAACTCTTGTTTGAATTTTATCCATGTTTTCTACATGCAAATTTCCACAATATTGCTCAACATCAATGCAAATTAAAATATAAAAAATTATTTTTTATTTTAAATTATTAAACACGAGGATTAAAGCATGCCACACATGCAAATATAAATTGATTCCACACATACATCTCAAAATCAATTCTTTTAACTCGCGAAAACATAAAAGTACATATAATGTTTGCACTTAAATCTTTGGCAATGGTTCTCCTCCATATCCACTGCCCCAAGCCCTCTCTTTCCATATTTTCTCCACTTCCTCAAATGTCAAACCCTTTGTCATCTAGCTTTTGTCATAAACATGACAATTTGTGGGCCAGACTTTTATCATGATAAATATGAATATTATGGTATGGAATATTAGGACGGTTAAAGATGAGAACACTCAAGACTAATTATACAAACTTCGGAAGAAGAACAAACTAAATGTTACAGTGATTTTAGGAATTGTGACAACTTTGGATTCTCAATTTATGGAAAAGTAGAGAATTAACAGTTTAAAAATTAATTTTCAACAAACAACTCTGAAATAACATAATCAATAAGATATAACTAAATAGCTTCTAAAATTAAATTATTTCATTGGTATTAGTCTTTAGTTAGAATGAGCTTTCATGCTTCCCTAGTAATATAAGTTGGTACGGATGGAGGCTGAATCAATCAGTCTTCGTCAGGTACAAAAGTAATCCAATCAATGGATGTAACCTCCAACGATTCGATGTCTCCTGCAACTCAGTGAGTACAGCGATTCAGTATCTCCGATAATTTAGTAGATATAACCTCTGGTGACTTAGTGGAAGAGTTATAGCAAATTTCAGGTGCATTAGTAATATTTTAGGAATAGCAAATTTTAGTTGTCATTTTTTAAATTTTTTTTCAAGTAATTTCAGCAAGTGATGAAGAGAATGTATGAAAAATGTTAACAAAAAAATAGCGAGAGGAGACTCGGGTGGGGATCTTGGACAAGAATAAATAGAGAAGAGTGAGAAAAATTAGGCATTGAATTGACTTGGAGGTTCTATTTACTACTAAAAGTTGTTTCTAATTAAAAATTGGATTTTATTTTTTGTGACACTCCTTTGGAAGTGTCAATATGAATAATCAATTGTGACACTTCGAAAATAGTGTCACAATAATGTGATAGAATAACTTATGTTTTTAGTAGTGATATTTTACAAATGGTCAAAAAGAATATAATAGTCTTGTTGGCCTTACAATTGGTTATTAAATTTGAATTTTATCCTATTAAAAATATTCTCCATCAGTTTAGCAACTATCTACTTTCCATAAACCTTCTTTAAACTGAAGTTGGAATATGTATTGGAGGACTATAGCTTGGAGCATACCTCAAAAAGTTTTACTCATCCTATGTTATGTATATTTTCTTGAAATGTTTTTGGTTGACTAAATTGATTTCATGTTAGTATGTTGGGTTTTTCTCCTCTATTTTGGTGGTATCACATATGAATTTGTTGTGCATGGCTTGCTATCTCATGTAAAGGGAGCCCAATTGTGTGATCCATTAGGTGATGAATTTAATGGGCTTATGAAAATATTACATTGAGTATGGGCCTTTCACGTGTAGAAGCCTAGTCCCACTTTAATTATGTTTGATGGGCCCATAATTAAAGTGTTCATTTGACATTAGGCATATTAAGGTATTATCCCTAAGCTAGAACATAATGACGTTTTTCTTTCTTCCCCATCTAAGAGTAGAATACAGAAAAGTTACACCTATTTGTCCTTGGCTTAGAAGATCACTAACCCTAGGTTCTACTTCTCTTCTGCATCTCTAATGGATCAAGGTTAGTGACATCTGTTAAAATATTGTTTGGTTATTTACTAGAGATCTTGTGCATGATCGATTCATAGTAATCATATTTTTATGTTTCGTATTATGGATTATTAAGTTTGAATCCATATTTACTAAAGTTTTCAACAAGCGGTATCAACAGGACTAGATAAATAATCAAATATGGTTTTATTTTGATTTATCCGGTTGTGATTTGATGTTTTTTGAGCATGCTTTAGTTAATTTACAATATATATTTATGTTTGATATATATTGTGGATGTATGTCTATATTCATAAATCTGTTTGATTTCATATCAATATGTGGTTTTATTTATGTATTCATCAAGGTTAAAAGAAACCAATCCATAAAGTTTTTTTTTTCGGATGATTTCTCAATGAATCATCAAGTCTATATTGCTGTTAAAAAAATAGAAAAATGTTGGTGGCTGTAAAAGAAAAAAATGGGGTGGGGGGGGAGGGAACAGAACCCTAATAAATGTAACCAGTAGGTCTCAAACTTGAGGCCATGAAGTTAGGCATTTGCAATCCTGACCATTGGGTTGTTGTTTAGTTCTGTGAATTGGTTGTGTGCGTTATATCATTGCACAATATTTGTAATCGGGACCAAACATAGTAAAAAAAAGGGGGTCAAATTTGATGCTACGAATATTCGAACCCATGACCACATGCTAAGGCTGCGCATTATTGACCGTTAGGCTACCATGCAACAGCGTGATATGGTTACCTGCATTGGTTATTTGTAATTTGGGACTGAACCGAAACTAAATCGTTGAACCAAAATAGTATATCGACTAGAAACTAGGACGACCAGATGAAAAGAGTCATCTCTGATGACGCGTGTCTTGCTATAACAACGCCACGTACAGTTTAAATTAAAAAAAAAAAAAAAATTAAACCCTGGTCTGGAACGTGGCAGCCCAATGTCAGGCCACCTAGGCAAATTGGTTTATTTTACATGTTAATATTTAAACAAATAAATTATCCATGTATACTTATTTTTGCCAGATAATAGCTAGTCATAAATATGTGAACATTTTGGAACCTGCTTGTAATTTGTCGGTCCAAAGAAAGGACACGTTGGTAGGTAGTTTTAATTGTCAATATTTTTGAACTATATGACACCATTTATAAGTTGTCAATTTTGTCGAAAGACGAAATAACAATGTTGTGTTGGTTATCTTTGGAAACAATCAATATTCACGAATTATGTATAAGAGTACCGCTTACAAATTGTTATTTTTGTCCAAAGACTAAATAACAGTGTTGTACTAGGTATCTTGAAATGGGCCCGCTTGCATGGGTCTATGTTTGTTTTTATTATCTCCATATATATAGTTATCGTTTTGATTAATTGTGAGCATGTCTTTTGTTATATAGTGTCTTCCATATATGCCAATTTGAACAATTTCCTCGCGCTTAACGGCATGAATTTCAAGCATTGGAAGGAGCATATCATGATTATGTTTGGATGCATGGATCTTTACTATGCTTTAAGGTTTGATCGGCCTCCAGATTTGACTAATAGTAGTACTGCTATAGAAATTTCTGTAAACAAGAAGTGGGAGCGATCAAATTGCATGAGTCTAATGATCATGCGATGTTCGATTCCAGAAGCCTAAGGGGTGGCATTCCTAAGAAAGAAAGTGTCAAAGATTTCCTTGAGCAAATTGCAAACCGATTCGCCATAAACGAAAAGGTTGACACAAGCATTGTCCTCAGTAAGCTTGTTTCTATGCAGTACAAGGGCAAAGGAAATATAAGGGAGTACATTATAGAAATCTCTAATCTTGTGACAAGACTAAAGGCCCTAAAGCTTGAGGTTTCAGATGACATACTTGTGCACTTAGTCTTAATCTCGCTTCCTGCACAATTTGGTCCATTCAAAATATCCTATAATACCCAAAAAGAGAAGAGGACATTGAATGAGCTTATAGCTCAGTGTGTGCAGGAAAAGGAGAGAATGAATCAAAAGAGGACTGAAAGTGCTCATTTGGTAGTTGCTACTCAGGCCAATGCCACCAACAACAAGTGAAAAAAGGAATAAAGGTAAGGAAACTGCATTATTATGGGCATCCCAATCCATGGCTCAAAAGAAGCATGATATGATTGATAAATGCTTCTTCTGCAAGAAGCCTAATCACATAAAGAAGGATTGCCTCAAACACGCTGCTTGGCATGAAAAGAAAGGTAAACTTCTCAACCTTGTTTGTTCAAAAGTTAGTTTGACTTTAGTACCTAGTGACACCTGGTCGATAGATACAAGTGCAACTACTTACATAAGTGTCATAATGCAGGTTGTCTAAGGTACCGAGTACCAACTAATTCTAAAAGATACATCTATGTGGGAAATGACAATAAAGCTAATATAGAGGCTATTTGTTTCTTTAGAATTTTATTAAATATTGGTTTATTTTTGGATTTGGAATAAACTTTTATTGTACTGTCTTTTAGACGAAATTTGATTTTCGTTTCATGTTTGGACTAATTTGGTTATACTTGTTCATTTGGGAATGGAATTTGCAGTGTTTCTCTGAATTCAAATATTGTTGGAACTGGCATTCTAATTGATAAATTATATAGATTAGACAACCAAGCCTCCATGAAGAATGAAAATCTGCATTCAAGTAATTACGGTACTAAGCGCATACTAACAAATGAGAATTCATCTATGTTGTGGCATAAGCGATTAGGGCATATCTCTGAATAGGGAATAAAGAGGCTTGTATCACGCGGAATTCTTGACTCCCTGGATTTTTTAGATTTAAAAATATGCATTGAATGTGTAAAGGGAAAACAAACAAACATAAAGAGAATAAGTGCAAATAGGAGTAAGGAGCTCTTGGAGAAGTTGATACACATGGACATTTGGGGTCCATTCCCTACAGCTTCATAGAGTGGACAACAATATTTTATCAATTTTATAGATGATTACTCTCACTATGGTTATTTGTACTTAATTCATGAGAAGTCTGAGTCACTAAAGGTTGTAAAATCTAACTATGGTGGGGAATACTACGACAGATATGATGGGTCAGGAGAAAAACGTACCTCAGTACACAATGCCGGGGAATCCAAGCCAAAATGGTGTAGCTGAGAAATGAAATCAAACTCTTAAGGACATGGTAAGAAGTATGATTAGTCATTCTTCCTTACTAGAATCACTTTGGGGCGAAGCGATAAAGACTACAGTTTATATACTAAATAGAGTTTCAAGCATCAACTACAAAACTCCAAGAATGTCATGATATAAGTGAAGTGCACAGGGATGGTAGGATGTATTTGATATTGTGCTTTTGAGCTTGTAATGCCACTATCAAGAGAAATAAGAACAATGTAGGCTCAAGGGGAATTTAAAGGTTACACATTCACAAATAAATAGGTAAATATAGCTCAAAAATTTTCAAAGGTGACCTAAGTCATCTCCCCAACTCAACATTGTCTAGGAATTCACCTCAACAAGGAATCAAACCAATTCTAGTGTCTTAATGCATTAAAACACATGCAAAACCTTATCACATGAATAGAAATTTTCTCTAAGTCATTTAGCATCATTGCTCAAGACATGTGCTCAAAATAATAAGGGGATAGGAATGCAACAACAATTATTTTACAATCAAAACCTTGTCACATGAACTCATAAAATGCTCATGTGTATTCATCGTTCCAATTAACATAGTGTTTCATAGTATAATATCAACATAGAATAAGAGATTTCACAAAGGCATATGGATTCCAAAACAAAAGACATATTACCATCAAATCCAACGTCATCCAATCATCAAACAATTAACAAAAATTACTTCAGGCAAAGCAGTCCCCCCACCCCCAAGTTTAAGGGGTACTTTGTCCTCAAAGTACTAAAATGAACTTAGCAAAAGAGCAAAATAAGCATTTTACTAAAAATTTTCCAAGACTACATAAACTAAAACAAAGAACAAGAAAGAAAGAAAGCACCTAGAGTTAGTCGGCATCATAGTACCACTTCCTTGCAACCCAATTGCATCTATGTTCTTGGACAATGTGGCTATTTGTATTGATAGTGTTGTCATTGCATCCACTTCATGTACTCCTACCACTTTGCTTGTCACTCTTCTTCCTGATGGCCATTGATAAGTATTTGTTGTCATTTTTTCTAGTAACTCATAAGCATCCTAATCTAACTCACGCAAGTGGGCTCCCCGTGCTCAAATTGAAAAATTGGTGTCCTTAATTCAACTATTTTGTTTGGTGGGAAGTATCTTACTAGGAACTTCTATGCAAGCTCTTTCTAAGTGGTGATGGAATTTGTAGGCAAAGAATTGAGCAACAACTTAGCCTTATCGCATAGAGATAATGGGAATAATCGCAACCATATGATATCATCAGACACACCATTGTGCTTGTATGTCTCGCAAATCTTCAAAAAATTCATTGTGTAATTTTGGGTCCTTCGTAGGAGATCCTGAAACTAACCCATGGATTGCAACATTTGTGTCATTGCCTGGACTACTGGTGTCCTAATACTTGAATGTAAACCCTCTAGCATTAGATCAGCATAATCCCAATAGCCTTTTGCGTTACATTTTTGCTATTGACCCAATTTTGATTCTCACTCAGGTTCCCTTAGATTTGAGGGAGTTGATTGTTCGATTTGTCCACCATTGGCAACGCTAATAGGTATTCTGTACTTGCAAGTCAACGAGAGAAATAAAAATAAAAAAAATAAAGAAAAAAATGTTAGAAGTAAGACTAAGTAAACTTGGTATCCAGATTAATAAAATAATAATTAAATCAAGTCCTCGACAATGACGCCAAAAACTTATTTGGTGAAATCTCCACGCAAGTATACATGAGCCAATCAAGTAATAAGTGATGAGGGTTGTTGTATACCACAGAGACTAGTTTAATTATGTTACTAATTACTGAAATTACACTCAGTTTTATCCTAATGGTAAATTATGAGAAATAATGAAAGATAATTAAATGCAAAAATTAAAAGTAACTACACTAAATAAACTAAAGTAGTAAGTGATGACGGACAAGACTGAAAAAAAAGATTTACATACTTTATGCATTGGTGGACAAAAGACCAAGGAGAGAGAGAAAAAGAAGTCCTTACATGAAGTCTCCATTCACCCAAGTAAGTCAGAAGGGGAACAAAGTGAAAGTGAGTGGTAATATGGAAGAAGTAACCGTGCATTCATTTACTCAAGATGCCAAGAAGGATAAGAAAATGGGTAGTGATATGGAAGCGGATATGGTTGTGCCTCTATTGAGAAAGCCAAATTTATTCAAGAAAATTGATTTAGAAAATAATTATCTGCCTTTTTAGAGTGGTATGAATCAGGCAAGGATGACATAATGGTTTATGGTAAATTTAGATGGATAGATAAGTCATTTTTTTGTAAGCTCTGGAACGCAAGGCAATGGCTCGAATCAAAAATAAGTTTAGTATACTTATATGGCTTAATCAATTATGTGTTGTCATATTAAATTTGCTTACATGTTATTTTTTTTGATGCAGTATATCGAAGAAGCTCTATGTCTACTGAGGATTAGACATAGAAATTATTTGGAAATCTACGATCAAGATGTAGCTTTTGTCGGTTGTCAATTTATGCAGTTGCTATTTTGTGGCTGTTAGAGAAGGGGTAGGTGTAAGCCTGTTAATGGGTAGGGTATTACCCTACCCATACCCATACATTATCCGTGTATATGGGGTCTACCCACTGGACCTAGGTTTTCGGGTCCAAGTCGGGTAGGACCCTCTTTTTTTTTTCGGGGGGGAGGGGGGACCTTTTTGTTATGAGAAATGGAATGGAGTGTCAATAGACCAATTCAATACTTTTTCATATGAAACATAATATAGTTTGCCAATCCATTTGGTCATCAATTCCTAAATCACGTACATATATATTATATTACTATTATATGATAATAATAATTATTATTATTATTCAAAATGAAACAAATAAGAATAGCCAATAAAAATATTAAAAAATTATATTATATTAATTGTCAAGAGCCCAAATTTCACTAAACTACTAAATATATCTAATAAATCAAGAATTCATCTACTTGAATAATTTCAACACAAAATATTAAAAGCACCGAGCTAAGTCCATTTCCTACAAACTCCGGCAGTTTTCAAATCCCGACACTGCAATAATAATAAAAATAGTCAATAGATTTTTTTTAAAAAATACGTAATAAAATATAAGATTTCAATATTACATATTAGTTACCATCTTCTATGCCTCTACACATCACTCCCTTCACTTGACTTCCAATAGACGCCACATCACTTACATGTACAAAAATCAATGAATGAAAAAAAGAAGATTTTATTAACAAATTAATTAAAAAATGGAAATAATAACTTTACTTACCTTTCTTCGTGATGGGTCGAATATAGTCATCAACTACTACTACTCAATCCAATCATCAGCAACTACCAATGCCTTTACTGCATCAGCAAGTAAACAAGAACACGATTCATCAATGACGCGACCTCCTACACTAAAAGTTGCCTCTGAAGCAACAGTAGTGGAGGGAATAGCTAAAATATCACGTGCTATCTTCGACAAAGTAGGTAGCCTTGGGCTGTTTGCTCTCCCCTAATCCAATAAATGAAATGCATATGATCTAGGAAATTTAGCCTCATCCAAATAGCTATCCAACTCTGATTTCTGATTAACTAAATTACGTAATTCATAACACCATTATCGAAGTCAAATAAAGAGTCAACAACAGAGCTACTTGTCGTACCAAATTGAGTTTCTGAAAGAACAAAGCTACCTCCATATCCAATGTACAACTTGACCAAAGTATCACGAACCCTTTGAATATATGAATGAGCATTTATACCATAAATCTTAGTGTAAAAGTACTCAACTAAATCCATTTTGAGCCTAGGGTTGAACACAACAGCAACGCCTAAAACTAAACAACATTTGTCCCAATATTATCAAACTTCTCCTTCATGGGACTCGACATGCTTCTAATATACTCTTGGTCACAGTTCATCCACTCATTCATCTTCAATTGAATTTCACATATATCTTGGAAGAACATATTAGAAGTCGGGTAGTATTGACCACTAAAGTGACGCGTAGCCTTATAACAAATCTTTAAACAAGGATAGACAACATTAGCTACTTGCCATTCTACTGTAGAGGGATTGAATTTATAGCTTTTGCCAATCCTTTCCAAGCGACAAAAAGATTCTCTCAATGATAAAGCTGTTTCAAGCAATTCATAGAGGGAGTTCCACCTATTAGGTACATTCATTGCCACTTGCCTTGTATCTTGCAAATTACATTGATTTAATGCTATCTCAAACTTTTAACTTGCAGGACCAGACTTATTTAGATATCTCACAGTTTAACAAATTTTTTCAATCAATCCCGTAATTTTACCTAAGCCATCTTGCACAATCAAACTTAAAATGTGAGCACTACATCTCACATGCAACAAATCCCCATCAAAACCAACTAATGACTCGCAAATAAGCCATTCTGTCATTTATAAACCAGTGAATTATGCTACATATAAAGAAACCAAAAAATATCAAATGACCAAATACGACAACAATTCTGATTAATCTATATACCACCAAAAGGGAAAAATGGTCTTTTGTTTCATAAAGTAGCACACATAAAAAAGTAAAATACTGAAATGAAACATGTACTTGTCAATATCTTAAGCAAATTAAATCACCAGCATCACAATCCACCTCATTTGACCAATTCAAGAAAACCCATTACCCCCAAAATCCTAATTTCAAAAATAACAAAAAAAAGTTGAACAATTCACCTGTATGATGAATCAGAAAACCTCTATATAACAATTCACCCATTACCCATTGCTCTTTCCGGTACTGACTCTCTATTCACAATAGTCTAAGGTCTGCACTGAAACTGAAACTGAATCGAAGAACAAAAAACACCCTATTTGACAAAACCTAGAAAAAAAGGACAAAAGAAAAGAGAAAGAACATACTTGGGAAAGGGCGCAGCGATCGACAACAGGACTGTAGGCGACAGAGCTATCGGCTGCAGCAGAGCGATCGGTGAAGCCATGAAGGAGGGAAGATAGAGAGAATGTCGAATGTCGATCCTTTTCTTTTCCCTTTTTTGGTTTTTTTGCTCTTTTTTTGCGTTAAAAGTGATATAAAAATGTGTATTCTCCATCGTTAGATTCAATTACATCTAACGGCTTATAAATGTTAGGGTAAATAGGTAATTTAGGGTCTCTACCTTACCCTAACCCATTTAATTTTTTTTATTAGGCCTAGGTTAGGGTATGGACCCAATTTAAAAAATAGGGTAGGGCCTGGACCCAAAATAATTTTTTAGGGCCAAGGTAGGGTAATACCCTACCCATTGACAGGCCTAGGTAGGTGCATATTACGGATTGCAACACAAACATTTGTAGGGAAGCACATCTTAAGAAGGTGATAGGCCCTACATGTATAATATTTACCAAGGTCTTGAAAGCGTCAGTTAAGTTGGAGCACATGGAAAAGCTACTTGAGCAACAATGGGACTACCACACAAACAAATGTCCATTTAAAGAGAAAAGTTATTCATTTTCTTTGTTTTGTTATGTCTTTCTAGATTAAACAAGGCACATGTATTCATTTTCTTCTTTTTTTCTCTATATGCTTTACTTTTTTGTACTGGGAATTGCGGGATGTATTTACTTAAATTCATTGAATTTGACATTACCAACACCCAAATGGACGAGCTGAATGACAATAGCATTATTCATTTTCAAAGGCAGTTAGCTACTGAAATGTTTGTAGCAAAAATGGATGAAAGGCAATAATGGTAAAATTTTCGGATTGTGAATTTTTTTACCTAAGAGAATGGACAAGACAAACAAAATGTTTTGCATGCTTTATGCATTGGTGGACAAAAGACCAAAGACAGAGAAAATAAAACGTCGCTACATGAAGAGCCCATGCACTCAAAAGGGATGGAAGGGGGAGAAATTGAAAGTGGGTGGTATTATGGAAGAAGTGGCCGTGCATTCATTTACTCAATATTCCAAGAAGTGGAAGAAAGTGGGTAGAGATATTGAAGAGGATATTGTTGAGCCTCCATTGAGAAAGCTAAAACTATACATGGAAATTGATTCGAAAAAATTATCTACTTTTTTGGAGTAGTATGAATCGGGCCCGGATGATAGAATTATTATGGTAAATTGTGATGGATACATAAGAATTCATCGTAAGCTAAGTTTAGTATCCTTATAGCTTTATCAATTATGTATTTGTCATGTCAAATTCTCTCACGGGTGGTTATTTTGATGCAACACATCGATGAAGCTCTATGTCTAATGAGGATTAGATAGAAATTATTTGAAATTCGACAATCAAGATGTAGCTTTTGTCGATTGTCAATTTATGCAATCTCTATTCTGTAGCTGTCAGAGAAAGGGGAAGTGCACATTCTGGATTGCAACACCAACATTTGTTGGGAAGAATATCTTCAAAAGGTGATAGGCCCAACCTATTTAATATTCACCAAGGTCTTGAAAGCACTGGGTAAGCTTGAGTACATGGAAAAGCTTCTTGAGCAAAAATGGGATTCCTACATCGACAAATGTCAGTTTAATTAGTGTACGTATTCATTTTCATTCATGTATTATGTCTTTCTTGATTAAACAAGACATGTGTATTCATTTTCTCCTTCTTTGTTTTTCACTATGTGATTTATGTTTTTTGTAGGGAGACTGCAGGGTGTATTCACTTAAGTTGATCGAATTTGACATTACTGGTACCCAAATGGACTAGTTAAACGACAATAGCATCAATCATTTCTGAAACGGCTAGCTACTGAAATGTTGCTATCAAAAATGGATTCGCTTGTCCCAACTTGAAATGTTATAATCTTATCTAGATTATGACTTTAAACTGTTATTACATAGACTTTTATATTTATGAAACTATTATTTGGATTTCTAACTTATTTAGAGATGTGCTTTATGAATATGATCCTTTTAGAAGTGAACTAGCATAAAAAACAAGTATGGTCGATTTAAATGTCAAATTGGTTTGTGAAACGATTATTTTATAAAAAAAAACGGTCGACCAAACGCCATAATGAGTCATAATCGCTTACTACAAGTTATAATTGACCAACTTATTCAAGACTTGGTAGGAATTACAATGTTGAGGACTCCGTCTACCCATGATGTTGACGTGCTCGAGTTCAAGCGCAATGGTGTTGATGTAGAAGAGAATTCATGGACGTTGATAAAGCAATAGATGCATATATTCCAACTTCAGCCCCACAACATTCTGCGCACCATGAGGACATGAAGACTTGTCCAGCGTCATCGTGTGCCCATCACAATGAAATTATTAAACAATTAATGATGAACTTCTCAGATTGAGAATATTTTTTACCTGAGAGGATGGACACGACAAACAAAAGGATTTGCATGCTTTTATGCGTTGGTGGACAAGAGACCGGAGAGAGAGAACATAAGACGTCACTTCTTGGAGAGCCCATTCACTCAAGAGGGTCGAAAGAGGCAAAAAACGAAAGTGGCTGGTAATATAGAAGAAGTGGCCGTACATTCATTTACTCAAGATTCCAAGAAGGGGAAGAAAGTAGGTAGCAATATGGAAGAGGATGTGTTTGTGCCTCCATTGATGAAGCCGAAATTATTAATAGAAATTGATTCAAAAAATTATCTACATTTTTGGAGTGGTATGAAGCGAGCCCGGAGGACAGAATTATTTACGATAGATTGTGATGGATGGATAAGAGATTCTTCGTAAGCTACGGAAGACAGGACAATGGCTCAAATCAGATGTAAGTTTAGTATGCTAATATAGCTTTATCAATTACGTGTTTGTCATATCAAATTTGCTTACACGTTATTTATTTTGACGTAGCACATCGACGAAGCTTCATGTCTAATGAGAATTAGACAGAGATTATTTGAAATTTTACGATCAAAATGTAGCTTTTGTCGATTGTCAATTTACGTAGTCTCTATTCTGTGGCTGTTAGAGAAGGGGCAGGTGTACATTATGGATTGCAACACCAATATTTGTAGGAAAGAATATCTTCAAAAGTTGACGGGCCTAGCCTATTTAATTTTCCCCGAGGTCTTGAAAGCGTTGAGTAAGCTCGAGTACATGGAAAATATTCTTGAGCAAAAATGGAATTAGCACATCAACAAATGTGTTATG
Source organism: Petrea volubilis (assembly GCA_026212405.1). Lineage (NCBI taxonomy): Eukaryota > Viridiplantae > Streptophyta > Magnoliopsida > Lamiales > Verbenaceae > Petrea > Petrea volubilis. Next base: position 13,894,468 of record CM047876.1, on the reverse strand, counting down.
TTTTCTTGAGCAAGAATAGGATTACCATTTAATGAGCGAAGGTATTCATTTTCATTGTGTTATGTTTTTCTTGATTAAACATGTGACGACCCGGTAATCTTTATTATTTAAATAATTGATATAAAACATTATGCTTATTGAAAAGTTCATTATTGCTTGTTATTTTCAAATTTTAGAATGATTTTGAGGTTGATTTACAATTTGAACGGTAACGTTCTAATTTTCGAATTTGATTACTATTCTTGGAAAATTCATCTATTAAATGATTATGAGTTTTCAAAAACAATATAAATAAGTATTCTAGACTTTTATGCATGGAGAAGATGCACTTTTGAATAAATTACATGATTTTCCAAATTTTAGAGGAATTTGACATTCTAACACAATTTTAGAAATTCTATGTCCTAAATTGCAATTTTCAAAAGTATAACTAAAACATTTTTAATTTCTGGGAAATATAGATATAATTTCATATTTATAAAGATTAAATTTCATAATTTTGGGATTTTTCTAAATTAATTATGAAGTTTCGGATTTTATGCCCCAAAACCGTAATTTTATGCCATAAAACCCTAATTTTCAATTTTTTCAAAAATAAATAAATACAAATTCGAATTTTTAATGAAATAAAGATATGATATCAGATTTTATAAGATTAGACATGATTATGATAAGATTAGATAAGATTATGATAAGCTTTGAATAAGATTTGATAAGATTTGGATAGGATTTGATAAGATTATGATAAGATTCTTGATAAGATTAACTTTGGATAAGGCCATGGCATATATATATATATCTTATCTTAATCTCCCTACATTTATTAGGTGAATCTAGCAAAATCTTATACTTGGAGCATCCTTATAAACTTAGGGTTTGAATCATCATTTTAGGCCAACACCTAAACACTATTAGGTTAGTGAATAAGATGATTGCATTTAATGAAAATATCCTAGTTAGATTACACATTAATTATGGAAAAAGACCTTATTATATAACAATTTTGTGTCTTGATCACAATACTATAAATAGGGGAAAGGGTTGCTCACATTTTATCACACAACACAAACACAAATCCCGCCTAAAAACACACCCCCTCACTCACTCTACTCTCAACACCCAAAACACTCCATATTTATAAAATATCTTCCACCCACACATATATATATATAAACACTTCTTTTTACATACATATATACCAATGATCCTTCCATATAGCCCTTTATATACCCTCTTTTTTCCTAAAAATATTTGAAGGTAGGAATTTCCTTAATTACATAAGTTAATTTCTAGTGCTAGTTTATCATTTTTCTTATCATGATATTATGCTTCATTATGCTACTACAAAGTAGGTTTCTAGTTATATTCATAGCTTATGTTCATAGAATTAGTATAAAAATATGTATGGTTATTATTCCAAAATATGCTATTAGTATGCTTTTATATTTATAGTTATAAGCATGGAAGTATTTTCCTTATGTGCAATTATGTAAAACTATATGAAAAAACTTTATTTGTGTATGTCCGACCCGTATGTGCTTCGGAATGGATGGGGCTGAGTTCGGCCTGGGCGGCAATGGGCTTGCCGGTCTTAAAACAGTTCTCGCCATCCTGTGTCCGAATTCCATTTTGCATGGACAGAGTGTTCCATGTATTTGTTGTAGGGTAATGGCATAATCTCGAGACATAGCCACCGATGTGAACGGATGGAATTGATGTGGACGGATGGAATATTGGGGTGAACGATGTGAACGGTTGGAATATTTTGATATGGGAGATATAAGGGAGTCACCAATAGGTGACTCGAAAGGTAATGTTACGTGAGCTATTATGTGAAATATTATGTAATTATGTGCATATATTATACACACGAGCACCTTATGTGATTAAGTGAAATTTCTACTCAACCGTCGCGTTGATTCTTCTTTATATGACTATTTTTCGAAAGAAATGAGATAGCGGATCAGAGTGGCGCAGCGGAAGCATTTGGAAGCCTTTTACACAATAAAGTTGATTTTGTTTTCTTTTTAAAAATTGTAACTCTTGTATTTTGTACAAATTTTATGTTCAAATTATTATTTATTTTAATAAAATAAAAGGGTATTTTTCTGGGTCGTGACAAAACAAGACGCGTGTATTCAGTTTCTCCTTCTTTGTTTTTCTCCAAGTGATTTATGTTTTTTGTGGTGGGAACTACAGGGAATATTAACTTAAGTTCATTGAACTTGACACTACCTACACCCAAATGAATGAGCTGAAGGGCAATAGCATCATTCATTTTTGAAAGCAGTTCGCTACTGAAATGTTGCTAGCAAAAATAGATTTGTTTGTCCCAACTTGAAACGTTACAATCTGATTAGGATTATGACATGAAACTATTATTATGTAGACTTTTATAATTATGAAACTATTATTAGGATTTCTAACTTATTTAGAGATGTGTTTTATGAATATGATACTTTTAGAGGTGAACTAGCATAAAAAACTAGTATGGTCGATTTAAATGTCAAATTAGTTGTAGAAACTATTACGTTGTAATAAAAAATGATCGACCGAGAGTAATAATGAGTCATAATCGCTTACAACAAGTTATAATTGACCAGCTAATTCAAGACTTGGTAGGTATTACAGTGTTGAGATCTCGATCTACCCATGACGTTGACGTGCTTAAGTTTAAGCACGACAGTGTTGATATAGAAGGGAATTCATGGACGTTGATACTGCAGCAAATGGATGTAGCCCGACTCTGGCCCCACAATATTCTGCGCACCGTGAAGATATGAAGACTTTTCTAGTGTCATCGTACGCCCATCACAATGAAATTATTGAACAATTAAAAGGCATTAACGAGATAGTCATTTCTACCCATCATAAGGAAGTTAGGGGCTTCAACATCGTCATCATGCAGCCATCATGACTAAGTAATTGAACAATTGAAATGAATTAATGATGAACTCAGATTGAGAAATTTTTTAAGTGACAGTCCATTCAGTCAAGAGGGTCGTCGGAAGGGGAAGAAAGCAAAAGTGGGTGGTAATATGGAAGAAGTGGCCGTGTATTCATTATTCAAGATTCCAAGAAGAGGAAGAAAGTGAGTAGTGACATGGAAAAGGATACGGTCGTGCCTACAGAATGACAGAATTTATTAATGGAAGTTGATTTGAAAAAAGTATCTACTTCTTTGGAGTGGTATTTATCAGGCCCGAATGACAGAATTATTTACGGTAAATTGTGATGGATGGATAAGAGATTCTTCATAAGCTACAGAACACAGGACAATGACTCGAATCAGAAGTAAGTTTAGTACGCTTATATAGCTTTATCAATTATGTGTTTGTCATATCAAATTTTCTTACATGTTATTTATTTTGTCGCAGCATATCGACGAAGCTCTATGTCTAATGAGGATTAGACATAGAAAGCATTTGAAATTCTACAATCTAAATGTAACTTTTGTCGATTGTCAAGTTATGCAGTCTCTATTATGTGGCTGTTAGAGAAGGGGGAGGTGCACATTATGGTTTGCAACACTAAGATTAGTAGGGAAGGATATCTTCACAAGGTAACGAGCCCAGCCTGTTTAATTTTCCCCAAGGTCTTCAAAGCTTTGGGTAAGCTTGAGTACATGGAAAAGCTTCCCAAGCAAAAATGGGATTACCACATCGACAAATGTCCGTTTAATGAGCAAAGGTATTCATTTTCATTCTTGTGTTATGTCTTTGTTGATTAAACAAGACATGGGTATTTAGTTTCTACTTCTTTATTTTTCTCCAAGTGATTTATGTTTTTTGTAGCGGGGACTGCGGGGTGTACTCACTTAAGTTCATCAAACTTGTCAATACTGGCACCCAAATGGACGAGTTGAACGAAAATAGCTTCATTCATTTTTGGAAGCCGGTAACTACTGAAATATTGCTAGCAAAAATGGGTCCAATTGTCCCAACTCAAAACATTGTAATCTAATCAAGATTATGACTTGAAACTTTTATTACGTAGACTTTTATATTTATGAAACTATTCTTAGGATTTCTAACTTATTTAGAGATGTGTTTTATGAATATGATCCTTTTTGAAGTAAACTAGCATAGAAATAGGTATGTTCGATTTAAGTGTCAAATTGGTTGATGGATGGTATTGATGTAGAAGAGAATTCGTGGACGTTGATATAGCCACAGATGCATATAGCTGAACTTCGGGTCCACAAAGAGGGTTGGAAGGGAAAGAAAGTAAAAATGGGTAGTAATATGGAAGAAGTGACCATGCATTCATTTACTCAAGATTCCAAGAAGGAAGAAAGTCGGTAGAGATATTGAAGAGGATATTGTTGAGCCTCCATTGAGAAAGCTAAAACTATACATGGAAATTGATTCGAAAAAATTATCTACTTTTTTGGAGTAGTATGAATCGGGCCCGGATGATAAAATTATTTACTTTAAATTGTGATGAATGGATAAGAGATTTTTCTTAAGCTATGGAACACATGGAAATTGTGTGTTTGTCATATTAAATTTGCTTACATGTTATTTATTTTTATGTAGCTCATCAATGAAGCTCTATGTCTAATGAGGATTCGACATAGAAATTATTTGGATTTCTACGACCAAGATATACAAAATTGTTAAGTTATGCAGTTGCTATTTTGTGGTTGTTAGAGAAGAGTAATGTTCTTATTATGGATTGCAACACAAAGATTTGTAGGGAATATGATCTTGAGAAGGTGATGGGCCCAAACTGTTTAATATTCCCTAAGGTCTTGAAAGCGTCGGGCAAGTTTGAGTACATGAAAAGCTTCTTGAGTGAAAATGGGATTACCATATCGACAAATGTCCATTTAATGAGTAAAGGTATACATTTTCTTTCTTATTGTATGTCTTTCTTGATTAAACAAGACACATGTATTCGTTTTCTTCTTTTTTTTTCTCTTTGTGCTCTATGTTTTTTGTAGTGGGGACTGTGGGATGTATTCATTTGAGTTCATCAAATTTGACATGACTAGCACCCAAATGGATGAGCTAAGTGACAATAGCAACATTTATTTCCGAATGCAGTTAGTTACTGAAATGTTCGTAGAAAAAATGGATATGCTTGTCCCAACTTGAAATGTTGGAATTTGATCGGGATTATATTTTTGAAACTATTATTATAGACATATATTTTTGAAACTATTATTAGGATTTCTAAATTATGTATGTGTGTTTTATGTGTATGGTTCTTTTAAAGTTGAACTAGCATAAAAAAATAGGCATAGTCGATTTAAATTTCAAATTGGTTGATGAAACGATTATGTTGGAAAAACAAATGTGTTATAATTGCTTGATTGATTAGGTGATCATACCAAGCGATCATCTATAATTTTTTAAGTCATGAATTTGTACCATTTTTTTTAGGTATTCGTGTAATCGACTTTCGTAATCCCCGGATCGATCAAGACATCACCTAATTGATTATGTTATTTCTTCAATCGATTGTTTATAATCTTTCAGAGTAAAATTCTGTACCATTTTTAAGGCAATCTCTTAACTAATGTTTGAGATCACTTGATCAATTATTTGATTTTATAGGTAAATGCTTAATCGACCTTTATGACCATATATTCGATCATTCCTTCTTTATGTTATTTTTAGACTCCCTATATGATGTGAAATGATATATACAAGAATTTGAAGCAAAAGATCAAAAAGTTTGATGAGAAACTTGAAATTCCCTATCTTAAGTGTAATGGTATTTACAAGAATTTGAAGCAATAGATCAAAAATTACTTTATCATAAACTATAAATGATATCATCGACGCTTTTCAATTATCCCCAATTGTTTTTTTGCAGGTTCCTTTCTTGTGACCTAGCTTATTGCATCACGAGCACTTGCTCTTCTACTGGCGAACCTCAAAAGCAATGGGGATCCTCTTTACTCTTTTCCCACCCTTTAATAGATTCACAAGAGGAGGTCCAATGGTAATTTCTTTCATCGATTGAAGAACCACCTATTGATTCTCCAGAGGAATAGGATAGATTGTTTTCGCATAAACATGCAAAAACTCATCAGGCCTATTTGCAAATGAGCAAGCTAAGTACAATATCATACCAAAATCAGGTAAATTCTAATGTCTAATAGTAGCTACAACATGAGGACTCGGGATCCTATCGATATCAAACACTATACAGCTGCATCGGTTATTGTTAAGATCAACAACATTCAGACGATGGCCATACACATGGTACTCATGCACGATGAGTTGTAGAATATCAAGAGATGCAGACTTTTACAAACTATCACGAAGTTCACTTTCTTTTGATGGAACTAATCATGTATGCATTTAACCGACGATCACAAAACCACCCTGATAAGATTCGTTGGATTGCATCAAAAAAAGCGTCAATTGGAAAATCCCTTTTGGTCAGAAGCCTCGGGTTGATAGACTTTGCAATGTTAGTTGTCATAATATTATACTTGTTTCCAGGAAAATAAGTTGTACTCCATTACTCAAAGCCAATGTCGCTCTTACGGTAGCTGGTCACTTTACTTTTAAGTTGGCATATTTACCTGAAATGTTGTTGGAACTCATCCATTGTATAAGATTTAGCTGCAAAGTAATATAGACTAAGGATATCACCGCTCCTATATTTTTGCTTCAAGTTCTCTACAATTTATTTCATGCAATAACCATGATGTGCTAAAGGATAAACATGTTTCACTGCTTTCTTGAAATTGTCGTGTCTGTCGAATATTATGTACATCTCATTACTATCAGGAATTATATCATTTAGATTTGGGAAAAATTGCATATAACCGCCCTGTGGTTTCGAAATTCTGCTGAAAAACCCCTTATGGTTTAAAAATATGAAAAAACCTCCCTCTGTTTTTAGATACCATGCACAAAATTCCCCATTCCGACAACAATAACGGAGCCTATCGTGGAGGCGCCTGGCATGTGAAATTGGGTCATTTTTGGTACTTTTCCATCTTCAACTACATGTACATTGACTTATATACCCTCTTCATTTGTAAATTTAAATATATTTATCTAATATTACAAATAAACCCTTAATTTGTCAAAATCTTAAATTGATTTGTATTATTTTATCTTCATTTTTATTATCCCCTTTTTATTTATTTTTATATCATAAAATTGAAATAAATCCCTTATTTGTTTTTATTATCATATTATTACTTTTTGCAACCAAATTTTTATAATGAAAAATTATTTTTATTGTTAAACAAAAAAAAACATATTATTATTATTTATAAATTTATTAATAATTTAAAATTTTGTTTAGATTTTCATAAATTTTTTATTATGTTTTGTCTTCTTTTTTTCATCTTCTTCTTCTCCTCCAAAGGAGCATCTCACCCAACTTCGTCTTCCACCTCCACCCCACCAAGACGTTGCCTCCGCCGTGATGCCATCGCCGCCGCTTCCCAACCCTGGCCCCATCTATGCCTGAAAATTATGAGTTCTCCTTAAATAAAAAATAAAAAAAAAATCAAATATAATTTCTTAATCCACCTTCTTCCTTCTTCATCATCTTCCTCCTACATCACCTTCATCCCACCAAACAACCATCACCCCGCTACAAATCATGTCCAAATCTCACCTCAATTGTGTCCAGATCTCACTTCAGTTGTACATATCTAGGTACAATTTGTGTGTGTGCGTGCGTGTGCGCGTGCGCGTGAATTGAACTGTGTGTGTGAATCAAGGTGTGCATGTGTGTGTATGTGAATCAAAGTATGTGTGTGTTTTCTAGTGTGGTGTGGTGCGTGTGTGTGTTTTTTGGTGTGAGTGTGTGTGTGAGTTGTGTTTTTTTTTCTGGTGTGGTGTGTGCATGCGTGTGTTTTTTGGTGTGAAAGTGTGTGAGTTGTGTATTGATTTGTGTTTGTGTGTGTGTGTGTGTGTGTGTGTGTGCTTATAGGTGTTTATTTATATGTGTTTTATATATGTGTGTGTGTGTGTGTGTGTGTGTTATATATGTAAGAGTATATAATTTTTATATTTTCTTAATTTAAAAATTATATATACTGTTTATATATTAAAATATTTAATTTATAATTTTTATTTAAATAATATATTTTAATATTAAAGAATAAATCTGAACCATTCATTCTCTAATGCAAGCTCCAAAGGTTCTTAACAATAGGGGCATAACGGGTATTCTAAAAATTTTTGACGCCGTCAAGCTTCAACTAACGGCAGGGGAGAGTTTGCAGGCTTTTTTAAAACAGAGGGATTTTTTTCCATATTTTTTAACCATAAGGAAGTTTTCAGCAGAATTTTGAAACCACAGGGGGGTTATATGCAATTTTCCCTTTAGATTTTTCAAAAACCACTCCATCGGGCGATCATTCTCAAAGCTTACCACATCCCATGCAATGGGATAAATATGCTTCTCACTATCCTGTGGAGTGGCCACTAGCAATGGACCACCATACATTCCCTTCAAAAAGCAGCCATCAACGACTATTACCTTTTTCAAAAATGAAAAACCCCATATGCATTGGCCAAAGGCTACAAAAGAATACTCAAATTGATTTTCAGAGTCAACCACCAAGTCAATCTTGCTTTCATTATTTTCAGACTCCAACATGTAGCAATGTACCTCAAGATTTGCATACCCATGATCTATTGTTCCCCTCACAAAATCCTTTGTAAGTTGTCGCCTTCTCCAACATTTTTAATAATTCAATGTATATCCAAAAAAAAATTCTACATAAGTCTTCACTCCACCAGGAGACTCCCTATTGACAAATTGTTCCTTCATGCATTCTACTATGAGATCGAACAATACTTGGCGATGTTGGCTGATATATGCTCTAGGTCACAAGTGTGCTCACTAATTTATTTCTTAATGATAAATTTTTTTGAATTCTTATACTTAGAACAATGAATCTACTATTTGCATATTGGGCTCACACATTCAACAATGTATAATGACTTGTTTGATCATTTGACAGAGTACTCAAAATTTGCTTTCACAACAATGAGTTGAATTTTTCTTTCTAACTTAGCCTTGTTATTGAACAAGCACCCCACGTGCAACTTGAATCTATCGTCAACAGTATGTTGTGATTGACTTCCTACCATGCTTTTTGCTATTCCCTTCAAAACATGTTCATTCATAATAGGTTCTTCTACGACATCAAAATTCACTTGATGCAGTTCTTAATTTTTAATGGCATCTTCGTGGACCATAATGTCATTATGAGGAAATTACTCTATGTATAGTTTCTCCATAATGTCATCTTCTTCATCATCAAACAATATGTCATCATTAGAAATTGAATTATAACCAAACATTGAATCTTCATTGTTCAAATTATTGATATCCTTGTAAAAATTGATACCATGAATCCGTGACACGAACACACACTTTTAGAATTGGTCTCCAACCCTCATCAATAACATCAGTAAAGTATACCTTCAAATCTTTCTCTGATTTTGGTACAGTTAGATGTACTATATATGTATGGTGGGTGGGTGCATTTGTTATCGCATACTTCACATTAACATCAACTTGTGAACAATTTAATTGACCCTTCTGAATAACTTTGTCAATCAACCTATTAAAAGTAATTTTTTTAGTAACAGTAAGTGGTATCGATACTTTGCATTTTCCAGTCCACTTCCAATGAGCCTCTTCATTTGCCTACTTGCCGTAATCAACACCTAGAATAGATTATGCTAGCATAATTGCAGTCAACAGAGTACCTATATTATAAGAAAACAAAATGCAAAATTATCACATGACCACAAAAAAAGCAGGTTAATTAGCATAATGTGTTGGTAGAAATATGATCACTTGATCAATCTATAAAGTTTGTTAAGTCAAATATGTGATGTTATCAAATGATTGCCTAATCGATTAAAAGATGTCGATTGAGCGATCACCAAATAACAAAGGAACGCTATTCTACGAAAGATTGATTAAGCGAATATGATTATTGATTAATCAACAAGGTTTGTTTCAATTCATTTTGTATGCACTACAGGAAAAAAGGCCAAAACCGGTAGAAAAATCCGGCTAAATTTCCGCCGGAAAATGCTAAATCCGGCGGAAAACCGGCGAAATTGTGTCCGCCGGTAAAAATGGCCCTGGAACGCCTTTTTAACATTCTTTCTTTCAATTTTAAAAAACAAAATAAATGTATTATAAATAATTAAAATATAGTATTTATACTATATAAACACATGTATTATATATACTATATAAACATATATATACCAATAAATATTCTTCTGATTCTTATAAATAGTTTTGTCTGTTAATAGTATTGATACTATATAAACTTATATATTATATATACTACATAAACATATATATATATACACTATACAAACATATGTATTCCAATAAATATATCATAACTAATTAAAAGATAATATAAGTCTTAATAGTTAAATATATATACTATATAAATATATGTATACCTATAAATATATTATACATAATTAAAATCTAGTATAAATAATAATAGTTAAAATATAGTTTGATACTATATAAACATATATATTATATATACTATATAAACATATATATACTATATAGACATATGCATACCTATAAGTATATTATACACATAATTAAAAGATAAATAATAATAGTTGAAAGATAGTATTGATATTATATAAATATATATAGACATATGCATACCTATAAGTATATTATATACATAATTAAAAGATAGTATAAATAATAATAGTTAAAAGATTGTATTGATACTATACAAACATATATATTATATATACTATATAAACATATATATACAACATAAACATATGTATTCCTATAAATATATTAAACATAATTAAAAGATAGTATAAATAATAATAGTGAAAAGATAGTATTGATATTATATAAATATATTTCCCCAAAGAATTAAAAAAAATCCAGGGGAAATTCCGTCGAAATTCCCTGGTTTGACTCCGGCGGAATATTCCCTCGGAATCCAGCGTTTTTTTTGTAGTAATGGGATCGCCATTAAAGGTGGATTCTAAAAAACCCACCAACTCAACTATTGAATTAATGGTTATTTCGCAAAGCCCATTATCAAAATGTTGCATTGAAGGTGCTCTATGGAAAACCCACTACTCAAATTGATCATAAAAGCATGAAAATGGGTTCTTATCTTGGGTTATTGATTAATATCTGTTTTATGAAGAAACCCTTGTACAGTTTGTGCTCCTCTTGCAATGAATACCTTCAAAGTTATAGAACACAAATATTCTATCAATATGTCAGCACAACTTGATTTTTGTTAGAGTGCAAAGTGGAGAAGAAACTACCTAAAGAAATTGCAATTAAGAAAATATTTATCACCAATTAAGAAAAAAAAACTGTCACAAAAGAGCGTTATATACATATAGATACATGTATCAATGTCACCAAAAAATCAAACGATTAAGCTGCTATCATTCATAAATAAGAAATAACGACGTTGCATGCATAAACAAATGCCACCAAAGGGAATTCCATACCCATATAACAAGCACCATAATTGTGCCTAAACAAAAGTTATAAAAAAGCAACATAAATGTCCAAAAGACACTAGTAATTCACGAAAATATTGCCAAAATAAAGCCACACACATTGTGGAAGCATCATAACACACACATCAACAACAGTCATCACATATGTCCAAAAATAATATCTAGTTTCCATCGTACATAGAACTACCAAAAGATCATCTAGATATCCATGAAAATGCTTCCTATGACCATGTACCAACATTTACCATGGCTTAACATTCCTTGATGCTTGAGTAGAAATCTATTGAGCTTGAAGCATGAAAAGCTACACTCTTTCTTGTTGTCCTCCTTGTGCGCACTGCTATACTTAGCCAAGGCAACACTACTGCGAATGGCCTTTGAACATTTGAGCTTGTTTGTGTAGCTTGAGGTGGAACATTTTGGGCAGCCTGAGATGATGATCCCCATGAAAAAGGACTATTAGATGAATATGTATGCACATGTATAAAAACAATTACCACAAAAGCAATGTTTTTAGTGAATGAACTAACCTCTTGTCGACATGATCACTTGTTGTTGCCCGGTAACCCACATGTACTACATTTGCCATTTCCCCTCTTCTTAGATGGTATAACTCTTTGCTCTTCTCCTTGCTTACTTCTTTTATATTTTTTTGGTCTTCTAGATTGTCTTTTTTGCAAGGGAGGGAGTATCTTGGAAGGATCAACATTATCCATCTCGGGCCAAAAGTTTGGATCGGGGATGAGATGTATTTTGTAACTATATCCCTTCTTGAATTTTTCTGCATGGTAGGTCTCATGCAAATAATTCTCAGTGTCATGTATTTTATAAGCAATTGCACCTGCCGCATGTTTACATGGGATACTAATCAAATCCCAAACTTTGCAGTCACAATGCTACTTTCTCAAGTTGACAATGTAATGATTAGGCCTGTCGTTAACCTAAAATTCATGTGTTCCTCCAACAAGTATTTTACAACTCACAGCTATCTCTTTCACATCATTCAATTGTTTCACAATCTTGTTGCAACATTAGGTATTCCATTTGCGGCTTTTTTGATATCTTATTTCAATTATATCTATTATTTTAGCCCCCAAACCATCCACCAACTTCTAGATAGGCTCCATCCCCAATTTAGATATCCAATGATTGAACAACGTAACTCACAAATGTTGTTCGTAACATGCTCAATTTTCAACTCCATTTCAAAAGCATGTCAAAACCAAAGAGCTGGATCTCCAATACCAATGACCCAATCATATGCAATTGGTTTCAAATCCCTCAATCGGTTCAACACTCTTTTGAACTCTATTGTTGTGTATGCTTTTGCAGTTGCCCAAAATAATTTTTTTACCAACAATCCTACATGTCTCTGTCTCAAATTGGCATATATATGCCTGCAACACTACAACATTAGGTGCAACTTCATGTATTACTTCAACTAGCCCCCGCATTAGACAATGAAAATTAAATTAGTATAGAATTTGAGACATAGGATCACAATGACATAAATACAAGCATTGAATTAATTATTATTATCGATCATGAATGAATAAATGAAATAAATGAACTTTACCTTTTGACAATCGGTCATAAATGTCCATAGTTTATCATTGTTAAACCCACCAAGCACATTTCTTAAACAGTTTAAAAAGAAGCCCCAACTTTTCTTGTTTTCTGTATCATCTATGGCAAAAGCAAGAGGATATAATCCCATGTTGCCATCAATTAAGATAGCTGATAATAGAATATCGCCATACTTGGCCTTCAAATGGCATCCGTCAAGATCAATAAGGGGTTGAAAACCTTCCAAGAAGCCACTTGCCAATGTTTCCAACCCAAAAATGAACCTCTTAAAGACAGGTTCTCTAGAAATAACTTCATTTTCACCCAACTGAAACTCAAATTTCAAGAAGCTTCCTGCATTGGTCTTTTTGACAATAGTTGTATATTGAGGCATGATAGTATATGAATTTTTCGGCTTGCCTAGAATGATGTTCCATGCTTTGAACTTAGCTCTATACAACTATATATATGTTGGCTACTTGGCTCTAATCCCAGCTTGTTCATGTCTGCTCTCAAGCCATATGTTTTTATATCTGGATTGGCCTTCAGAATTGGAACAAGTTTGTCTGTCATTCAATTTCCATTAGCTTCCTTAACCTTGTCAACTCTGGCACGGCTATCCTAAGTAAACGCTTTCTTGATCATGAATGTGACGCCATCTAGCAACAAACTAGTATGAAAAAGCCATACATAACCCTTGGTAACACACCTCACATTAATTCGCTTACTTTCATTCTTTTCCTTATTAGCTGAATCCCAGCCCTCACTATATATTGATTTAATTTCTTCCTAAAGTTAGGTATGTCATCAAACACACCTTTCTTATTCAGCTTGAACTCATCACTTGGTTTTTCGCCATTTCATCTGACTGGTAATTGTCCATATCACTATCACTTGAAGCCGATGGCAAGTCTTTTTCACTTTCTGGCTTGGCATTTGCTTCTAGAATGGAAACTGAATTTTCTACCTCAACTTGCTCAGCACCCACACCTTTATTTTCTGAACTTGGGTGTTTGGTGATCATCTCTAATTCCAGCAATGTACTCATCATTGTTAGGCCCAATATCATTCATGACCATTATTTATGAGGCCCTCCTCATCAAACATAGCACCCTCATCAAGATTTTCTTCCACTGAAAGTGATTCTTCCTCAACATCACCGTTCTTTTCATTAAGCTGCTCTTCATGCTCATGTGTAGTAGGAGGTTGTTCCACAATAATCTCTTGCATCATTCTCACTATCATTTAGTGCTTCATTTCATTCTACATCATTCTCATTCTCAATGGGCCTATAGTGTGCGACACAAACTTTTACCTCCTTGGGGCACCTTGTAAACATCCGGTTAAGGTCTTCATCAAGATACAAAACTTGTGTTTTTGACTCCATGTGGACCATAGTAGTCATAATTTATGAAGACCATCATGTCCTTCAACTCAAACTTATCATGATAGGCAACCTCATATATGTTTGTCCTAAAGTCACGCATTCTACAGTGCTTCAGGTTGACCCCCTTTAGCATCCTTTGCTCATTTTTGTAATGAATGAGAAGATTATGAACATCATGGTTCCACATATTTGCATACACACAGTTAAATCCATATGAATTTTGATAAATAAACAAACTATAGAAACTACCATATACAACTATCTCACCAAAGAAACTGACATATACAACTAACTCACCAAAGAAACTAATATATACAACTCACTCACATTTAATCACCAAACAAATTCCTATTTATGGTCCATACACATTACCAATATCAAATTTCACTAATTCCATGCAGCATACAAACTACAAGAGACAAAATTCGGTCCATACAAAAATGACTACTCACAATATGAAATCTTGAGACTTGAAAAGTGGATAAGTAATGGAATTCATTGCACAAGATAATTGGAAAGGAAAAACAACTTCAGATTGGAGTTGAATTGAACAAAGTTTTAACAAATTCATATTATTAGCACATGCTCACTAACTTAGGAAAAACAACTTCACTAAGGTGTTCCATTCATAGCCCACATGTATTGGAAGATTTCAGTGCAATCTCTACATTAATCCATCCATAGCCAGCATGTAAACATATATTCACATGTCACTTTTGAAGAATGCATTGTGAACAAAATGCATCCAATAGAAATGATCAAAACAAAAGGGGTAACACACAAATAAGCAACCAAAAAAAAATGATTTGAACAATAGAAAATGCATAAAAATATTCAAGAACACGTTGTCCAAAACCCATTGCATGTTATCGATTTCACCATGCCAATATGATGTGACCTGAAACAATCTCAAATAACACAAAAAAGGGTAAGAAACACAATGTTCAGATACAAATCACAAGAAATTTTGAAAAAAGAAATTGAAAAGAAAAAATTAAAAACCCTAAAATATCATTCGTGAACAAGCTACACTTCACACAATCACCCCTAATACTTTCAAATATGATAAAATCAATTCAAAGCTACCTATATTACAAGAATTTTGGGTTCGAATAAGTGGGTTTTTGAGTGTAAATACCTATTCATGTTAAACCCGGTGCTTTTTAATTTTTTTCTTTCTTAAGCTCCCCTCCACCTTCTATTTGTAATTGATATTTATGTAAGACTTGAATCTTAATATTGTTGATGAATCTTGATCGTTGTTCAATATAAGTGAAGTTACCATTAACATAAAATGTACATCATTAGTGAAGTTCCTTGATATCCACCATTTAGTGATATTATTTAGATAAAACAATCTGATCATTCGTCTGACCATCTATTTTAAGCTATCATTTATTTTTCTTAATTCATACTACACCAAAGTATGATATCAGTCATAAAATTTTAAATAACAATGTTAGAATGATTACAAATATTATATATTAAATGATAATAATTTTTGTTGCGCTATTAATGATATCTATTGTATGATAATATTGTTTATAGTTTTACTGAATAGTTTAAAAGTGATAAATTTTAGTATTTTAAATCGTTTTTATTTACAATCGATGATGCTATACAATGGCAATTTAATGATTAACTAAAAAAACAAAACGAAAAAAAAAAGAAAAAAATGTCATTATAATTTGTGAGAAGGCCTTAAGAATAAGTTGCCATTATATACGTGCTAGTGATTATCAATTATAATGATTAATCAAACATAATTTTTGTCAATGTTGACCATGTGAAATTCATTTTTGTGACAAAATATAAATTTTCTTACTTAATTTTTATATAATTCGTGACCAATTTTACATTATCATTTAGTACTTCATCACCAGCATATATAATTTTTCTTCTGGTGACTCAAAAACCCTTAAGAATTATACACATATCGCCAAATCAAATATAATTTTAAGGGCAATTGTTCTCTGACTGAGTTACGTTAATTATCACAACTGATTCATTCATGTAAAAATTACCGCCAAATGATCTAAAATTTAATTTTAATCTTTTAAACAAATATACATAACTCTCATAAATTATCATTTCTTATACAAGACAAATTAATTATAAAAAAAATGAATTAACAACATTAATTATAAATTAAATTGACTAAAATATTTTTATAATTAATGAGTTGTGGGAAAAATTTTAAAAAATTACAAAAAAATATTAATTAGAGTTTAAAGGCATATTAAGAAAAACTTATAGATTCTCCTTTTGAAATATGAGAAAGACATATATTATAGGATAAAAAAATATTTCTAAGCATAGAAAAATATTTCTAAGCATAGCTTCTCCTTTCGGAAAAAATATATTATGGGATACAAAATAGGAATGAAAGGAGTATATCTTATATATCAAAAATTGTGGTGTGGGTGGATGTCGGATGTTTTTTAATTTTGACTTCAAAAAGTGTTTGTCTTAATATTTTGACACGAAAAATAAATTCATTATAGAAGTAACATAAGTCGACAACGGGATTACGGGAATCCCGTTGTCAACTTTAATAAAAAAATTAATAAATTTTGCTAAAATTATTTTTTAATATGTTTTTATATAATTTTCTGAAAAAAAAAAGAAAATTAAGTAAAGTCGACAACCGTTGTTTTATAAAAAATTGACATCATCACTGTGTACTTAAGTTATTTTTACAAGGTATCCAATTTTTCGATCAAAATAAAAATTGTAAAAAGTCCGTGGATGTGAGATGACCAAACTCCGATGATGAGGATGTAAATTGTACCACCAAGTTGCAAGTTCGAAAGCATCATGACTTTTTGTTTTTCTTTGATAAAGTCAAAGCACCATGCGTTACTGACCAGTAACATTTTGAAATTCATTGACTTGTCAATTAGGGCAACTATGTGCATTGGACATTGCATCATAATCATCAAATTGCATGAGGATGTTTCATACTTGTTTTCATTTACACGACAACTTTCTTTTTGTTTCTTTCTTTTAGACTTGGACAACCACACCGTAATGTTCTTATGTAAAGATAATTCAAGTTTCCACTCCCTCCTGCAATTATAATTTAGTGTTTACTGTCCATTTATCTATTTATACTATTAATAAAACACCTAATATTTTAATATATAATTAATTATCCTCATGTCTCGGTGTCTTGATATTTTTCATTTTTTGTTTGTTTATTTTCTCATTTTTCTCTTCTATTTGAAGTTATTTGTAATTTCACACATTCTCGCCCTCCCCCCCCCCCCCCCCCCCCCCAATTATTGAGCATTTTTTTCTCTTTTTGTATTTACCTTTTTTTTTGAGTGTTTGCATTCGTTTTTTTGATTATATAATTTTATTTCTTAAATTATTTTACTTTTCACTTAGTACTAAGTAAATGAAATTATTTCAAATAATTTTAGAAAATACTCCTAAAAGAAAACTAAAAAATATTTATAATTTTAACCTCACAAAATTTAAATATGTAATTAATTTATATTATTTTTATATTTTACACGTACATAAAATGTGTCACACTACTAATTTAATTGAACTATACTACGTACCCCGAAGGCCCAAAATTACTTGAATGTTTTTTGGTTCTCCTTTTATTTGGTTGTCTCCCACCTCATATATTGAACTTCTCCACATTTCGTCTTCATAGAGTTTGTCATAAACTATATTTTGTGACAACATAAATTTGTCGCCATTAAATATATATATATATATATATATATATAATTAATGACAATTTTTTTATTATTACTTGTTACAGTTTCACAAATTTACTCATTTTTTTGCTAGTGAATATCCATAGTTTAGGCCGGGGGTGTATTAAATTTTCCATTACTACATTACATAGTATAAGTTAGATCATGGAAATAAAATATAAAAAAAATAATAGTATACCCATACTTAATAAATGGGATCTGCGAAGCGATATATTGCAAAAGAGAATGATGAGCCGATATATATTAAATAGCAAAAGGAAAACCTCTACCCTCCGTTTGGTTCTAGGATTTTGGTAAGGAAAATAGGATGGAAAATTTTTTCTTTGCTTCAAATGATAGTACTTTATGCTTTCATTTTTGATCCTTTTCATTTTCCTTCCATTTTTCCTCACCAAAATCCTTGTTCCAAACATAGCATAAGTAAAGTACGGGATCCATATTTGAAAACCTACAGCAACGTCAATCACATATTTCACTACTTTTTCTATAGTTACGAGATGAAAAACTATAGATTTTATTTAAATGATTTTTCTTTTTTTTTTTCTGGCCCGAAAGACTTCCATGGGTTTGTGATTAATTCAAATATATACATTTCCTTCTAGTAAAAGAGGTGACAACTCCATTTGATTGGTATTTGAACTTAAATCCGTTGGCAGACAAATATTAATATAACGAAATTTGTTTGGATCAAAGAAGTTTCTGAAACACTCGACATGAATTCAGAAGTGTGGATGAAATGGCTTCCAGATAGTATTAAACTTTCAGGTTTTCTTGAGATTCGTATAAAGAATTTCAAAAAAAAAAAAAAACAATGTTTCATTTTGATTTGATTATCTACGAGAGTTCTCATGAGTTTTTATACAAGCTAAGATCTAGAAACTTAATATTTTTTGTTATTTTAATCTTTCTTTTTTTTTTCTTTGGTTTTAACCATCCGGTTCCGACCTATTGGCCGACTAATCCGGATAGAGTACTGCAAGGGCAATTGGGATGGGAACGATCATTCCAACCCAATTGTTCCATTCACAACACCAAAATTTGAACTCTGAACATTATTTAAAGATCTAACTGTTATTTTAATCATTTCTTGACTTGTATTGCCAAATTCGAAATCAATTTGAAGAAAGTAATTAATAAATCAAAAAGGTTCAATATATTCTCAACCCCTGCATCGTATGTAGTGTATCATGAGCCCCTTAAAATTATAGAAAGTAACACTTGCCCGCTAAATAATTGAGTGTGCATCTTTTAACCCTTCCACCTTGTGTGAGTTGACTTTATGCCTAAAAGAGTCGATATGCAATTTTGATTTCTGCTTCACTTGTGTTATCTTCTTTTAATTCTGGCTTCTTCTTCCTTCTTTTTTTTTTCTTGGCGTTTTGAGTCTTCTTCTTTCTTATTTCCATACCATATATTATTATCTCTTTGCAATCATTGAAATAAAAAAAAATAACCCTTTCTATAAAAATATTGATAATAACGTTATTTTAATTTAATTCCAAAGAAAGTCACTAAAATACTACAGCTATTTCTGAGAAACATAAAATATGACTCATGGTGGGGTTGAATCGAAAAGGAATACGATAATTAACCCAAAAAAAGAGAAAGAAATAAAAGTACGATAATTAGAAAATGCAAATATCAAAATGATACTACACAAATATTAATCTAAAGGTACAAAACATATTTTATCGTAAACCGAGAATTGGTCCCCGTAGAATCATCTTATAAACGGATTCAACTTGAATTAGAGCTCGTTTGGATTGATTTGTTTTTAGAAAATATTTTTATTTTTTGAGAAAAAATACTACGAAGAAAAAAAATTGTCCTTGGATAAATTTGAAAAGAAAAATAACTAGAAAAAAAAGTTAAAAAGGACTTTTTTTTTCAAAAGCTACTTCTAGATTTGTTTCAAATAAAAATACGTTATAAAATATTTTTAATTACTGTATTCAAACACAAAATTACTTAACTTTAAAAATAAATTCTACTATAAAAAAATTATTCGATAAGTATTTTTTTTAAAGTTCATCCAAACGCTCTT
This sequence comes from Petrea volubilis, assembly GCA_026212405.1. Lineage (NCBI taxonomy): Eukaryota > Viridiplantae > Streptophyta > Magnoliopsida > Lamiales > Verbenaceae > Petrea > Petrea volubilis. Next base: position 13,874,254 of record CM047876.1, on the reverse strand, counting down.
ACTTCCAACCATTTAAAAAAGAACAAAATAAAAAATAAAAGAATTACTTTTGTTTGAAGTTTTGCATATATGACCATGACCTATCCTTGAACAATTCTTTACAGTTTACACCGAAAGTCGTAAATGGGTGGCTATAGTTGATCATACAATCACAATCCAGAGGCCGACAAGCCACGCTTATTGGTTAGACAAGCTGATATTTGCTGGCCTTTCCTTTCCCAACGGTCAAAGTCAAGAGAAGCGTGTCCCTGCCCCTGTTTCCAGGCATCGTCTCGTCAGGCTTCAACTATATAAAACCCTTCAACCGCCTCCCATTTCTCATTCAACATCACCTGGAAAATCATCCAATAATTTTCTTCTACAATTCAAAAACCCAAACCCAAACCCAAACCAAGAGCCATGAATTACTCAATATTCAGTTCATTCGACGCTGTTTGCGCAGAGTTGCTGGTGAAATCACTGAGAGCAGCGGCCAAGTCGTCTTCTTGTCCTGCAAAATCCCCCAATTCTACTGAGAAGAAGATTGATCATCGAAGTGAAAACCAATCACTCAGAAAGCCAAAACAGATATCGGTCCCTCGGTTTGCTCCGGAGTTGGATGGATTGAACTGCTTCGAAACACTGATTTCTTAATTATTCACTACGAGGAGGGAAGATTTGGTGTCCGGGAACTACTGCGTCTTTTTCTCCCTCTGTTCTTTTTGTTTTTTTTTTTTTTTTGGGAGAAACCTAACTATTCGGTCATATTATCATTTATTCTTTGATGCCTTGTATCGTCTGTGAGCGTTAGCTTCGTAACGAATTACTTGGCTGAATTTTTGTTTACAATGAAAAAATGTTTCATCAATGTTTTTGTTCTATTTTTGGGTACTTTACTTCTCAAACGCATAATATAGGTCATAGTTTCATCAATGTTATAAATATGTGTGTGTATATATATATAATTCATATTTGTTCAATGTTTTGTGTGAAGTTTTAAAATTAAATAATATATTCAATTGATAAAAAAAATCAAGTATATTGCGATGTATGAAGTTGAGGCGTTCTACAATCAAATCGTATCTTTTATAAAGTGGGCATCAAAGATATGTGGTTAAAATCACATCTTGTGATTAAAAATATAGAATTATTCAAATTCTAAATTAAAGAGCTAACTAAATTGTACCGCTCTTTTAAATAAATATGGTAAAATTTTCTCTAGTACAAGCAAAGGTGACATTGCATATGACTTAGAAGGGGGTTGAATTAGGCTTAGAAACTCTTCTTATTATGAAATCGCAGTATAATAAAAACATTTGTTGTGTAACAAAAATACGAAAAATTACACTTAGACCCACTGAAGTTCAATTAACTTACAACTAAACCCCTTGAGATATGAAAAATTAACATATATTTCTTTTGAGATTTGGGTCCAGTAGACAAGTAGTTCATCTTGGTCATTGATACATAGATTTTTATTTATATAAGTAAAAAATTATAGTGGAATTTTAATTTTATCCTTTTTTTTCAAATATTTAATTTTTTTATAGACAATAATACTCTTATTGGAATTGACAATTACCATCAAGAAATTAAACAAACTTGTCAATTTACATTTAATTTAAAGGGTCAAGGTGTGTGTAATTTTTCATACCTAAGGGGGTCTAGCTGTATTTTGACCGAACCTCAAGGGGTCTAAGTGTAATTTTCCCAACAAAAATGTTATACTGTGTAAAATATATTTAAGTGAAATTGCTTTATTTTTGGAAACTTTGCTAGTATTTCAAGTACTAAATAAACTATCAATCAGAGCAATAGATAAAAACTAAATACAAAGTAGTAAAAAGACAACTATTTATCTTGGTTCACTCAAATGGTTTTAGTCCAACTCCTAAGCTTTCATTAAGGATTAACCTGTAAAGAAACAGTACTAATACAGTACACAATAATTTCAGGTGAAATACAATAAAGTAAAAGAGAAAGGAAAAGGGATGCTTTTAATCCTGAGAGCCCCTCTCAAACCCGATAGCTACGACAAGTGAGCAACAAATAGTCTCCAAAGTAAGCTAGTATGATCCATTCTGGTGGTACGGATTGTATTTGCCCCTCGTCCAGATCTCCATGTGTAGTATGCTTGAACAACCCCTACCACATAGCTAGAAACCTCATGGACCCAACTACTACCACAATCAAACAACACTCCACTGACTCAACTTACTCCAAGGAACTCGGTTGCCTTTATTCCATCATCACCACAAGGTTCCTCACAGTAGCACAACAAGCAAACACGAGTCAATAAGAAAAATCAATGTATGCAACTTTGTAGAGCATTTTCACTAAAAAATCTAACTTGAAATGTGTGTTTTAAGCATTGCAATATAAATGAACACGTTTTCCCTATAACACCTATACAACGGCTATAATGTATACCAAAAATAAATGAACAATTAGTGATTTATTCCATGAGGAATTAGTGCTTTCGAATCAAATACCAAGTCAAACTTTCCTGAAATAAGTAGATATGACTAAGTAAGAAAATGATTTAACCTAAATCTGTGGTAAATGCAACGGCTAGAATAAGCACAAGAAAGAAAGGAGTCGTTGGTAGAACATTTCATTAGTATTATCATTCAAATACTATGTCAAATTTTCCAAATTAAAAAGTATGGTTAAGTATGAAAATAATTTGACCAATATCTGCAGGATATTTATCGATTTCACAAGGACCGTTGGACACATAATCATTGACAAGTTTCAACTAATGAACTAAGGAAAGATATTAAATGAAGACAAATAAACCTATAAACCTTCATCATTAAATCTGTGGAATATCAAAACCATATAAGACCAAAGAGGCTAAAATATATCTACAAAATTAGTGAACAAAGAAGATACGGTTAAAAAGGCTCTTTTTACTTAAAAGCAAGTGAAACTTTGATGAAGTTTGAATTTATAGCAAATCAAGTTTAAGGAGATTTATAATAATCAAGGTGATGTCCAAGGCACTTTACGTGGAATTCATCAAATTGAGGTATTTAGTTCGCTATTACTGTGCTTGTTTGCTTGCATTAAAAACTGTCGTCTATCAATGCGGTGATAGGAACAAGTGATTGTGCAGCTGGCGCGTTCATGTGCATGTGTGCGTGTATGTGTAGATGTACTCGTGTATTTGTTTGAAAACACATAAAATGAATAATCTTGAATATATGACATAAATAGAATGCGTCAAATCAACTTTTTTACTCAAGCATATTGTAACGAGTTGGACAAACTCTACCTCTAAGAGGCCATTTTGTAACAAGATGAACACAGATGTTAACCTAACAAAAAAATAAATACATAAAGTCAACTTGTGCTACGAGCTTAGAAGTCATTTCACGCTAGGGGTGGCAAAACGGACTATAACCCATGGGTTCAATCCAACCTAATTGATTTTGGATTTGGTTGGAATTAAAACTGAAAAAATTAATGGGTTGAGTTAGTTTTGGGTCTTGTTGCTTTGAGATAGATTTAGGTTTATAATGAATTTAAGATGAATCCTATTATGTTTGTAATGGATTTAAAATGGATTTGAGTGTTTAACCCAAAACCAAATTTCTAAACTTTTAATTAATAAAATAACAACAAAACCTACTCTAAACTTACACCTACTCTCGCACACATTTGTTCTCTCTCTCCCTCTCTCTCTCTCTCTCTCTCTCAAGAAAAAGAAAATTTGAGACCACTGTCTATTTGTCGGAGAGTCATTAGTCATCGACCACTTGCCGAAGAAGTTGTGCGCCATTGAATTTGTCAGTTAGTTTTTTTATTTATTTTTCTTTTTTCTAGCCCGCAACATTAATCGAAAAAAATACAAGAAATTTTCAGACTTTTAATCACTAGATTAGGCCTAAAACCAAGGTGGGTCATGCTTATTTCTCTTTATAACAACAATAAATTGCAAGAAATTTAAAGAAATAATTACTTAAGCCTACTGGGAGTGATCTCTTAACATAGTAACAATACTATTCAAGAAAATGCATGATAAAGAAAACTTTTTTATTTGTTTTTCTTCATTGAAGTAAAAGTATTGTTTTATAATTAACACTGTAGAAACAAGAAAAGTGGGTAATTTTTTTATTTTTAAAGAGCAAGAAAAATTGAGTAGGATTCTAGTGGGTTAATAAGAAAATCGAAAAATGCAAAAATAAAATCTTCATAAAACTGAAAATTTCAATATCTTTGCTTGTCAATTTTGATTGTTGATGGAATGAAGTTAAGATTTGTTTGTTGTAGTCTTGTAGATAATGTAGGATTTGTTTGCTAAAAGGGTACAAAGTTTTTGTGACGACCTGGAAATCCTTATTATTTAAATAATTGATATAAAACATTATAATTCTTGAAAATTTCATTATTGGTTGTTATTTTCAAATTTTAGAATGATTTTGAGAGTAATTTGCATTTTGAACGGTAAAGTGCCAATTTTCGAATTTCGATTACCACTCTTGGAAAATTCATCTATTAAATACTTATGAGTTTCAAAAATAATATAACTAAGTATTCTAGACTTTTATGCATGGAGAAAATCAATTTTGAATGAATTACATGATTTTCCAAACTTTAGAGGAATTTGACATTCAAACACAATTTTCGAACTTTCTATGTCCTAAATTGTGATTTTCGAAAACTTAACTAAAACATTTGTAATTTCTGGGAAGTATACATATAATTCTTGATTTATAAAGATTAAATTTCATAATTTTGGAATTTTTCTAAATTAATTATGAATTTTCGGATTTTATGCTCCAAAACCCTAATTTTATGTCCCTAAAACCCTAATTTTAGGTTTTTAACAATAAAATAAAGGCAAATTCGAATTTTATCTAAAACAAGTAGATAATTTCAGATCTTATACAATTATGGCAATAAAATAAAATCAGATTTTGGTTGATTTTCTTTAGTATTTTATTAAAATATCCTACACTAATAGAAGATGAATTTCTTCTAGAATTTATACACTTGTGTGGTCTTCTATCATTTAGATCCATGACTCATGGATTAGGGTTACACCAAGGCTAGAAATAGATGAGGGAGGTGGAAGATTTCATTTAATTAGGCATTCAATTTTAAGCCTAGTTGGGAGATTTGCATTAAATAGGGAGATTTGCATTTATTAAACCATGGTCCCCAAGTCTTGCCTTCTACCTTCATTCTCCACTATAAATAGGACCTCCCACACATTTCCCCACCCCCAAAAACGTCCTCACACATTCACACACTATACTCTCTCAAGTTTCTTCCACAAACATCATCCTTTCACTCTTCTTTATACCCCTTTCAAGTATAAACTAAGGTAGAAACCTACTTTGATTTCATAATTGTTTTCTTTCCTTCTTTTGAGTAGGATCTTCCTACAAGGCAAGCTTCCATACTCTTGTGCCAAGCTATGTAAAATACACAAGCTTGATTGGCCTTGAGTGATAGCTTTTGCCAAACATGCCCTCCAATTTTGGGCTTAGAGATATTTGCTCCATGTTTATATGCTTTATTTGCTATATTCATGTTGAAATGATTGTCTTGTTATTGTGCTCATAAAGTGTGATTAGTTATTAGGATTCTCTCTTGAATTACTCTTTGATAGGTATTTTGTGTTTGTAATGTGCTTAGGAAGGTTTATTAGATATGTTATGGTTAACTTGTTAGCTAGCAAATCTATGCAAATATGTTAGATCACAAATCTTACTATCTTTATGTATATGAAGTAGTTGTTTTTAAGTATGTAAACTAATTTTCTTGCAAAAATGGTATTTTTGAGAAGAAAACATATTGATCTTAAAAAGTGTTTAAAAGTAAGTTCGTAGTTACATAAGTATACTAATTTTCTTATTAAACATATCAAACTTATACACATATTTGTTTTTCTTAAAAGAAATGAGATTTGTTATACATATACCAATTTTTCATAAACTTCCATGATTATGTGATTATGTGATATTATGTGAATAGGCCCAAATGTGCCGGAGTGGTTTGGGTGTGTTCCGTCGGGACATACTATTGAGTAGCCGGTTTTAAGAGTTCACACTCCCTCCATCTCCTAATCCCCCCTTGGGTAGACGGAGTGTTCTACTCAAGAGAGAGGGTCGTAGGAAAATATTCGGCGTATGCCCGGGATACGACCACCGGAGGATAAGGCAGGCGGGAGAAATGTGCTGGTTGTATATTCGGCATGGGTAGTTATAAGGGTCACTGTTAGGTGACGAAAGGTAGAAAAGTGCAAACTATGTGCTCTATGTGTGCTTTATGTGCAACTAACACCCGAGCACCTTATGTAATTAAAGTATGTGTTTCTACTCAACCGTCGCGTTGACTCCTCCTTTCCAATACTTTTTAGACAGAAATGAGATAGCGGATCAGAGTGGCGCAGCGGAAGCGTTTTGAAGCCATTTATGCGATAAAGTTATTTTGTATTTCTTTTGAAAATTTTAACTTTTGTATTTTGTACAAATTTTATGTGAAAATAATTATTCATACAACTATGAAAATATTACCGTTGCGCGTTTCTGTCCAATTTTATTTTAATAAAATAAAAAGGTATTTTTCCGGGTCGTGATAGTTTTTGTCTAGTTTTTTAGTTATGGATCTCTCAGAGTATACTAATTTTCCTTTAAAATAATAGGTTGTTCATTTTTGTAGATAAGCTGATGGAATGGAGTTAGGATTTGTTTGTTGTACTATTGTAGATAATGTGGGGTTCTCGTTCTTTATTTTATTTGCATGTTGGATTATAACATATATGTAGCTATAATTTTAGCTTTTATATTCATTTATTAATTAGTGTATAACAAATAATTACTCATAAATTGTATGTTTTATTCAAAGTTGAGTATATATGGAGAATGATCAACAATTAAGTTAAAATTTCTTTTGTTGGGTTGCAAAGTCCTAAGAAAAGTATTTTTCCTATGTAAAAAGTATTTATGAAAGTTGTTTATAATGGAAAAGAAAAAGCAAAATGTAAAAAATATAAGTATATACTAGTGGTTTAGTTGGGACAAGTAATTTGCAATGTCACATTAAAGAATAGTGCACATTGCGTGAAGATTATAATTATGACTTTTGAAATGAGGAATTAGATCAAATTGTGTTTAGGGAAAAGCTATCCAAAGCGATAATTAGACATAATTATCCCTTTAAATTTGTTGAGCATGAAGAAATTAGGGAGGTTTTTACTTACTTGAATTCTAAGGATTTGCACGTATCACGGAACGCAACAAAAAGTGATGTCATAAAAGTTTACCAAACACAAAAGGAAAAACTAAAAGGAAGTTTGGAGTCGATTGCAGGTAGAATATGTTTGATCTTGGAATTGTGGTTGTCACTTGTGTCAAATGGTTATATGATTGTTACTACACATTATGTTGATAATAATTGGGTATTAAGTAAGTGCTTGTTTTTTGGCATCTCTCCTCTCCACATAATGTGCAAAATGTTTCCAAGCATTAATTAGTCATATACAAGAAAGGGGTAATGAGATGAAGATTTTCATGATTATTTTAGATAGCGTGAGATATAATGATAGTGTTGTTGATTTATTGAGTTCTTCAATCTGTAGTGCTATGTTTTTTCCTATGAGATGTGGTGCCCGCATATTGAACTTGACTATACATGTAGGTCTTAAAACCATTGATACATGTATTAAAAAGATACGGGACAGTGTTAAGTATTTAAGAAGCTGTGAAACGAGAATTACAAGATTTATGGAGTGAATTAAGAGATTGGGTTTTCAAACAACTAAAAAGCTGAAACAAGATATGCTCATTAGATAGAATTAAACATATTTGATGTTGGAGAGTGTTGTCTTATATTCACTTGCATTTTCCTAGTAAAACTAGTTGATATAAATTATAAATGGTGTTTGTCGCTTGAGGAGTGGAGTAGAGCGGAAAAGATTAAAAGGTTTTTAAAACCTTTACATAAGATAACTGAGCTTTTTTTTGGGCAACGATATCCTATATTGAATCTTTATTTGCTTAATGTTTTGGAAGATGCAAATGCTCAAAACTAAGGGGATGAAGAGTGCAGATGCTACTATTAAAACAATAGCAACTGAGATGAAATGTATAGTGGTTGGACCGAAGCTTAATCCACTGCCTAGGTATATTTCATCCTAAGCCTTTGATTCTATAAAATGTATTTTATAGTATCATGAGTATAACAATTTAATCAATCAAGTTGGACAGAGTGTTTAGAACTATTTTCATGAACCAAAGTGTAACTGGTAGGAGCCTGGTACTAGCATAGAGGTGTCTGGTCCTTAGTACACTAGATTTCATACTTATTTAGTTTAACAACTCATGAAATTGCTCATTCAAAATCTAGCAAAGGCACAACAAAGTGAATGATTGCTCGTTGTTCCTTAATGCATATTTATAATATCCTTGTCTCGGTATTCCATAAGGCAAGTGATCCCCTGTGATTTCGGCAACAGTGTTTGTAAGGTAATAGTATATTCACTTCATGCTTTGTAAGGGAAGGATCTTCAAGATCAAAGTGTGATTTCGTCAATCCCTCTCTTAAAGGTAACACATCCATCTTGGAGTGATTTTGAGTATCATATCAAATCTCCCTAAATTAAACAAGATCAAATCATCATCAAAATAAAATAACGCGAGGGCTAATATTCTCCCCTTTTTTGATGATGATAGAAACACTGCTTGTGCTCTGTTGCGATTTTTCCGCAAGTGTACGGGTCGCTCAAGCAATAAAGTGAAAGTAAAAGTATCGTTCCCACGAGGAACGGGCTACCAAGCACCAAACTTATAAGTTTTCTATTGTTTAAGCTTCGAAAATTGATTGGGATAATATGAAACAAAAATAAACAACTAAATCAAAGCAAATAACTCAATAAAAACAAACTAGGGCCTAGGCATCGTCGATTGAATCCCCCCTTGTGACCAATTAAACCCCCATTGATTTTAATTAATACACCTTCCCACGATCCAACTCACGAAAATATTTGTAATCTCCTTTCGAAAGTAAAACAAACGTGCCAAAGAATGCTATGTGTCTACTTTCGTGATCACATACGGATTCCTTGGCCCATTGCGCACAAAAGTTGTGTTAGTTAAAAAGTTCTCGCTAATTAACCTAACCGATCGCACAAGAGCACGATTATTTCTAATCTATGCGTTCCTCATGTCTATAATACAAATAGTCAGATTTTATACACACCCTTTTGCAGTCGAATATAAAATCTCAAAGCTTGTAAAGATTGGCCAAAAATTCACAAGTAATAAAACCTTGAATTATAGATAGGAAGTATGTAAAATCAAAACCAAAGAGTTTCAACAAAATTCACAAGGGTTTCATCAATGACTAGCCTAGAACCCTAAGATTTAATTAGCTAGACATAGGAAAACAAAAACAAAACAAAAACATGCTGAAATTAAAAGGAAACATAAACGCAAATTCGGCTTTCGACGACAATCTTGGAGATGGAGGAACTTGGCCTTTGAATTGTCACCCTTCGTAAGCTTTTGCCCTAGAATTCTCCTTGAATTATCAGCTAAAAAAAGTCTCCCTAGAATCGTGCACAAAACGGCCCTTAAATAGGTGTAGGGCAACGGTTGTCAGAATCCTAATACGACTCAACTTTCCTTATTGCCGGATCGCATCGGGACGGCTTCGTGGCTTCGGGACGGCTTTAGCCGTCCTAAATCGAACCTTTAGGACACTCTCTGGACACTTTGGGATGGCCTCGCCAGACGGGACGGCTTAAGCCGTCCTAAATCGAACTGTTTCAGCCGCTACTGGATTGGTTCGAATCGGGACGGCTTAGTGCAATTCGGGATGGCTTAAGCCGTCTCGGCGCTTACACCCACTTTTTCGGCTTCGTTTCGACCCCGATTTCCTACAATAACATCATGAAACTCTTGTGAGTGTATATAGGCATCAAAACCTTGTATAAAACATGCTTTAGGGGTGCAAAAACACTTTAAATTGATCAAATTAAGGTTGTATTACATAAAGCACAAATTTCATCCTTATAACTTTAAAACCTTAATAAAAATCAATGAAAAACACACAAAGCTTGCTTATAAAAGTGTATATATTTTAAGCTTATCATGCTCCCCCTATCTTAAGGAGTGTATGCAAAACAAAAAAAAAAACTTTTAGTAGAGCAATATCCATCATGTGAGCACATTAAGAAAAAATAACCTAAGTACTAAAGAGTTGCCTAAGTTCCTGGTGTCAATGGCCAAGTTCAAAACATCACATTAACCAATGGATCAAAGCAACAAAATAAGTGTCACAAAGTATCAAAAAGGACCACAAGTATCACCAAAAAGCTGTTAGGCACCATAAATATCACAAAAAAGACCATAGGGCTCCAAAGCAGCAGAACAGAGAGGTCGTCCATAGTCTCCCCTTTCACCATCAAAAAGTCACCGTATAGGCTTGGAACTTTTGTGAGGTACTTCCACAGAGTCAATCCTCCTAGCTAGATTGTTAATGGATTCCGTGAGCTATGCGATTGCTGTCGTGAGGGCAATAAGTTCATCATCCCATGAGCTTGCCTTTTACTGGTTTTAGGCAAGGCTTTGGTGGAGTTCGATTTACCTTTATGCCATCCTTTATCCGTAGAGAACTAGATAAGCATTTGATGGAGTCTGGCCATATTGATGATTTTTCTGACACTATTAGGTTCTTTCATATCGTCAGAGAGAAAAGCCCCTTCTTTCATGAAAAAATGCGTGAGCAACATAGAATAGAATATGGCAAGTTAATTTCTTCAAGATAGCAATACTCCATATATTTCAAGATAACATAGCCTAGGTACACCTTAATCCCTTTCACAGCCATGTATAATAGGAAACATATCATTGTGTTCATGTTAGTCCAATGACATCCTATAAAGATCCGAATTCTCCTTTCGATTATATATATATATATATAGATACCTAAATGTGTATAATTTACATGTTTTTATGTATAAGTTTTCATTATTTTCTAACTTTGTGGTACATGTTCGTTTTAAGTGCAACATGTACAAGTTTAGGATTCATTTTTGTTTTAGTTAATCACCATACAAATCATAAAATTCAAGAAAATACATGGATACATAGATATACATATACACATATATATATACACGGTTTATATATGTATATATACTTAGACTTAGTAGATTTTCTTGTAACGTTTATAACTTTTGGAAAAAAACCCCTAGAGCATCGGTAAATTGTAATTTCTACCCCTAGATATTATTTTCTTCCCTAATATGAATTATTATATATAAAACAAGAAACAAATCTACAGTTTTGCTGAAGAATAGAGAGGGGGGGGGGGGGACGGTTTTTATAGAGAGAAAAATAGAAAATGTTAAATACTTGGTGTATATGGGGCCTTATCCTCCAAGTTGCTAGATACAATGTATTAATACATTTGTAAAATACCTTCTACATGCAAGAATACATAATTGGCTCATGTTAATGTAGAGCTACACTTAAGCTAGTTTAGACTATACGTGGCCAATTAGGGTATTAATTGGAAAAATGACTTAATGCTATTTTAATTCTATCTTCTATGTAATATTACTTAGCAAAAACACAAAAATCACCACACACACACACACACACACAGAGAACCGGCCACTACCCTCTCCAATTCTACTTGTTTTCTTTCACTTTTCCCTACACTCCTTCAACCCTTCAAACAATCTCCCAACTTCAAACACTTTCCTTCTTCAAACCCCTACAAGGTAAGAAAGACATCAAAGTAGAATTTTGCCTATGGCATGAGCTAGGGTTAGGTTTTATCAATCTATTAGCATGTCATCTCCCCTATAAGACCTAGGAGGTCACCACAAGTTGGTTTCCATCTTGGGTCTAAGGGATTTCAAGATGTGTTGGTTATATATGTGTATATGATGTTTATGATGTTTCTATGAGCATGTTTGGTCGGTAGATCGGGCTGCTGCCGTCTCGGCCTTCTTCTTCTGTGCGGCCGCAAGTCGAGCGAGTATGGTCCTGTATGTGTCCATGAGAACTTTGTCATCTGCAACAAAAGTTCGATCGTCAGACCGATTAAAAAATAAAGAAGATAATTATAAGGGTGGGGGTGAGCGGAGACGTACCCAAAACGACCCCACGAGGCGCCTCGACCGGGGAGATGCCCGCGCGGTTTAAAACTCCTCCTGAAGGAGGTAGCCTCTCCACATCAAGCCCCAATCGAGTTAGCAGCTCCGAAAGTGGAGATCCTGCTAGGTCGGATTCCCCACCCCGTCGAACTTCATCTTATCGATCTCATCGTTCTAGGTATTTCAAACGGGGAAACCGGATGCATGGAGAATGAAAAAGTACGTCGCCTTCCATTTTTCCCCGTACGAAGACTGATCGGACCATGATATAGAAAAAGCCGCCTCGATCGGCTGGACCCAATCAGGCAGAGTTTTGTACTTTAAAAAAAAGGCCGCAAAATTTTCTATCGATGGGGACTGGCCCAAGGCCCTCATCATAACTATGAAGCTATAAATTATACAGTGAGATTTCCGAGAAAGTTGAGAGGGAGGAAGGTTTAGAGAATTGTAGGTGGCCACCGCGTCGGATGAGATCATGAACATAATCCCGTTCCACAACGCCTCCAAGTGGATTGCGATCATGTTATAGGGCGAGCATCCCATTCGTGAGCTAACGGGCAGGACAAAAGCTTCAAACTCTAAGGGGATGTGGAACTTGGTCACGGCATTCGAGACCTTGGTCGGAGTCATTGTCGATGGGATATCGTCGTGCTCCCGCTAGGTACGATAAGACCACGGGACATCAACTTCCTCACCGGCTTCCTCCACCTCATTGATCGTGGCAGTTCGACCTCCACCTTGGTACCAGACCCGACTGAGCTGTCACCGGAAGAGGTCGAGCTGCTGCCCGTGCTACTCCCCTCAGAGCTACCCTCCAAGGAGCTATCTAATCCAACCTCTCTAATTAACCTACGATTATCTATACGGGAATTAAGTAAAAAAATAAGGCTTTAAGTGAGAGAGATTACCTAGTAGAGAGGCGGATTGACCTAACAAAGTGAGAAACTCGAACAGCAGGGGAGACAATCGATCAGGGCGGTGTAAAATATTTTTGCAAAATGATGAAGTCAACACCCGGTCCACCACCCCTATTTATAGCGGGTAGAACGCCGCCCTCGGGAATCCCAACCGGCATAATTATTACAGCTGTGACTTTTTAAATTCCTGTTGGTAACAATCCGATCGAACTCACTCCCCTGGTCGGCTCTACACCCGACCAGAGGAGAGGGGGGCTAGTGACATGGCATATTTGACCGGACTTCTTGATCGCCTTTCGTGCGCCACGCTCGTCGGTTCCCGCCGCTCCAAGTCCTTGGAGACATTTCTGACCGGGTGCCCGTATATCGATCGGTTTGGCTAACCTCTCATAACCATCCCCGATGATTCCTCTCTCGATCAGGTCAGTTTCCTCGGCCCCTCGAACCCATCTCCTTGACCCCTCTAATCGATTTTATGATCGACCAGGGCCATACCGAATCCAACGGATCCCTACTAGCATTAAATCCTCCATCAGCCCAAGGTATGGGGGTGCCACCAAACCCCATACCTCATTAATTGAGTGCCAACTAATACCTATTGACCCTGCCATTAGGCTTATGGGTCGTCTATATCAGCCCTTGACGGCTTACTTGGCCTAGAGGGCCCACCAGAGCGTGGTCTATATGGACATACTATAAATACCCTTGCATTAATGGTAAGAATCTATCATTAATTACTCTCAACGTCCTTAATCTGCTCAAATTTAGACAAAATTGATCCGTTGACTTAAGCATCAGAGGGTCTTAGCCGAGACCCATATCGACTAGCTCACGTTGCCTTTCCCTTGTTGTAGGTCAACTTCCCAATCAAACACCTTCATTCACACACTCGACCAAAGTTTTTGATCGAGATCAACCGGCTCCCAAAATCGACCCGCATCAATCTTATATTGCAAAAATGATCCTATTTATCCATATTTTGAAAAACACACTTTATATTTATTTCGAAAATATACATATATATATTTATATGCTTTGAAATATAAAAATACTATATATATGACTTTATTACAAAGAATTCCTATCATTATAATTTTGAAAAATGCATATAGAGCAAATACACATTTAATCATGAAATCACACATAATTCACACATATAGATTAGGAGTCACATAATAATTGCATAAAACATTAAACTATATAAATAGTTTTTAAAATATTGCATGAAACATACTATATAATAAATTTTTAAAATAGTAGGAAGTATCAGGGCATTACATTGGTAATTATAGGTGCATGAAAGCTGTCCTAATGTGATTCATTCCACAATTGTATATATTCTGCATGGGCATTTTCCCAATTGTGGCCAACTTTGCCTCTCCTAATAGTATTATGGAAAAGATTGTGTGGTAGTATAGGGATAGTTGAAATATCCTGCACTTGCCCAAATTGTTATATGCAACGATTGACCTTGCGCCATCCAACTTATGATAGTTTAGAAGGGGACATCAGACCCTCCAGTACTCTCTCCCGCAATGATGAGGCTGAGTTTGCAACAAGTCCAATCGATAGTCATACGGCACCCACAAAAACTGTACCACAAACTAACATTTAACAACGTTTGAAAAAATATATTTTTACAAGTGTTATGTCAAACATGTTAACAATAAAAATACCTTACTGGGCTTCTGATGTGGTCGGATTTTGGCCTGCGGTACACGTCACTTCGATCTGGGAGTAAGTGTTCGAGTCCGGTCAGGTGGATCCGAGTAGGAGTATCTGAATGCTGGTCGGGTTCTATTCTGCAAGGATGGAGCACACGTGAGACTAACCGGAAGTGTCTCCGGCGAAGACCCTCCGACGCTCAAGTCAGAATTCGAGCAGGTAGAGGGGCGAGTGGTAAACGAGTAATAATCAGTGTATTAGTGAATAAAAGTGTCTTACCCAATGACTAGTGTCACCGTACTATTTATAATAATAATAAAAAATAGGTGGGCCGGACCAAAATTAGGTTGGCCCAATCCCGTTGCTGGTAACGGGCATTCGCCATGACGCGCTGTGGGCGCGTGGGGTGCATTCCTTGTTCAAGGAGGATTGACTCCGAGGATGAAATATTGTGGACATCGAACATGTCGTTTCATCGAGGAGGCGTGGTGAAATCTGGCCGAACAAGGCCGTCAAGAAAAAGACCATGGGCCTGATCGGGATAGGCCTGACACGCGGCGATAGGGGGATGGCGGCATGTGCTGACCTGGATCCGACTTGTAAGCTGAGGAGGCGCGTACGTGGCCAGGGCGGACTTGGCCACATCATTAGCCCCCCCAGTTCTTGGTCTGACCGATCCTCGTGATACGGGCAGACCGGGGACTGTTCGAGAAGGTAGCGCCTACGACTTCGCTCAGGAATTACCGATCAGGTATTGGCGGTAACTTCGAAAATTGACTGTTGGGATGTGACCGTTGGTAATAAATGCTGGCGACTGTTGGACTTCCCGAGGAATATTTTTACCGCCCTATAAATAGGGGCTCCGGGCGTGACTACGGGCGCGTCATTTTACAATCGAGCTGAAGTTTCATTCCGAGCATAATCTGAGAGCACCGAGCGCACGGAAACCGTTTCGAGCAGACAAACTCTCCTTTCGACCAGTCAAACCTAGGTATTCCCCTTTTTCCGAACTGTTTCTTTCTTGCTCTTCATTTTCGTTAGATAAACAATCCCTAGATATGAGCCAATCCATGGATAGCTCGGATAGTCAAAATAGGATGGTAGGGTCCCCGATCGAAGGGGGATTAAGCGATGTAAATCTGTCAATCTCCGTGGAGGCAGAAGCCTCTTTTGAGGGGGCATCATCTCGTTGCCTGGGCGAGGCGAGCACCAGTCGGCCCCGAGGGGGTGGTAAGAGCCCGAGCAGGGTTGAGGAGATAAGGCGGCGTATGGAGGCGGAGAGGGGTGAGGCACTTCTTCCGAAGGGCGACGTGCCCGACGTGATGGTCCCCTCGTGGAGGTCCGTTTCTGAATAGGCGGGCCCATCCGGTCAAGATCCTCTTCGGGGGAGGAGAAAGGCCATCGCTGGGAACCAGACCACGGTGAGTTGGGGAAACATCATAGCGAATAACACCGATCGGGACGTAAAGAAGATAATAAACCACTACATCCGAGGCAAGTTTGAGGTCACCTGGCCGAGCAGGGAGGATTCCATTACGAACCCCCCCGAGGGGTGCATCCCCATTCACTACGCTCACGTCGAAAACGGGCTTAGATTTTCGATCCCGGCCTTCATTTCCACCATCCTAAATCGGTTGAATATAAGCCCGATTCAGCTGACCCCGAACTCATACGCCTCGATGTGTGCTTTCGTTGTTTTTTGTCGCTGTACCGGGCACACTCCCACTGTGGCCAACTTTTCTGATCTATACCAAGTTAACCACTCGAGCAGGTCCTCCCCGGATGATGAATTTAACTGCTTTTTCGTTAGTGCCAAGAATGGAAGAAAGCTGATCGAAACAGCTTCATCGTCCTACGGGGCGGACTGGAAGCAGAAATGGTGCTACATACAATCCGATGATCCATGGCCGGTGAGGAGGGTGCATAACCCGGAAGCGAGGAAGCTCTCCCTGGCCGGGCTGGGATCGAGTAGTTGGACAAGGGAGAGGGTGCTCAGCCAGAAGGCCCTGGGCTTATTGAGCCCCACCTTCCTCACCCAGGAACGCTTCCTAGTAAAGGCCGGGCTCTCGCCGGCCAGGCTTGATATCGATCATGTTACTTTTGGTATTATTTATTGCATGTTTTTACTCGAATATTCATGTCTTTATACTCGATTATCTTCTAATCGGCTGGTTTTCAATTCTGCAGATCTCAGCGTATTAGAAATGGGACGCATGAACTTGATCTCGAAGGTAGCCGGAGGGAGGAGGAGACCGTCCCCCCCATCGGAGGAGGCCCGTGCCATAGAGGCCACCGCTAGTGCTCCGAGGAGATCGGGGCAGGCAGCAATTACCACCCAAGGCCCTAGTCGGGGGGACATCCCCGATGTGGGGGAGACCCCTCTTGTCCTGAAGAGGAAAGCCCCGGACTCCACGCCACCGACGAGGCCAACGGGGCCTGCTCCGAAGAAGCCCGCCTCAAAATCGGCCAAAGGCAAGCGGCCGGCTTATGGCTCCGGGTATTCATCGGAAGAGCTGGAGGTGTTAAACTACCCGGACGCCCCGGAACCCCGCTTCGGCCCCAAATATGGCGACCTCTCTGACCGTAGTATCCTCGGAGGGACGAACAAAAAGTTAGCGATGAGGAGTTTCCAAAACGCCGTTTTTAAAGCCGATCAGGTCACCCTCTCCGAGCTCGACGATGCAGAGCTGGCCCTGAGCATCGCCCAGGACATGAACACTCTCCAGCAAAGGGTGTTCCACTGGTCTTCGTCGGCTGGAGGTCAGCCGGGCGCGTTGTGATAAGGCCGAGCGGGAGGCTCGAGGAAGCAGCCTCCAGGCGGATTTGGAAGAAGAGCGGCAAAAAAATCAAGTCGCTCAACGGGAGATCGCCACGGCGCGGGGGAAAACTCAGGCCCTGGAAGAGCGGCTCGAGAAGCTCGAGCTGGACTTCAAGACCAGGGAGTCCTTGCTGGAGCAAGAAGCTACCCTCCTGAAGAAGAAGGCCAAGGAGGCCTTCGTGCAGGGCGAAGAGAGGGGTCGCCGCTTGATGAGGACCGAACTGATGGCCTCGGTCCCCGACTGGGAGAGAGAGGCCGTGAAGCGGTTCGTTCGAGGACCTGTGTTCGAATATGCTACGATCCTCCGCAGGGCGAACGACGCCCTCCTCGGATTCCAAAAAGCCTTCAACCAGCTGAAGGCACGTAACGTTATCCTGCAAGACTTTCCCATGGAGGGGTATGGCATCCATCTGACCGATGCCGGGGAGGATAAGGGGGATGACGGTGAGGCCTTGCCAGCGTATGAGGGCGCAGAGTTTGCCCGGGTAATTTCAATCGTGGAGAGGCAGGTCCGCAACGAAGAGCATAAACGCTTGGGGGAGCCTCTCTCTCCGGACGTGGAACCCGATGATCCCATCATCGTGGACGAAGGAGCGCCCGAAGTGGGGACGACAAGTGCCCCGGCGAACAAGGGCGTGGTCGATGCTGTGATCGACCAGGCCATGACTGGTGGCGATCGAGGAGGTGGCCGAGGAGGTAGATGGCGCTTAGGCCATAAGAAATCATATCGGGCCATATACCTACAAACATGTATATTTTTTTTATTTTTTTTTTATTTTTGCAACCTGATGTAAACCTTTATTATCAACGAACAGTTCCTTATCGAAATATGATCTTCATTTTCTCATCGAAGCATGATTTTCATTTCATAAGTAATCATGAGCTCGAATAATAATTTTAAAATTGAACTTTGGAAAATTTGGTAAACTGGAATCAAGCTTGATACGTAAAGTATTCGATAACAAACTGCGATTTATTCCAAAAGAAAGAAATGACAAAACTCCGAGGAGAATGAATATTTTGTGGGCGGATCACTCATGACCATTTGCGCTCAATCTAATCATACGTAGAACCGTTTGAGGTTCGTGGCATTCCAAGGACGGGGCAGTTCTCTCCCCGACATGTCCTCGAGACGATAGGCATTGTTTTTGCAAATCTTGGTCACTTTGAACGGACCATCCCATTTAGGGTCTAACTTTCCCACAGGGTGAGAAACCCCGGCCTTCTTGGTGACCAGGTCCCCGATCTGGAAAGTCCGGGGACAGACATGGCGATTGTAAGCACGTGCAGTAGATGCCCGGAAGTTGTCCATCCTTCGAAGGGCGGCACACCTTCTTTCTTCGGCGAGGTCGAGCTCGGTCAGGTGAGCGTCGACGTTGGCGACCTCGTCGAAGTGTGCAACCCGAGCAGATGGGTGCAAAACTTCGGCAGGTAGAACGGCGTCGGAGCCATAAACTAGGGCGTACGGGGTGTCGCGCGTCGCACTCCGAGGAGTGGTCCGGTATGCCCAAAGCATGCCTGGGAGCTCGTCGGCCCAATTACGTTGTGCGCCGGACAAGGCGGTCTTGAGTCCGTGGAGAATTGTTCGGTTAGTGACTTCGACTTGACCGTTTGCCTGAGGGTTCCCTACTGAGGTGAAACGCTGCTCGATTTTGAGGTTGTTGCACCATTCCCTCACCCGATGACTTTGGAACTGGGTTCCGTTATCAGAAATGACGACCCTGGGGAGTCCGAAGCGGCAGATGATGTTTTTCCAGATGAAGATTTTGACAACCGAGTCGGTGATCTTCGCAACGGCCTCCGCTTCGGCCCATTTTGTGAAATACTCGACGGCAACAATCACGAACTTCCTTTGCCCGGGAGCTTGAGGGAACGGTTCGAGGATGTCTATTCCCCATTGGTCGAATGGCCAAGATACCTCCACGTTCACCATCGGAGCGGCAGGCTGGTGGACTAGGTTGGCGTGCAATTGGCAAGCTCGGCATCTTCGGATGAAGTCGAAACAATCTTGCACGAGATTAGGCCAGAAAAACCCTGCCCGTGATACCTTTTTGGCCAAGGACCTTGGCCCAGTATGGTTTCCGCAACACCCTTGGTGTATTTCTTCGATAACTTCCCTGGCCTGCTGTGTGTTCAAACACCGTCGAGGGGGCCCATCGAAGCTTTTCCTAAACAGGCGCCCCTGCCCGTCGAGGGCGTATCGAGAGGCCTGTTTTCGGAGTCTTTTGGCTTCGACGGGTCCCTCGGGGAGAATTCCGTCCTTCAGATAGGCGATTAGTTCTTCGATCCAGTCCTCTGGGGGCTCGACGGAGAGTATGCACTGTCGCGTCCCCGACCCGGTCAAAGGTGTTGGCGAACTCAATATGGTTATTCTACTTTCTTTAGTCCCTTTTACCGAACTAGCTAGCTTCGACAATTGATCCGCCCTCTCATTTTCTGTTCGGGGAATTTGCTCGAGAGAGAATTTGGCAAACTTTTCCTTCAACTTGTTGACCTCCTCGAGGTACTTCGTCATCGATGCTTCCCGGGCATCGTAATTGCCATTGACCTGCTCGGCCACCAACTGCGAGTCGGTCAAAGCGACAAGTTCGTCCACGCCCTTGTCCGGGGCAATCTTCATCCCCGCGGCGAGGGCTTCGTACTCGGCCTCGTTGTTGGAAACCGGAAATTCAAGGCGAATGGCGAAGTCGAGCTCGTTGCCCAACTCATCCCGCAGATAAACCCCGGCTCCCCCACCTGAGCTCGTGGAGGACCCATCGACCATGAGGGTCCACGGTGTTTTTGGCTCCGTCTCCGCCCTCGGGGCCACTTCCGCTAAGAAATCCGCCAGGACCTGGGCATGAATCGCTGTCCTCGGTTGGAATTGGATATCGAACTCGCCTAGTTCGACGGCCCACTTCACAAGCCGACTGGAGACATCGGGTTTGGCCAACACCTGCCTCAGCGGCTCACTGGTCAGGACCACGATGGTGTGGGCCTGGAAGTATTACCTTAACTTCCGGGCGGAGTGGACCAAAGCGAGAGCGAGCTTTTCGATGGTCAAGTAGTTCCGTTCAGGACCTTGTAGGAGCTTGCTGAGGTAATACACCGGGCGGTGAACCCGATCCTCCACGTGTACTAGGACCGAGCTGACCGCATTTGGGGATACCGCCAGGTAGGCGTAAAGGGGTCTTCCCGGGACTGGTTTCGACAGCAGAGGGGGCTCGGTTAAGTATCTTTTCAATTCGAGGAGCGCGTGCTGGCATTCCTCCGTCCATTTCCAATCCGGCACCTTCCTTAGTCCTTTAAAAAATGGGAGGTTCCGGTCCGCTGAGCGGGATATGAACCGATTGAGGGCGATTACTCGCCCTACCAACCTCTGTACTTCCTTCACTGAGCCAGGCGGCTCGATGTCGAGGATGGCACGAATCTTCGAGGGGTTGGCTTCGATCCCCCTATGGCTGACAATGTATTCGAGGAACTTTCCTCCTCGGACGCCGAACGTACACTTGTTCGGATTGAGTTTTAGGCCATATTTTCTTAGAATCTCAAATGTTCGAGCCAGGTGCCCGAGATGGTCGGACTCCCGCTCACTGCGGACTACCATGTCGTCGACGTAAACTTCGACGGTTCTCCCGATCTCCTCCTTGAACATGAGATTCATGAGCCTCTGATACGTAGCTTCGGCGTTTTTCAGCCCGAAGGGCATCACGAGGAAGCAATAGGTCCCCGTCGAGACGACAAACGACATCTTCCCACGATTCTCCTCGGCCATGTAGATCTGGTAGTAGCCTTGGAAGGCGTCCATCATGCTCATCAACGCGCACCCCGCCGTTGAGTCAACGAGTTGGTCTATCCGAGAAAGGGGATAGTGATCCTTGGGGCAGGCTTTGTTGAGATCGGTGAAGTCGTTGCACATCCGCCATCGGCCATCGCCCTTGGCAACGACGACCACGTTGCATAGCCATTCTGTGAACTGGACCTCCACAATGTAGCCTGCCTCGAGGAGCTTGTTGACCTCCTCCTCGATGATTCGGTTCCGAGCTTCACAAAATATCCTCTTTTTCTGCCTCACCGGCCTGAACGATGGGTCTGCGTTGAGGCGATGAACAATGACTTCGGGATCGATTCCCGGAAAGTCTGAGGCCTTCCAAGCAAAGACATCGGCATTTTTCCGGAGGAAGTCGACCAACATGACCTCGTGATGCGGCTCGAGGGTCAATCCTACCCGGGTAGTCTTGGATGGGTCGCCCTCTACGAGCTGGATTGTCTTGAAATCTCCCGCTGGCGTCATCTTTTCTTCCTCTAGCCTCCTCCGCTTTGCCGGGTCGATTTCGGAGGACTCGGGGATGTCCATCCGCGAAGCGGCTGCTTCGACTAGTCGGGGTGCCGGAGTTTTCTTCCCTTCGACGGAGGCCGAGTAACACTTCCAGGCGTCCAGGATCCGACATGTGACTTGCCCGACCCCCGTGGGCGTGGGGAACTTCATCTTTAAGTGATACGTGGACACCACCGCCCGAAACGCATTAAGAGCAGGTCGCCCGAGGATGATGTTGTAAGCAAACGGAGCATCAACTATTAGATACTGGACCATCATAGTCTTCCTTCTCGGGGCCTCCCCCAACGAGGTGGGGAGTTGAATCATCCCGAGAGGGACCACCTCGGAACCCCCAAACCCGACGAGAGGGGTCTGCATGGGGGAGAGCGTGTATCCTCCTAAGTCCATCTTGGCGAAGGTGTTGGCGAAAATGATGTTGGCGGAGCTCCCATTGTCGATCAGGGTCTTTGCCACGGAGTAGTTGGCTACGTCCAAATTAATGACCATCGGGTAATCCGGTGTGTCCTCGAGGCCTTCTGTCTTCGGGATGTGCGCAAGATCATGGTCGGAGAATTCGAGTGACTCTGGCGACGGCGTCGCCGCTTCTGATATGGTGTTGACATGCAGCCTCTCGTGGTAGTAGCGCTCTTCGATACGGTATCGGGCCTGGTCGAGGCGCCTCTCCACCAGACCTCCTACTTTTAGAATCTCCTCCACTAGGGCCTCCCGCAATGGTGTGAATCATTCCCCTGATCGGGAGGTTGTCCTGTGCGGCGGGCTGTTTGTCGTCCCGACCGAAAGGCGTGTAACCTCGTCGAGGAGAGCGAGATCGAGCCCTCTTCGGTGGCTCGTGTTCATCGTCCATGGAGGACGGGGAGTTATGTCGGCGGCTTCCCTCACCTTGGTGACCCTGTCCTCGCTTTTTCACGTATTTTTTGATTTCTGGCCGGCCTAGATCGATGAGGCGCTGTATTTCCTTCTTGAGGGCATAGCAGCCCTCAGTGTCATGGTTTCCCACTTGCTTATGGAACGCGCAATATTTATTTCCTCTCGGGGGGGCTCCATCCGCGTCCTGGATCTTCCTCGGCCTCCGGAAAACCGTCGGGTCGCTGGCGTTGATTGTGGCGAAGATCTCTTTCCTTGACATCACCAATGGGGTGAGATCATTGTCCCGTCGGCGTTCTTTCCTTTCCCCGACCTCTGGCCTCCTTTTAAACCTCATGTCCTCAACATTCATGTATTGTTGAGCGATGGACATGACTTTCTCCATGGTGGCGGGGCGCTTCCTGGCCAAATGGTCCGAGCATGCTTGGTTTCGGATGGCCCCCATGATTACGTCAAGGAGGAAGTCCATCTGGACGCTTTCGACCTTGAGCAGCTCGGTGTTGAATCGGTTAAAGAAGTCCCTCAGAGACTCACCCTCCTTTTGCCGAATCTTATGCAAATGGGATGGGGGCAGCTTCGCTAGGCTTTTCGTCTGGAAATGGTTGACGAACTTTATCGCCAAATCGACGAAGCTTCTGACCGAACCTGGGGCTTGGCGGACGTACCATTGCGAGGCTACTCCCTGAAAAGTCGTAACCAGCAACTTCAGCGGCGAAGTCATCGTCGATCATGTGCACGCGCATGGCAGTGTTTGAATTGTATTAAGTGTTCTTTGGGATCCGCTTCTCCGTTGTATCGGGGCAAGTCGGTCGGGATTCGGACCCCTCTGGGTGCTCGGGCCCGTTGAAGGTCTGCGCTAAGTGGGTCTGCCTCGTCCGGCACAAAGTATCGTTGAGCCAATCCCTGTCCGGAGCGGTGAGATACCTCCTCGAGCTTCCGGTTAAGGTCTTCCATCCGATGCGAAAGTTCCCCAACATTATCTCGGGATCTCTCGCCGCGACGGACCTCATCGATCCTCCGCTGGATCTCTGTGGCCTGGTGGGAGATTTCCTCCAACCGTTCTCTGTGACTCCGTGCAGGATGACCGGAGGATGCCCCCACAGAGGATTCGTCAACTTCCTCCACCAGTCGAGGGGGTGGGGGCCGTCTCTCTTTGCGGACCTCCCTTGTCGTGGGGATCCGTTCGCGCACCCGCGCGCCATCCCGCTCGGCGTCGGTTGCCCGAACACCTCGCGGGGGGCGAATTTCCTCCCTCATCGGATGAGGGTCTTCTGCAGTGGCAGCCGGGACGGGGACTGGGTTCATCCGCCTGATCTCATGTAAGAGCGTATTGAACTGATCAGCCGTCAGAACGACGAGGTTCTACCCGGCGGGAGGCGTAGGTGCTGGCCCGATGGCTTGCGGGACAGCGTGAGGTGGGATGCCGTGAGTTTCGGGAACAGGATGGGCGGTGGTTTGCGGGGCCCCTGACTCCGTTCCGATCCTTCGTGTGTTTACCATTTCCTCACTTGCTCGAATAGAGCCCTCCTTCTAGCGCCAAAATGATGTGGTCGGATTTTGGCCTGCGGTACACGTCACTTCGATCTGGGAGTAAGTGTTCGAGTCCGGTCAGGTGGATCCGAGTAGGAGTATCTGAATGCTGGTCGGGTTCTATTCTGCAAGGATTGAGCACACGTGAGACTAGCCGGAAGTGTCTCCGGCGAAGACCCTCCGACGCTCAAGTCAGAATTCGAGCAGGTAGAGGGACGAGTGGTAAACGAGTAATAATCAGTGTATTAGTGAATAAAAGTGTCTTACCCAATGACTAGTGTCGCCGTACTATTTATAATAATAATAAAAAATAGGTGGGCCGGACCAGAATTAGGTTGGCCCAATCCCGTTGCTGGTAACGGGCATTCGCCATGACGCGCTGTGGGCGCGTGGGGTGCATTCCTTGTTCGAGGAGGATTGACTCCGAGGATGAAATATTGTGGACATCGAACATGTCGTTTCATCGAGGAGGCGTGGTGAAATCTGGCCGAACAAGGCCGTCAAGAAAAAGACCATGGGCCTGATCGGGATAGGCCTGACACGCGGCGATAGGGGGATGGCGGCATGTGCTGACCTGGATCCGACGTGTAAGCTGAGGAGGCGCGTACGTGGCCAGGGCGGACTTGGCCACATCAGCTTCATATTATCTAGCATATCTCTAAAAATACGAATGTTGTGCCTCGCCGTATGCGTCCACGAATTACGACAAGTCCATGTACTAATTTATTGAAAACATAATGTTTATAAGCCGTGTACTTTACAAATTACAATAATGTGAACGTACTTAATAGTATTATTACCTTGCACTGTAAGGGGCTCGTGGTAATATAATACCATAGTTTAGTACAATTGGCCCAATTGACTCAGGCGGTACTGGCAATATGGATGGCCTCAAGCACGACATTCGACTCCATGCCCATATCTAATAAAAAAAAATATTAGTCAACATTTGCCAAAAAAAAACTCATCTAAAAAGATATATAATTAATTTATAAAATAATTTTACCTGCAATAATTGCAAGCGGGCCACCAACGTCTTCTACTCCTCCATCATCTCGTTTGCACGCCCTATCACAAAGCTTCCTATATAAATGCGCTAAAACCGTGCTTCCCCAACTATACTCCACTACCTCAGTTACTGCAGACAAATGTCGCAGATACACCAACGATACCAAGGTACCGCTTATATCAGGACACATAATGCCACCGATCAATAACAAGACAACACAACGTACAATTTGATAAACCTTCAAAGGTACGGTTTCATTGTTTATTTCTTTATTATTAACATACTCCCTCAAAGCACTTAACTTCAACCTTGACCTTTTCAAATCACTCGGAGTAAGAGTAAAGTTGAGGAGTCTGTCATAGTACGTTGGCCACCCTTCGTCCCTATTAGGGCACTCGTCTATTCCTGTTATAGGCCGGCCATCAATCAGTAATTCCCATATAACTGTTACGTCTTCCAATGTAATAGTAGCATCGCCTACCCTTAAATAGAAGGCGTGCGTCTCTGGATGCCACCTCTCTATCGATGTAGTTATCAACTGTTGATCTATCTCAGCAAACCTGCAGCGGTACACACCGTAAAAACCAATATCATAAAGAGCTTCTTTACTTTTTCGTGAACTCGCATACCATCACGACCAAATATTCCTTTCCCCCAATACTTAACTCTAACTATTTGGTCTGGGTCTACACAATCATCAAATAATTTTTCAAAAATATGATTTTCTTGTTCATATAACACATTACGCGTCTCTGGTCCATAATAATATTTCAACATCTCCACATCCATTCTACAAATGATATAACAAATATTCAATATAATTTACTACAACAAATATCACTACAAAAACAATAACAAAACCCAAGAAAAAATCAATACAAATACAATAAATAACCAAAAAAAAAACATGAAGAAGTCGACAGTTCTTCCAAAAAAAATTGGAAAAAAATTCGCCAAGGAGTCATCATCTTGACCGATTTTCTATTTCAAAATATTTCTTGAAGAAGGCGATAGTGGAGATGTCGACTTCCTCCTGATTTTTTTTTCTTCCATTTTTAAAAATTTACACAGAAAAAAATAGTAAATAAAACCTTCCTTCCATTTTTTTTCTCCCATTTTTTTCAATATTATTCCCATTTTTTCTCCCTCCTCGTCTTCTTATTTCAAACCTTCTTCATTGTACCCTTCAACCATTCTATTAATTTACCGTCACCTAAACACATTTTATTGCACCATAAAATAGTAAATAAAATTTGTGGTATTATAACATAAATTTTTTAATACCCACTCTTTACTTCTTTTTCCACAAAAATTTCTCTATAATTTTCTAATTTTCATAAATATTTCAAATATCACCTAATAAATAACTTTTCACTACAAACCAAAAAATTCTTCAAAAATATTTACTACAAAGAAAAATACTATATTCCCAAAAACTAACTACTACAAAAAATAGAAAAAAATGCACCATAAAATTATTCAGCAAATTATTCTCACAACTATTCATATATTGCATGCAAATAAAATGAAGATATAACATCATATTATATTCAATAAAATTCACAAAATAAAATAATACATACGTTGACATATTCTTCGAAATATTACACCTCTATTTAAATTATAGAATTTAAAAATATTTTGAACTGGAAAAAAATTATGCCACAAAAAATATTTTGAACTGGAAAAAATATCAGAAGCTAAATAATCTAAAGATGTTTTTTATTTCAGCATCTGAGTTCCTCTATATATAAAGAGGATGGATGAAGCTACTAGCTAGATCTGGATGAGGCTGAACAAAAAAGCCGCGTTCAAAGGAAAAAAAAATTCTGAAGTGACACACCACTGCACGCCGCAAAATGTGCAATAGTCAATGTTGTGCATGCAACTTTTCAGCCTTGGACCGTGGACCGTTCAAACACAGAAAATAAAAACATTAGCATAGAAGTCAACTTCTATAGGTGTTTTTTTAAAAAAAAATTCCTACAGGTTTTTTTATTGCATTAAATTTAAATTATTAAATATAAAAATAATATTTTAATGAAAGTCGACATATTAGGGTTGTTGACTTTAGTAGAAATCAACAACCCCAATGCAAAATATACTTTTTTAATCATGTTTTCAAGATTTACGATCTGGCACCAAAATCATGCATCAACAAATAGAAAACAAAATAATTTTCTATGAAATAAGAGATTGAATTTTTACAGAAATACTAACTTTTAGGCCGAAACTTCACAAATTCATGTTTTTTCCAGTTTTAAATTAGTTTTCAATGTGTGATATATCATTTCAAACCTATTTTCATGCACAATAAGATGGAATAAAAATCACATAAGAAATCAATACAATCAGGTTCGAATTTTTGAATTAAGGAAGAATCTTGAACTAAAATATCAAAATTCTCATAAATGGCTCATCCAGCCTTCAGCACATTTTAACCATGCGACTTACATAGTAAAATCTACATATGGTGAAAATTCATGCTTAAATTCCACACTTTCAAAAATCATGCATTTTAGTAGAAATATAAATATCATGCGATTCAATCAATCAATCAAGCAAATACGAGCCATAAGGGCTCTGATACTATTGTTGGAATTTATCACACATAAACGAATAAATTACGTGGATCAAGTGGGGTACCTGATATATAGTGGAACTGTGGATCCACAAACCCCGAATTTGACTCGTCTACTAGCCGTCCATTGACCGAATCACGAGCATACCTTGCTCGCCCTTAGTGGATTACTACTAGAGTAATTTACATATTTTGCACACCTTAAACCATTGGAGAACTAATGGTCATACTCCAAGAATGAACGCAGAGAGAAATATTTTCTAGAGAAAAGAGAAAATAGAGAGAGTGTAGGGAGAATGGGTTTTATGGAATTGTATTGAATTAAAATGAATAATTTCATGGGAGATGCCCCTATTTATAGGCATCCCGGAGTGGTAGAGTCCTATTCCACTTATGCACACTCTATACCTGTGCAAAACAAAAAATCATATAATTTAGCTAAATATTTAACTTTTGGTACAATAAAATTATAAATACTTACTAATTTCCTCTAAAAAGTATATACTTTTAAAACTAATTTCAATATTTTTATAAAATAATTATTAGTGAAAGGTAAAATAATTTTAAAAAAAATTATAACACTAAGAAAATAAACACAAAAAAGGAAAAAAATGTTGCATAGTGGAGATGAGAGAGAAAAGGAGAGAGAGAACGTGATTAAATATAAGTAACATGGTAAAGGAGAGAGAAGATAGATTTGTAGACATGAAGGATATGAAAACACCAAAAATAGTTATTACAGGGCGTCGGTACTTTATGTAATAGTATAGATAGTGTATATATATATATAATATATATATATATATATATATATATATATATATGATTCAAAACCCTTGATAAGGCCATTCAAGTAAGAGTCATTTATGCGTATATTTGGATACCTTCATTGCACTTTGTTGTGACACATATGCATTATAATAATTTTAAATTTAATTAATATAAGTATGTAGTAATCAATAATTATCCAAATTAATCCGACACTTATCCAAATTTAAGATAATATATGCTACATTTTAGTTGAGATAAAATAATAATTTTTTTATTTATAATATCATTTTACAATATTTATCAACCACTTTAAAGTATTGCATAATTTTTTGTTTTTAAAAATCAAATGATAATTACATAAATATCCCAAAATCTAATGGTTAATATACCCATTTTTGGTTACAAAGGTCTCGACTCTGTCCACATTTAATTCCATAGGAAATCTGTGACGACCCGATAAACCACGTTATTTTAAATTTGGAATTATGAAGTATGTTTACTATTTTATGAGAAAATCCTTTTATTGTAAATAAATGTGCATTCCATTACATGCAATTATTAAAAATGTGACTTGTTATTTATGAAGTTGAAACCTGCGAATGTCCCCCTCAAAATTTTTTTTTCGAAAACTACCCACAAACCTAAACTGTCGTTTTTAATTTTCTTATTGGTACAATTGTTTTCATATCATGAAATTTAATTTTTATTTTCCTCCCTAATTTCGAAATTAATAATAATTACTATTTTAGAAACTATACATTTACTAGAAGTAATTATTTACTTCACAATTTTAATATTTTTGAAATAATATTATCAAATATATATATATATCCGAAAATACACATAAAAAATAATACATATAATTAGTTAAATATGTCTTCTATTACTTTAATTACCTATTTATGTCACTTTCATGTAAAATGTGGTAAAAAGAAATCTAGTTGTTCATTTTAACTCTTAGTATTTCACCTAACAAAATGTGTATTAATCTTTACCATTCATATATAATTGTATATTTTGCTATCTCTCCTACCATTATATATATATATATATATATATATATATATTTAAGGAAAATAATTACCTGAAATCATTAAGCTTCCTAAATTATTTTCTTATTGATAAAAATTTATAAAATTACTTTCTTTACAAATAATATTTTTTCAAAAATGTATTTTATTCCTTAATAATTAATAGTTACATATCCTAGACTAATCATTCTTGGGAAAATATAATTTTCAAGGATTAGAATTTAATTTCTTTAATATTTGAATTTTGTTCAAAATAAAGCATAAATTCCCCATAAATTAATAGAATTTCAAATAAAATTATAATTTTTGAATTTTATAAATACCATAAATATTCACTAAAAATTATATGTGTGATTTTTGAATTTTAATAAATTAAAACCTAATTTTCGGATTTTTAATTAAAGGCAAAATATAAATTCTAGATTTTAACCTATTTTCTGATATTTATGCAAGAAAAATCTTCTCTAATACACCATAAATAAATATTGTTGCATGGTTCATATTTATGTAGCTTGTGAATCATATACTAGCATGCACACCAAGCCTAAAATAGATCCCCCGCTTGGAAGAATTCATTTAATGAACTCACTTAGGTGTAAAATGGCATTAATGAAGAAAATGACCTTAATAATAAACTAATTCATTCTTCCTCTCATTAATATAAACAAGACCAAAATTCCACCCTTCTCTTCCCCTAGAAAACCGGCCACAACACACACTTTCACACACTCTTCTAAATTTTCTTCCAAAACACCCTAATTTCCTACTCTTTTACCCCACACTTCACTACACCCAAAAAGAAAGAGAAAGAAGGTAGAAACCTTGCTCAATCTCATAAGTAGAGGGTTATTAGGATACCTTGAGTAAGAGTTCTTGCTTAGACATGCTTCAATGCTCATGAGTAAAAGTTCTTGTCAAGCTTGCTCCAATACTCATGGTTTAGTAGCTTATCTATTTGATTTTAGTATGAATTTACTTGTTATGTTATGTACTTCATGTGCAAATTGTCTTTTGGAATGGTAAAGTATGTGTTGGTTCTTTGAGTTCAAAAGGTTATGCTAGTATAGCTCTAGTCCAAATTATGTGTTAGCCTATAATATAGTAAGGATTATGTGAATTTGATGAAGTTTTATGTGCCTAGATGCTCATAAAATATACTATACTATACTACTAATTTTATATTAACCTATTTTCATTTCATGAAAAGCATGAGGTTGGTAAAATAAAATATTCTATGAAAAGTGATAGTCTTGATAAACTATATTATTTTCTATGACAATATATTTTTTTTAAAGTTACAAACTATAGTTTTATGTTTATGTACATATATATCATACGTATGCATATATACTTATATATTTATGTACACATATATCATACGTATGCATATAGTTTATGTTTATGTTATTTGTATTTTATCTAAATATCTAAGTGTTATATTTGCATTTCAAGGAAAATATACATATAAGTATATATGTGTGTGTTGCCGTGTGTGTATATATATATATACATACTTCTATGTTTTAGTTATGTTTTACTCTAAACTTCAAATATACATAATTTTATGTACACCAAATAATTTTATGAAATATTATCTCCCATTATTTTATTTTATTTTATATTATTCTTTTCTAAGATGTTAGAATAATATGTTCAAATACGAAAGCAAGACTTCCAAGATTATGCTATGTGCATAAATTGTGATTGTGAAACGGGTCCGAAATATATCGGAGTGGTTTGGGTGAGTACCGTCGGGACATACTAATGGGGTAGCCGACTGTAAGAGTTCTCACTCCCTCCATCTCCTAATCCCCCCTTGGGTAGACGGAGAGATCTACTCAAGAGAGAGGGTCGTAGGAAAATTTGGCGTAATACCCGGGGTACGACCATTGGAAGATAAGGCAGGCGGGAGTAATGTGCTGGTTGTAAAATTCGGCCAGAGTAGTTATAAGGGTCACTGTTAGGTGACGAGAAAGGTTTGAAATGAGAAAACCATATGTCTATGTGCAAAGTTAAAATATGTGTTTATGTGCAAATCACACACGATCACCTTATATGGTTAAGTAATGTTTTTACTCAACTATATGTTGAATGTGCTCACCTAATATGTTTTAGACGAACCCGAGGCTAGCTTCAACGAGGCCAAAGAGGAGGAACAATTTGAAGTTTTTTATTAGGAAGAGAGCTGTTATGGTTCCGCTGCGAGCTTTGTTGTTTTGCGTATTCGGTCTTATGTAGGTTGTAACTAAATAATTACCCGGAGTTGTACTCATGATATATCATTACTCTACCAAGTCTTTTGATATTATGATTTCTTTTAAGTTTATTTCCATTACATGCTTTATTTGTAAATTATAATAAGCATGGGTTACCGGGGCGTTATAAAATCTAACTCTAAAATTAATCATATAGGAATCAATTTTGGAATAAATTACGTCGCATCAGTGACAAATTGAAATTTGCTAGCCAAAATTGATGAGATGGCATGCCAATAAGTTGAGTTGTCGTTCATAAAATGATGTGTTAAAGGAATAAAATGAATTGACATCTTTTTTAATGATGTGTTAGATAATAAAATGAATCGTCATTCTTATTGAAAACATGTCATAGAAAAAATTAAATGATAACAACAACATAAATAAAAAAAATATAATATATAGAATACTAATTGATGCAGGTCGATTTTGGGAACGATCGTGCTGATCGAATGCTCCTATCGAACTCGATGTGTAAGGTTTTTGATTGGGAAATATGACCTACAATAAGGGAAAGTCAATATAAGCTAGTCGAGATGGATCTCAGCTAAAACCCTTGACGCTTAAGTTAGTTGATTGGATTGAGAAGAAATTTGAGCAGAGTAAGTGGGTAAAGAGCACTTAATGACTTGTCTTACCATAAATACAAGAGTATTTATAGTGTGTCCATGTGGATCTCCCCTTATAGGGGCCTTAGATTTAGTAGGCTATGATGAAATGATGTGGAGTAAGTCATAAGCCTAAAGGTAGGTCTTAATGACAGTAGTTGGCCATTAATTAATGAGGCATGGGATTAGGTAGTTGACCCACACCTTGAGCTGACGGAGCATTTAATGAGCATGGGGTTGAATGGACACGGTATAGTCCCAATTGATAAAGAACTCGATCAGGATGATCGACGGGATCGGTTCGAGGGCCCACCTCCCCAGTTGATAAACCCTAACCCGGTCAATACGCTAGGCTTGTTAGCTTGAGTGCTAGGGAAGGGTGACACGTGGTGTGCGCAAGCCAGTCGAAAATACCGCTCGGAAATATACCATGTCACTAATATATAAAAATTTTATATGAAAATATAAAAAAAAAATAATATATGTAAAGAAATAGATAAAATACATATTAAAGATATAATACGTAAATTAAAAATTATTATATAATCAAATCAATATAAAAAAAATTATTTAATACACCAAAAATATAATATTCTATGTTACACCAAACAATATAAAAGTATTGATTCATATCTTTATTTTAATGATATACATATATATTTGTTTTCTCCCAAAAACACCCACCCCGTTATAGTTTAAAAATTGGGGAAAGAATGCAAATACACACTAGCTCACATCCAGTCACACACAATCAAATTGATCCATACAGACTATGTGAATCATTACATAAAATATATTAATTTCTCCCTTTAGTACTACCTATTTTTAAAAAGATATTTATTGTTGCATTTTAAAATAAATACAATGTAATTTATTTTTACTAAACTAAATAATATGATTAAACTTGAAAAAATTAATATAATTAAGACATAGTTTAAATGTTCTCTTTATGAAGAACAATTTAACTATGTGGTTATAGTCTTTCAATATAAAAAAAATTGCAAAAATTTGAAATAATATATTTGGTTATCATATATCATTGTTTTTATTTTCTTTACCTTTTTATGCCCACTAGTTTAGTATTTGACCTCACAATTTAAAATTTTAACATAACTAAAGACATTATATGTATTACTTTTGAACCATTTTCATAAAGAAGAAAGAAAAAAACTCATTTATATTGATAGGAGGAATGATAATGGTATTAAAGATTATTTCATATTTTTTTTCGGAAAATGTTATATGCAACTCTATACTTTAAAGTTTAAATTGATAGTTTAATTTATAGGGATTAACGATTTTTTTACTCTTAATTAGGTAAACCATAGTATATCATTTTTAAGGATATAATCTTAATGCTGAAAGCAAAATAATAATAATTATTGAAAAATATAATATTTTTAAAAAAAATAAAATTCAATAAAATAATATTGTGACGACCCGGTAAACCACACTATTTTAAACTTGGAATTATGAAGTGTTTTACTATTTTATGAGAAATCATTTTATTGTGAATAAATGTGCATTGCATTACATGCATTTTATAAAAATGTGATTTGTTATTAGTAAAATTGAAATCTACGAAATTCTCCTCAATTTTTCGAAAACTAAACCGTCGATGTTAATTGTATTATTTGGAAATATTGTCTTCGTATCATGAAATTAACATGCATTTTCTCCATAATTTTGAAAAAAAAAAAATTTAGAAACTATACAATTACTAGAAGTAATAATTTACTCCACAATTTTAACATTTTTGAAATAATACTATCAAACTATGTACCTATATATAAAAATCCGAAAATACACAATAAAATTAGTTAAATATGTCTTCTAGTAGTTTAATTACCTAATTATGTCATTTTCATGGAATATGTGGTAAAAAGAAAGACTACATGGAAATTTTACCTCTTAGCATTTCAACTACTAAAATGTGTATTAATCTATACCATTCATATATAATTGTATATTTTGCTATCCCTCCAACCTTTATATATAAATATATAAATATAAATATAGGAAAAAATAATTTCCCAAAATTATTAATTTTCCTAAATTAATTTCTTATTTATAAGAATTTATACATTTACTTTTCTACAAATAATAATTCTTTCAAAAATGTATTTTCTTCTTTAATAATTCATAATTACATATTCTAGACTAGTATGACTTGGAAAAATATATATTAAAAAATTAGAATTTAATTTCCTTGATTTTTCGAATTTGCTCAAATTAATTCATAAATTTCCAATAAAATTATAAATTTCCAAAAAAAAAATATATAAATTTTGAATTTTTAATTACTATAATATATTTCCTGCAATTATAAGTATAAATTTCGAATTTTAACAAATTAAAATCTTATTTTCGGATTTTAATTAAAGAAAAATTACAAATACTAGATATTAACCTATTTTATGCTATTTTACAAGAAAACTCTCCTCTAATATACTATAAATAAATAATAATACATGGATCACATTCACATAGCTTATGAATCATACCATAGCTTGGACACCCAAGCTTAATTAGTCTTCCACATGGAAGACTTCATTTAATGTATTAAGCTAGGTGGAAAAATAGTAATTATGAAGAAAATGACCTAAGAATAAAATAATTGCTTCTTCCTCTCATTTCTATAAAACAAGAACAAGAATTCCTCCATTCTTCCCCTAGAAACCGTCCATAACACACCCTCACATACACTCTTCCTAATTTCTCCCAAAATCACTAAATTGCTATATACTTCTCTTTTTTTCCTCATTCTCAACCGTACGTCCACTCCACACACCCTCATACCCTCTTGTTTTCTTCTAAAAACCCATTAATTTTCTATCTTCCAACCTTACACTATATTATACCCTCAAAACAAAACAAAAGAAAAGGTAGAGACCTTACTTAATCATATAAGTAGAGGTTTTCTTGCCTCTTGAAGGAGGTTCCATGAAGTCATGAAAATTAATTTCACTACTTTGTGTATTCTTAGTTAGAATTATGTGCTAGCATATGGTCTTGCAAATATTATTTGAT
The DNA here is from genome assembly GCA_026212405.1 of Petrea volubilis. Lineage (NCBI taxonomy): Eukaryota > Viridiplantae > Streptophyta > Magnoliopsida > Lamiales > Verbenaceae > Petrea > Petrea volubilis. Next base: position 13,838,760 of record CM047876.1, on the reverse strand, counting down.
TTTATGAAATATTATATGATCATTATGTGCTTAGGGGTTCATGAAGATTTATTATATTACAAGTTTAGGGTAATATATTATATTTGACAATATGTTCATCTTATTTGGAAAATTTAATATGTTTATATGAAAAATGTTAGTTTGACAACATATATGATTTTCTTGCAAACACATGATTTAAAGTTACAAAATATATTTATATTATATTCTCTATAAATATATATGGGTGAAATAAACACTTTTATGTTTGTGTATATATATCATATATATATACGTATCATATATATACATAGTACATATTTATGTAGTTGATAACTAGATATATAGTACGTACATATAGAAATATATATATATATATATGTATATATAAATAGGTGTATATATAAAGAATATATATAAAGAGTATACTTATGCCTATATAATACGTACATATATAGATATTTATCAAGATTAGAGTATGTATTAAATTTATATTCTAAAACACAATATAGACACATATATATGTAGGTTCTGCCGTGTATATACATATACATATTATTATGTTTTGATTCAAATTTGGTAATACGACAACCCTAATCAAAAACATGTACTCATGAGAAGATTATGGCAATTCGGCATAAAGCAAAGAACAAGATAGATTCTACCCTTTAAACCCACAACCCCCTTGTACTCAAGAAGAATATTTAAAAGGATTTAATCAAGAAAAGATCAACACTTACAAGTACTCTTGAAGCATAAATCAGATTCTTGTTGCAATGGAGATTGTAGAACTCACAATTCCTATGCTAGGATTCATACACATGAAGAACAAGAGACTCACGTTTTTTGTCTACCTCAATATGAAAAATCTGATTTCCAAAGGTTTAAAGAGGGTATTTATACTCTAGACAAAGCCAAACCCTAAACTAAGCCCATTAGGCCTAATCCACTAAGGAATGGGCTTTAAGTGAAGCCCAATGTTCCATCCTTACAAGGACTTATTAAAGTCTATCAAGTCATGTGTTTAAAACCCAAATACAAGCTATTACAAATAATTAAAGCCCAAATAAATTTAAGCTCAATTAAACAAGGCTAGACAGCCCCTTCATCAATAGAACACGCCTCAAGCATATGGAGTAGCTTAGGTGTGCCTTCAAGTCCAATTGTGCACTTAGAGAATTCATGCTCTTGCAACTTAAGTGTGACTTGCTCTTGTACGTATGAGTTCATGGCTATCCCAAAGGCCTTAGCCCATGCCCTTGTGATTGGCCCACTTGGAAGAACCAATGGATCCTTCTTGTTGCCTCTTGCTTCGACTTTGACACCATTGGAGCTCCCTTGATCCGTATCATTTGGTAATTGATATATGTATATATCTATATTAAATAGTTTATGAGATATTATTTGTTTTATTACTTTATTTCATAGTGATGATATTATTTTCTAAGATGTTGGAATCATATGTTGAAACATGGAAGCAAGACTTCCAAGAATATGCTATGTGCACAAATTGTGATTGTGAAACGGGCCCGAAATATATCGGAGTGGTTTGGGTGAGTTCCGCCGGGACATACCAATGGGGTAGCCGGCTGTAAGAGTTCTCACTCCCTCCATCTCCTAATCCCCCTTTATATAGACGGAGTGATCTATATAAGAGAGCGGGTCGTAGGAAAATTTGGCTTAACACCCGGGGTACGACCGTTGGAGGATAAGGCAGGCGGGAGTAATGTGCTGGTTGTTATTTCAGTCGGGAGAGTTATAAGGGTCACTGTTAGGTGACGAGAAAGGTTTGAAATGAAAACTTACATTTTATGTGTAAAGTAACCATATGTGCCTATGTGCAAATCACACACACGAGCACCTTATATGCTTAAGTAATGTTACTACTCAACTATATATGTTGATCGTGTTCTTATGATATATTTTAGATGAGCTCGAGAATACCTTAAATGAGGTCGAGGAGGAAGAACAGTTTGAGGCCTTTTATTAGAAAGAGAGCTACGCATATTCCGCTGCGTATTTGTTGTTTTGCGATTGTCAACTTTAAGTATGTTGTAAAAGTATACTTGCACCCGACATTTTGAACTTGATGTATTATTTTGATATTATGTTTTGTATCTAAGTATGTTTTCTATTCCCTAATTCTTGGAATGTAAATTATACTTTGGAATGTAAATTAAAATAAGCTTGGTTATCGGGGTCGTTACAAATATAAATATAGCTTGATCAATATTTTAATAGCTTATAAAGTATGATATTTCCTTCTCATTAGTTACTTAAGTTTTATTATAACTTATTTAAAAAATATTTACTCCATCAATCATAAATTTTCAACTAATTTTATAGTTATTTATACTAATGTGGTATTTATTTTAAAATATTAAATAAATCTCTTTTTTATATTTCTTTTTACAGTTTTTATTATAACCTCTTTTTGTCATAATTATTATTTTTTTAAAAAAATAGGGTTAATTACGTCTACTACCCTTCTAAAGTTATGAAACTACAATTGGTCACCCAAAAAATTTCAATATTACCAACCCATACCCTGAGAAATTCCAAAATTACAAATACCCCCCTGGTCAGCCAGTTTTCGATCATTTTTTCATGAATTTTCGGTTTTATCCCTAATTTTTAACTTGGGATAATTACATCTACTATCCCTCGAAAGATTGAAGACTATCCCCAAAATTTTTTAATATTATTAAGACATACCCTAAGGAATTTAAAAATTACCAATACCCCCCTGAGCAACCAATTTTCTATCATTTTTTCATGAACTTTCGGTCTTACCTTAATTTTTAATTTTGAAAAAAATAAAAAAATAAATTGAAAAATAAATGCTTGTAACTACCGACAAAACCTGCAGCAATTGAATCATCACGATTTCTACTTTCCGATGGCGACCCAGTTACGATCTGGCAAATTTCATAGCATCGTGGTTGGCTTATCGCGAGCTTTCCATATCTACTAAAATCAACTCATTTTGCTATCGTTTAGCCGCCGGTCAACCTCTTTCTTTCCATGGTTGTTGTCTCTGTCGATCTACCCATCGCTGGTGACCAATTGACCGGCGCTTACACTAATGGACTCGTCTCACAACACTCGCTCTAATTCCTACATCTATTGCTGATGTTGGAGCCCATCAAAAAACCACCCCTTTCTTCCCCTAAAATTTCAAATGAACCCACCACCCCCTCTTGTCTCTTCCCGTTTCTACTCCCCGGTGATTACATTCTTGCTAACAACCGATTTTCTCACCACCATGAACCACACTTCCACCGCCATCACAACTATCTCCAAGCACCATCAATCTATTGCATATGCAAGGTACATTGTATTTTTTAAAAGAAGAAGTTGTCCCTTGTTTGTACACTATATATTTATTTATATATATGAAAATTTAAAATATTTAAGTATGTATATTTTAATTTAAGTATTTATGTCTAGGGATAATTACATTTACTACCCATCTAAAGATTGAAAACTACAATTGGTCCCCAAAAAATTTTCAATATTACCAAGACATATCCTGAGAAATTTAAAAATTACCAATACTACCCCTACAATCTAGTTAATATATGAAAATTAAAGCAAGGGTATATTTGGATTTTTATTAAGAATCTTGCTTATGTCAGCTGTTTTTGATCGGTAACCAGCTGACCAGAGAGTATTTGGAATTTTGGAATTTCTCAGGGTATAGGTTAGTAATATTCAAAATTTTTAGGAGACCAACTGTAATTTCAGTATCTTTAGAGGGATAATAGATATAATAAACCCAAAATAATAATAATAATGAGTCGAGTGGGATCGGATTGTTTGACGACGTAAAAGTGAATAGATCAACCTGACTCCAATCCAAACCCAATCAAATTAGATTCAGATTGGATCTCTCGAATTACCATTGAGTTGGCTCGGATTCGAGTTTTATATATTTTTTTTAATGTTACTAGCAGTGCCGCACGCTCTGTGTGTGTGCAAGATATAAAAAATATATACTTTAAATTAGTGTTTAAATTATTTTAGGATCAAAATATAAATATATTATTAAATTTCTTTTATAATAATATTTTTTTAAGAACTATTAGACATAATTTATTAAATAATAATAAACTAAAAATAAAATAATTATATAAAATAAAATTACGTGATAAAGAAATAAAAACAAAAAGAAGAAAAAACGTCGGATAATTGTAATTAGAGAAATTTTTTTTTTTTGTGTGTGTGTGAGAGACTGAGAGAACTAAAAATATTAATTATTGATTTAATGGAACTTTTTATTAAAAATGGGTTTTAACTTTCAAAATCCAAAATAATCTAGAAGAGTGGTTTGTGGATTGAGAAAATAGGTTTTCAAATTAGATTGTGATATTACAATATTATCATCTCTATTTATTTCTTTATTATATGTATTTACTAATTAAAAGTGTAAAATTGATACATCAAATTTAGTATCCAAATTAAATTGATTTCATAAAAATTTTCAATATTATTCATAATTTAACGTAAATTTATTTATTTTATATAAAATTGAAGGGTAGTTTTTATAGAATTACAAAAAAATTATCATTTTAGACATAAAAATTACTATCGTATTATAATATTATAAATATCTATACCTCAATTAGAATTTAGATCTGATTCCATCCGACCTATTTAATTGACAGCAGGAAGACCAAAGAAGAACGAGAGCAAAACTGGTGACAACCTCACAGGTCGAACCAGCCGGTCGGATCCGGTTTTGAAAACCTTGCTTTTTAACTCCAAAATTCAAAACTTCGCACCACTATCTTCTCCAGCTTACATAACCCTAAATCGTACAAAAACTTGAAAAATAATCCTCCCTGCATATTTGAATTGCACAATTCTCCATCATATTTAAACGAACAAGAACTTTCGTGTTGGTTTGTCTAAAGCTCAGATGATGTCGACCACGGCGGCGACGGGGAAAACGAGCAGCTGTGCTGTATGCGAGAACTCTAATCTCGCTTCTATTTGCCCTGTTTGCGTCAATTACAGGTGAATTTTGAGCATAGTTGTCCATATTGATTTCTAGAATTAAATAGTTGTTGGTATTCTGAATAAATGTTTTTTTGAGCATAATTGTCCATATTGATTTCTAGAATTAAGAGTTTTTGGTATGCTGAATAAATGTGTTTTTGGTGTGATTGTGTTTAGATTGAACGAGTACAATTGTAATTTGAGGCTGTTGAAGAGTAAGCGAGACGCCCTGTATTCGAGATTGACTCAAGTTCTCGTCGCCAAGGTATGGATGTTGTGGGCTATGAGAGATTTATGTTCGAATTTTAGTTTATTGGTTGATTGTAATGGATTAGGAATGAGATGATTTGTTTCACTATTCTAGTAGTGGAGTAATTTTCCGAGGCATGAATTGAGGATAAAAGTGAGGAGCTAATTAACAATTTCATGGATATGTATAAGCTTGCAATTGTTTTGCAACACTGCTATTAGTAGTTTTCATTGCTTGGTTGGATTCATGTCATGTATGGTATTTGCTTTTGTATAGCAAGTGATCGAGTAGATTTGACTTGGGAATTGATTACATGGATTATGTACTAATATATCTATATCTTTCGCTGCTAAATAGTTTGTAGGTGTATTCTTGTGCATTTAACTAGTGTAAACATTGACCAGTGGCAGATTTTCATTATATGGTTGATAGCACTTCAGCTGTAGGGATATTTAGGTGAAGGAAGATATGGAGTTATTTACTTAATTATCTGTGAAAACTTGTATATTCAGAAATCACATTGACTTCATGGTTTAATGAGGCGCTAAATCTTGAAGGCAGTAGGTCATCTTTGTCAAACTTGTGACAGAGTTTTATTTGAAATGCTCATAAAATATGAGCTTGATTAATATTGATATCAATTTCATTTAATCACAGTACACTAGATAAAGTAGTCACTAAACCATTTTTCATGAACAAATCTTTATGCTGTTTTTAGTATGTTCATTTTTGTATCATGAATTGCTTGCTCCTGACACATTCTCATTTTCTCGATTCTGCTTGATAGCTTGATTTAAACTTCTACATTGCTTATCCATATTGAAATTATTTTAGGGAAAGGCTGATGATCAACACAGTTGGAGGGTGCTTCAAAATGAGAAGTTGGCGAGGTTGAGAGATAAGCTCCGACTACGTAAAGAACAAGTTTCACAAGGTTGACTGCTACTTTGTTTGTTCATATGAAATTTCGCTGCAATAGCCTCAACTTTGGTCTATGTTACTTTCGGGATAATTGCTTATTTTCAGGGAAGGCCAAGATTGAGAAGATGTCTCTTGATCTAAAAGTCAAAAATGAATTGGTTGAATCCGCAATGAAGATGGTATTAAAGATTTCTTTTCTTTAACCTTTTAGAGCTGGTTTTAGCTCTGATATCTCTCTCAAGTAGTTCTTTTCCTCAAGTCATTATTTGGTTTTCTATTACTAATTAACAGATATCTGTTTGATATGTAATTACAGTTGGAAAAGAACCGCTTGGAACAAATTGAGAAATACTACCCTAATCTTATCTGCACACAGAGTTTGGGGCATGTGAGATTTTTTTTATTTTTTTTGTCATTTTTATTTTTAACTAGTTATTGTTTCTGTTTAATATTCCAATATTTTTTTAGAGCATTGGAATCTTTTTATTAGTTTTTCTTAAAGTCTACAATTGACTTCCTGTTTCTCAACTAAGATTAATGCTCCAATATCTGAATTTCAGATGGCGATCACCTCTGAACGCCTTCATAAACAATCTGTCATTATAAAGCAGATATGCAAGTTGTTCCCCCAGCGCCGGGTAATTTTTATAATTACTGTGCATTTATATTTTGGTGTCATGCTACTTATGCCTTAGTTGGTGTCCACTTATTATGATACAGTGTAGGCATTCGATGTAGTGATTCGAACAATGATTCCAACAATAACATCTCAAGATCGTAGTTTACTTAAATAGCAATGCAGAATTGATCCTTAAAATGTTCAAACTGTATGTTTGTGATCTTGAAAAAATGTATAAAAAATGTGTTATGCCAATTAGTTTTGGGCCTAGAACGGTATATTTGTTTCATTTTTATCAATCCTTGACTTCATTTAAGTTGGCCTTTCACTTTCTCAAGTCCCAATGATCAATTTCCTGGTAGGAAATTCGCCTAAAAGTTAATTTTGGGCTAGCTTTGTGATGCAATACTTGTTCCCTGTATGTTGATGTTGAGATGTTTTCTGTAATTTGCTCAAGCAATTGTACTGCCAGTTTCCTTGGTAAAGGTGACTACTTATTGTACTTCACTTGCATTCTCTCATTTTAGGCGAACGTCGATGGGGAGAGAAAAGATGGATATAGTGGCCAATATGATACCATTTGCAATGCACGTTTACCTAGAGGCTTAGATCCCCACTCAGTTCCATCTGATGAGCTTGGCGCCTCGTTGGGGTAAATTTCTATCTATATGTGCTTAAGATCTTTTGTAATGGAACTTATCAATAAGAAGTATGAGATCCTATTCTTTCTTCGGTTGCTCCCTATATTTTTATACCTTTTAGCTTCACTTCTTTGGGCCATTTTGATAAATAATCACTTTGATCTATCTTGATTGTGTCACATCTTCCTTTCATGCTATGTTCATGGTTCCTCTGCTTTCTTCTTTTAATTCCATATGGTCTTTTGCTTGGTGCAATTCAGACTCCTAGTCCTAACTCTAATTTCGCATTTTGGTAAATGAATTTCTTGTTTCAAAAAATATGAAACAGTTGGTTTGGGTGACTCAAATACCTAAATGAAGTGGTCAAGATCTTGATGTAAATACAATGGTTTATAATGCAATTGATGGCATCGTGGAATTGTTTATTTGATGGGATGAAAATGTGACTTCAAGTCTGGGAGTATCTTTAATGAAATAACTGTTACTGTGGGTCTTTATTCTTATTTGTTTTAGGCTAAACAATAATTTTGATTAGTATTCACTATTCAGATATGCATATTTATTTGCCGTCCAACTTTTAAGTTTTTTGTTTTGAGTTCTTGATTGTATTCCTATTGTTATTGCACATTTTACTGAAGTTGAGAAATGTACGGAATAGTTACTTTCAGATAGAACTTTCTGAAGTAGTTTATCAGTATTGCTCGATGCATCATGATTTACTGACTCTTCATGCTCAATGACTGAAAGCAGCTACATGGTACAACTCCTAAATCTTGTCGTTCATACCGTCTGTGCTCCTGCGCTTCATAACTCTGGATTTGCGGTATGTTCAGAAGTACCTCCTCTGTTTTCTGATAATGTCAGCGGTTTTTTTTTATTTTTATTTTTTTTATTTTTATTTTAGAAGGTGTTCTGCTAAGCTTATTTAGTGCTTGTAAGTTCCTGGAGCTTATAAGATGTCTGAGTTCAAGCTTCTAAATCTTATTTTTGAGAAAGGGTTTTTTCAAAAAATAAGTTCAAGAGCTTATAAGCTGAAACATCTTGTTTTTGGAGTTTATAAACTCTTTCACCAAAAAGATTCCAAGATTTTTTAAAGAGCTGATAGTTCTCAAACATGATATAAGATGTTTCGAGGAGCTTGTATGCTCAGCCAAACAGTTTCCTAGTTGTCTTTGAGGAACTCCTACCTAATATTTAAGAAATACATAGATTATCACAGAATAATGATGCATTTGGCAAAAATTGAGGTGTGAAACGGATGGAGAAAACATGTTGAGCATTGCTTTGAAATTGCATTGAAATTGAGAAAACTGCACCAAATTTAATGACATTACTTATTGGTAGTTGGTTGAGAAGTTTCTCTGGGGTTCAGATCCTGCTTTTAGTTTAGTAGCTTCTTGTTTTTCAAAACCATCCGTAAAGTCGGTATTCATTTGTTTCTTTGTTTGGTTTTTTGTTATTTCTTTGTTTGGTTTTTTGTTACTTCTTTGCTTTAGATGCTTGCTTGTTTTGGCAAGGTTTGGTAGATGGTGTCTCAGTGTCTGTATGCAGAAATCTGGATTCTCATGTTTTCACTTGTATCAGGGTTCCTGTTCTCGAATATGGCAGCGGGACTCATATTGGGATGCCCGACCATCATCCAGAAGGTATTCCTTTTAAATTTATGGATCAACTTGATATCACAGATGTCTACTAATATGCTAAATTTAGTTTATACTATTCAGCAGTGAATATCCACTTTTCATTCCCCGCCAAAACTTTTGCTCTACTAGTGGTGAAACTTCATGGTCTGAGAGAAGCTCAAGTAATTTTGGTGTTGCTTCAATGGAGTCAGAGAGGAAGCCTCGGTTAGATTCCTCTGGTGGTAGTTTCAATTATTCTTCTGCTTCTCCTCATTCAATTGAGCTCCACAAGGATTTGCAGAAAGGCATATCACTCCTCAAGAAAAGTGTGGCATGCATAACTGCTTACTGCTATAACTCATTATCTTTAGAAGTTCCAACAGAGGCTTCTACTTTTGAGGCATGTGCAAGGTTGTTGGCTACACTTTCTTCTTCCAAAGAAGTTCGGGCTGTTTTATCTTTGAGAATGGTGTCGTCAAGGTATAAGAAATTCATTTTTCTTGATTTTGATATATTACAACATACTTGAAGTAAACTCCGAGTCAACAATCATTAGTCTCAAGGTTTTGAGAAAAATATATTTTCTGAAATCAATTATATAAATATCTATACCCAAAAATACCCAATTCTAAAATTGTTTGTAAAGAATCATAACTGTAGTGATTTCACTTGTCTCAGATGAGTAAAATTCATAGCAATTGGTCCAGTTGTAGACTGCATTCCTCTATAATTGATCTCTAATCACTATTAAACCAACTTATACTTTGAACAAATTCATTTGGTTATTAAATTGATTTTGCAGGTCATCCAAGCCTTACCAACAACTGAACAAGTCTGTATGGAATGTGGAGTCAGCCATTTCATCTAGCACTTTAGTGGAGAGTGCACATGCACCGTTGCCTCTGGTGGTATAAGTTTTAATTAGTAGTTTCTCTGTGAGAGTTTTCGTACTTATTTTGAAAAATATGAATGCGATCAAAACAAATATATTCTGTATCGACAAACACTATGCTGATTCTATCATACAAGATCTTGTGGGCTTATGTATTGTTCCTGGATTCATAAGTTTAGTACTAGGGTCTTGGAAGCATATTTACTTAGAATCTTTATCCTGATTCTTTGGTTGAATGTCACCCACTTTTTTCACCATTTTCGCTCCTCGTCTTTGCATGCTGTTGAATATGTTCCTTACTTGATGTTTCTTTCTTTTCTTTTTGTTCAAGAAACTCCATTATTAGACCTTGGAGATGACATTTATCAATACTTCATTCCTTTATTTACAATGACACTAAATATATCTGTAATGCTGAAGTTGCCCATGGAAAACAAACCATGTAGCCTCCACTTCTTCTATATATGCCATCTTCTACTTTAGCCTCAGTGTATCAAGGAGTGTATGGGAAACAGAGCTAGGTTCTAGCTGAAATAGTTACAACAAACTCTCTTTCCTTTAAGTCAAAAGTGGTAGCTTTTGGGCTTGTCTATCTCCTATGCTCACTGTTTGATGACGGGACCCCAATGAAGGAATTAATCCATAATTTGAATGTGTTTGAGGCAATAAACTATAGTTACTCTGACCAATGGGTAACGGGATTGACTCCAGTTTTTGTTATCCTAATTGGAGGCAGATTTATGGCATATGTTTACTATGCTACTTGCTATAACTTGTTGTAATTACTAATTTGTATTCGGTCCGTTTCCAACTGTAGGATTTATTGGTACAAAGGGCCATCCTAGGAGAACTGAACTTAGTGTTTTCTGTAACTTAACACGTACATGATCATGTTTTCTGTCTTCCTTTAAGATTCACTTCGAGCTGTGAATTATTTATGTTTCTGGAGAGGTTTGTTACTATTTTGAATTTCATGAGCTCATTTCCTCAGAAATAGTTTTGCTAAGGATATAAAATTGTTTTTACTGATTAGTGTAGAGAATGATGTGGCCTTCATGCTATCAATATCATTGGTTTGATTGAGTCAAATATATTGTGTTTCTTTGAGTTCCACATTATCTTGTGAGTTTGAAAAAATTATACTAATATTTCACATATCAAACCTTACATTTACTTACAACTGATTTCCTTTCTCCAGAGAAATACATTTGATAATTATCTTCCAACCTCTGCTGCCAGTTATCTGTATGCTAATGAATTTTCCGATCTGGGAAAGAATGAAAATTTGATTGAAGGCTGGGATTTCGTTGAACACCCTACTTTTCCTCCTCCACCATCACAAACTGAGGATGTGGAACATTGGACTCGCGCTATGTTTATCGATGCAACAAAGAAAAAATGATCTGATATTTCATCTCATAATTTGGTAAGATCACTGTGTTTACAAAGGCCATGTACTCCACTTGATTTGATTCATCTACTTTACCATAGTTTTCTATATTTTGAACACAATTTGACAATCTGTCTTTATAAGTTTTTATCTTTGGCACATCAAAATGCATTACTTCTCTCTGCTGTTTAAACAAGGTAAAAACAATATGGAATGTATAAATTGTTTCTGCAATGTCCGTCCTATGATTAAGCTAGCTGGCAGTTTTGATGCTAAAAGTGAGATGAAGAACTTTTGGCAAGATGGACATTAAGTTCTCTTAAAAGATTATTGCACCTCCCAAATTTTCTGTTACTTCTATTTCTTTTCTGGCCTGTTTTGAAACGATTTCTCCTCGTATCTTTTATGTTTTTGAGAGATCTTGGTACCTATGCAATGTGCATGAGTGGATGAATGAATTAACGATGGTTGTGAATTGGTGGATCACTTGAACTGAAGAATCAGACTGTGAAGTATAAGGTAGTTGATATGAACTGAAGTTTGTTTGCAGACGAAAACCATCTGCAGTTTGTTTGTAACTTTTAAGGTTAAATGTGCCTTATTTGCAGTTTTCATTGAAAGTAATTTTAGTTTCAGAGAAAAAATGTTTAGTGATAAATAACGTACTGCTGTGTTAGTTTTTGTGTGTAGCTACAGCAAGCCGACATCTGCTCACTGACAATGTCCCAGAATAGGAAGAGTTTGGGAACTGATATACCATCCGTTGCTTGTAAATACACTAGTTTGGTGTAGAACAATGTCCCAGAATAGGAAGAGTTTGGGAACTGATATACCATCCGTTGCTTGTAAATACACTAGTTTGGTGTAGAAATGGAAGTGAAGGTAAATTCCATGTAATCTGTGTATTACTGCTGTGATTATCTGTATAGAAACCACTGACCTTGGTAGATATTTATAAATACAATGGGTGGTGTTCGTGTTATTTTGGTAATTGGTTCTGAATGAAAGGCATAAAAGTATTTATTTCCTTGTGTTTGGACTTGGATTTGCTTGCTTTAAGATGTCCCTCTCCGTTGAAAGTCTAAGCAGGCTGGTACTTGAGAGTTGATTATTGCTGGAAAATTTTGGGGAAGATACTATTTTCTATTTTCATTCGAGTATTTTTTTCGGATTTGGAAATTTAAATCCTGGCTGTGCCTGATAATTTTCCTCCATATTGAATCTTCTACTTCAATTTTATCTTTCATCTTGCATTTAATATATTGAGTGTAAAAGTTATTATTTTATTCTATTTGATACTTTATAGGTGCATATCAAATGTATAGGATAAATAATTATTAAAATATATTGTTTGATGTAAATTATAACATCTGCCTGTCTGTGTGTATATGTGTATGTGCGCCTTTTTTGTATTTTTTTTGGCCAGGCGTTTCTTTTAGATTAAATACAGTACAGGAAACGCTATAGTAACTCTGAAAGCTAACTTGAGTGAATTTCCCGTTAAGTGTTCAAGGAGACATATAAAGGTCGCGGGCCCGATTAAGTGTTTTTTTTTTATTTTTTTATTTTTATTTTTAATATAACAAAGGATTAAAGCATTAAGGTTCAAGGCAAAGCCCTATCCTCAATTAAAAGGCTACATCTCTCCTGGAGGTTCCGCCGACACAACGTCTTCTGTTAGGGTATGCCCTTTTTTAGTCAGCAGGTCCGCGCATTGGTTTCCTTCTCTCTTGATTACTGATAACTCGCTCTGCCAGGGTTGGTGGAGGAGCTGTCGACAATCTCGGACAAGGTAGCTTAGAGGGTAGGTGTCGATGTTCACGTTCTTTATAAGCGCCAAAATAGCTTCTGAGTCGGTTTCCACCTTGATCTTCTGCACTCGACATCCCCACGCAAGTCCTAACCCCTCATGAAGTCCCATAAGTTCTGCCACTATGATCTAACATTTCCAAGGCTGTATGAAAACCCAACTTTCCATTCACCTTCTTCATCCCTCAGTAATCCATGCTAAGAAAGTACTAAACCAAACTTAGTGTGGAAATTCTTCACTTCTTTGCCTTCTCATGAGGCTGAGACCCTCTCCTTCTTCACTTCTTAGGAGGTTGAAGTTCCTCTTCTTCTTTATCTCCATCATCCTTATCGTCCTCATCAGGCTCCTCTTCTCCGACTGCTTCTTCATTGTTTAGATCTTTAGCATTGTCGTTATTAGGGGTGGGAAAATGGGTTGACAATATGGGTCAGCTAAATTCAATTAGTTTTGTGTTGGGTTGGTTCTTAAGGTTTTGTAAATGGGTTTAAATGGGTTGGGCTTTGGTGGGTTAAACAATATTTTGGGTTTTAAATGGGTTTATGCGATTTCGGATGGGTTTATGAGGTTTTTAAATGGTTCTAACAAAAAAAAAAAAATTATAATTTGATAATATTTCACAACTTTGAAAAATGAGTGAAAAAATTATTTTTACAAATGACAAAATATTTTAGATAACAAATAAATAGTTGAAAAATATACAAAATTATATTGAAGAAAACGTATTTATTTTGTATTGAACCCGTTAAGGAAATGTACTAACTCATTATCAATTTGTCTCAAATTCATTACCAACCTAATCTATTTATAATCTGTTATCTAAAACTCATTTGAAATCCAACCCATTTTCAATCTTATCCAATAGAACCCAATCCCAATCTGACCCAATCCGTTTGTCACCATTAGTAGGGGTGTAAACGACTATTAAACGGAGCCGATATGCAGTATCCAAATTCGTGTCTGATTAAGTTTTTTGATATCCGTATCCGTATTCGAATTCGTATCCTATTAAATTTTTTGATATCCGTATCCGTATCCGAATCCGACGGATATTCAAAACCTCATATCCGAATTTGAATCCGATTGATATTTTGCGAATTCGGATATATTTGATTCCGTTTAGTATTTCTGAAAATCGAACAAAATTATGGATATTCGAATATTTGAATATCTGTTTCCGCTTATAATTATTCAAATATCCGAATCTATTTCTAAAAATAAAAAAAAAACAAATAAAATTTATATAACTTATCTAATTGAAATTTTTGTGTATATATAAGTATAGTATATGCTAATTATTTATGTAAAGTTAATATATTTAATTATATTTTTATTTCATTGTAAATTATGAAAATATGAGGCAATTAGATTTTTTCTATCTATTTTACTTATAAGAAGACATTAGAATGTATACGCACACATACACACACACACACACATACACTACTTCTACTACTAATACTAATAATAATTTTTTTTCCTAATGTTATGTATCGGATACGAATAACGGATAAAATTAGACGAATTTATTCATCGGATACATATTTGGAGTGGATATTAAACGGAGCGGATATGCAATTACCATATCGGTATCCATTTATTATTTGGATGCTTGTAATCGGATACGGATAATATCTGCTTTGTACAGATACAGATAATACACCATATAAACAAATACGGATGCGAACAGTAAAAGAATTTTTGGTAATCTATTTACAACCCTAACCATTACTTGCCATCATCATTATGACTATTAGCGTTGTAGTTGCATCATCTTCTCCATTCTCTTCACCAGCTCCACTTGCTCCTCCATAGCCCTCATTAACGTTGCCATTGCTATTGGGATTGTTCGCGTGGCCTCCACCTTCAAAAAAGTCACCCTCACCATCTCCGAGGCTATATATATAGATATGCTATAGGCCCAAGAAAGAGTAGTTGTCAAGACTCAAATAACATAAGACTACAAATAAAGCCCGTAATTAAGTTTGTAAAAAATATAAATAAATTCAAACCCTTAATATTAGGGTATTAATTAGCTTAAAATCTTGACAAAGTGTTCATCTAACGACCTAAAAGGACAAATCTTATATTTTGGGGACCATTTCTATATTTTTGGCAAGTACATATTCTTCATAATTTTCGACTAAGCAAGAACATACAATTTTAGGAGCTGTAAACCAATACAAAATCGCCCCAAACAACTTCACCACCAAACCCTTTGTCATCATCTTCGTGACTCTATACCAACATCAACTGCTTCCAATCGGTCTTTTCTTGGGCGCAATGTCAAATTTGTAAAATTTTGAAATTGTTGAAATGAACTTATCATATTAGAAATATGAAATGGTTCTTGTTGTTGTAATTATGTTTTGTGTTTGTTTTGCGAAGCAAAAAATAGTAAGGAGCAAAAGAATATTGAAGATGTAAGGCTGAAAGGGAACTGCAAAAATCTACATAATTCATTGACAAAAGCACACATTTATACATGAACTTAAGCAACTAACAACCTACAAATGTGCAGAAAGTAAAGACATGTTTAAAACAAAAAAGAGCTATTCTACTGCAGTTTTATTTGCAACAAATTCCTCATTTTAAGGAACTAATTTTGACTTGCTGTAAACAATTCCAAAGACCAAGTCTTCTGTAGTAAATGAGGTAGCTCTCAACACTACTCCTTGCATCTTTTACTACAGACACCTATTCTGCTTCTTAAGGTTTCAAACTTCATTTTAGACAAGGGCTTGGTTAATATGTCAGCAAGTTGATCTTCTATTTTGCAGTAGATAAGATTTACTTCTTCATTTTTCTGAACTTCCCTAAGAAAATAATATTTAATCTTGAAATGCTTGGTTCTATTGCAGGTTAATTATCAACATAAATATCAGTAGCTTTCTTTTGCTCCATGTGTAGGTCTGCCAAGATCTTTCTATTCCATAAAGTTTGATTTGCACAATGCATAAAACTGGACAACAAGCTTACAGAATGCATGATATCTGGTCTTGTTGCTGTGAGATACATCAAATAGCTAATAAGACTTCTATAGACCCCTTCATCTACTTTTTCAGCTCCATCTTCAACATAAAACTTCTCCTTTTGATTCATTGGTGTGTCCATTGGTTTGCAATCGTCCATATTGAATTTCTTTAGAATCTCTTTAGCATATTTTTGTTGACCAATGAAGATCCCATGCTGATTTTGCTGCACTTCCATGCCAAGAAAATAGGACATTTCTCCAAGGTCTGTCATTTCAAAGACCTTCATCATTTCTGCTTTGAATTGGTTCACCATTTTCAGATTATTTCCTGTTACAAACAAGCCATCAACATAAACAGAAACCACAATCAAATCAGTGTTAGTGCTTCTAATATATAGAGTTGATTCACTCAGACTTTTCTTGAAGTCAAGACTGAGAAAATGCTCATCCATCCGGCTATACCAAGCTCTTGGAGCTTGTTTCAGGCCATACAAGGCCTTTTTCAACAAATACACCCTGTCTTCTTCTTCTTTGGCAACAAATCCTTCTGGTAGTTCTATAAAGATCTCCTCCTGCAAGTAGCCATTTAGAAAGACTGATTTCACATCAAGTTGGAACATTTCCAACCCTTTTGTGTTGCAGTGGCAAGTAACATTATGATAGTATCAAGTCTTGCTGCTGGTGCAAAGGTTTCTGAAAAATATACACCAAATACTTGAGCATAGCCTTTGATCACCAATCTAGCTTTATGTTTGTTGATAGTACCATCTGCATTAAGCTTTGTTCTGTACACTCATTTTACACCAATGGTTCTCTGGTGGCTTGGTTTATCGACTAGCTTCCATGTTTGATTCTTCTCGATCATCATCAACTCCTCCTTCATTGCATCAATCCATCTTTGATCCTTTTTTGCTTCTTCAAATCTTGTTGGTTCTAAAATGGCTACATTGCATCTTTGGTAAATGTCAGTAAGTGATGTCGTTCCTCTTACTAGTGCATTATCAACAAGATCACCAAGATTTTGGTCAACTAGCTAAGTATGACTTCTTTCTGCATCTTTGAAATTCCACTTTTCAGTTTCAAGAAATTTGATGTCTTTGCTGATTATTAGTTTTCCAGTATGGGGTTGATAAACTCTATAGCCTTTTGTTACATTGTTGTAGTCCACAAAAATGCTAATCTCAACCTTCCTATCAAGTTTCTCTCTTTTCACCTAAGGAACATAAGTGAAACATAAGCTTCCAAAAATTTTTGAGTTGTGGAGTGAGGGTTTGTAACCATGCCAAGCTTCATATAGAGTCTTGTTGTGGAGTGCTCTTGTTGGTAGCCTATTTAATAGAAATACAATAGTATTCACAGCTTCTGCCCAAAATTTCTTGGGTAAATCTTTCTCAAATAGCAGGCACCTTGACATCTCCATGATTGTTCGATTTTTTCTTTCACTCACACCATTTTGTTGTGGAGTGCAGGGCACAGTATACTGATGTTCAATCCCTGCATCTTCATAGAACTTAACAAACTTGTTAGAGCTATATTCTAAGCCATTATCTGAACTTAGCACCTAGACTACTCTGGTTCTCAATCCAGTTTTTAAACTTCCAAAAGACATTTTCAACTTCAGATTTAAATTTCTAAAAATAAACCTAGCTCATTCTTATGAAATCATCAATGAAAGCAACATAATACCTACTCCCGTTTAAGGATTTTGTCTTCATTGGCCCAACAACATCATAATGAATGAGTTGAAGCTTTTGTTTTGCTCTCCAAGCACTGCTCTGGTGGAAAGAAAGCTTGTTCTGCTTGCCATCTTGACAAGAAGCACATACTGAAATTTCTTTCTCCAAGTTTGGCATTTCTTGCACCATCTCCTTTTTCTACATATGGGCTAAAGATGCTTCATAAAAATGCCCCAGCCTTTTGTGCCATAATTCTGCTTCATTTGTTGTGTTAAGAAATGCAATTGATTCCTCATCTGTCCAGTCTAATGAGAAGCTTTTTCCTTTCATTTTTATGGTGAACACTTCTACACCAATGTGATCAATAATTGAACAACCTTTGTCTTTGAAAATTAATACATATCCTCGTTCAAGAAGCTTTCCAACACTCAGCAGATTTTGATCAATTTCAGGGACAAAAAGAACATTTGAAATTAATTTTGTATTTGAATTTCCTTCAATTGCAACTGTGCCCTTGCCTTTGACTAGAATATAATCTCCATTGCCAATTTTGAATTTGGAGATGTTTGAGTTTTCAAGTTGCTTGAACAAGCTTCTATCATTTGTCATGTGGTTTGTACAACCACTGTCAATGAGCCAACAATCACTAGCATGTTTACTGGCAAACAAGTAGCAACAAATAATTTCTCCTCATGTTGTTGATCAACAACTTGTCCTTCTCCTTCTTGTTGGTGAACCCCTCTCTTGCAAATCTCCTCAACATGTCCCAACTGATTGCACTTCGTACATCTCACATTAGGTCTCCACCAACAGTTTTTTGGTAAGTGATTTGTCTTCTTACAATGTTGACAAGGAGGAAATCTCCAGTTTTGCTGTAGTTGTTGCTGCCATCACCTTTGTTATTTTTCTTGTTCTTCTTCTTGCCTTTGTCTCCTTTCTGGATTTGCATTTTTAGCTTGGAAAACTCCCTCCACTACACCTTCTTGCCTCATTAGCCTTCTCTGTTCTTGAGCCTACAAGGCACTTAATAATTCTACCAAACTAATCTTTTACAAATCTTTAGAGTTTTCCAAAGAAGCAATTTTTCAAGTAATGATATAAGCAATTTTTGGACTACTCTGCTATCAGTGATTTCTGCTCCAAGTATTCTCACGTTATTTGCAATGGGGGGCAATCAACCTATCTGAATAATTCTTGATAGTTTCTGATTCCTTCATGTGTTGTATCTCGAATTCTTTGACCAAATTCAGCACTTTCATACCTCTAATTTTTTCATCTCCTTGATACTCAGTTTTGAGAAAATCCCAGATTGCCTTAGCTGAGCTACAAGTCTTTATTCTGATCAAAATGGTTGGAGAAACTGCAGCAAAGAGGAAAGCCTTAGCTTTGGACTTTCTTATCCTCTTCTCCTTGTGGGTTTTCATTTGAGCCATGGTTGGATTTTCTGGAAGAGGAGGCACTTCACAATCTTCTTCTACAGCCTCCCACAAGTCACATGCATCCAGATAAGCTTCCAGTCTTACTGACCACACCTGATAATTTTCTCCATCAAACATAGGAGGTGCAGTTGAAGTGAATGAAGTTTTTGAATCCATTTTATGTTTACTGTAAGGTAAGGGTAAGTGTTTAAGAAAAGTGTTTAAGCTCTCCCAGCCTTACAAGTTCCTTAAGAATATGGCTCTGGATACCAATCTGTTGTTGTAATTCTATTTTGTGTTTGTTTTGCAAAGCAAAAAAAAGTAAGGAGCAAAAGAATATTGAAGATGTAAGGCTGAAAGGGAACTGTAGAAATCTACATAATTTATTAACAGAATCACACATTTATACATGAACTTAAGCAACTAACAACCTACAAATGTGCAAAAAATAAAGATATGTTTAAAACAAAAAAGAGCTATTCTACTGCAGTTTTATTTGCAGCAAATTGCTAATTTTAAGGAATCGATTTTGACTTGCTGTAAACAATTCCAAAGACCAAGTCTTCTACAGTAAATGATGTAGCTCTCAACAGTTCTAAACATGTCACATGCATAGAATATTTTCTTAAATATACATTTGAAATGAACCACTTGACGTGCATTTATAGAACAAAATAGGAGATTAAGTGTAATACAGAAATATAAATGTAAAGGACTACATGAATTTATAAAACAAAATAGGAGATTAAATGTAATATTGAAATATAAATTTAAAGGGAGTGATACTTTTTCTTTAGGAAAAATATCATTTTCATTCGTTAATTTTGGCCCTTTCTGGTTTTAGCCCTTTAATTTGTCCCGTTTTAATTTTATTCTTATAACATGTATGGAGGAAAAAACTCTTTTCATTACAATATGGATTAGCCAAAACTCCACTTGGTTGCCAAGTGGGGGAGACAAGAATACACCAATGAACAAATTTATCAAGGGTAGGATCAGTGCACTTGTCGTCAAATTGGCCGTAGCTTGGCTTTCTTGCAGTTGCCACACGCAATATCACAGTTCTCGGATTTGGACAATAACTGCACTTAGGATTGGGACCAAATTTACATTCCACAAACAGTTGTTCAAGTTCTCCCCTGAAACTCAATCCACATGAAAATGAAGCCATGTCTGGATAAAAATAGAGCAAAAACTCCTCGACAAAATGAGGAATACACCATTGAACAAATTCACTGGATATAGAATCAACGCACTTGCAGTATAGTTGGCCATAGCATGGTTTCCCCACACTCCCCACACATTCGGACAATAACTACACTTGTGGTTGGGACCAAATCTACATACCAAATATGGTTATTCTGTGTTACGAGTTTGGAGCTAGAAGCCAGAAATAGCAGCAGCCGTTGGATCTCAAGAGGAAGAAAAGATCTCAGCCCTAGGATCAAAATAGCCGTTGGGCCAGGTACTAGAGAAAACGGTGTCGTTTCATTAATGCATTGTCAAGCCACCATCAAGCCACGAACAAGCACTGGAGCCGTTCAGATCAACTCCCATCCAACGGTCACTATGGATTCTGGTGTAACCAACTTCCACAACGGCTGAAGCACCATGACAATGGCCAAATCCTTGCAGAGAATGAAATCTTCCGTTAGATGATATTTGTTCTTTCCTTTTTATTTTTATTGCAGCTATTTTCTTTAATTTTGGAGTTGGATAAATTTCGGATTATGCCATGAAATGAGTATGAAAATTTTTCACTGAATTCTCTCTGCTTTCTTTCTCTTCTATCTGTTTCCCTCTATTCTCTCTTTTCCTCCTCCCCATTCAATCTTATCCTCCCTCTAAATTTATCCCCAGGCCCTTATTTCTTTCATCACCAATCACTGTGATCATATTACTTTTAGTTCACTTTCTAAAAACATCACATTTGGTATCAGAGCCTATAATCTTGAGCGGACCTCTGTCCAAAATATGGCTGAAACAATCAAGTTAAAAGACCTGTATGAAGCTCAGAAAAAGCAGGAGGCCACGTTGGTGGAAGAAAAGGCATTAAGAGCTGCAAATGAACATCACCTACAAGTGCAGCTGGAACATTTGGTTGCCAACCAAGGGGAACTAAAAAAATCAGTGAAATCAATGGAAGAAAACAATAGAGTGATGTTACAGCAGCTCCAGAGCATCATCGAGCAAATGCATCAGTATAACAAAGACAAACCTGTTATTGGGGATACTCCATTGGGCTCTCAAGAGCATGGTTCCACATCCCAAGGGAATTTTAGAGCTGCTGAAAAAGAAGAAACAGGTATGACAGGAAGCCAAGACACTCTTTCATCTCTCCCTAAAATCGAATTTCCCCGTTTCGATGGCGGAAGTCCTAGAGTGCGGGTAAGAAAAAGCAATCGATGTTTCCAATTATTGCCTAGTATCCCTAACGACCAAAGGGTGGCTTTAGCTTTGGTTTACTTGGAAGGTAAATCTGAGTTATGGTTTCAAAGCTACTTAGAAGGAAGAGGCATGCCTAATTGGGAGCAGTTTGTGAAGGCTCTGCTGGAAAGGTTTGATGATTCTGACCCGGAACAAATGATAGGGGAATTTAATAAGCTGAACCAAAGTGGAACAGTGGATCAATACCTAGAAAGATTTGAGGAGCTAAAATCCCATTTGTTAGTGTTCAATAGGGATTTCACTGAGGAGTTTTTCACAGCAAGCTTTCTAAGTGGCTTAAGGGATGATATCAAAGGGGCAGTGATGGCGTTGAAGCCTCAGAATTTCCATCAAGCGGTTTCCTTAGCAAAAAAACAAGAGAGTACAGTAGAGGCAATTATCAAAAGGTTCAGTAGCACACATAAAACTTTTTCACAGACAAAGACCCCATTCAAACCATCCACATTCAATGGTAATCAACATCTACCACCTAGAAATTTCTCTAACCCACCCAAACCACCCTTCAAACCAAACTGGGAGACAGGAATGGCCCCTAGGAAAATGCTCACAACAGCTGAGATGAGAGCAAAGAGAGAAAAAAATTTATGTTACAATTGTGATGAAATTTACACTCCAGGGCATAGATGTAAGCAAAGACATATTTACATGATGATGACTGAGGAGGAAGAGCAGGCTTGTGAAGTAAAAGAAGATCCAGATGGTGAGATCAATAATGAAGAAGGAGTGGTGGATGAGATGACTCTATCACTAAACGCCATATCAGGCAATACGGATATGAACACTTTGAGGATTAAAGGCACTGCCTATGGACAAGAGATACAAATCCTCATTGATAGTGGAAGCACACATTGTTTCCTAAATGAAAACACTGCACGGCAGCTATGATGTGCACTCGAATACAAAACTCCAATGCTGGTTAGTATAGCCAATGGGAGCAAGGTGAGAAGCAAGGTGGTCTGTCCTAATTTTGTTTGGCACATTCAGGGGAGCAAATTTGAAGGACCTATTAGAATACTTCAACTAGGAGGGTGTGATGTAGTTCTTGGAGGAGATTGGTTGAGAAAGAACAGCCCCGTTGAGTTTGATTATGAACAAATCAAGATTACTATCTCTAGACAAGGCAAGAGGGTTTCAATGAAGGCGATTACTGAGAAAGCTGAACTTAAACTCATTTCAGCAAAGGCGTTTGGTATGACGACCCTGAAAATTCTTTATTATTATTATATTATTATTATTAGTATTATTGTTATTATTATGATTATTAGTATCATTAGTGGTTACATACATGCGTACATTGTTAATTACAAAATGTAAGGTACTTTACAAACATAAGGGCACATCTAATAAAGTAGAGTATCGACTTGCTAGTTCTACTACCTCTATATAGCAAAAGCAAAAACCACCAACTACACTACGCAGCGAAAATCCTACATCTTTCTTCCTAGTAAAACGCTGCAAAAGGTTCCTCCTCCTCATCGTCGTAAAGGCTAGCTTCGGAAGCATCTAAATCATTATATAACACGGAATCAACATACGTTGAGTAGAAACATTTCTTTATGCACATAAAGTGCTCGGGTGTCAAGTGCACATTAGTTACACATAGCACACATATAGTTTCACACTTTCTACCTTTTGTCACCTGATAGTGACCCTTATAACTACCCGGACCGAAATAACAACCAGCACATTTCTCTCGCCGGCCTTATCCTCCAATGGTCGTATCCCGGGCATACGCCTAGTATTGTCCTACGACCCTCTCTCTTGAGTAGATCCCTCCATCTACCCAAGGGGGGATTAGGAGATGGAAGGGGTGTGAACTCTCCCGGCTACTCAATAGTATGTCCCGGTGGAACACCCCCCAGACCATTCCAGCAGATATGGGCCCATTCACAGAATTGCAATTTGTTCACACATGCACATAATCTTTGGAAGTTTATATTATAGTTTAGTAAAGTAAGCTCCACACTTATAAATGAAAACTTTATATTTGCTTATTAAGCATATTTACTTAGAAATGTTAAATATGTAAATAGCTAGTAGCAAAAATATCTAAATAGACAAAATATAAATATGAATATATAAATATAACTAGTATGAATATATAGATATAAAGATTAAAATATAACTAGTATAAATATATAAATATATAGATTAAAATATAACTAGTATAAATATATATAAATATATAGATTAAAATATAAGATATATAAATATATGAATACTACATATATATACCTATACAAAATATAGATAACTATATATATAGATATGATAAGAATTATCAACACATACATATAAAACTAATAAAATGAATATAAGTATATATATACATATACGTAACATATATATCTATATATAAGTAGTTTATAATAACCTATATCTATACGTACATATAACTATATATATATAATTAGGCTATCATTAACATACAATGAAATTAGTTAAATGACTATATAACGACACTTTAAATATTTATATATATATAATCATCTAATCACTTAATAAAACCTTCAATAGGTCTATATATATATGTAAGGACTAAAGTAGGCATAAATCTATAGTATAAAGTATAATAAAAGTTCTATTTATCAAATAATAGATATGTGGAGCTTTCTTTACTAAGACTTTCAAGAACAACATAGGATATTTTCTTAATAGCTCAAATAAAGCATCATGGTCTCATACTACTTCATATAAAGCATAGATCTCACATATTAGTTCAAATAAAGCATAAGAATTCCATATTATTGCAAAAGGGCACAATAAGCACATAGTATTTTCAAGAAAGCATAGTAAGCACATAGTACTCTAAATAAGCATATTAATCTTCAAGATCATGCTCACAAGTCTATCCATCTTCAACTTCCTCCCAACAAGAGTTATAATATGAAAAATTAACCATAAAGCTTTAAAGTAACATGAATATGGCAAAATAACTAAAATCCTCAACTTGGAGGTATTTTTGGCAAAAGCTCTCACTCTAGGCCATTCAAGCTTGATCTTTTACATTGCTTGGGCACAAGAGTATGGAAGCTTGCCTATTCTTCACAAGAAAGAAGAAGAAAACCTCTACTTAAGGCATAAAGAAGTGTTCCTACCTTAGTTCTTCCAAGTAGTGTATTGTTTTGAGAGAAAATGATAGTGTTTTGAGAGAAAATGAGAGAGTGAGGATGTGAGCAAGGGAGAGCACGGTTTTGGGGCTAAATGGGGCTGAAAAATGAGGATTGTGGGTGTATAAGGTCTTGTGTATTGATCTTCCAAGTATTAGAGGCAAATATCTACATATTATATTTATTTACATACATTTACCATACAATTATACATGGTTGTATATACATACACCTCACTTTACTAACCACCATGTATATGTATGTGGGTATTTGTGTGTATATGTAGCTTTGTATATCACCACTAATATATATTTATATATGTATATGAGGCTAGGTTTCAAGAGTGTATTAGTATAGATATTTTGATAAAATATAGAATAAAGTCAACTACAATCAAACAAAAACCTATAAAATCTGAAAACTCTTATTTATTAAGTATTTTATTGTTTATTTCTCAGAAAAATCGAAATTTGGGGTTGGAGAAGTGAAAAGACCAAAATAGCCCTTGTTTTGCCCTTTTTTCGAAAATTGCCCAAAAATAGAAATAAAATTATAAAAATTCGAAAATTAATTTTTATAAGTCAAATAAAATCTAAAACAATTATTTATGTTATAATTTTCATTTTTTTGATAATAATTAAGCGTTTTAAAAATTAGATTTCAAATTAAGAACTTAAAGACAATGTTTTTCGAAACCTACTAAAATTTCTCGGAAAATAGGTAAAAGTTGAAAATAATTTATTAAATAAATTCTGGGAGTTTAGAAAAATTAAATGCATAAAATTTTAAGAATATTTGGATTTGATAATATTTTCTAAAAATTTGTGCAGTAAATGCACATTTGTTCAAAAATAAAAAAAAATAATAGTTTTGAAGAATAATTTCTATAAAACAATACTTCACAAAATAGTTCTAAAAGAAAATTATTCATCAAAATAATGGACACCCAATGTATAATATAAAATATTTAAATAAAGGATTTTATCGGGTCGTTACATTTGGTAAGCTGTTCAGGAAAGGCAGTTATGGATTGCTGGGGCAACTTTTTTCAGTCAAAATGGAACCCTTGATGGATCAAGAGGAGGACCCGGAGTTAAAGAAGGTCCTAACAACTTATGAAGAAGCATTTAAGGAACCAAAGTCCTTACCACCAACAAGATCTATAGAGCATCACATCAATTTAATCCCTGGAGCTGAACCCAAGAAGCAAGTTCCCTATAGGTATCCACATGTCCAAAAAGGGGAGATTGAGAGTCTAGTCAAGGGGATGTTAGAGGTTGGGATCATAAGGCAGAGTCAGAGCCCGTTTGCATCACCTATTTTGCTAGTTAAAAAGAAAGATGGGCCGTGGAGGCTATGTGTGGATTATAGATATCTTAACAGTCTCATTGTGCTATTTTCCCATCCCTATCATTGATGAGTTATTGGATGAGCTTCATGGTGCTCAGTATTTCTCCAAGATTGATTTAAGGTCAGGATATTTTCAAACAAGAATGAAGCAGGAAGACATTTACAAGACCAGTTTTGTCACTCATAATAGGCACTATGAGTTTCTTGTTATGCCTTTTGGGTTGTGCAACGCACCTTCCACCTTTCAAGCTTTGATGAATCAAGTGTTTGCTGAGCAATTGAGAAAACAGTGCTTGTGTTCTTCGATGACATACTCATCTACAGCAAATCAAGAGAGGATCACTTAGAACACCTCCAACAAACACTAAAGATCTTAACAGAAAATCAGTTGTATGCCAAAAGAAGCAAATGCAGTTTTTTACAAACTAAGATTGAGTATTTGGGTCATATCATCACTAAGGAGGGAGTAGCCACTGACCCATCCAAGATAGAGTGCATGATCAATTGGCCAGTACCTAAAAATGTTAAAGCATTGAGGGGATTCTTGGGGCTGACCGGTTACTACAGGAAATTCATCAAGGGATATGGAATAGTTAGTAAGCCCTTGACTATGTTACTAAGGAAGGATAGTCTCAAATGGAATTCAGAGGCACAACAAGCTTTTGAGAAATTAAAGCAAGCAATGACAACAGCTCCGGTATTAGCCTTGCCTGACTTCTCCAAGCCATTTGAACTAGAAACAGACGCTTGTGGCACTGGGGTTAGGGCAGTCCTTATGCAAGATAGAAAACCTATTGCTTTTCTTAGTAAGGCACTTGGAGTCAAGAACCAAGACTTGTCTATTTACGAGAAGGAGTTCATAGCAGTACTAATGGCAGTACTAATGGCAGTAGCTAAATGGAGGCACTACCTACAGGGGCACCATTGTATCATTAGAACTGACCAACAGAGCTTGA
The DNA here is from genome assembly GCA_026212405.1 of Petrea volubilis. Lineage (NCBI taxonomy): Eukaryota > Viridiplantae > Streptophyta > Magnoliopsida > Lamiales > Verbenaceae > Petrea > Petrea volubilis. Next base: position 13,811,706 of record CM047876.1, on the reverse strand, counting down.
AGTATCTATTGGATCAAAGGATTTTTTCGGCTATCCAACAAAAGGGGATGACCATGCTTATGGGGTTCGACTACGAGGTGTAGTATAAAAGAGAGAGCGAAAATAGAGCAACTGATGCTCTATCCCGTAAGGACCAGCCAGGAGTATGTTGTGCAATGACTTTGACAATACCTACCTGGATCAAGGAGGTGGTAAACAACTATGAAGGAGATGAGCAGTTTGAACAAGTCATCCAAGCTAAGCTAGTGAATGACCAGTCGTACCCGGAGTACTCCTTACAGTCAGGTTTACTTAAAATGAAGCAACGGGTATGTGTGGGGAGCAAGGGAGGAGTTAGGGAAAGAATCATCAAAATGGTGCATGATTTAGCTCTAGGAGGACATTCTAGAATTACTGGAACATATGAAAGGCTTAAGTCTATGTTTTACTGGCCAGGTATGAAGGAACAGGTGCAAAATTTGGTAAGGGAGTGTGATATTTGTCAAAGAAATAAAAATGAACATGTCCCTTACCCAGGATTGCTACAATCACTGATCATACCTTCACAGGCTTGGTCACATATTTCTCTGGATTTTATAGAAGGTTTGCCTAATTCTAAAGGCAAAAATTCTATAATGGTCATAGTAGATAGGTTCACCAAGTATTCTCACTTTATTGCACTCACTCATCCTTATTCAGCTGAACACATTGCAAAAATATCCTTAGATAATATCTATAAGTTGCACGGTTTGCCCATTAGTATAGTGTCTGATAGGGATAGAGTTTTTACCAGCACGTTTTGGAGAACACTCTTTAGGCACTTAGGGACATCCTTAGACATGTCCACTGCGTACCACCCCCAGTCTGACGGGCAAACCGAGAGAGTCAATCAATGTTTGGAAACTTATTTGCGATGCATGACTCACCTTAAGCCCAAGCAATGGAATAGGTGGCTGTCCTTAGCTGAATTTTGGTACAATACCAACTTTCATTCCAGCCTCAAAACAACTCCATTCCGGGCTCTATACGGATACTCACCAGCTCACATTCCCCTAGGACCATACGCACACACTGAGCACAAGGATTTCATGGATTGGTTACAAGAAAAGGCACACATCATTAATCAACTAAAGGATAACTTGCAGCATGCTCAGGAGAGGATGAAACTATACGCGGATAAGAACAGGACAGAAAGGAGCTTTCAAGAAGGAGAAGAAGTCTACCTCAAGCTTCAACCGTACCGGCAGACATCAGTTGCAGTTAGGAGGAATTTGAAACTGTCCCCAAAGTATTTTGGGCCGTTCAAGATTTTGCAAAAGATTGGGACTGTTGCTTATAAGTTACAGCTGCCTTCAAACAACAAACTACATCCAGTGTTCCATGTTTCGTTATTAAAGAAAAAATTGGAAGTAAACATATCCCATCTCTCAGCTTACCTGACATTGATGTAGAGGGAAATTATAGGATCTACCCAGCTGCAGTGTTAGACCGAAGAATGATCCCAAGAGATAATGCTCCCGTCCCTCAAATTCTGGTACAGTGGGATTATTCCAGTCCGGAGCAAGCTACTTGGGAGGATTACCATTACATCAAGTCAAAGTTTCCCGACTTTGATCCTTGGGAACAAGGAAGTTTTCAACCGGGGGGATATGTTACGAGTTTGGAGCTAGAAGCCAGAAATAGCAGCAGCCGTTGGATCTCAAGAGGAAGAAAAGATCTCAACCCTAGGATCAAAATAGCTGTTGGGCCAGGTACTAGAGAAAACGGTGCCGTTTCATTAATGCGTTGTCAAGCCACGAACAAGCACTGGAGCCGTTCAGAGCAACTCCCATCCAACGGTCACTATGGATTCTGGTGTAACCAACTTCCACAACGGCTGAAGCACCATGACAGTGGCCAAATCCTTGCAGAGAATGAAATCTTCCATTAGATGATATTTGTTCTTTCCTTTTTATTTTTATTGCAGCTATTTTCTTTGATATTGGAGTTGTATAAATTCCGGATTATGCCATGAAATGAGTATGAAAATTTTGCACTAAATTCTCTCTGCTTTCTTTCTCTTCTCTCTGTTTCCCTCTATTCTCTCTTCTTCTCCTCCCCATTCAATCTTATCCTCCCTCTAAATTTATCCCCAGGCCCTTATTTGGTTCATCATCAATCACTGTGATCACATTAATTTCAGTTCACTTTCTAAAAACATCACATTCTGGTTCTCTCTTGAAACTCGGTCCACGTGAAAATAAAGCCATGGGCTGGACAAAAATAGAGCAAAAAATCCTAAACAAAACAAAAAATCGACGAAAAAAGCAAGATTGAAGAGAAAAACACACGTTTTACTTACGAGAAGCAATATAATTTTAATGATAGTGGGAGGAGAGGGAGGGTTATGGAAGTTAAATTTTGCTTCTTTTTTCTTGCAATAACGACACAACTCCACTATACCAGATTTGGGGAAGAAAAAGGCTAAAATGGCGAGATTATAGGAACGGTGTTTGATGCGTAAACTTGTGGAGAAGATCAGATGGGTGGGTTCTAATATTTCTCGACACTAAGGGTACTCTTAAATTTTACTGCCTTCTGGAGAGTTAAGTTTAAGTTAAACTTAGAAATGGGAAGTTGAAACCAAGTTGGTTTAGATTGGAGAGTAAACTCCAAGTTAAACTTGTAGAAGGGATTTTAGTCTAAATATCCGATTTTCATTAACAAATGTACTACTCAATTTAGCCTTTAGGTGCTAGTCTAACAAACTAGTTTCAAAGTCTTGGTTGTTGGTACATTCTTTGGTATTTCCAATTGAGTCGAGATGCCAATGAATAACTTCATAGTTCATACTATAGCAAGTGAGTATGCGTGTCATCCTTGTACAGGTCGGAGTTCAAAAGGCTTTGGCAGGTGTTGGATTACTTTGTCAGTTGGAAAAAATACAAAATTTTATTGACGAGCCAGCCACATATTTTGAAACTACTTTTTCAATATATTTCTAAAGTAGATGATTTTTATGCACACAAAAAAAAAAAAAAACAAACAGAGTCTCTTCATAAAAATGGTACTTGGATACCAGTCTAATTAAGTAAAGGAATGTTGATTTTAAATGAATAATTAAAAGAAAATAAGGAATTTATGGAATGGAGAAAGCAAGATATGAGGTGTGTTTAGTAGATAAAGGTTACTATTAGGTAGTAGTTGTTGATTTTAATTATATCTTTCCATTTGTTGTGAAACATAGCTCTATTTGTGTCTTGCTTGCACTAGTTGCCAAGCGTGATTTGAAAATAGCACAATTTGATGTTAAAACCATATTATTGAACGGTGAATTAGAAGAAGAAGTTTATATGATATAACCAAAAGTTTAGTTGTTAAACGAAAAGAAGATTATGTTTGCTTGTTAAAGAAATTGATGTACGGTATGAAACAATCTCTAAGATAGTTGTACAAAAGATTTGATTCTTTTTTGTTGCAATCGGATACTCAAGGATCAACTATGATAGTTGTGTATATTTTTGTAAAACTCACGATATGTGATTCATTTATCTATTTGCTTCTTTTTGTGAAGTACATATTGATTACAACTAAAAGAAATGAAAGATTTTGATGTTAGATAAGCAAATGAATGAAGTACTCGAGATGTAGGATTCCGTCCTTGACAGCACCACGAGCGTACATGCGGAGCTGTTTGGCGCTTACGAGGGGTTACGAATTGCGATTGCGAGGGGCTTTCAAAATATTTGGTTAGAGATGGATGCTAAAGCTGCAGTCGACATCATATCTGGCCAAGGCATGGTCAGCTGGTCATTGCGCCACCTGATCATGAGGATACATCTTCTTATCCGGCATATACAGTTCAAATGCACTCATATTTTTCGAGAGGGGAACAAGCCGGCAGATTTTCTTGCGAATATGGCATGTGATAGGCGTGATAACTCTATTTTGGAGCCAGACACCATTAATGGATCTCTACGGGGAATGATTCTGCTTGATCGTCTTGGGATTCCTTCTTTTAGAAAACACTTTGTTTGATTGAGTTTTCTGTTCCCTCTTTTTGCTTGATGTATTTTTTTTAATTTCCCTCTGTAATTTTTTATTTTCTTAATAAAGGGGTGGGGTCCCCTTTAACCCCTTTTCTTTTAAAAAAAAAAAAAAAAAAAAAAAAAAAAAAAAAGAGAATTGTATTTAACTGAAAAGAGTTGCATTAAAAATGTTTTGGCAAAATTTGGGATGGAAAATGCTAAACAAAATATCTTTTGCATTCGTTAAGCCTTTGGATTATTGGCTTCTCTATCACTAAAGTTAGATGGCAGAAAGAAGTTTATGACTCAAGTTCCCTACTCCAGTATAGTTGGTTGTATCATGTATGTTATGGTTTGCATACGACCAAACATTTCGTACGCTATTAGTGTGGTTAGTCAATATGTCTCCGAAAAAACACACTCTTGGAGGAAATGCACTAGGTTGGAAAGTTTCATCGCCTTATGATTGTGTTATAAGAAACAATTCGGCTAAAACGCTCATTTGGCGGGCTTAGTTCTTTCTATGATGTGACTGTTATTTTCTTTGATAGTTGAAGTGTTATTCTATTGAACATGAACTTTTTGGGAGAAACTTGTGTTGAAATTAATATTTTTCTTGTACTGAAACCCCCTTGATATATATGATGCGTATCGGAATATGTTTAAATAAACCACAATGTCACCTCAAACAAAATGAGTGTCACCAGATAAATCGAACATATTACGGGCAAGCAAATTACAATTGTTGACAACATATAAAGAATGAAGGCAATGGCCAATTCTTAAAAACGAAGACCAAAACATAAATATTTGAGATCCTTCTATTCCTTCTGCAAACAAGCCAAATCCCAAAAATAATCACCAGACAAACATCTAACTGATCCACAAGAATAAAAACCCCAAATTCCTTGGTATGCAACCTCTATCTTCTAAATAGGAATTTCGACCAAAGAAATGTAATAAAAAGCAAAAATACCTAGTCTAAAAGAATAAAAATCAATAATCTTGATATGCCATCTCCTTTGCAGAAGCAATTTCCTATGCCAAAAAACCAAAGGAGAAAAAGAATCAGTGAAAAACAAAATCGAAGGAAATAAAAGAGAAAAGACAATAAAAACAAATTGCAAAAACGTTACTAAAGCAAAACAAACAACCGAATGCTAAACTCATCCATGATAATCTTCTATGCACTATAAAACGAATTTGCCACATCTTATGGTCTTATATTCAGAATCATTTACTGGTGCGTTCACCGCACTGCTGTTTGTTAATCTGAATCCTCTATTGTTTCCCTATTCAAATAGAACTATATAAGAATACAGAAGAAGAGAACAAAAGAATGAGCCAGCATAATATACAAGAAAGAGGAGAAAAACAGACCTGCTCTTGACGAGAAAAAAAAAAGGAAAGGAAAGGAAATAGAGAGAGGGAGAGAGAGATGAAGAGACCACTCCCAAACAAAGAAATGGGGAAGAGAACCAACCCATTCATTCATAGATAAATACAAAAGGAACCCAACTCATACGCAACCAACACGTCTTGTTAAAGCTTCAAATCTGAGAAAAAATTGTCAAAAATCAAATCAATTCCGCAATAAGGAAATTAGATAACAGAAAAATGTCTTACTTGCAGAGCGATGCTATGCCTCCATCGTTTCATGGTAAATCCCACAAATGTTATTCCCATTCCAGCCCCCAAAGGCACAAACAATCCTGTGATTTTTCCTAGTACAAACGCTAATACCAGCTCTAGTTACACTACCAAACTCAGAAAACAGAGAGGAGGATTAAAGAAGTTAGGAGACAATAAGAATGGGCAACACCAGCGGACTGAAACAAGTATACTGCTGAATCATATGTTTGACAACCGCCAAGGACGATGGCGAACAGAAGAAAGACGTGTTTGACAAATCAGATTAAAATACAAAAAAGAGTAAATATTTTGTAAATTAACAAAATAGGTTATTAGTCCTAACCAAATATATAAACTGGCTGGGAAAAAAAAAAGTAGATGTGGCAACTTATAAAGAGCATACCTAATATGAGGTAGTACAAACATACCATATTTCAGAAGCCCCCTTACATCAAATGATCAGTTTCTATGAAAGCACTGTTGAGAAAACTGACCCCTGAAATAGACTGCAGTTGTAAGAATAGATTTATTACTTGTGTAGATAATACAAGGAAATAAGCAGGTAGTTTCCAAAAACAGATGCTACGAGTGTAAAAGCAGAAGCCAAAGATGGTTAAAAGATTTCAATCATTTCTTTGATAACAAAGTAGGTAACTTATTCTCTGGTAACAATTGTTTCATAATACATCAAATCTTCCGACGAGGCTAAAAATGTATCAAGATGGGATTTTCACTTAATCCCGTTCCTGGATATGAAACAGCAATAGAGGGATCATTATCCTGTTATAACAAATGTTGTTGCTTTGAAGTCATGGCTCAGAATTTATATAAGCTGAATGCCTATCCACAATGAGTTTGATCAGTGGCTCTTCTACATCAGCATCCTCCTGAGTTGCATCTCGATGAACATGAATTTTTCCACTCTTTTCGACGACTATAACTTCCTCCTTACGTCTTAAGAGCTCATTAGCTACCACCATATGCATATTGTACTTTTTAAGGGCCATACCAGCCTTCTCCAGAAGAATTTTCGTATCAGTCTCGAGCTGTCATGATATGCACAGAGATAAAACATAAATACCAATGGAACTTTAATTAATTTTAGGTCCATGTACATCTATTTTTTTCCTTCTTTTGTTTTTGTTTTTCTTTTCCTTTTTCCTTTTCCTTTTTTGTTTGGGTTTATGTTGGGGGCTGGAAGAGCTGGGACTCTACAAGGCAGAAATCTGATATATTTGAATGAATTTTATGCAGCAAAGGTTCTATATTCAAGAACTAAGACCACCACAACTGGCATGTGAAAAACCATGAAAGTTTCAATTCTCATTATTTTTAGATGTATGATCTTGTAAAGTTTAATATTTAAATGATGGATAAGGTACATCACAGACATTGATGAAGATTAGATAGGACAAGTGATGCCAGTTTCTACTCATTTGTGCCTCATTTAAGAGTCAACCATACCTAAGCACATGCAAAATAAAGCCAGCGACAGAAAGCTTACCTTAAAAGATATGCAAAAGGCCTTGGGTGCCCAATCTTTCCTCAACACCGAAAGCATCTTGGGGACCTGAACAAGCCGCATGTCCAGAGGACCAGATCCAGATTGAATTTTATGGACTACCTGTATCGAATCAATGATATGATAAAAGAGTGGCCTTGCACATGGTGCATGCAATTTTGTTAGATAATTTTAATGCTAATGTAAGTAAAATATCATGAGATCCTGAAATTTTTTCAAGGATACAGAAGATCGTGAACCATAGAAAGATAACCAATTTCATCACTTTCATAAATTTGTTAAGACTGATACAAATAGAAGCATGCCCAATTACAAAGAAACATGGAGGAGAAACATCAAAAATTTATTCCCCACACGTGCAGGCGGACTTTCATTTTCTATGTTAACCCTTGCATGTGAAACTCTTCCTTTTTTGTTTTCATAAATGGGTGGCAATGAAATTCGAACACAAGACCTCCTATTTGGTCTAGATCTTATACCATGTTGAATGAGGTGCCTCATCTAAAAGTTCTATCAACTTTCTACCACATCAAATAAATACCAAGATGTAGTGAGGTTTGTAATGGCCTGTGCAATCTTCACCTTATGAGCTAACATTTTGCATGGAATCAGAGCAGTCTAGGTCTTGCGCTGTAATTAGGCCTCCCACTATACTAATTTCATGTTGCAGGTTATTTCCCGCTATATTTGAGTGTGTTAACTATCTCCCGCATCAAATAAATATTCAGATGTGGTGAGGTGTATAATAACTTAGGCAATCTCACCACATGAGCTTATTTCTACACAGAACTTGTTTTCTACATCAAATGCTGAAATGGCATTTTAAGTAGGATGGCTCATTACCATGCTCTCCCAAGGAACATAAAAATCAGAAACTGCTGCAGCAAGATAGAACAAAGCACTTGGCCCAAGGGTCCTCATTGACAGAGCGGTCAACAGCAAAATCTGCACATGATACAAGATAGTGATCTCAAGTAAATAAAGGGAACAAAACCAAATAGTACAAGACCAGCAAACTATCAAGCGACATATGTCATGCTGGAGATAATCCATCGCAATTTGTCATCCAAATGACAAGAAAACTAAGTGACCACAAGAATATGTATTCTTCATTTTTATCTCATCCTTCTTTCTCCTGAAAAATATTTTTCTGGTGCCTTGGTCGCAGACATTAGCCACAACTCATTTTAGAAAAATAAGTAAAGAAACAAATAAAACGTCTCCATTTAGCAATCAACCCAAGTTTCTCATTAACAAGGAGAGGAGAGAAATTGAGAGGAGAGTTTTATTTCAGTATATGTTTTACAATATACACAACCGCAATATATAACGATTAGGTAACCCTATACAAGGAAACACAATATACACATTCCTAAATTACAAGACTAAACCCTAGTAAATTACGTTCAATAATTCTAACAATTATACACCGTGTAACAGATTGTAAACAAAGAAATTTCCTTAAATTATAAACACAAGAACTGAATGTTCATGGAATTGCAAAAGTTGCAAATAATTCTTTGAGCACACAAATATTGGACATCAACTCATCATGTCTTAATATCCTTCCTCTCAAAGTCATTTCGCCTTTTAATTTTATTAATAAGTTCCTAACAAGCACACACACACACACACACACACACACAACCATACTTCTGGTGAATTTTAACTAAAAATGCAATCATGGGATTTAAATTTCAGAAAACAATAAGACAACCTGAAGATACTCAAAAATTGTCGTAAAGGGAAGCTTCAACAAGGTCCCTTGGATAACTGCCTGCAACAAAATTGAACAGTCTGAGTGTTGTTTTGTCACCCCATTGCAAGAAGAGGTAAAAGATGAAGTGATGATCCTTACTGCATGATTGTAACTGATGGCTCCCTTGACTGCTTTTGCATGAATTGGGTTCACTGAAATGTAAAATGAAAAGTTAAACTCACAAACAAAGAACTATTACTGGTCTCTTAGGTGCAATACAGTCAACAAGCACACTTGTCATAATAGCAAAAGAGACTATGCATTTGTAATAAAATAATTAAAAAAAAAAAAAAAAAAAGGAAAAAGAAGAAGGTTGTTTCAGAAACTCCATGGAGAAGAATACTACACAGAAAATAACTGATCTGGTGAAAATGAAGAGACTACAAACCGATAATATTTGATTCACTAGAAACTTCAAAACACTCAAGCAATGGATCATCTGGAAGAGACTGGCAATATGGCTGGCAAGATCCTCTGCATACACATTCACATGCTGTTGTGAATACCAACACACTTCAATAGGAAAATTAATAAACAAACCAAATAAGAAAATTGCCTGTGGTCTCTAAAGCACCCACCTACGGTAAAGAAATACTACAGTATATCCAGCCTTCAAAAAATATCTGCAGTTATATTATTTAAACTTCTTTGCTTTGAAAATAAGGTTAAACAACAAAATTATCCAACAGAAACAAAGAATAATGAAGTTTACTCTGTGGATGCAGCTCCTCGATGACCTGAGGCGAAATTATCAATGTAACGAACGCATTGTTGTTCCAAAGGAACTGTTGTCCCTCCAGATGTCACACATACAACCCTACCGGCTCTTCCAGCATCTGAAGATACATGTTGACAAATCCAAGGAATGTCAATACTTGAAGCTGCTTTGGGTGTGTGCGAGAGAGGTAAATTTATGAAGTCAATGTGTAACAACACGAACCTCTTATAGGATAAAATTTATAAGCAAACGTTCTTTTATTTAACATTATACAATGAGACTTGAAAACATAATACACTAAGCTGGTTTAGGAACATAAACTTGCAAAATCTAGTAATAATTCCTAACTAAGCATCCACTTCATAATTTCCTAGAATCTCGTGCGTGCTATCTTGGAGAGCCTGTTTCCCTAAAATAAATAGTATACACAAAACAGGTCAACATCACAGTTGAGTAGAAATTTTAACAAATCATATAAGGTGATAGTGTGTGTATTAAAACATGTAAGCACATTGTATCACATAATTTCACATTTCGTTTTACCTTTGAATCACAAATAGTGATTTCAGCTTCCTTATAACTCCAACACATTTCTCCTTTCCGGCCTTATTCTTCAACAATATCAATTCCTACCTTATTCATCAGTGGTCGTATGTTGAGATTACGCCAAATTCCTACGACCCACTTCAGTACACGGAACACTCCGTCCGAGTAAGGTGGGATTAGGACCAGGGATGGCGAGAACATGTATTAAGACCGGCAAGCCCGTTGCTGCCCGGCCGAACTCTGCCCCATCCCCACCATAACACATCGGGGCCCGGTATGCGCAATTAAGTTTTTCACATATAAACATGTTTTTTGCACATAGAAAAACTAAAACATAAATTGCCTAACATGATAATAATATAAAACATATTATATCATAATTATGTCTAACTATATACATGTATAATGACACATGATAGATGATTATAAAATGAACATGCCAAAATAATAATTGTAATTTAAGGATTCTACATGCCTAAACTAAACTCATATAATTTGGAAAATCTCTACCTTAAGCTAATTTTCTTGATATATATATATATGTGTTTGTATAGTAGTGTGTGTGTGTGACGTGAAGTGTGTGTGAGTGTAGAAAGTAGTGTGTGTGTGTGTGTGTGTAGAAAGTAGTGTGTTTGTGTTTGGAAGACAAGCCCCCTCCCCCCTTTTTATAGTTGTTTGGCAAGAAAGAAAATTATTTTATTTCATTTTATCTTGTCATTTATTACATTTTTACAACTAAGCTTGTTATTAATTGTGTTCACATTACAACTAAGCATTTCATTAATTGTGTTCACATTAATTTGTGGTTATAATTTACACATTTGTGATCCTAAGTATCATGAGTTTGCACCCTAGATTTCAATATGTGTTACCTAGATTGTATTATGTGTTATTCTAGTTTAATAAGATGATAACACATACTTCTTCCTTTAATTTTATCCCTACAATTGTTGGCTATATTTAGCAAAATTATTACAAGTGTATATCTTAGGTGTATGAATTTATTTAATGGAGATAATGACATTATGAGCATATGTCTTAATTTATTTATGTGAGTATATAAGTATATATTTATACAAATTTATATATAGATAGATATATATATATATAGATGAACGAATTTATATACATACAATTATATGCAATTATAAGTATATATATAGGTACAACCTTATATATGAATAGATATATATGTACGAATTTATTTATATATATATATAACTATATATATATATGCAACTATATGTATATAAATCACTTTATAACTATATATATATATATACGTATAGGACTATAAAAGCCTTGATTATATAGATATAAGTTTAATTATTATTAAACATATAAAGTGTCTATATAGATATAAATATATGTAATTAAGTAAATTAAGTATTGTTAAACATATAAAGTGTGTTTAGGACTAATGTAATTAATTTAAATTATTCATGTAAGGGTATTATATGTATATATATGTATGAATTAATATAGCTAAATATATATATATTTTGTTTAGCATATTAACTAATATTTTTATTGTGTATGACCTAGATCACATAAAGCGTGTGCGAGTGCGAATGCGTGTGCGAGTGCGAATGCGCGAGAGCGTCAAAATTTAAAAAAATTGAGTGCGGGAGCGCCTTAAAGCGTCTATTAAAAAAATAAAAATAATTTTATATAATGTACAAAATAATTAATATCCAATAAAAAAAATATAATTATGACCAATATATATACTATATTTGAATAAGTAACATTAAAAAGATAATTATAATATTGACAAGAGATATATCCATTCTTCTCTCTAACAAAAGTCCCATGGTTAGTATTCTTTGATCCACTTGTACATTCATAGGCAAAAGAATTAGTATTTCTACTAGTAGAGTATGTTTAGAATGCTAGTAGAGTATGTAAATATTGTGCATATAAACTGATGATAAAAAAATAGAAGCTATTCATGATTCATGAATCCTACTATGTTAATGATTACTTGATAAATATTGCATCAAAATCATTGTTCAAAAACAGTCCATAAATAACAAATCAAAAATCATATATATATATATATATATATAACTCAAGTTAGAAGAGAAGTCAAAATTGTTTCTAAATCCTACTCTATTGTGATTCAATCCCTAATACATACAAATTGTTCACAAACCCAATTTTTACAAAGTAAACTTCTCAAAAATACAATATCATGAATAACACAATACGTATCACTTAATTGGGCAACAAATTTTCACTACTTCGAACAAAGTCAAAATAACAAATAGACAAGAGTTGCGAGAGAGAGATACAAAGTAGATGAATTATTCTCCAATTCTGTTCTCCTTCTTTATCCTATCAAAATTGCACGCGCGCGCGCAAGAGAGAGAGAGAGAGAGAGAAACGTACAAAGGATTTTTTATTTTTTGTTTTACTTAGCTGACTAATGATCTTCCCCTTTTCTTAATAGGTTTTGACTTTTATTGTGTTTTAGTAAGAGATTTGGACTTAGGATTATTTAAATAAGGATTCCTTTTTCTTTTCTTTTTTTTTTTTCTGATCGGAGAACTAAGACATGAGAATTAAGGTGCTTTATTGCACTAAATCGAGAATTAGTGAACACTAATTCGAGAATTTAAAATATAAAGTCTCAGACTTATGAAATAATAAGTCGAGAATTAAAAATACAAAAGCGCGAATTAAGATCTTTTAGTGCGCGAATTAAGTTTTCTTAATGCTTCTTAGTGCGGCGCTCCGGCACTCAGTTCGCCAAGTCGAGATCTGTGCGACAGTGCGATGAGCGTTATAGAAGAACTATGTGAATCTAGTGTATGACTATCATTTTCTAGAACATAATTTACAAACAAAAGAATGAATAAAATTTACACAATTTGTAAATGTAATTACTAATCATTCATATATTAATAAGAAATAACGGGTTATTACACAATGGTTCTAGGTTGTACTTGGATCACCGAACCCACCCTTGATCAGGTGGACTTTTTTTTTCAATTGTTAATCTGTATAAATTTATATGATATGTATTCATACTTCATAAAAATGTATATATTGCCTATAACAACTTAGAAAATATAAATAAGATAGTTTTGCGCATTAAAATAATTATGTTACATTAGGAAATGGGTTTTCCTTCTAACCAAAAAGCAAATAAGTCTTTCTTTGAACGTATATAAGGATAAATGAGTTTAAAAGTGTTAGCCTTTCAAAAATTAAAATATGCTCATGGAGACTCAAATAATTAATTATTTGATGATAGTATGATACTATTATTTTTGTTTTATCTTCAGAAAGTAGTATTGATATTTTTTTAAAATATATATATATTTTTAAATGTAAAGCAGATCTGATGGATCATATCCGTTGGCTCCTTGATATGATATGTATTCATATTTTATAAAAATGTATATATTACCGATATAACAACATAGAAAATATAAATATGATACTTTTGCGCATTAAAATAATTATGTTACATTAGGAAATAGGTTTTGCTTCTAACCAAAAAGTAAACAGGTCTTACTTTCAACATATATAAAGGATAAATGAGTTTAAAAGTGTTAGCATTTCAAAAATTAAAATATGCTCATGGAGACTCAAATAATTAATTATATGGTGATACTATTATTTTTGTTTTATCTTCAGAAGTAATTGTGATATTTTTTTTAATATATATATATATATATTTAAATATAAAGCAGATCAGATGGATCCTATCCGTTGGGTCCTTGATCCAGTATAATCTTGGCGGGGTGGATCTTGGGTTTTGCTAACCCGCACCATTGCCATCCCTGGATAACATGAAATTGTAGATAACTTAACAAGCAAACTTGCCTGATGGTGAATAACTCTTTTCCATAAATTCTTCTAATTTCCTCTTGATTTCTGCAGCATCCTTTAGAGGAGGAGCAGAATCAAAAAAAGACTTGATATCACCACAAGGTGTTCCTTCAACAGATTCTGAACTGTTTGTTGCATCCATTTAAAGAACTTGCTACATGTGACAATCCAAACTTTGAAATTTGAGGATTTGGAAAGGCTACAGTTCCTTGCAATCTGCAATGGAATGCCAATTTCTAATGTAGGGAAAAAAAAGAAAAGCAGAATAAAAGTTTGGTGTGAATGAGCATATATCAACTCAATGCACTTCCAAGTTCATCCGGGCAATAGTTGCATAACTTGCTGTCATAATGGTCACCAATGACCATGTTCACACTATTGGTTTAGAGGGTGACAGAACACGCTAGTTACATGCATTTCTTAATTTTCAACTTTAGGAACGGTGTAGTTTTACTTACTATGAGCAGCGTCTTTTTCTTCATTTTGTTTAGTGAATGATAATTCTGACTAGAGCGCGTGTTTTGTTTCTACAGGTAGGACGGAATTGTTAGTTAGTTCGTTATATGCGCATGTGCAGGAGGTGTGTACATAGATTTTTGGAGATAATCAAATACAAATTCATCTTTCCCTCTCAATTCTTCTCTCTACTCTCCCTCTTTCTCTCTCTATTCTAATTTCTACCTCTGTTCCTAACACTTGCATTGCATAAACAGTTCATCCTTCTATAGTGCTGTCCAAATTACATAAAATGCAAAAATCTAGTACTCCAGCAAATGCTTCTCAACTTAGGTAGTCAAGTCTCACCAGCCATATATCAAACAGTTTATGTGCAACGAAATTCTACGTTGTTTTAGCATCGGCTATCGCTTAAACACGTTCCATTTATTACTATACAACTCAATTGCAGCATGAAATATTGTTTCCCTATTTCATTATCATTACTTTTCTCGCTCCCAGCACAGATTCTAGGATTGCACAACACACACACACACATATATATATATATATATATCCTTTCTACAAAGGTTCAGAGAAGCCTATTGACACGGATTATTAATCAGCAAAAAATAAAAATTGGCAAGAATCATCAACAGCCCAGCAATAATATTAATTCAGAAAGAGAAAATTCTACTTTACCTGGAGACGAATTGGGGTTCGGTGGTTTGCAATTCCAACGACAAAATGGGCTGACTTCGAAATGCAATGGAACAATACACGGTGGCAATAAAGTAATCCTTCGAAAATGATTTTGCCAGAGTGTAGGCCCTCGCCGCATAGTTCAATTCGACCAATGGGTCCCACCCTGGGCCGCTTGATTTTAGGCATGGGGCCGGCCATATTCTTTGGAAACGTTTGGTTTACATAATTGTTTTAGGGAGAATTACATCCACATCCCCTGAGGTTTGGCGAAATTATATTTTAACCTAAGATTTTTTGTAAATTACAAAAACTCCCCTGAGGTTTGTAATAATTACAAGTAATGGACGGAAAGTGTAAAAAGTCCGTTTTGCCCTTTATTTTTTGCTGATATTAAATAGGGCAAATTACATCTACCTCCCTTGAGGTTTGGAGAAATTACAATTTAACCCACATTTTTTTATGTATATTACAATAACCCCATGTGATATATAATAATTACAAGTGATAAACGAAAAATGTATAAAACCTACTCTAGCCCAAAATTAACCTCACAAATGTGTTTTCCACGTCAAAAAGTTGAAGACCCGCTTCAAGTTCACCGAAAAACTTGTCGGAAAACGGAGCAATTTTTTCAATATTATTACTTTTAGCCCCACAAAGATGTAATACATAACATACAACCCCAAATATTTTATATATATGACAAAAAAACCCGTCAAGGGTACTATCGGAACTTTACGTACAAAAACTAACGGAACCCTAACGGTCATAAACGGCTGGGGTAAATTGTTAGACGGAATAAACCTCAGGGGGGTTTTTGTAATTTATAAAAAACCGTGGGTTAAAATATAATTTCGCCAAACCTCAGGGGAGGTGGATGTAATTTTTCCATTGTTTTATTGCATGTTATCATAAGATAGAAAATTAAACATAATTGTGTGAGATATATTTTCTTGTTTGGTTTGTTAGATAAAATGTTAAGATCAAATTTTTTGTAATTGTGTTTGTTTTTTTGGTTTCATTGATTATGTCATTTTACCTCTAATTAAAATTCAAATTTACCAAATTACCCTCCAACTAATATACATGTGGTGTAATTAAAAAAGGGGGGGAAGTGTGTGATTTTTTTTTTTTGTGATAATGAAAGTATGTGAATTTAAAGCACACCAACATAATAATACAAGAAATAAAGATGAAAAAAACGAATTATTTTGATATGTTTAAACTATATATGTATAAAAATATTGTAATTTTTTAAAAAAAGAACTTTTCAATGGTTGAATATAATTTTATTTATTTTTTAAACGTATATATAAATATAACAATAAGTATTTTTTAAGGATTAAATATAAATTTATTAATTTATTTTCATTTGTTTGGTTTTCTTATATTTATATATTATATTGATGCGGGTCGATTTTGGGAGCTGGTCGACCTCGATCGGGAACTCGGGTCAAGAATGATGCGGGTCGATCTTGAGAGCTATTCGACCTCGATCGGGAACTCTGGTCAAGTGTGGAAGTGGAAGTATTTGATCGGGAAGTTGACCTGCAACAAAGGGAAAGGCAATGTAAGCCTAGCCGAGGTGGGCCTCGGCTAAGACCCTCCGATGCTTAAGTCAACAGATCGGTTTTTTGTAATTTGAACAGAGTAAGGGTGTTGAGAGTCCTTTTTCAGATGAATCTTACCATATATGCTAGAGTATTTATAGTGTGTCCACGTAGGTTATTCCCTATAGAGCCCTTAAGGCTTAGTAGGTCATCATATGATGAGATAGAGTGACCCATAAGCCTAAGGGTAGGGCCCTAGGGCATTAGTTGGCTCTTAATTAATGAGGTATGGGGTTAGGTAGTGACCCCACACCATGAACTGATATAGCATTCAATGCCAATAGGCGCTGAATGGACACGGTATGGTCTCGATCGATAAAGAACTCGACCGAGGTGATCGGTGGGATTGATCCGAGGACACACCGAGCCGGTCGTACATAAGGTCCCGGTCGATAACGAACTCGACCGGGGTGACCGGCGGGTTTGATCCGAGAACACGCCGAGCCGGTCGTACATAAGGTCCCGGTTGATAACGTACTAGACCGGGGTGACCAGCGGGTTTGATCCGAGGACACGTCGAGCCGGTCGTACAGAAGGTCACGGTCGATAAAGAACTCGATCGGGGTGAGGGGCCGATCAAACACGATCGAAAGCATGGGCCTGTGTGTTGGAACATTAGAGCGGGAAGTCATGCGGCACGATCGAGCCTGGAGAAACCCGACCGAAAATATGCCATGTCATATATATAAATTTATAATTTTAAATAATTAATTGTTTTTATTTATTAAATGTATATTTTAACCATTTTACACAAATATTATAAATAATTATTTCTTAGTATTTGACACAAATATATACAGGTATTATGAATATTACATATATCAAAAAAAGAAGTGTTATGAATATTACAAATTAATTATTTTATAAATTTATATGTTTACCGCAAATATATACGACTATATTTTACAAATACACATTTTTAGATTAATTTTCATTAAGAAGATAAAGTTTAATAATTAGGAATGGGGATTAAAAAAAAGGAAAAGCTGGACTCATCAATCGTCTTCTCACCCAACTGAACTAACCCTCAATTCCATTTTCTGGAAAAATCCGTTCTCTCCTACTCCCATCTCCATTCCATGGTGGCACAACCCAAAAATGTAACTTTTCAGGACTTTCTTCGTCATCTACACCACTGCAGCTCAATCTTTGTGCATGTTCGATTTCTCGTCGGTCGGAGCTTGTTGTTTTCTTATCAAATCTATTCCAGATTGGCGCAATTTTTCGTCGATCTGCCACCATGTCAGACCCGTGGCCAATTCTCTCCATCGCGATGGAACGGCTTTCGCCGATCCATTTCCGGCGAACCATGAACGTGACGCCGTTGTTTGTCTCACGAACTATGAGCGTGATTCGAATCGCTTATGTTGTTCATCTTCTTTCTTGCTTTTTGGGAGGTTAAAGGGCACTTTTGTAAAAATACAAATCACAAAATTTTAATCTTGGTACTATGATTCCCAATCGCACCTCCCCCCTGCAACTAATATTGTGAGATTGGAGGGGTTTCATCTCGGGTCACACCATTACCCCAAATTACATCTCGGGTCAACACCAGTTTATCATGGGAACCTAAACATAAAATTACCCCCAATGAAAACCACTTATTTTGGTTAATCCTAGAAACCAAACACTTCCTTAGGAAATTATTTCATAAATAAGTTGTATGCACCATGCCATTCAAATTCAGCTACCTATTATATATTAAATTTTTTATAAAATAAATATAATACGTGGTTAAATTTGAACCGTAGGGTGCATAATTGTGACTTATACATCTGATTTATATAAAAAAAAATTCTATTCTTTCTTGAAACTTCCTGATGTAGCTATTGATTCTTTTGATTTAATTGTAAAAATCATCTTGTATCTTTATTCCTCTAATAATTTTAGTACACTTTATATTTAATTTGATAATTTAAAATTGTAATTTGTAATTTTTTGGCAATTTAAAGACAAATGTCGTCGCAAAATTTTGAAACTAGTAGGAAAATATTGTGTGTGGCACATGTGACCTAGTAAATTTGGAGGTTTTTAGTTCTCCGACCAACTTACCCTTATGTGGACAACCACATAGTTGAATCTATATCTCTTAAGGAAGTATTTGGTTTCTAGGATTATCCAAAATAAGTGGTTTTCATTGGGGGTAATTTTATGTTTCCTTCCCATGATAAACTTGTGCTGACCCGAAATGTAATTTGGGGTAATGGTGGCGACCCGAGATGAAACCTGTCCAACCTCACAATATCAGTCGCAGGGGGGGAGGTGCAACTGGAAATCATAGTACCAAGATTGAAATTTTGTGATTTGTATTTTTACTAATGTGCCCTTTAACCTCCCAAAAAGCAAGAAAGAAGATGAACAGCAGAAGCGAATCGGGCCACGCTCATGGCTCGTGAGACAAACAACGGCATCACATTCATGGTTCGCTGGAAAAGGATCGGCGAAAACCGTTCCATTGCGATGGAGAGCATTGGCCACGGGTCTAACATGGCTGCAGATCGACGGGAAATTGCGCCAATCTAAAATAGATTCGATAAGAAAAGAACGAGCTCCGACCGGCGGCGAGAAATCGAACATGGACTAAGATTGAGCTACGATGGTGTAGATGACGAAGAAAGTCCTGAAAAGTTACATTTTTGGGTCATGCCGCCGTGGAATGGAGATGGGAGTGGGAGAAAACGGATTTTTTCAAAAAATGAAATTGAGAGTTAGTTCAATTGGGTTAGAAGACGATTGATGAGTCCAACTTTTCCTTTTTTTTATTCCCCATTCCTAATTATTCAACTTTATCTTCTTATTGAAAATTAATCTAAAAATGTGTATTTGTAAAATATAGTCGTATATATTTGTGCAAAACATATAAATTTATAAAATAATTAATTTGTAATATTCATAACACTTCTTTTTTTTGATATATGTAATATTCGTAATACATGTATATATTTGTGTCATAGGAAATAATTATTTATAATATTTGAATATATTTGTGTAAAATGGTGAAAATTTATATTTAACAAAATAAAAACAATTAATTATTTAAAATTATAAATTTATACATAATATATAAAATTAAGGAAACCAAACCAATGAAAGCAAATTAACAAATTTATATTTAATCATTAAAAAATACTTATTTTTATATTTATATTTACGTTTAAAAACAAATAAAATTATATTCTTTTTTTAAAAAAATTACCATATTTTTATACATATATAGTTTAAACATATCAAAATAATTTATTTTTTTCATCTTTATTTCTTGCATTATTATGTTGGTGTGCTTTGAATTCACATACTTTTATTATCCAAAAAAAAAATCACTCACTTTCCTCCTTGTTTTAATTACAACATATGTATATGAGTTGGAGGGTAATTTGGTAAATTTAAATCTTAATCATAGGTAAAATGACATAATTAATGAAACCAAACAAACAAACACATAATTACAAAAAATTTGATCTTAGCATTTCATAATTACAAGAAAATATATCTCACACAATTGTGTCTAATCTTCAATCTTATGAGTTATGATAACATGCAATTAATTAATTATAAAAACCAAACGTTTCCTAAACAAATTGGCAACAAAAAACAAATTCCGCATATGCCAAATTGGCAATAAATTCGAAAAAAAAAAATGCCACATCACCAATAAATTAGGAGGGAAAACTCCCTCCAATTAAAAGGCAAACACATATTATATATAATGCATATACACACACACACACACACACACATTTTACATTATACAGTTAGATAATTTATAAATTAATGTTAAAAATATATTAATGTTATAAAAATATTATTTAAAAATCTGCACATATATATCTTATTTAATATCATAATATATAAATAAACAAATTCATATAAATTCATGAAGAATATATATTATATAATATAATATATATATAAAATTTTTCATATTTCGTATATGTATAAAAAATATTATATATAAATATAAAAATTTAAAACAAAAAACCTAACCCCTCATCCACGCCCACCCAACACCAAGCTCTTCTAACCCCAAACCCTTGACCACTACCCATACGCCACCCACCACTGCTGCCATCACCTAGTTTCCCACCTCACCCCACCTAACCCAAACCATCAAGCCTCCTTTCCCAATTTTAGTATCAAACCAAGTTCAAGCCCTAATTTTAAACATAAAATATACACAAAATTTCCAACCTCGTGCCATCCTCATCGCCCACGACCATCAATTTCACCTTTTCTCCCTCTCTCTCTCTCTATATGTATATATATATGTGTGTGTGTGTGTGTATTTATAAATGAATTTGGGGTTTGAATTTGATAGAATATTAGAATTGGGGAACGGTGTGAGATGGAAATTTAGGTTGGCTGAGGTGGGATGACTAGATTGTGGCGGCGGCAAGGTGGGCTTTGATAATGAACGGGCGACTGAGATAAACCACCATGGGTGGTCGGTTTGGGTGGACGAGTTGGGGAGCTGGGTGGGGTGGAGAAGAGGCAAAAAATAACTAAAATGCAAATAAAATATTTTTGTTTCTATATTTTTTTACTAGATATAAAATATTTATACATATCATTTACATATACGTTATATATATATATTTTGAGAATTACATATTCTTTATATTATTTTATATATTATGTTATTAATTCATTAATGTGTATATAATTTATATATTTTTATATTATTTATATATATTTTGCAAAAAATTATAAATTATGTATGTGCCAATGTGTTAAGATATTACATATACAAATTTACAACGTATAATATATAGACACGTGTGTGTGTAACGATGCATGCCTTTTAATTGGAGGGAATTTTCCCTCCAAAACTATATGATGTGGCATTACTTTTTCATTTTCTTTTCTTTTCTTTTTTTTTTTTTATATTCACAACTAAGCACACAAGTATCCATAGTGGCATGAAAATAAGACACATCAGCAAATTTGACCAAATTTTGTTAATTTTCATTTCATATGGGGATCACATGATTAATTCCGACCAATTTGACAATTTCAAACGAATTTGTCCTGTGATTACCAAAATTTATAAATTAAAATCTTAAATTTCCAAATTGCCTAATGGCTAAAGGTATGGGACGATATTTGCAATTAAGCCATGTTTTTTTATGCATCAACAGTTAAAAACATGACATACATAAAACAAGCATAGAAAGGAATATAAAAAGAAGCTTGAGAAGACATCGTACAACTTATTCGAGCGAAATCAAGAGAGTAAATGTGTAAGCTTTATTAGTTGAGTAAAATAGGTGGGAAACTCGATTGTAATTTAGTTTGGTTAAATTCTGTAAGACCTTGTGTGTTTTGGTGAAATTGCTAAAAAACCCTGTGATAAGAATATAGGCGAAATCAACTTGTGTTGTTTATGTTGTTGCAAGAAACCCCTATTCCATCCAATTCTTGGTGGTGTTGTATCTCAACGCACTCTTACTACATTGGTTCATGTTTTTTCAACCCTTTTGACCATTATTACAGTGGCAATGATACCAAAATGCCCTTATCTCCCATATAAAGCAACTATTTTGATTAAATTATCCCTTCACTTTTGAATTTTAAAATACTATAATTTTTTTTATCTAAAATTATAAATAGACCCTTTAATTTGTTAAAATTATAAAATAACCTAAATTGAAGTATTTGTTTTAAAAAAATTATACATAATTATAATATGAAAAATATTAAAAATAAAATTACCAACTTTTCTAATTTAATTATTTGCACTTCCTTAACAAATTAGAAATGTAGACATTATTACTTTTTTATTTTGAATTTTATTTCTTATTTAAGAATATATATATATGTAAACATTATATTATTAAATTTTATTTATTTGACAAATCAATTTTAATAATAATAACCAGATTCTTTGTTTTTTTTTAAAAAATCAAACTATTTTTTTTTAACTCTTTTTTTTCTCTTTCTTCTTTTTTTCTTTTTTTTCCCCCTCTTTCTTCTTCCCCCGTCCTCCTCCTTCTTCTTCATCTTCACTGTTCAATACGCCCCCCCCCCCCCCAACACTCTACCCCATGACTCTAAACCCACCTCATTTTTTCTCCTCGTCCCCCTCCTCCTTCATCCACAATTTATTTTATTTTTCTATTTCTGTTACTCCATCACCATTCAAACGCCCCAACCCCAACCCCCCTCCCACATCCTATCCTTTAGTCTTCATGATTTAAGCCCAACAAAACTGCCTCTCCCTCTAGCCACATCCAAATCTGTCCACTATATTTCTCCATGCTACTGCCGCACAATAACAACAACCTAAATATATATATATATATATATTTGTGTGTGTATGTGTGTGTGTATGTTTGTGTGTTTGTATGTGTTATATATATATATACTCTATGTGTGTGTGTGTGTGTGTGTTTGTACGTGTTATATATATATATATATACCATCTATATATAATTGTTTATAGCTTTTTAGTAGTTTAATCCCCAAAAATAGAATTTTTTATTTTGTAATTTAATATCAGAATCAAGTGAAGAGGATTGTGAGATTCAAAATCCCTAACTCATTGTTATTCTATTGCTGTGTGTGTGTGTGTGTGTTAGTTAAAAGTTAGAATATAAGGATTGTAAGATTCAAAACCCGTAACTCATTAAAAGTTCAAGGGGGAAAATGGTCGAAATAGCAAAAACTTAACGCCATTAAATTTTACAGTTAAGCAAGGCAAGTATGTATGCAAAAATAAAACCCAGGGGCTAATGCGCCTATTTTTGAAACATATGGAGTTTTTAGTGATTAAAACATAACACACGAAGGATTTATGCAATTTTACCATTTAGTTTTGCAAGTGATTGTTTAGGCCCAAAAATAATATTTTTTGAATTTTCTCGGAATGGGTTAATTAATAGTTATGCCAAAATAATTTCAAGCGTGCTCATTTCGATATAGGTTAACATTAAGGCGGGCCAATGCCGAAAATACCCTAATAAAATGTTCAATTTATGGCCCACCAAATTTGAATTATAAATAAAATGCTATGTGCATAAATAAAATAATAGGATGCTATATTCCTATCTAGAAGAGTAGGGAGTTGGCATAATTGAAAACTTTTCTGTCGAGATTCGAAGATGTTTAAAAACACTTCATTCCACTTTTTCCATAAGAGCAGGTTGCATAAGCCACTAAGGAGTCGTTTACATTTGCAGATAACATGGGTTTGTTTATATAAACCCCTATTTCCATGCATTTACTTTGCATGGGCCGAAAACCCTCAAAAACCGTGGACCCCTGGGTTAATTCTTATTCATGGGTTGCTATTTTAACCGACCAATTTAGCCGGTCAAAATAAACCATCCTTAAACGTAGTGTGCCTTTACGTTGTAGCCCCCATATTTTGTAATGAAATTACTTATGTTGCCATACCATTATTCCAAACAAATTTATTTCACCAAGAGACAAAGCTAAACTTCTATCTTCTCCCCAAAATATTTAGATCTAGGATTTTTTTTTTCTTTATTAGAAAAGTAAACCAACTTGAGGAAGAACGAATCCATACTTCATCTTCTCTCCCAAAATCTGTAGATCTAGGATTTTTTTTTAATTCTGTACAACCTGAAGAGTGAAGAACATCAAAGCGATGGAAACCAATAAAAGTCGACCCAATAGCCGCTATAGTCATTTTTGGTAGCTAAGACGATGAGAAAGATGGCAGCGATGATGGAGAGAGTCTGGGCAACAAAATCGGCACCCTATTTTGCAAATCTTGCTCTCTCATTTTTCCTTTAATTTTTTTTGCTTCTTCTCTCTCTCTCTCTCTCTATCCCTTTCTCTTTTTTATACGTTTACTCAGAGATGATTTTTTCTTTTTCTTTATTATGTTTTTTTTCAATTTTAGTTTTTAATTAAGATGAGTTTTGGATCAAATGGTAGGGAATATTGATTTATTTACAAGCTTATCCTCTCTCATTTTTTCTTCAATTTTTCTGCTCCTTCTCTCTCTATCTCTCTCTCTTTCTCTCTCTTCACGTTTACTCAGACATGAATGTTTGTATTTCTTTTTTTTTTAATTTGGATTTTTAATTGAGATGAGATTTTGATCATTATAGGTACCCCTAATCCGGGTCTTTATTTGTGCTAATATTTTCTTTTGTTTCTTTCTATTGGTCAATTTGCTGTTTTGTTGTAAATTTTGTTCTATTTATTTGTTTCTTCATTCTATTTCCATTTGGTGAAGTTCATTTTTTTTTCTTTTTTTTATAATTTCCATTTGGTGAAGATCAAGAGAAAGAGAAGGAGCACCTAATAGAGATATTTTTCTGATAAAAATTGTCCAAGGACATACAAGTAATTATGGCATGAAAAAAAAAATACCAAAATTAAATGAAAATATGTTTTTTAACCTTTTGTACAAAGGTGGAGCAAACATCGGGCTGACTAGGGTGAGATAGCCTTGTAGCTACCTCTTGATGAGATACCCCTTGGCCGCGTAACATGTGCCTAGGTACAACCGATTCACCAATGCCAGTTTAATATGGTTTGACCAACGAAAAGTCTAAAGTGCCCTTCACATAGCTTATAGAAAATGCAGTCACAGATCTTTTAAATGCTCATAAACTCCCCCCCATCCGACCCAAAAAAAACAACAAGCACATTCCCTCGGAGGTCTCCTTCTCAATGCTGTCGAGGTTTCCATGTCTGCGGCGGGTATTTCCTCATCTGTAAATAGAGACTCGTCAGCTAGAGAGTCCTCGAGTCCACAACCGGATCCTGGTAAAATATAGCATATTTTTTGTTAAATTTTTCAGTCAATTGTCTCATTTTGTTGATCCTCAAGTCTAGTCTATATCGTCTCGTTTTGTTGTCCTGTGCCTTGGTAATTCATATTTAGAGTTATTTATTTATTTATTTTTTTTTGGTGTGAATATTTTGGGACTCTTTTTGTTGCCCCCTTTCTGAATAGCAAAGTACATCTGAAAAGATTTATTTCAGAGGACAAATTTACAATTCCAATAATTAGAGTGTATCCATTTTGCCCCTTGTTTGATAATATGTGTAGCGAATTGTATACAAACCCTAGCCTACTGCTTCATCTTGCTAATGTGGACTTATTTTAATTTGACCTAAGAATCTGGTGAGGACAACATTTGTTTGGTGAATAGCGAATGTGATTCAAGTAATGTTAGATCAACGTTCACTTCAACTGAATATTTATCTTCCATTATGGACGAGGATATTGTGTGAGGGATACACTTTGACAATGTTGAAGATGCGCAAGTATTTAGTTAAAACTAGTGCAAATGAGGACTATATTATAAATAGGCAATGGGTATGCTCGCTTGCAGGCACTCGCATGGAATCCTCAGTAGATGATCCTCCCAAAAGAGGAAAGAAACTTCATTTAAGGTGTAGATGCCAGCAAAATTTGCACAGCTATCGACTGTTCTAATTGGAAATATAGGGTCACATGTTTTGTTACAGAACAAAACCATCATTTAGAAACTACATCACACCAATTTCATTCTTGCAGCTTGACTACTATGGAGAACGCTTGGTTGAGTACCATGACCTTTGCTAAAATTAGGCCACATCAAATAATGCATTTCCTTGAACAATTACATGGGGGATAAGGTCATCTACCATTTAGTAGGAAAACTGGTTATAACTATCTCACGAAAGAAAGGTTGAGAATGACAAAACATGGATATGTTAAGACAGCTTTGGGCTTTCTAGCGGATTTGAAGCTATATGATAAAGAGTCCATTTACAAGTACACCGTTGATGACAACGGTGCACTAACTAAGCTTTTTTGGTACGTGGAATGGCAAGGGCAGATTTTGATCTATTTGGTGATGTATTGGTTTTTGACAGGACTTATAACACCAACAAATACTTGTTTCCACTTGCCATATTTTCCGAATTACAAAATGATTTCACAACTTGTATATTCGGGGGTGCATTTTTATTTAACGAAATAGTCGACTCATATAGATGGTTGCTACAAAATTTCCGAGAGGCAATGGGCAGTAAAATTCCGAGTGTTGTAATGAATGATCTAGATTTGTCCATTCGTGCGGCATACGATTAGAATTTCCCAGAGCAAGATATAGGATATGCAGCTGGCATCTAGCCCGTAATGCAAGATAAAGGGTGCAGAATCACGATTTTGTTATAGAATTTTCTAAATTTATGAAAAAATGTATTAGCGAAGATGAATTTGAAAAAGAATGGTCAAATTTGGTATGCCAGTTCAAACTCAAAGATCATCCTTGGATGGTTGATGTTTACGAGAAGAAGATGCTCTAGTGTGAAGCCTACTTTCGAGGTCATTTCACTGCCATGATGAGGAGTACCTACGGTGTGAATCGATGAACTCATTATTTAAATTCTGTACCAAGAGAAGCTTTACATTCACTGATTTCATCCAACATTACCACGGTGTGTTGTATAAATTCGAAGCGACTTCTTTACAAAACATGATATGTCAGCCCAATTTAGTATGGTTATTAAGAAGGGCCCATTAGCAAGCTTTGAGAAGCATGTTGCTCGGTTGTGCACCAAAATGATTTTTCATATGATTCAGGATGAAATCGATCCTGAGCAAGGCTCGTAGCCATAAGTCAAGTTGACCTCGAAGACGGTAACAAAACTTTCATTTTCTCCGAGTACGGTACGGCTTTTGGGAGACTATATCATGTTCATATTGATAAAAACATGGGTGTCTTTAGTTGTGATTATACGAACCAGAAAGTAACGAAATTCCATGTCGTCACCTAATCGCGGAGATGAAGTACATGGGTTTGACCACTTTTCCTAAGAATAGTATAAACCCACGATGGTTTAGGGAGGTTGCCAGGAAGTGGAGTTATGAATTTACTCCCCCATATCCATCCCAGATCTCCAATGGGACAGATTCGCTAAGATGACAAAAGAATGCTTAAATCTATGTCTTATATCATTCCAGTTGAATAATTTGTTCTAAGAAGCAATTAAGACCTTGAGGGACCTTTCAAACACAGACAAGAATGGTTTGGATGGGATGCCAGAGGCTGACAACCTCACCTTTGCCCTAACTGAAGATCACCTTGTACTGGATCTTGATAGAATCAGAACTAAGGGAGCTGCTCGGCAAAGGCTCCAGAACTGTCGTGTTTGCGGGTGAGTGCAACAAATACCTCTTTTTTAAAAAAATTTTAAGCACTAATTTTGCGTGTGTCATTATATTTACTTAAAATTCAAATCCATTTAGAGAATCAGGGCACAAGGGGACTACTTGAACGAAAAAAATGGGTCAAGAATCGCAGTGTAACAATGCCCGAACATCTAAAAGATGTAAGGCAGTATCCAAAAAGCGGCATGGTCATGAAACTTCTTCACAGCAAACTGTTGGTGGTCAAAGTGCAGTGACAGCCAATGTAAATTGAACCTCGGCCACTCCGTCGCATGTCCCCTATGCAACTCCTCAATTCCCAAATTCTAGCATTGTTTTTAATCAAGAAATGTAGTATGCACCTGTATATTTCTATCTCGCTCCATCGCCATGGTCGTTCTACTGCCGACCTGGCCATCCACTAGTAAGTAGTATGCTCAAGTATGTCAGTATATCCGGTTTCGATGTTGGAATCCATACTAACTCAAAACCTTATTTTACTTTTTTCTCAAGAAGAAAGTGGTATGACTGGAATCAGTGCCTCACATCTCCACTCGATGCTTTGTGTGCCTGTATTCTATTCGTTACCACCTCAGCCAACCACTCGACAACCGCTTAAGCTTCCACAATCACATTGCCAATTGAAAAGTAATTCTTAAATTGATGCGTAGTAAGGTTCTTGGTATTATTTGATTGGTTCTTGTAGTAGTTTGGTGCAGAGTAATTCTTAGAATGATTTTTTTTTTATTTTTTTTGGGTCAAAAGCAATAAATTACAAAGCTCTCAAATTGACTTGGAAACTTGGTCACGCTCACCAAGAAAACTATCGAGAGAACTTCTGTCGAGGAGGAAACCCAACACCTCTTGAGGAAGCTCTCTAACAACCGATGGATCGAACCAACCAACCGAATCAGGTGTCCTCGAAAGACCAGATGGATCTATTCGCTTGGCCTACCTTTCATAAATTCGAGGACAAGTTCCACAATCACATTGCCAACCGAGGAGTAATTCTTAAATTGGTGCGTAGTGTGGTTCTTTGTATTATTTGATTGGTTCTTGTAGTAGTTTGGTGTATAGTAATTCTTAGAATGATTTTTTTTCTTTATTTTTTTTTAGGTCAAAAGGGATAAATTACAAAGCTCGAAAATTGACCGGGAAACTTGGTCATGCTTACTGAGAAAACTATCAAGGGAACCTCTGTCGAGAAGGAAAGCCGGCACCTCTCGAGGATGCTTTTGAACAACCGGTGGATTGAACCCACCAACTGAATCAGGTGTCCTCGAAAGAGCCGGTGGATCTATTCCCTGGGCATACCTTTTATAAATCCTAGGACAAGGTCCTCAGAGGTCCCGAGGAGTTTGGCACGCTATGCTACGGCGTTAGAAGGGCGAATATCCTTGAAGAGCTAAAGAGGTAGACTCACATTGGCAACCAAGGAGTAATTCACATTGATTCTGGTATTGGTTTGGTGCGTAGTAATTCCTTGAAAGACCCGTATTTAATATGCATTATTTTTTTATCATCAAAAGCACAACTCTTGCCAAGCGCATCACTTCATCAAAAATACCATAAAAGTTGAATGATTACACAACACAATTTGTCTCTTAGACTAACATTCATCAAAACATAGTTTAGGAGCGAAAGCGGGGGGGGGGGGGGGGGGGGGGGGGGAGGGGAGGAGGGGATGAAGATACATTAACGTTAAGGATGTTGAAAGGTGTGTGTTCATGAGAGCCACATATCTCGAAATAACATGTTCGTCCCCTCCGCAGCCTGTTCTCAATACAAAATGCCTTCCAACCCAAAGGCTAGAACACCGTAATCGTCAACTGCCTTCCTTGGGCTAGTTGATACAACTGGGCAAAATCCTGGACTCAATTAATGGAATAGGGAACTATCCAACGCAATTGATTGAATAACAATGCGATCGCGTGTTGTTCCAATCGGGCATAATTCCCGGCAAAAAATATCAAATTGGTCATAATCCCTAACTTATTTCACCGAGTTTGATATAATCCTCAACTTCAACTGAACATACTAATCATAGTATCCAATTTAATTAATCATATAGATTGTATTCCCGAGCTCAATTTATCGAGTTGGTGGTCATAATCCCCAACCCAATTAATTTAATTAACTTTAACCTCCAATTAGGGAAGAAGTTTTGTGCAATCCCTGACTAAATAGATACAACCGAACAAAATCCCAAACTCAATTAATGGAATAGAGAACTATCCTAAAGCAATTGATCGAATAACAGTGCAATCCCATGCTTCATTGTTCCTATAGGGCATAATCCCATACAAAAATTATCAAATTGGTCATAATCCCCAACCATATTAATTTAACTAGCTTTAACCTCCAATTAGTGAAAAAGTTGGGTGCAATTCCCAACAAAATTGATACAACCGAACAAAATCCGAGACTCAATGAATGGAATAGGGAATAATCCCCACGCAACTGATCAAGTAACACTGCAATCCCGAACTCCATTAGTCAAGCATAATCCCTAGCAAAAATTTAGCAAATGGGACATAATCCTTAGCTTAATTGACCGAGTTAGACATAATCCCCAATTTCAATTGACCATAATAATTAATTCAATTAATCATATTGAGTGTATTCCCGAGCTCAATTGATCTGGTTGGTGGTCACTAAGGTTAAATACCATTGTTTTTAGCGAAATTGCCAGATGCCACTTTGTGTTATTTTCTTTGCTTTGTAACATTAGCACACTGCAAAAAGCCTAACATGGTGTATTTTAAAGTACACAAATAAACCTCGTTAAAAGGATATATTCACAAACTTCTTTTTTTTTAATTAACTTCACAGTATTGCAACAACAATTGGATTCAATAATGTTTTGAATATATTATGTGAAATATAATATAAATTGGGTTATATATTTTATGATTTTTTTTTCGTATTTCATTTTAACTGAACGATTTTTAACCACATTGGGTTAACTGTGTTGTCTAAATAGGTGCAACATGTTGAGCTTCAGTGGTCATAGGAACACTCTTGATCGAATAACAATGCCATCCCAGGCTTTATTGTTCCAACCAGGCATAATTCCTAGGAAAAATTATCAAATTGATCATAATCCCTACATAAATCAATCGAGTTCAGTATAATCCCTAAGTTCAATTGACCATAATGATCATAATGTCCAAGCCAATTAATCAATTAATAGAATAGGGAATTATCCCCTACAAAATTGATACAATATGGCAGAAGGTTGTTCCATGGCTAAGAAGTTGGCCGGTTGGATGTGTTGTAAGGTAAAGTTATACCTGAATGAAAAATGCACCGGTTTTTGTATAGAATATTTTAGTGATAATGTAATAACCCGGTACTCCTTATTATTTAAATAATTGATATGAAATCTTATGCTTTTTTGAAATGTTCTTATTACTTGTTATTGTCACGTTTTAATTTGATTTTGAGATTAATATACAATTTGAACGGAAAAGTACTAATTTTCGAATTTTGATTGCCATTCTTGAAAAATTCATCTATTAAATACTCATTAGTTTTCAAAAATAATATAAATAAGCATTCTAGACTTTTATGCATGGAGAAGATGCAATTTGGAATAAATTACAGGATTTTCCAAATTTTAGACGACTTTGACATTCGAACACAATTTTTGAACTTTCTATGTCCTAGATTGCAATTTTTGAAAATATAACTAAAACATTTTTAATTTTTGGGAAATATACATATAATTTCTGATTTATAAAGATTAAATTTCATAATTTTGGAATTTTTCTAAATTAATTATGAATTTTCGAATTTTATGCCCTAAAATCCCTAAGAAATGAGTAAATTGTATTTTCTACCCCTAGATATTATTTCTTTCCCTAATTATATATATAATACAAGAAAATAACCTGCATTTTCAGATTTAAAAGAGGGGTGGACGAATTTTGGGAGAGAAAATAGAAAATATTAAATACTAGGCTTGTATTGAGTCTTGTCCACCAAGCTTGCCAAATACAATATATAAATACACTTGGCATACACCTTCTAGAAGTATGAATACATGTTTAGCCATGGTTAAAGTAGAGCAACACTTAAGCTACTTAGACCAAATACTTGGCTAATTAGGGTAATAATTAGAAAATGACTTAATGCTATTTTAGTGCCATGTCTTGTTATTAGTATATATGTAATATTACTTGGAAAAATACCAATAACCACACACACACCCTAAAATCCGGCCACACACACACACACACACACTTCATTCCTCTTGTTTTCATTCAACTTTCCTAATATCCTTTAAGTCTTGAAACCCTCTCACCCCTTCAAACACCCTCCCTACTCCAAACTCTACCAAGAAAGAAAGAAAGACATATTAAGGTAGAAATTTGCCTATGACATGAGCCAGGGCTAGGTTTTCTCTTAATCTATTAGCATGTTATCTTCCCTAAAAGACCTAGGAGGTCACTACAAGTTGGTTTCCATCTTGGGTTTAAGGGATTTCAAGATGTGTTGGTTATATATGTGAATATGATGATTATGATGTTGCTTTGAGCATGTTTGGTTAAATTCTTGAATAAGCATGTTGAAATTGTTGTGATTATGCTATGTTATTATGTTTTATATCTTGTTATAGTCTTATTTGTGTTATTGATGTGTTATAAGCTAAATAAATTTTAAGGTTCCAAGGCTGAAATTTCGAGTTGAACACATGCTGGAAATCATTATTCATACAGAAAACTTTGTTTCCAAAGGGGAAAAGTTCAATTTTCGCACTGCTGGAAAACCCGATAATTTCCAACCAAAACCCTGGTTTATATACTATAAATTCAGTGTAGAATAAGTTGTAGAAATAGGTTTTTAAAAGATGGAGGTTTGGATTGCGAAAGCTGAAATTTTTAGAAGTTACACGCTAAATCGTTTCACGTCACAGTCTGAAAGTTTCAGGTTTTGTGAACTGAAAATCCGGAAATTTATACTCTAAAAGTCTATTTTACAACCTTGGGAATATATGTGTGGATTTCCAGTAGGTTTTAAGTTGGAATTTCAGT
The DNA here is from genome assembly GCA_026212405.1 of Petrea volubilis. Classification (NCBI taxonomy): domain Eukaryota; kingdom Viridiplantae; phylum Streptophyta; class Magnoliopsida; order Lamiales; family Verbenaceae; genus Petrea; species Petrea volubilis. The sequence continues at coordinate 13,778,801 of CM047876.1, read as the reverse complement.
AGTTGAAAGCTAAAAATTTCAGTTCAAAATTGTAAATGCGGATTTCGCAAAACTATGAATTTTGGTACGTTGTGCTGCTTTTGAGCTAAAAAAAGTTTGTATTGTGATGAAATTGTGATTCGTATATGTTGGAATTATGTGTATAAGGGCCCTATATCATTTCGGTGTGGATAAGGCTAGAGTTCGGCCGGGCAACAATGGGCTTGCCGGTCTTAAAACAGTTCTCGCCATCCATGCCTATTCCTATCTTGCATGGACGGAGTGTTCCATGTATTGGTTGTGGGTCGTAGGAATTTGGCATATGCCCGGGATATGACCACCGGTGTGATTGGTTGGAATTGGTGTAATTATTGTGGATATTGTGATTGATAGCACCAAGATTGGTTGGAATTGGTGTAATCATGAATATTGTGTGGGAGTTATAAAGAAATTATGATCACGGTAGTGTGATCCAAAGGTAAAGCATTATGTGAATTATTACGAGACTACGTGCTTTATATGATTTTATGTGCTTTATGTGCTCTTTGTGACAATATGCAATTTCACACGAACACCTCATGTTCTATGTAAATTTCTACTCAACATGTGTATATGTTGATGTTGCTTTCTATTATGTTTTTAGCCGGATTTGAGACACAGGAAGATAGGAATGAGGAAGTTGTAGGAGGACACTTCGAGGTGTTTAGTTAGTTATGGATATGTTGTATTCAAAACTTGGGAGTTAAGTTTGTGTATATGTTATGTATATGTAATAAACGATGTTTGTAAACTGGCCTATTAGAATATTAGTACGCGTGTTTGGTTTCATTACGTTATAAAATATCATGTTTTTTGTGAGATGCTTATAAATAGATGTTTTCATAATTAGCTAGAGGTTTCGGGGCGTTATAGATAATTAAGTTGTCATTTTTTTTATTTTTGTAATTTGTTTGTGTAGTTTAACCTTTTTCACGTCCTCAGTTTAAAATCTTGTTCAATGTAGAATTTTCAATAAATTTATATTCCCATAATAATGGACTCCAATTAAAAAAAAAAGATTTAACCATATAGGCGAAAAATTCTTCCACGATCCACCATGCACCCAACGGACCAGATTTAACAAAATGTTATATATATACACACATATATATAACATGTAAAATCTGGATCATTGGATGTGCACACACCGACACACGGTGCATGGAAGAGGAAACATGGAGATGTAGAAAGCATCCCATCGTAATCGTCTACTGCCATCTGATAAGTCCGTAATTCTACTTGATTTTTGTGTTTATTTTGTCAGACTTATCCTGTATTTTTCTCTATTTAAACCTTATTATGCCTAAATTTGAGTTAAATCATTGTTTTGTAGGTGAGATAGGAAAAATACCATTAAAGACACGAAAAGTAGAAGTAAAGAGTTGGGTACTTACACAAGATATTTTGAGTATCAACCCAATTCAAGCCATTTAGAGAAGAAACGAGTCTGCATGAATGAGTACATACGCAAAATATTTCAAGTATAGACCTAGTTTCAGCCATTGGGGAGATAAATGAATCTGTAAATTTGGGTACATACCCAAAATCCGCAACAGAAATTTAAAACTTTCTATGTTTTTCCATGATGCTCGACAGAGATCGTGGATAGATTTGTCCCCGGCTTCACACAACTACGAAACCATTCAACTTAGGGATTAGATTGGAATAGGGAATTAGGTGAATGAAACCACCTTCCACTTGCATTACTCGCATAGGTTATTTGTTATTTTGGTTATTCGTGAGCAGTTCTTAGTTTGAAATTAGCTTTTATTTAGAAAAACAAACCACTTCTCAATTTGATCAATTTAGCTAAACAAAACAAGCCATTTTCACGGGCCAAATCACAATTCTTGTGGGATTCAACACTCTACTCACTTTGTATTACTTGTGCGACTGCGTGCACTAGCGCAACTCCCAACACCATCATGGGGCTAGCGAGATAGCTTGAATTGAAAAGGCTCACGTTTCCATATGAAAAAACACGCTGTTAATCAGCTATTAATGACATCTTCTCCAGTAAAAAAGTTTACAAAAAAAATAAGTTCACCAAATTACTTTGTCATAAAATGATTTCTAGTTAAAAATTACCAACCTCGTTCTACCAAAATAAAATAAAATAAAAAATTAAATGTTTGTCGAGATTGGTGCAATTAAAAAAAAAGTTAAATGGGTTGGCGGAGATCGTCACCTACCATCATTGTCGTCAGGCATCAGTTGTGGTCTAAAAAGGCAAACCTATTCGAGGTAAAGGAGCCGTCAGATATTTACGAGTGATTCTGACAGAGAAAATGGAGGCCTATGTCTTTCCAAATGTCACGACTTTTCACCTCTCACATGGCGCTCTCGTCACTAGTCCTAAGTCATGGCAACGAGTCAAATGCTCGGAAAGTTCCTGTTTAAATCTTTTATAACATGTCTATTAACCATCTACAAAAGTATATTATATATCATCGTTTTCACATAAAAGTGCAGCTATTCAACTATCTAAGTGTTAATCCTTGCCACTTGCCAGCGTAAAATGTTGGATTCATACGAAAAAAACAATCAATCACAGTGATTTTGATACAGAGCTTGAAGAAGATGACTACCCATCGAAAGTTAAAAAGCATGGCCGAAATATTTACCGGGCCTACGGGTAGAGACCTCTAAATGTAAAATATGGGGAGAATAAATTCAAATGCCCCTACTGTGTTTTGAGGAAGGACCCTTTTTACGATTCGTTTAATCAACTTTTCTACCATGCATATAGGTTGGGAAAAGGCACCATAAAGAGATCTGTCAAGCAGCAGAGAAATCACTAGGCCTTGGCAAAATACATGTCCGAGATCAAGAAAAAGAAAGACACCACTTGTGCTGGGACGTCTACTGCTACATGTAGGCCAGCCGAGCAATATATCTATCCGTGGACAGGATTGTTGGGTAATATTCCACGAGAGTGCGATAGGTCAAGATGTTGTGACTGCAAAAGTTTAACATATCTGCGTGACGAACTACAGAGCAAAGGTTACAATGTCGAGAAGATTGATCCTATATTTAATGGTTGTTAGGGTTTTTATAGAGTTGCCATGGTTCAATTCTCGAGTCGTGACTGGCTTGCATGTACTAACGTGCTAAGGTTTGAAATAGAATATAGTAGCCAGAGAGGGGGAGACATTCATGGTTGGATGGCTCGCAAAGAGGACTATAGGAGAAATGACGCCGTGGGACGTGAACTTAGGAAGTGTTGAGTCTTGCAAATTTCAGAGAGGAGGTGGAGAGAGAGGCTGAGAAAGATAAGGACGAATTATGGGGTATCATTGATCGTCTTGAAGGAATCATAGAGGAGTTGCGGCAGCAACCTGGTAACGGTTACTAGTTAAAACCAAATCCTATTATTTTTCGTTTTCATTTTATTTTTACCAGTGAAATTGTTAGTCATGTTGCTAAAACATTGCGCATTCTTGTGACCAATATTGATTAGAAGTAGAAGCGAGGTAGATATCTGGAGCGCTAATTTCTGTTAAAAGGAAGCATGTTGATGATGCAAAACCCGAAGGTTATACTGATCCAGGAAATACGGCTTAGACCTCTACCGTTTGTCTATGCTTTTTTTGTTGGTTATTGGTTTTTTTTTTTTTGAAATATGTCTTATGTTTTACGAAAATTGAAGTTAGATTTTCTCATTTTAATTTGTGAAATTTTTGGTTATTTATTATTATGTGTCATTCGTACCCTGACTTGACATTTTGCTTCTCCGATTAGCGTCTGTCTCTATACACAATTTAAAAGAAAAAAAAATCCACAATTTTTTTTTTTGGGATTTTACGTTTATAATCTACAGAAATATCAGACACGGGAAATTGATATTTTAATGTATATAATTTTAATTAATTTTTATTGTAAAAATAATTTGATAAAAACAAATTAACTTTTTTATATCACAAATCGAGAGATGAATGTATTATAGAATATTGAATTTTTGGTATTAATTTCGCCCAATCCTTTAGTTTACGAGCCCTCCTTGGTTTTCCTTCTGCGTTGATTATCTTTGTTATGACCAAACCCCTCATCGACTACGCCCTTAGTTTCGTCCCTCGACTATGCCCTCGCATGGGGGTTATTGAGATTATTGCCATAGATTTGTACAAATTAATATATGTTCTTAATATATTTATTGTAATAAAATGTTAGGTGATTCTAGAACTTACAAATAAAATTTGTTAAAATATCTTGTAACTTCTTTTTTTTTCTCTTAATTTTGTACATTAATCTTTTAATAAATTTGGTATGTATCTTATCGGGGGAGATTCTTTGCAGGACGTGAAACAATTTTATTTGAATTATCTTACCACTCCTGGACTGAGTTTGGTTATTGAGAGATTCATTTGGAAATTTTTATATTTAATATATTTTGATTATATTTGTTATATTTAACTCTGGCAATTCACTACTAAAACATTTTATTATTGTAATGCCCCGATACTTCCTACTATTTTCGAATTTATTATATATTATATTTCATGTAATATTTTAAAATTTATTATATATAGCGTAATGTTTTATGCCATTATTATGTAACTCTTATTTTATATGTGTGAATTATGTGATAATTATTATAATTTTATGTGATTTCATGATTAAATGTGTATTTATTTACATGCATTTCAACAATGTGATGATAAAAATTAGTGGTGATAAAAATCACATTTCAGCAATGTGATTTCATGCATTTACATACATTTAATTATTTCTTCCATTATATTAACCTAACCATTTTATGTCCCTTTCATGAAATTAGTGGTGATAAAAATGGATACTTGGAACCTTTAATCCCTAGTATTATCATTAGAGAGATGTGCATTAACCTCTTCCACCAAGATATATTTTGGTGGGGCATATCCCACATCGAGTAGAGATGAGGGCCTTGGCTGCCATAAGAGCACCAGCTCTTCTCCCCCTGTCAAGACGCATTTTATAAAACCCCCCTAGCTTGATGGGATCCATCTTAATGGCTAGCAGGTGGGACAGTATCTTGCGTAGGGAGGCCACCGGGTGGTCAGATATCGTCATCATCATTTAGCACCCACCGTGGGACAGCTAGGCTCCGCCCAAGTCCTTGTCTTGGGGGGCTTATGATGGGGCATATCCCACATCGAGTGGAGACGAGAGCCTTGGCTGCCATAAGAGCACCAGCTCCTCTTCCCCTGGCCTGACGGGATTTGTCTTATTGGCTGGTAGACTGGACAACATCTTGCGCAGGGAGGCCATCAGGTGGTTAGATATCGTCATCATCATATTTAATAATTGACTATCTCTTCTATAATTATATACATATAAATGTTATTCCCTTTTTAATTATAATTTCTTGTAGATAATTCCTTTTTACTATAGATATTTAAACAAATATCTTTTCCCACAAAATTATATTCAAGATGTATCTCTATTAACTTATTTTTTATGCCTATATATATATAGACACGAATTATATATATGTACATAAATAGTTATCATGTTTGTTTTCATTTTCAATACAATATATATATATATATCTATATATATATTTTCTACATGATCTGATCCACTATAATTTATGCATTTATATATATATATATATATATATATGTATATAGCTAGATACATAGGAGAACATGTCACGACTCGGAAAAATACCTTTTAAAATATATTGGACCGAAACGCGCAACGGTAAATATTTTCATAGTTGTATAAATAATAATTTTAACATAAAATTTGTACAAAATACAAAAGTTACAATTTTCAAAAGGAATACAAAATAACTTTATTGCGTAAATGGCTTCAAAACGCTTCCGCTGCGCCACTCTGATCCGCTATCTCATTTCTTTCTAAAAAAATATTGGAAAAGAGGAGTCAACACGACGGTTGAGTAGAAATATCATTCAACCCCATAAGGTGCGTGCGTGTTTTAATAGGTGCACGTAGACACATAATTTCACATAATACTATAATGAAAGCATTGAATATCTAAGACTTACAAGATACTTAAATTCCTATCTTACTCATGAAGTTAAATAATACTCCTACCTTTCAAAGGGTTACCTTCTTCTTTATAAGTGTAAAGTGTAGAGTGTATATATAGATATATAGAAAGGTTAATATATCTATATATATATGGTTAGAAAGAAGGGTAATTGTATATATATGTATATAGGAAGCTATACTAATGATATAGTGTGATATATATATTGAAAGTGCAAGATTTTGGGAGTGTGTGGGTTATAGGCGGGATTTGTGTTGTGTGTGTGAAAAAAAATGAAAACATGCCTCCCCTATTTATAGTGTTGAGCATGTGAAATAGATTTATTTAATATTAAGGTCAATTTTTATTTAATGCAATTTTTACACCTTGGTTGGGTAATTAATGAAATAATCCAACTCATGGACTTAAGTGGCACCCTAAATATGCTTAAGTGTGCCCTACATTGTATGAATCATCCCCTAAGTAAATATGAGCCATGCAAGTGCATATTTTCTAGAAATATTGCTACAAGATTTAACAAGAACCATGCAAGTGTACAAGTTGAAGAATCATCTTAGAAAAATATCTTGTAAGATATTTTAATAACATAGTAACACATATCAAATAAAATCTGATTTGTATTGCCCTAATCTTTTAAAATCTGAAATCATATCTTTATTTAGTTAAAAATTCGAATTTGTATTTATTTATTTTTGTAAAAACCGAAAACTAGGGTTTTAGGGCATAAAATCCGAAAATTCATAATTAATTTAGAAAAAATCCCAAAATTATGAAATTTAATGTTTATAAATCTGAAATTATATGTATATTTATCAGAAATTAAAAATGTTTTAGTTATACTTTTGAAAATTGTGATTTAGGACATAGAAAGATCGAAAATTGTGTTAGAATGTCTAATTCTTCTAAAATTTGAAAAATCATGTAATTTATTCAAAATTGATATTCTCCATGCATAAAAGTCTACAATACTTATTTATATTGTTTTGAAAACTCAAAAGTATGTAATAGTTGAATTTTCCAAGACTAGTAATCGAATATCGAAAATTAACACTTTACCGTTCAAATTGTAAGTTAATCGCAAAAGCAGACGAAAATTTGAAAACAACAAGTAATAATAACATTTTAAAGAAGCAAAAGATTTTAAATCAATTATTTAAATATTACAGATTACCGGGTCGTCACAGAACATGTATATTTAAAATTACACCTAACATAGATATTTATGTACCTATATATATATATATATATGTACGAAAATGTATATATGTATATGTTTATGTATTCACTAAATAATATCTTAGATATTATCTCAGATATTCTCCTAGAAATCTACCTACCTTTATTTGGTGAATCTAGAAAATCTTATACTTGGAGCATTCTTATAAATCATCATTTTAGGCCAACACTTCAACGCCATTAGTTTAGTGAATAAAATGATTGCATTTAATGAAAATATCCTAGTTAGATCATGCATTAATTATGGAAAGAGACCTTATTATATAATAAGTTTTTGTCCTGCTCACAATACTATAAATAGGGGGGAGGGGTTGCTCACATTTTATCACACACACACAACACACAAATCCCGCTTAAAACAACGTATCCCCACTCACACTCACCTTACTTTAAACACACAAAACACTCTATATTTTTAGTATATCTTCTACCCATACATATATATACATAAACCCTTCTTTTTACATACCTACATGCGTATTAGCCCTTTTATACATCCCCTTAATTCCATAAAATACTCTTGAAAAAGGTAGATGAATATTTAATTAAAGTAGGGACCTTACTTAATTTCATAAGTAAAGGTTCTTACTTTAATTCATATAGTATTTAAAGTAAAATAGGCATAAATCTATAGTATAAAGTATAATAAAAGTTCTATTTATCAAATAATAGATATGTGGAGCTTTCTTTACCAAGACTTTCAAGAACAACATAGGATATTCCCTTAATAGCTCAAATAAAGTATCATGGTTTCATACTACTTCATATAAAGCATAAAACTCACATAATAGCTCAACTAAAGCATAAAAATTCCATATTATTGCAAAAAGGGCACAATAATCACATAGTTTTTCCAAGAAAGCATAGTAAGCACATAGTACTCCAAATAATCATATTAATCACATAATATCTTCAAGATCATGCTCACAAGTCTATCCATCCTTCAAATTCCTCCCAACAAGAGTTATAATATGAAAAATTAACCATAAAGCTTTAAAGTAACATGAAGATGGCAAAATAACTAAAATCCTCAATTTGGAGGCATGTTTGGCAAAAGCTCTCACTCTAGGCCATTCAAGCTTGATCTTTTAAATTGCTTGGGCACAAGAGTACGGAAGCTTGCCTATTCTTCACAAGAAAGAATAAGAAAACCCCTACTTAAGGCATAAAAATTGTTCCTACCTTGTGTTCTTCCAAGTAGTGTATTGTTTTGAGAGAAAATGAGAGAGTGTATGTGTGTGAGCAAGGGGGCACGGTTTTGGGGCTGAAAGGGGCTGAAAAATGAAGACTGTGGGTGTGTAAGGTTTTGTGTATTGATCTTCCAAGTATTAGAGGCAAAGATCTACATATTATAATCATCAAATTACATCCTCCATACATTTATACATGGTTGTATATACATACACCTCACTTTACTAACCACCATGTATATGTATGTGGGTATGTGTGTGTGTATATGTAGCTATGTATATCACCACTAATATATATTTATATATGTATATGAAGCTAGGTTTCAATAGTGTATTAGTAGAGATATTTTGATCAAATATAGAACAAAATCAACTAAAATCAAACAAAAAACCTATACAATCTGAAAAATCTTATTTATTAAGTATTATTATTGGTTATTTCTCAACAAAACCGAAATTTGGGGTTGGAGAAGTGAAAAGACCAAAATGCCCCTTGTTTTGCCCTTTTTTTTGAAAATCACCCAAAAATAGAAATAAAATTCTAAAAATTCGAAAATTAATTTTTATAAGTCAAATAAAATCTAAAATATTTATTTATATTATTATTTTCATTTTTTGATAATAATTAAGCATTTTAAAAATTAGATTTCAAATTAAGAACTTAAAGACAATGTTTTTCGAAAACTACTAAAAATTCTTGGAAAACTAGGTAAAAGTTGAAAATAATCTATTAAATAATTTCTGGGAGTTTATAAGGATTAAATGCATTAAATTTTAAGAATATTTGGAATTTATAATATTTTCTAAAAATTTGTGCAGTAAATGCTCATTTGTTCGCAAATAAAAAAATAATACTTTTGAAGAATAATTTATATAAAACAATACTTCACAAAATAGTTCTATATTAAAAAAAATGATTCATCAAAATAATGGACACTCAATGTATAATATAAAAATTTAACTAAAGGATTTTACCGAGTCGTTACAAGGTGAGTGTGTGGTATATGTACACATAGTCACATAATATGTCACATAATACTACATTTTTCACACATTTGTGACTTTCTTATATCTCCCGTGCTGTTATTTATACTTCAACCAAATCACATTAAATCCCAATCGAAACATGCCGGTGGTCATATCCTTGTCATATGCCAAATTCCTACAATCCACTTCAGTACATGGAACTCTTTGTCCATGCAAGGAGGGATTAGGCAATGATGGAAAGTGAGAACTTTTTGAAGACTGGCAAGCCTGCTGCCGCTCGGCCGAACTCTACCTCATCCACCCCTAATATTTTTAGGCCCGACATACACAATATAAATTTTCACATATTTTCATAGAACAAACATGCTTTCATGTATAATTTTACAACATAAAGGCATAACTAAAGATATATTTTGAAATAAAACATATATGGCCCCGAAACGGTATTTTCCGCCGGAATTCCGTCGGACCACCGCGAAGTGACCATCCGGTGGAATTCCGGCAGAAATCGTTGACAGTCAATGCCTGTGGCCCATCGGACCGCCGCCGTAGCCGCCCCACCGGACCGGCGCCACCCCGTCACCGTCGTAGCCGCCGCTGGAATAGTAACTCCCAAAATGTGCAAATATTTGTAATTGAGGGAATTCGAACTCGTGACATCAAGGTAGGATGACCTACCCTTCACCACCAAGCTATTGCTAGAGGTTATGTTCTATTTTGTTTTGTTTTATATTTATTATATATTTATTTGATTATTCTTATTTTAACATTCTTTCTTTCAATTTTAAACAACAAAATAAATGTATTATAAATAATTAAAAGATAGTATCAATAACAACAGATAAAATATAGTATTGATACTATTTAAACACATGTATTATATTGTATATACTATATAAACATATGTATATCAATAAATATATTATAAATAATTAAGAGATAGTATAAGTAACAATAGATAAAATATAGTATTGATACTATATAAACACATGTATTATATATACTATATAAACATATGTATACCAATAAATATTCGTCTGATTCTTATAAATAGTTTTGTCTGCTAATAGTATTGATACTATATAAACTTACATATTATGTATACTACATAAACATATATATATACACACCATACAAACATATGTATTCCAACAAATATATCATAACTAATTAAAAGATAATATAAATAATAATAGTTAAATATATATACTATATAAACATATGTATACCTATAAATATATTATACATAATTAAAATCTAGTATAAATAATAATAGTTAAAATATAGTTTGATACTATATAAACATACATATTATATATACTATATAAACACATATATACTATATAGACATATGTATACCTATAAGTATTTATATACATAATTAAAAGATAGTATAAATAATAATAGTTAAAAGATAGTATTGATACTATACAAACATATATATTATATATACTATATAAACATATATATACAATATAAATATATGTATACCTATAAATATATTATACATAATTAAAAGAAAGTATAAATAATAATATTTAAAAGATAGTATTGATACTATATAAATATATATATTCTATATCCTATACGAACATATACTATATAAACATATGTATGTATTCTTTTAATTTGTTAAAAGAAAAAATATTAAATGAACAATTACAATTTTTAAGGAAACAAAATAGTAGAAGTAATATTAACATCATTTATATTGAAATTATATATATTTCCCCAAAGAGTGTTTTTTTAAAAAAAAATTTGTAGTTACTTGGATTTGAACCTAGGACCTCTAGGAAAGATATGTCATGCTTTGCCACTAAGCTATCACCACAATTTTCTAGTTATGTTTCTATTTTTAGTTTTATACATACACTATTATTATTTAAAAAAAATTCAAAACAAAATCCGGGGGACATTTTCCCCCAGATTTGCCCCGGTTTTTAATTTAAAAAATTCAAGAAAAAATCGGGGAAAATTTTCCCCGGGATTTCCCCCGATTTTTAATTTAAAAAATTCAAAAAAAAAATCGGGGGAAATTTTTGCCTTGGTTTTTCCCTCGATTTTTAATTAAAAAAATTCAAAAAACGATCGGGGGAAATTTTTCCCTGGATTTCCCTAGATTTTTAATTTAAAAAATTCAAAAAACAATCGAGGGAAATTTTCCCCCGATTTCCTCCGATTTTTAATTAAAAAAATTCAAAAAAAAAACTGGGGGAAATTTTCCCCCGGATGTCCTCCGGTTTTTAATTAAAAGAATAAAAAAAAATCCGAGGGATCGACAGAATATTCCCCCGGAATAATTCCGCCGGAATCCGACATTTTTTTTGTAGTGGGACATAAAATGTATACATATAACTAAAAGCATGATTGCAAATAGTTTGTGGTAGCATACTAGAGTCTAGTATTCTTCTACGATAGCAATTATAACAACTAGAACAAATAAACTAAAACTCATGTAACTAAGTAAAACTTCTACCTTGTCTAACTATAATTTCTTTCTTTATACTAGATATATGCTATATATAGAGTCGTGAGATAAAGAAAAGTGGGTGTAGGAGAGTGTGTGTGTGGGTGTCGGAGTGTGAGTGTGAGTGTGTGTGTGTGTGTGTGTGTGTGCGCGTGTGATCGTGTATATGTGCGTGTTTGTGTGGTGTGTTAGCTAAATGCCTACTTATAATTTTTAGGGTAAGAAATAGGATTATTTGATTAATATGGTCAATTTGTAATAATTTGTTATCTTTACAACTAAGTAAATTAATTAATAAAGCTTTCCAGCTCATTTGCATAAGTGGTACTCTAATTAGCTTAAGTGTTACCTACATTTTTATGGTCATACTCTATATTAAGATGATTAGGCCATGTGTAGATGTTTCTAGAAGAATTTCTACAAGTGTGGAGGTCATTTAATGCTTAGGATGATTACTATTTCAAAGAATAAGGTACTTACATGCAATATATATTTATCATATATATATATATATACACACACAATTTTCGGTCCCCACATATATATATATATATATATATCCAAATGTATAATTTTGAGATATTTTACAAATTTTATAACTATTCCAATTTTATGATGAACAAATATCTTAAGAAATAATATCATATTATCATAAAATATAATCTTATATTTATATAAATATAATTCCCGAAAAATTGCATGTGTATATATATATATATATATTTTTTTTTTCAAGAAATTTTTGGTGTATATATCATGTACAATATTGATTAATCTTATCTAGTATGATCTTAACATTTAATAGCATTTATTATAGTGAAAATGACATTTGAATAATTAGAAAAATAATCCAATCCTAATATGTACATATATAAATTTTCAAAAATTGTGTGTATATATATACATATATCACAAAGTGTTTATTTAAAACAAAGATTTCACATAAACATCAAATAAAACATATGTAAATTCTAAAATGCTAGAGAATATCGGGTCCTTACAAAGATCATGTTTTTGCTGCTTGTACTAGAAAGTTTGATTTTATTGGTTTTGTACCCTTGTTGTACTTACATAGTTAAAAGCCTTATGTTTCTATCTCACCTTTCCCTCCGCTGTACTATAAAAAACTACTAGATTATATTGATTAGGGCACTCGTAGTGGATATCAATCGCAAGATAGTTACTCATTACGATCGTCAGTGGTTCCCAATCGCATAGGATGGTCCTAGCGAGAAGGGTGCCACACTAATGGTGTCATTTAATCTTGTCTGCTCCATGTTTCTTGCTATATTCTTCATTGTGTAACATTACCTCCGAAGGGTTTAAGCTTAAGGAATTTATTTGTGTCTAATTTGTCCCCGCTTAGCCCATATCTCACTTTAATTTTTCTTCCGATTATAAAAATTGTTGGGGCCAAACACACCATTTGGGCCTTGGGGTAAATGGCTGGAATGTCCAGCCAAGATCCGTCATTATCATTGTAATATTGCTTAATACCAATATACTGGACTTGATAAATCAAGCCTACTGAACCAACAGAACAAACAACACGGGAGATGCGAGAGGAAGGGGTGCAGATACAGGAACCAAAATAACAATAAAATATCAGTATTGCATCTCGAGAAGCCAATGCGATCCACAAGTTATATGTCAAGGTGCCTCCATTTCATCTATATAATAGTCAATAGAATATCATGGGAATTGGCAAGTATATGAACTTTTAATGGTGGTGACAGATGACCAGGATAAAAAAGAAAAAAAGGAGAGAGAGAGTGAGGGGGAAGGAAGAGGAGGAAGAAGAGATCTCGGTTATTCCTCAGAATCAGAATTTCTTTATGAAAACATCAGATTTTCAAAAAATGCAAATAGACCATCTTTCAGTGGTTTCTGCTAAGATTAGGTAATCAAAACCCTTGGCCCGATTTTCACCCACATATACGAAAAGAAGGCCTTAGGGTCACAATCGCCTCCCCATATTAGCAAACTTTCTTGCCACCCCAAATATAATAGCCTTAGTCAAAAGCCCCCGGTCGAGAGTATAAGCAAGGGCAATAGCCCCACCAACAACTAGGAACTTAGGTATAATTCTTCCGGATGGCTTATCCGCAGAACCTAGAGCTTCCATTTCTGTTACTCTACTCGTCTCCTGTGATTCAAGAGAGTGGATGCTAAATTTGGCGTTGATTTGAGCCATGAAAGCACAGCGGGAAAGTGGTTCTCCAGATGCTCGATGCTTCTGATAGGCACGCAATCCGGGATCAATCTTCTTGACAGCACCCCACATGCCTTGACGGACACCGAGTTTTGCAATCTCCCAAGGAATACCCATGTCTTCATGATGGAACAGCAGCACCTCACAAGCAGTCAATCTTCCATCTTGCTTTGATTCAGCTAAAATCCACAAAGAACAAAGCATTTTAGTAAATGGCATCATCGATAATTAGAGGGATAATTACACAAATACCCCCTGAGGTTTGATGTAAATACATTTAGAAGCCCAGAGGCTTGAACAATTGCATAAATCACGCCTGTCATCAACTTCTCTCTTACAGTTAGAGCCCCCTGAGGTTAGCATTATTACAGAAACCACCCCTACCGTCAACTTCCACCTTGCGGTTAGACCCACTAAAAATTGACAAAGTTGTGGTTTTTGTAATTATATAAACCTCGGGGGGGGGGGGGTGTAATTATCCAAAAAGTTAAAAAGAAGCATCTTCCTCAAATGAAAACTAGCCTTTAAATTCTCAACAAGCAGGATTATATAATAAATGAATATTAATATGTTGGTAAATTTGTCACGTTCCAATTCAGTGAGTGGTTTCCTAAATTAAATTAGACTTATTTACTAAAGCTTCATTCTTAGCATCCTCGCTCCTCCCCTCTCGTGAGTTTAACAAAGTTTTCTTCACTCAAGTATGATAAACCACTTGTATAGATAAAACATAATTTGAAACTTGAATTTAAAGGGCTCTACAATAACAAAAGAGTATGAGTGATGAAGTATTAATTGCCAATTCCAAAGTTGTCACAATGATATGCACTAAGTGAGAATAATTATCATTTTGCCACAATAATAATTTCCACAAATTTAATAGTGACAATAATTGTGATTAAATCGCCACTATTGACCCTTTGTAATGTCCATATAACGACAACTTAGTGGCAGCACAAATATTATCACAAACTATTGTTGCAATTTTCGTTGTCATTAAATGCATCACTAATTATTATAGTAAAAACTTCAAATAAATTCCTTTGCAACAAATTTTTGTAAAAATTACAGCTTCTACATAGTTCTTGTCCCAACTAAAATTGTAGAAATTATTATTGTCGCAAAACAAAAATTAAAATTTGCCCATATTCTATATAATTACTGCAACTTTAGTTTTTGCCATTCAGCATCATGTCACTACGATTCAGTTTCTTTGTAGTGGGATATGACTTTACTTGAACACAAATATGCAGAAAATCATACTGGAAAAAGTTAATACCTGCACGAATGCACCAACTAGAATAGTACAAATCAACCCGTCTTGGCTTGTTGCGACATGGCACTGAGGAGCATGGCACAGCCTATCACAGGAAGAAATCACATTTATATGAATACCATCAAATAGATATGCGATACGAATATGGACCGACCAAGGAAATTAAAAACTTTACAATAGTTCCAATACACTTAGTTGGAATATTATTTCACAGGTGCAACTATAACATCTCATTTTCATGAGCATCTAATGCAATTTAACTTGAAAATCTCAACTCAAAGTGAAAATAGTTTCAGAAAAACTTCATAGGGATGAGCTTGCAGTGCGAAAAGATCAAAATATCAATTTTCATAATCTCGGAAAAGAAAACCTGTATTACCAATTAAGAGTTTGATGTTCGCACATATTGAGCTTAAGAATATAAAACAATTAGAACTATAGACATTCAAAGAGTATTCTAAAGTTGACATATAGCTATAAAAATACTAAAGACATAAAATGATTATATCTTCTCTTACCTTTGTTATACAATAATAAGTTCTTCCAGATTCCCAAATTCGACGGCCTATAATGTATTCTCTGTCACTACAGAAAAAGGGAAACTGCACCACCACAAACAAGAAGAATCTAGTCAATATGCCATCACTACAAAAAAGTATACCAATAAATTCATATGAAAACATAAAAGAGAAAAATCTCCCTACCTTGCGCACCCACTGCACCACCATCGTCCCATTGGTTGGGCATTCATCCACAGTTTCGGCATGTATAAGCATGTCATCCCATTTTAATCTAAATTCATCATCCCAAAAGAAGTCCCTCACCATTTCAGGGGTGGCATCTTCGTAAATAGTCCTAGTCCGATATTGTGGAGGTCCATTCTATATAGGAAGCCAAATGTTTTCCATAACTTAGTCGCATAACTCAGCATTACAATATAAAGAAGTCAAAACCAACTCTAAATTCAAAATATATGAATCCATAAAATCAACGGTTAATTACACTTTGCACCCTAAACTATGCCTTTTTCACACATATCCCCTGAACTACAAAATATAACGTTTTGTATCAAAGCGAGGAGCTGATTTGTTATATTTTGTAGGCCAGTTAGGGAATAGTATAGCAATGCAAAGTGTAATTAATCCCATAATCAATAAACTATTCTCATGAACAAGAAATCTACCTCACGATCTCTTCTCCAAGCCTGATAGCTCATATTGGGTGCAGACCTATCCATCATCTGGATCCAAGCTGGGCCGCCGTCTTTCTCTTCAACTAATTTATACAAATGTTTGAGATCATCCTCATTCAAAAGACTCGATATCGTGTCCTCCGATTCTGACGAGCTGATTAAAGATTATTATCAACTTATCACTAAACAGATAGTTGAGCCCTTCACACTTATTTTCATAACTTCAATGAATAAAGCAAAAATTTCAAGAAAGTTTGATGCTAACCTGTAATCAGAAGGTGAAACTGAAGGCAAGGATGAGTTATCCTTGTCAGAAATCCAAGAAATGCAAGTGGGCACCGCTTTTATTACATTAGAATCAAGAAAATCAATATTGAGATTAGCCCATTTAGGCTTCCATACCCAACCCACAAAAACACCAACAACAACAGCTATCCAAATGGGCGACATGAACACCATCAGCTCAAATATCACATCCCAAATCGAGGGTTTTTGTAAAATCGCAAGAAAAGTAGAAACCAGAGCCATATTTACAAATCCCAGATAAGGAAACACCAAGAAAACCAATAAAAATGAAAACCCTCGATTCAATCGGCTAAAAGATTCAGCCTTTAAGCACAGTCGATGGCTCGAGGGTTCAAAGAATAAAACACGAGATAAACCCCTTAAGTACCAAATGTAAAGATGGGACAAAAAAAATTCAGAAAAGAAAAGAACGAATAAAGAATTGGAAGGAAGCTATAAAGCCAAAATAATCAAGCACAAAAAATTAGAGTTAATACTCAAATATAACTGGTGGGTTTTGAGCGTAATAGAGATTAGAGAAAGAAAACAAAAGAGGGATAACAGAGCCAACAAGAAAATGTGTGTGTGTGTGTGAAAATCTAAAGCTGAAGAGAAATTCTTTGAGGATAAGGATGTCAGAGATAAGCGGTAGATGAAGGCGTAGCCGGGATTGCCGTAGGCCCAGTTTGATCTCAATTCACAGCTATCGCCCGCATAACTGGTGCAATTTGGCAGCCTCTGCTACGTCTGTTACGGTCTGTATGTAATAATGTATTATTGTGGCTTCTGGCAAATTACAAGTAGCCAACAGAATTTAACAGTTCGGGTAGATTGGAGGAAGACAACATAAACACTACGTAGAGTTAGTTTTTCAGAATAAAGAGATTGTGTGGTTCTTGGTGTGGTTATTAAATGTAAATTTGGCTTTGTTTCTTGGATTAATTTATATGGGTGTGGGTTGAGACTTAGACTGGATCTCTCTCTCTCTCATGTATAATGCATTTAATAATACATGTGTGTGTGTGTGTATAATATATATAGTAGTTGTTTGATTTTGAACAGGACCTCGCCCTCTCTCCAGCTCTCCCTCCGTGTGTGTGTCTATATGTGTGTGTGTGTGGGGGGGGGGGGGGGGGGGGGGGATATGGGGGTTGTTTGGCGCTGAAGGGGTGTGTGCCGGTGTGGTCAGTGCAGCCGCGTTCTCGTTTTTCACGTTTTGGAGGGCACTTGACGTTTTTGGTTTGACCGGTTTTATTTTAGTTACAATTTTGTTCCACTTTCTATTCATAAATTGGGAAGGGGGGCAGCTTGTGATTCATATTATATAATTGTGCGCATGAGATTGTGATTTGTGGTGTCGACCACATGGACAGTGAGGAACGTTTTGAAAATGCTAGGCCAAGTTGGATATAGAATGGTTTTCACATTTTTCCAGTCAAAATAGTTGCTATACTTCTTGAAATCAAGTCAAAATAGTTGCTATACTTCTTGAAATCAATCACTTTTTTGTCCATGGATCTAATGACGGTATATTCAATGTGATTTGATATATTAGTCAGAGTTAGTAGCATCAAACATCTTTGTTTATTTAAAACTGAGAGGAAAGAAAAAAAAATACTAGTATTGATCTTTTAATCTTATTTAATTTTGATATTTCAGGAATCTTATGATTAGAGATTTATTTCTATTCATTTAATATCTTTTCTTAATCGTTTTTGACTGCACATTTCATTAATTGATACTTTCCTTAATTGGTTTTGACTTCATATTTTATTAATGGATACTTGTCATATATTATCTATGTAACTGCTATTTTTTTGTAAAATTAGACAAATATTCAGCACATTTAAGTTAAATTATTCACTGGGCGTTTGACAGAAACTTGATTGTGCTTAATGCTTTTGAGGATTGTGAGGACCCGATGACAGTTTATCTGAACTTTAGTGAGTTTACAGTGCATATTCATGATCTTCCTCGGAATAAGAGGACTCAAGAAGTGGCTATTCATACCGGTAATAATCTTGGCGAATTTCATAAGTGCTACTTGGAACAAAGAAACAGACAGAGTTCGAATACTCTCAGAGTTAGAGTTCGACTTAACCTACAATGTCCACTCAAAAGGGCCCTCCGTCTGCGAAATCAGAGGGCAAGGACATTCTTGTGCGCTTTACATATGAGAAGTTACCCAACTTTTGCTACATTTGTGGCAAAATTGGGCATGTTAAGGATCTATTTATAGTTCAGTTGCAAGAGGGATTTTGTGGACGGTGATGACAATTTGCCCTTCGGTTCTTGCTTGAGGGCTCGCCCTCAAGGTCGAGATAGTTTCTAGATAGGGGGTTCTTCAGGTCTCCGAGGTCTCAATTTAGGGCTTAGTCCGATTTCTCTTAGCTCTCGAGCTTCATCTCAGGTATCCTGCGACACTCCCCTCGCTAGGATCGTCTTATACGAGTAGAGCTCACTCAACGGTCTTGCTGAGTACTTTTTTTTTTTCGAGCGGTACCCAATACTTGCATACTTATTCTGCCCAATAACAAAATTGCGATAAAATAAACATGCAATTGACTTGCATAGAATTATATGGTAATAATCTATCCAAGTACAACACTTTAAATAGTGAGCTTCTATTTCCCATTAAACTAGCGAATCTTTTATACAAAATAAAGGACTATATACTAATGATTTGTAACGCACTGATCGCCTTAACTAAGTTCCCTCGACCTCTTTTCCTGAAACTGAGGCAATGAATAGAAAGAACTTGGGGTGGTAAGTCCAAATGACTTAGTGGGGCTGAAAATATACATATAGATATATATGCAAAAAATAAGATTCATAAACCAATAAAGTAATGAATCACGAAAAAGTGCGTTGTAGTATGAAGCGCGTACATAGAAACTTGAACAAGATGGATAGTGAGACATGAACGGAATTTCCAACCTTATGACTACTTAAAACAGATAAACATAACAGAAACCATTATGCCTCCCTCGTCAAGGAGCAACTTCGACATTAAACTGAATGGAGATGTATCACGCGTCCGTACAATACATTGCTCCAATCTCTACTACAGTCATCCTCCAGCTGTACATAGAAATTAGTTTCACGAAATGGTATCATATAAAAGGTTCCATTGACGGTCCGTTCCGCCCAATAGAATTCCTCTTATAAGTACCTGGGCCCAACTTCCCAAGGGCGTCCCCAAGGGTAAACAGAAATATAACGGAACAGATATGACTCACAAATTGTTGATAAAATAATAACTTATTTTTACACATGGGATACATAAATCATTTCGAGATAGATATAATTAACAATATCAAAAATGCAATATTTTCAGATATAACTTGACTTATAATTTGGAGAAATATTTCGTTGAAATGTGAGGAACAAGATATAATTCCAGAAAGATCTGATAACGTAAACATGATAGGGTAGGCTATACGAATAATAATATTTATAGCATATAATTAATTGCCCCAGCAAGGAATGTAATGAGCACTCACCTTAAGAGCTTATTGTCTCACCAAGTTTATGAATTAGGTTGACTATGTCATCTTGGTAATCTCCTAGAATTCGCATCAATAGCTAAAGTTAGGGTACTATGCCATAACTAGTAATCATTGTTTAGGGGATAACATAACTACTTTAAGAAGAATATTATGCATAAATGCACAAGTAACAATATCTACACATGCGTACATATTCATAGCTTTCAAAATAACTTTAACTTCATATATGTATGTAGTTTATAAAGAACAATCTTAATCTTTAAATTATACAAGTATATGCCTAGGTTTTTGAATAATCCTCGAGTTACTATATTTGAGCAAACAAGTTGGTTTTACATGTATAGGCAAAACATGTATACAAGTATTACCATAAGATAGCCTAGTGCACATATACATATGTATATAAAAGATATAATTAACTATTTACATTCTCTAAGTAACACAATAGTTACATAGTCATAATTCTATAACATGATGAACTAACTTATACCTAGTATCCACTTTAAGGAAAATATATATTGCAGATATTCTCACATAATTTCACATAAAGAATATAAAGAACATATATACTTTAAAACATAAAAGTATACTAAAACCATATTTTTGAAACATTGACTAAGCATGCTTTCTTCCTAATAGAGTTTAAATACAACTAAAAACTCGCTTTCTAACAACTTGTAGTAACATAATAGAGCATAATTAAAGCCTAATAATACATAATATGAGTTTAGGCATAATAACTTCATGCTTATCATTATTTGTTAAGCATAAAGTTATTGCCCTCAACTTGTAAAGAACGATAATTAATCTACCCTGAGAATAGCAACTAGTACTTAAATCCCTAAGTTCCTATACTACTTATGAGATTAATGCAATAATTCTACCGTTTCAAGAGTGTTTTGAGGGAAATAAGGGGGTACATAGAAGTCTAATATGTATATATGTATGAAAAAAGAAGGGTTTATTGATCTATATATGTGTGTGTGTGCGCGCGGAAGATATACTATAAATAGAGAGTGTTTTGTGCTTTGAGAGTGGAGTGACTGTGGGTGTGTGTGTTTTAGGCAGGATTTTTGTGTGTGTGTGTGGGAAAATGAAGACAATGTCCTCTTTTTATAGAGTTTAGAGCAAGAAATAGGATTTTTATATTATAAGGTCAATTTAAGATAAGATAGGATAAGATAAGATAAGATTGGATAGGTTAGGATAGAATAAGATAAGATAAGATAAGATAAAATAAAATAAGATAAGATAGGATAAGATAGGATATGATAAAATAAGATAAGATAAGATATTTTTGTAGTTATCCAATTTGTTATGTTTATCATGAATCTTATCAAGATCTTAGCATTTAAGAACATTTATTAGGAGAAAATGATATTTTTGGATAAGTATATATATATATATGATAAAAACGTGATGTATTATATAATATATGCATATAAATTTGAAAATTACATGTATATATATCTGTATTTTTGAAATACAAATATATTTATGCATATGACTTTATTACAAATAAATTAATAAGTTGTAATTCTTGAAGATACATGTATGTACATATGTATATATCCCGATTTATATATGTATCATAAATTCAATTGTTTATGTTAAACATAATTATCATATCACATAATTCTCATACAAAATAAAGATCGTATAAAACTTGCATATAAAACATGAAATATAATTAATCATGCACGTATATCATAAGAACCGATTGTTATATAGTTGTTAGGCCTATTTGGTGTGTAAAATATTGGGATGTCACATATCCTATCCCAGGCGTGGGGCCGTTATTTTTGGTAGCTTCAATAATTCGGGATCTCTGGGATCGGATGTTGACTTGGGGGGTTGGTAAGTCCAGCTTCCACGTCAACGAATGAGAATGCAAATCTGAATATGTTGCCTGCCCTGATTTCAAGATCTCCCGGAATCTCTTTCTTTAAGGTAACTTCCTTAGAATCCCAATCTTTTCTTGAACGGCTTTCTAATGCACCTCAAATCACCTTATATGCAACCTACCCACCCGACATTTTCCATCCGGCCCAGCCCAAATCCCCATAAGGCCCACATGAAGGCTCCACTCCCCCCTATCGAGCCCTTTTTATAACCCACACCCAACTCCAAGGTTTTCTTGGCCCTTAAGCTTACCCACACAACCATCTGCTCACATCACAAATGCTCTTGGACCTTGATACTCCTAGCCTCCCACTTATTAGCCCAAGCTCGACCCCAAAAACAAGCCATTAGTAAAACCAAAACCTTAGATGTCGTTCCTTATGAGTCCAAACCACAACCCCAACATCATAATGTTATCCCCTCATCTTTAACTCACTCAAGTCTCCTTGGACTTTACACTCCACTTCAATTCACGTCGACATCCCCGAATTTGTCCTTCCCTAAATCCAAACCTCTATCAAAGCAAAAAAAAAAAACAAACAGGTCAGAAGACTCGTAGGTTTTCGTGGCCTTTAAGCTTACCCACACAACCATCCGCTCACATGACAAATGCTCTTGGACCTTGATACTCCTAGCCTCCTACTTATATCAGCCCAAGCTCGACCCCAAATCAAGCCATTAGTAAAATTAAAACCTTAGTTGTCGTTCCTTATGAGTCCAAACCACAACCCCAACATCATAATGTTATCCCCTCATCTTCAACTCACTCAAGTCTCCTTGGACTTTACACTCCACTTCAATTCACGTTGACATCCCCGAATCTGTCCTTCCCTAAATCCAAATATCTATCAAAAAAAAAAAAAAAAAGAAAAAACAAACAGGTCAGACGACTCGTAAGATTATTCAAGTCTCAAGCAAGAGGAAAACATGGAATGCTCAGAAAGTTAGCTTTTGGAGGTTCAAATTCAGGGGTATAAGAAATGTCATGAAGTAGACGTGACCAAGATGGATACGTCTTTTATAGTGGGTTCGCCGAGACCCATGATCGTAATCGCATAGATCTACTGGGGTTTGGGGGCTCCCGGGACAGTTTGTTTTCTTGGACAAGCCCGTCAGGATGTGTACTACTTCTTGGTCTTTCTTTTCGAGACCCAGTGCAAGAGAGCTTATTTTGATCGCATTAATGAGAGGTTTAATATGTTTAGCCTATGTGTGGACGTCGAAGGCTGAAACAGAGGCTTAGGTCTCCTATGGGATAAGAACATTTCAGTGACGCTCCAATCGTTCTCGAAATATCACATTGATACTATTATCGGTTCGAATCTATATGACTTTTCTTGGCGTCTTATAGGTTTCTACAAGGAACCATGTGAAAAAAAAAGACAGGATTCATGGCGCGTGCTCCATAATTCAGGAGGTTTCTCAAACTCTCTCTAGTTGTGTATGGGAGACTTTAACGAAGTTATTTGTCACTTTGAGAAAGAGGGTGTTTGAATGAAGCCAGACTTCCCACTGTCGGATTTTTGGGATTCTCTGTTGGTTTGTAATCACCATGATATTGGATATTCGGGGGAGCAGTTAACATGAAGTAACAATCGAGAGTTCCCTAATACCATCAAGGAGCATTTTGATCGTATGCGTGCTTCGATGGAATGGATTGAACATTTCCCTACTGCAAAAGTGATTCATATGGATACTATATATTCTGACCATTAGCCTATCTTATGCGTATTGGAAGACAACGAGCCAATACAGGGGAGTAAAGCAAAGTCGTTCTGCTTTGAGGCCAATTGGCTTCGTTCAGATGATTGTGTGGAGGTTCTTAGAGCTAGTTGGATGAGGGGAGATATAAGGAGTCCTATGGAAGTCATTCAATCAAAACTAGACCGTTGTAAAAGAGAGGTCACTAGATGGAGTAAGCTGAAATTTCGGAAGCCAAATTAGCAGATGAGGGAGCTTGAAAAAAGAATCAAGACCTTGAGAAGAGGCTGCATCACGGTTGATTCTAAGGTTGAAGAGCAGAATATGCATGCTGAATTAGATGAGATCCAGCTTAGGGAAGAAATAGCATGGAAACAACGTAGTAAAGTGGATTGGCTACGTGAAGGTGATAAGAACATATCTTATTTCCATAGAGTGGCCTCCAAGAGGTTCAAGAACAATACTATATGTTGGCTTAAGGATGTCAGTGGCTTGTGGGAGGAGTCGAAGCAGAGAATTCAGAATTTTATAACTCAATACTTCGATTAGTTGTTCGACTCGATCAATCCCTCTATTAGTAAAATGACAGACAGCCTTGTAACAGTCAAACCTCAGGTGGATGATGTAATGAACGAGGCTCTACAAGCACCCTTCAAAGCTCAGGAGGTGAAAAAAGCGCTATTCCAAATGTATCCTTTAAAGTACCAAACCCAACGGTATGCCCCCGATTTTCTTTCAAACCTTTTGGGATACGATCAGGCCGAATGTTGCTCGATATGTTCTAGATTTCCTTAACAATCGTAGTTACCCCTTGAATTTTAATCGTAAGCGTATTGTTTTAATGCCCTATTGCTTTATGTAATGTTGTCTATAGGATTGCCTTTAAAGCAATTGTGAATAGAATTAAGCCTTTTATTGATCATCTCACTTCCCCTTTCCAATCTGCCTTTGTTCTTGGGAGGCTTATCACTGATGACGGCCTTCTGGCCTTTGAAACTAATCAATTTCTAAAAAACAAGAAGAGAGATAAAAAGGGTTTCATGGCAATTAAACTTGACATGAGTAAGGCCCACGATTGGGTTAAATGGAGTTTTCTTAAACATTTCTTGTTGTGACTTGGTTTTGTGAGTCAGTTTGTTGATTTAGTTATGCTTTGTGTTTCATTTGTGTCATACTCTTTTATGTTAAGCGTGTCTCAGTTTGGTTTTTTCCGGTCGCGGTAGGGCCTCCGTCAAGGCGATCCTTTGTCTCCTTATTTATTTCTTTTTTGCTCAGAGGTTTTTAGTAATTTGTTACAAGTCGACGAGAGGTCCTGAGACATATCGGGCATTTCTGTTTGTCATGGAGCTCCTCACATTTCTCATCTCTTTTTTGCAGATGATACTCTTATCTTCAGTCAAGCTTCCAAGGTGGCTATGTCATGGATTCTAAAAGTATTACAAGTTTATGGCGAGGCTTCAGGTTAGATTATCAACTTGGCTAAGTCCTCCATTGTCTTCAGCCCGAATGTCCCTAGTGCGGAGAGAGACACGATTGCTAATCTAGGCTATTTGCGGATTGTGCTTTGGCATGAGATGTACTTGGGTCTCCCATAGGTTATCGGGCAGAATAAGAGAGAGGTCTTTTCTTCAATTAGTGATCGTATGTGGCGCCAGATTCAAGATTGGAATGATTGTACCCTTTCCAAAGTAGGTAAAGGGGTCCTTATCAGATCTATCATCCAAGCTATACCATCGTACCCTATGTCGTGCTTTAGATTGGCGGATGCATTCTTAACTCAAACTGAGGGTTGGATTGTGAACTTTTGGTGGCACAACAAAGGGAATCGTAAGATACATCGGCTTGCTTGGCATAAACTATGCGTTTGAGAGGACTTACATGGTATGGGATTTAGATCGCTGCATTGTTTTAACAAGGCTTTACTAGCTAATCAATTGTGGCAAATTATCACTTGTTAGGACTTTCTCTTGAGCTAAGTCTTCTACGTGAAATATAGCAGGTCTTAGGAGCTATTGGACTTCAAGCTTGGGAGCACTCCAAGTGCAATGTGGAGATGGATTGTGAGCTCTATAAAACTTCTGTCGGTAGGTATGTGGTGGAGTGTTGTTTGGGATTCTCTTTAAGAGTTTGGAGTGATAAATGGTTACCTCGTCCTTTTAATTTCAAGGTTGTTTCACCTCGCTTAGATCACTCACTGGATATGAGGGTAGATGAGCTTTTGTTACCCAGTGGAGGCAGATGAAACGAAGCCGTGCTTAATTAACAACACCTTGCTCCATGTTGATGCTGACTATGTCCGAGCAATTCTAGTTGGTGGTTCATCAAATGAAGATAGACTAATTTGGTATTTCAATCAAAATGGGCACTTTACAGTTGAGAGTGCGTATTTCCTTGCTCTATTGCTTGCCTCAAATAACCAGCTGGGATCATATTCATGCTCTGTTTCATGGCACTTTGTTTGGGGAGCGAAGGTGGCCAACAAAGTCAAGAATTTCACATGGCAGTTGTGTTGAGAGGCTCTCCCAACGGTAAAAATTTACAGTAGATGGGGGTGCATAATCTTGATGGCTGCCCTTTTTGTAGGTACGAGGAGGAGGATTATCGACATGTTTTTCTTGACTATGCATTTACTCGGCAAGTTTGGTATCACATCTTCCATAGGGAAAGATTTCTTCATGGTCATCTATGCTGGAGCAGTGGCTTCGATCTTTGTTTTCCATCCTTGATGAGGCTAACTTTCAGTTGTGTTTTTACCTTGTATGGTCCATCTGGTTTTGTAGGTGCACATTGATTATAGAGGGTAAAGTTTGTGAACCATTATAGGTTGTTCACTTCGCCAGAGGTACTTTGGCATTATATCTTGCCGCTAACACTAGAAGCAACTGTCGTTCCTCGAAACAGTGACTAAGCATGTAACGCCCCGAAACCTCTAGTTAATTATGAAAACATCTATTTATAACCATCTCACAAAAACATGCTATTTTATAGCGTAATGAAACCAAACACACGTACTTATATTCCAAAAGATGAGTTTACAAACGTCGTTTATTACATATACACAAACTAAACCACAAAGTTTCTAACACAACGCATACATAACTAACTAAAAGCCTCGAAGCGCCCTCCTAAGTCTTCCTCGTTCCTATCTTCCTGTGTCTCAAATCCGGCTAAAATCATAATAGAAAGCAACGTCAACATATACACATGTTGAGTAGAAATTTACATAGACATGAGGTGATCGTGTGAAATTGCATATTGTCATAAAAGCACATAAAACCACACATCAAACCATAGAAATTTCAGTTTTGATCAAATCACATAAATTTAGCTCACAAGAGCATCACAATCCAACACATTGTTACCATTTTCCACCTCGATGGGCGGCTACCTTATCTCGCCATGCCGTAATGCAATCACAATATGTGCACCAATTCCAACCAATCTTGGTGCCCAACCAAACACACCGGTGGTCATATCCCGGGCATATGCCGAATTTCCTACGACCCATAACCAATACATGGAACACTCCGTCCATGCAAGATGGGAATAGGTATGGATGGCGAGAACTGTTTTAAGACCGGCAAGCCCATTGCCGCCCGGCCGAACTCTAGCCCCATCCACACCAAATCATATAGGGCCCTTATACACATAATTTCAATACATTTGAATCACAAATTCATCACAATACAAACTGTTCAGCTCAAATTTAACACAAAGCACCAAAATCACAGTTTTGCGACATCGGCATTTACCACTTCGAACTGAAATTTCTAGCTTTCAAACTACTAATTTTCCAATTTAAAACCGACTGGAAATTCACATATACATTCCCAAGGTTGTAAAATAGACTTTTAGTTGTTAAAAGTTTGAATTTCCAGCTTCCAAGATCTGGAATTTTCAGACTGCGACGCGAAACGTTTTAACGCGCAACCACTGAAATTTTCAGCTTTTGTAACCCAAACCTCCATCTTTTAAAAACCTGTTTCTACAGCTTATTCTACACTGAATTTACAGTTTACAAACCAGGTTTTCACTTGGGAATTTTTGGATTTTTCAGCTTTGCAAAAACTAAACTTTTCAGCTTCAAAACAATATCTTCTGCATGAATAGTAATTCCAGCATATGCACAACTTGAATTTTCAGCTTGGGACTCTTAAAATTCTAGCTTCTAACACATATATAAGACTCTAACAAGGTATAAAACATGATAACAAAGAATTCAAGCATATTTGCAACAACTTTCAACATGCTTATTCAAGAATTTAACCAAACATGATCATAGAAACATCATGAGCATCGTATTCACATATATAACCAACATATCTTGAAATCCCTTAGACCCAAGATGGAAACCAACTTATGGTGACCTCCTAGGTCTTATAGGGGAGATAACATGCCAATATATTGATAAAAACCTAACCCTAACTCATGCCATAGGCAAATTTCTACCTTGATAGTCTTTCTTGTCTTGTAGGATTTGAAGAAGGGAAAGTGTGTGGGGTTGGGAGATGGTTTGAAGAGGTGAAAGAGTGTAGGGAAAAGTGAAAGAAACAAGAAGAAATGGAGGGGGTAGTGGCCGGATTTTTAGGGGTGTGTGTGTGGTGATTTTTGTGTTTTTTCCTAAGTAGAAGACATAGAAGATTAGTATGAAGTCATTTTCCAATTAATGCACTAATTGGCCAAGTATAGAGTCTAACAAGCTTAAGTGGAACTCTACCTTAACATGAGCCAAGCATGTGTTCTTGCATCTAGAAGGTATTGGCCAAGTGTGTAAATACATTGTATCTAGCAACTCTAGCAAACTTGGAGGGAAAGACTTAACATACACCAAGTATTTAACATTTAACAATTTTGTCTCCCAAAATCCCCCAAAATTCGTCCACCCCTCTTTTAAATCTGAAAATGTAGGTTATTTTCTTGTATTATATATATAATTATGGAAAGAAATGGAAAGAAATAATATCTAGGGGTAGAAAATACAATTTACTCATTTCTTAGGGGGTTTAGGGCATAGAATCCGAAAATTCATAATTAATTTAGAAAAATTCCAAAATTATGAAATTTAATCTTTATAAGTCTGAAATTTTATGTATATTTACCAGAATTTAAAAATGTTTTAGTTATATTTACCGGGTCATCACATCCTCATTGGACTCTACCCACAATCCATCTACCCTTCTCAATTTGTGAATACCATTGTCAAGGAGTTGAGTCGAAGCCTCGGCATGGAAGTATGCTATATTCATGTCCCTTTCCTTCAACCAACGCACCTTACTCTATTGTTTCCACTATAATTCCTCTTGTGCTACCAATTCTTCAATTTCCCTCCTTGCTATATCTTCCCTATGTTTCGAGTCACTAAAAATCTAGCCCGATCAAAGGCTTCGACTCCTATTCTAGAGATTTCCTTTTCTGACGTGTTTTTTTGAATCACAACTTACTCCATCCATTGAGTTGTTCCCTACACCACTCGATTTTTCTCCTAAGAGCGTCGCTCACATCCACTCCACCAGAACTGACTCCCATGCCCCCTGTGCCTTCTGAATATGCTCTAGGTCCCTAGGCCAAGTTGCA
Source organism: Petrea volubilis (assembly GCA_026212405.1). Taxonomy (NCBI): domain Eukaryota; kingdom Viridiplantae; phylum Streptophyta; class Magnoliopsida; order Lamiales; family Verbenaceae; genus Petrea; species Petrea volubilis. Next base: position 13,749,257 of record CM047876.1, on the reverse strand, counting down.
TCAAACTAAAATGGCCAGTGTCCCATCCACTAAGTGTGTGGGGGATTATTGAGGTAGATATGGATCACACAGTGATTCGAGTAAATGTCTAGCAAGTGGAACGCTCTATTATACAAGAACAAACTCATCCAATCTGAATTTCCAAACACACTATCTAGCCGCACCCTAATTGTGCGAGAGTGCTCTCTGTTGTTACACCACGTAAGCTCTTCCCCCACAAATCCCAAGTCCTGCAATCCACATTTATCCAAAGCTTCATTAAAGTCTTTCATCTACCAAATTGGTCTATCCCCCCTCCTCTCCCATCTTCTCCTCAGGATACAAAATCTTGTTGAAATCCCCAACATAACCATGACCAGTTCGAGACTGCCCCTAACTGTTCCAAAAGCTATCATGAATTTTTCCTCTGGCCAACATCCAGATGGCCATAATATCTGATCACATGTCACCCTTTATCGTGATCATTAGAATTAACTGAAGTGTTAATTGTGATGGTTCAAATAGGATTGCAATGTCACCGACACAATCATATCCTACAGGAGCATCAGACCTCCCTAACACCCCATAGTCGACACCTTAACTCCATGCATGTTCCATTGCAATTTCAATATTTCTATCCTTTTAGGCTAGCACTTGGTCTCAGATAGGAAAACCAAGCCCGAATGAAGATCCCACAGGAGATCTCCAACATATTGAACCATCAAGGCCCCCGAACCTTGACAGCTCCAAGATATAATATTTATTGCTCTCAATGGGCCTGCTTGGCAAGCTCCACCATTATGTTAAAGAACGCCAATTCTTCCGCAACAGTCAGGTGAGATTTCTTAGTATTTGGGCCATCACTGCTCGTTGTTACTTCTGCCTTCTCCTTGATTTTTTTCTTCATAATAGAAATAAATTTCCTAGGTCGACCTGTCTTTTTTTTTCTTTTTTAGCGATTTAATTGACTGCAGCTTACTAGTGGTTAAGAACTTCCCCATTCTGAACTATATAAGAGGCAACTCACAAGTCTGGGCTAAGACTTTGTAGTGGATATGAGGCCTATTTTGGGCAATGGGCTAGTGGAATTGGGTTTCAGTAAATAGGTTAGTCGAATTTATAATGAGTGGAGAGAGTATCACTTGTGTAGTGGACCGGACTGGGAGTAAGTTAGTTGTGTGTGCCAGTATGCCATGGGCTGACAACATGAGATCCGAGTAGAGAGAGAGGGTAGCCTATTTCAGTATATTAGTTCAAAGGTTGGGCGAAAAGGGACTAAGGCCAAGCTTGGGTTGGGTAAGGGGTTTGTTAAAAAATCAAATGGAATATTTGGCAGGTTTAGGATTTTTATATCAATTAGAATTCTAGTATTATTTATTACCTTATTTTAAGTTTGCTTAGGACTTTTTGATTTTTCTAGTTTTATCTCTATATAAAGAAGATATGAGCTATTGAATAATACACGAACTTATGTTTTTCTTCCGACATGGTATCAGAGCCAGGCCAAATAAAAGGTCCTATATTTGAATTTTGCTGCCACCCATTTACGAAAAAAAGAATTTCACGAGCAAGGTTTGACACAAAAAAAAAGAAGTCTGCCTGCACGTGAGGGGGCGTGTTGAAAATAATAAATATTTCATGATTCTCCGCTCTAATAGCTTAAGCTTTTAGATGAGGTGGTCATTCAACGGGGCTTAGGTATTGACTCAACCCCAAAAGCTAGCTCGTGAGGTAAGGATTGCCCAAACCTTTATTAAGCAAACCACATCTGGATAGTTAACACGCCCCCTCATGCCTAAGCCCGAATATACGAGAAACAACTTGAAGCGTGACATTAGTGTAATGGGGAGCCCAATTAGTAGTGCAGGACATAGCCTACTCTGATACTATGTAGACATATTAGGAGTTTGGGTATAACTCAACACCAAAAGCTAGCTCTAATTGAGTCTCCAAGTATTACCTATAGCTAGCAACCTTGTCAAATCTAGCCTTGATATTCTCAATTTTTTTCATAGCAAAATTAACAAAATTTTCAAATGTTGCTTCCAGTGATGGTATACGCTCGATTGTTCTTGCAATCTATAACTTCAAACTTGGGGTTCTTGGTTGGAATATCCTCCATATCTATGATTGTCTTCCCATGACATTCTAGGATCATAATACCAACTTGAACTCTGATTATAATACTATGGAGTATTCTAAGGCATATTGAAGGTGAATTGCTCTTGATTAATGAAACCTTGTCCTGATACATTCCATACTTGACACTTGTAAGATGAGTGTCCACCACCACATACATCACAAATAGAATAGGGATTATAGATTATTATTCATATAAAATTGATCAGGTTTACCAAGTAAAAGATCAAGTTTATCATTGATCTAGTAAAAATTGTCAAATCCACTAATACTTTCTTTTTTTTTAATAACGAATTAAATGAAAAAATAAGTAAAATTTGGGTCTAAATCAACATATACTATTACCTTATCAATATTGATAATAATCGCCTTCCGGCAACAATGCCAAAAACTTGTGATTTGTTTGCAAGTGTACGGGTTGCCCAAGTAATAAAGAGTGAGTAAAGTATTGTTCCCACGATGAACGGGTCTATCAGGTACCGACTTTATAAATTTTTTATTGTTTGAATTTTGGTGAAAATATAAAAATGTAAGTAAATAATGTGAAAGAAAAAGCAAGTATGAAAAACTAGGGCTTAGATTTCATCAATCAAATACTTTCAAATAATAGCTCAAACAATCCTAGGTGTTGAAGATAATAAATATTTCATGATTCTCCTCTCTAATAGCTTAAGCTTTTAGATTAGGTGGTCATTCAACATTGTATCACAACAGGTTAGAAACAAAGAGGCGGTAGAAACTTCTGTTAATGCTCTCCCCTCCTTGTCATTGTTGCTATTGAGTCTTCTCCAAACTTCTCCATATTGCTTACCCCTCCTTGTCGTCGCTGATGTTGAAACTTCTCCAAATTACCTACCCCAACCTAATTGTTGCATATTTTTTTACAGCCTTATGAAAATATTCTCAATTTCTCGGTTTTTTTTCTTTATTTAACCCACCCCTGATGTACGAAAAAAAAGGAAAAAAGAACTCTTTACTTTTTTTTCTCATGTTTATCACAACTTTACGAGTAATCTCAAAACTTTCTTCATGATTTTTGTCATTCTTTCACATATATGAGGTACTCTTTTCTCTATTAGTTCTCCAATATTGTCACAATTGTATCGTGGTTTGTATCATGACTATGTTGTGATTTTCTTTCTATCACGGTTGATATTGTAATTCTTTTATCTACTCCTATCACAATCAAATTGTGATTTTTGTCATGCCTAGGTCATGATGATGTTTTTTCTCACTATCACAATTCAATAGTGTTTTTCTCAGTATCATGACTATGCCATGATTTTTATCTCTCTCACAACTTTCTCGTGATTTGTAAACTTTTGTCACGATTTAATGAACTTTTTTCATGATTTACTCTTTACCTATCAAGGTTCAATCATGATTTATATATCCTGTCACATATTGTCGTGATTCTAGTTTATGCTTTTACTATTTAATCGTGCTCTTTATTAGTTTATCTACGAACTTATGATGAGATTGTGGTCTTTGCAACAAGATTGATGCTTCTGTGATTCCATGGTGTTTCAAGCTTCCATGATTCTCAGCTTGAAGGAGAGGAATGGAATATTTAATATGTTAGGATAGTTTGCAATTTGTTAGAATTATTTTGATGTTTTTCATTTTTATTTTCTTTTTAGCAAGCTGTTTATGTTCCTTAAGCATACTCTAGCTTGAGGGGGAGTTTTAGAAAATTTGATAGAATATTTGGTAGGTTTAGGATTCCTATATCAATTAGAATTTAATATTATTTTGTTACCTTGTCTCTAGTTTGCTTATGACTCTTGTATTCTTCTAGTTCTATCTCTATATAAAGGAGATAGAAGCAATTGAATAATACACCAACTTATTTTTCTCTTCCAACAAGGTTGTTGGGCCTAGAATGAAGGCCGATTTTCAATTCCCAATGCTACTTCCATGTATCTTATCACCCTAACACTATTCTCCATTCTCCTCAGTGGGTTGCTTACCCGTAGCCAAGGCCCAAACATGAAGTCTTCTCCCTGGTCAATAAACTAATAGCCAAACTGAGTTGGACGTAAATCCTTTATATGTCCGAGCTTACCACAAAAATAACAATAATTCTGAAGAAGCTCATACGTAAAAGTGATAATAAGATTATCCCCCGCAAAACTACATAGCCTCAGCGCTCTTTTTAATGACATGTTTACATCCAATCGAACACGAAGTTTAATATTACAACCTGTTATCGAACTATTGTTAGCCAAATCTGCCTCAAAGAACTCACCTAACCGATTCTGAATGTGTGCAGCAATTTTTGATCTACGTTTATACCATGGTAGGTCATGAACTTGGATCGTGATGTAATAGTGGTCTAACAGCACCGTAATTGGGTCTTGACCCTCCTCAATCTCCCTCAAAATTTGAAGATTTTTATCAAAGGCCCATAGTCCCTTCACCATTATTTGCTTTTTCTCGAGGTGATGCTTAAAGCACAGTAAAAAATAGCCTCCCACTAGATTTTGGATAGACAGGCCTTTCCCCACCACCATTAATGCCATAAGAGTCCGTTGAAGTGCGTCAAAGTGTAGGCTTTTCGAGACAACTTCCTGCCAACCACGTAGGTGCATTCACCATACAGTCGCCCAGTCTAGACACTAACCGGTAATAGATGCCCTCCCTCCTCATCTACTATAATAGCAAGCACTCGACTCATCTTAGCTGTAATGCCCCGGTACTTCTTAATATTGTTAATATTTATTATTTCATGTTTTATATGCATGTTTTATATGATCTTTATTTTGTATGTGAATAATGTGATATATGTTTAACGTAAACAATTGAATTTATGATACATATAAATCAGGATATAAACATATCTACATACATGCATCTTCAAGAATTACAACTTATTAATTTATTTGTAATAAACTCATATGCATAACTATATTTATATTTCGAAAATATAGCTATATATACATGTAATTTTCGAATTTATATGTATCTATGTAATAGGTCATGTTTTATCACATATATATACGTATATATACTTATCCAAAAATATCATTTTCTCCTAATACATATTCTTAAATGCTAAGATCTTGATAAAATTCTTGATAAATATAACAAATTGGATAACGACAAAAATATCTTATCTTATCTTATCCTATCTTATCTTATCTTATCTTATTCTATCATATCGTATCATATCCTATCCTATCTTATCTTATCTTATCCTATCCTATCCTGTCTTATCTTATCTTATCTTATCTTCTATGATTTTGCATTCATAAGTTTAGTTTTATTTATGTTTTTACAAACCTAATAACAATTATGTTTAGAACAAGTTTGGTGTTACTCTACTTTGAATTATATGCCACCATGGTCATATGCTTTATGTTAGGAAGTAACATATTTTCCTAGGATATGTACATGCCTCTGTGATTAAAATGCACAGTTATATTATTTTATAAAATTTCAAAGCATGTTATTTATATGAAAATATGTGAAATCTTTAATTGTGCATGTCAGGCCCAAATGTGTTTTCGGTGTGAATGAGGCTAAAGTTCGGCCGGGCGGCAATGGGCTTGCCGGTCTTAAAACAGTTCTCCTCATCCATGTCCTAATCCCATCTTCCATGGACGGATTGTTCCATGTATTGGTTGTGGGTCGTAGAAAATTGGCATAGTCTCGAGATATGATCGCCGATGTGAACGGATGGAATTCGTGTGAATGGATGGAATATTGGGATTAACGATGTGAACGGTTGGAATATTATGATATGAGAGATATAAGGAAATGATGATCACGATATTGTGCTCCAAAGGTAAAGTATTATGTGAAATATTATATGGTTGTGTGCACATATTATACACACACACACACCTAACTTATGTGATTAAGTGAAATTTCTACTCAACAGTTGTGTTGACATGTGTTATGAACACATTTTTTTAGGCAAAGACATTTTAGTCCATTCTGAGGAAGGCACTGGGAGGGCATTACGAAGCTTTTATTTAGCTAAAGTTATTATTTTCACTCATATAACAACTTTTGTACAACTATGCTTTCACTATGTTGTAGTGAATTTCTATATTATTATGTATTTGCAAAAATAATATTTACCGTTGTCTGTTTCAGTCCAATATATTTTAATAAAATAAAAGGGTATTTTTCTGGGTCATGACATTAGCAATCTCCTCCATCTCCATACCCCCTACTAATTCCAATAGTCAGTCAGGATAGTCCCAATGCCAATCGTGCCCGCACTACAAAAGAGAAGGCAACCCAATAGTAAAACATCACAGTTATAGGAACCTAGCCAGCACTAACCAAAAAAAGGGAGAATAAAAAAGAATATATTGTAAAAAATAGAAAAACCTCTAATTCTAGCAACCAGCAAAGGAAAAATGAAGTAGAAGAACAAAGATAAGGAGGGATATTAGAATAGTGTGATGCCCCTTCCACATGCAAAGACAATAACCAAGTCGGTATTACTTGATGGATATCACAACCCTAAGAATGTAATTTTCTAAAAACTCTCATTTGCAAGAAAAAGCGCTTTCATAAGAGAGAAAAAAAATTCTTATTATTCTAGCATTAGTCCATACCAAATACACATCACCAACAATGTATTAGTAACAACATTTTTTATTTTGTTACTAATGATATTTATTAGGTGACAATAATTTTTATGTCGTCCCAACATGACAATAATTAGTGCTAAAGTTGTTTCTATTGCCAATTAATCACATTCATATAGCGATAACTTGGTGACAAAAACATTGCCACCATACTTTTGTAACAAAGATTTTCCTTGTCACTAAGTTGTCTCAATTTTAGTATTACTTTTGTTACTATTATCCTTGTGAAAAGTATTTTTGTGACAAACTGCAAACTTTTGTCGCTTAATATATATATATATATATATATATATATATATAGTGACAATGTCACGACCCGGAAAAATACCCTTTTATTTATAAAATAAAATTGGATAGAAACGCGCAACGGTAATATTTTCATAGTTGTATAAATAATTATTTTCACATATAATTTGTACAAAATACAAAAGTCACAATTTTCAAAAGAATAGAAAAGTAACTATATCGTGTAAAAAGCTTCCAAATGCTTCCGCTGCGCCACTCTGATCCGCTATCTCATTTCTGTCTAAAAAGTATTGGAAAGGAGGAGTCAACGCGACGGTTGAGTAGAAATATCATTCAACCCCATAAGGTGCGTGTGTGTTTGAATAGGTGCACGTAGACACATAATTTCACATAATACTATAATGAAAATGAAAGCATAAAATATCTAAAACTTACAAGATACTTAAATTCCTACTTTACTCATGAAATTAAACAATACTCCTACCTTGAAATGTTTTTAGGGAAAAAGAGAGGATATAGAAGGCTTTATAGGTATATATGGATGAAAATAGAAGGGCTTGTGTGTACATATATGTGGGTGGAAGATAGGCTATACATAAGAAGTGTTTTGGGTGTTGAGAGTAGAGTAAGTGAGGGGGTGTGTTTTTAGGCGGGATTTGTGTGTTTGTGGAAGAAAATAGAGAGAGTATAGTGTGTGTATGTGTGAGGACGTTTTTGGGGATGGGGAAGTGTGTGGGAGGTCCTATTTATAGTGGAGAATGAGGGTAGAAGGCAAGACTTGGGGACCAAGGTTTAATAAATGCAAATCTTTCCATTTAATGCAAATCTCCCAACTAGGCATAGAATTAAATGCCAAATTAAATGAAATCTTCCACCTCCCTCCTCTATTCTAGCCTTGGTGTAACCCTAATCCATGAGTCATGAATCTAGATGAATGGAAGACCACACAAATGCACAATTTCTAGAAGAAATTCATCTTATATTAGTGTAGGATATTTTAATAAAATATTAACACAAAATCAAATAAAACCAAATAAAATCTAATAAAATCTGATTTTGATTGTCCTCATCTTATAAAATCTGAAATCATATCTTTATTTTATTAAAAATTCGAATTTGTATTTATTATTTTTATAAAAACCAAAAATTAGGGTTTTAGGGCATAAAATTAGGGTTTTTGGGCATAAAATCCGAAAATTCATAATTAATTTAGAAAAATTCCAAAATTATGAAATTTAATGTTTATAAATCTGAAATTATATGTATATTTTCCAGAAATTAAAAATGTTTTAGTTATATTTTCGAAAATTGCAATTTAGGACATAGAAAGTTCGAAAATTGACACTTTACCGTTCAAATTGTAAGTTAATCGCAAAAGCAGACGAAAATTTGAAAACAACAAGTAATAATAACATTTACAAGAAGCAAAAGATTTTAAATCAATTATTTAAATATTACAGATTACCGGGTCGTCACATCCTCCCCTCCTTAAAAGAATTTCGTCCTCGAAATTCAACTTTATTTTGTAAAAGAGTTGAGGGTATTTTTCCAAAAATATGCTTTCACAAAAGAGTTTAGAACCCAAAATATATTCCAATCAAATACAAAATTCAATAGATACACTAGAAGTTTTGTAGCAAAAGTCACACATACCAATACCATCTGCCAGGCGTCGGGACTCTAGAGGTGTCTCCTGTGGGCTCAAGAGGCGACTCCCGCACACGTAGCACTTTGCCCCGCAGGCTCAAAACATTCAAGAAGTAGTACTTGGCCTCATGGGCTCAAGACTTTCAAGACATATAGTACTTGGCCTCGTGGGCTCAAGACTTTCAATACATAGCACTTGGCCTCGTGGGCTCAAGACGTAACATTTGCTCTGCGGGCTCAAGCGGTGGCTCCCGTATGCGTAGCACTTTGCCCCACAGAGCACTTAGCTCCCAGTATTCCGGCTGGCAAGCGGCTCTGATACCATTTGTCACGACCCGGAAAAATACCCTTTTATTTATAAAATAAAATTGGATAGAAACGCGCAACGGTAATATTTTCATAGTTGTATAAATAATTATTTTCACATATAATTTGTACAAAATACAAAAGTCACAATTTTCAAAAGAATAGAAAAGTAACTATATCGTGTAAAAAGCTTCCAAATGCTTCCGCTGCGCCACTCTGATCCGCTATCTCATTTCTGTCTAAAAAGTATTGGAAAGGAGGAGTCAACGCGACGGTTGAGTAGAAATATCATTCAACCCCATAAGGTGCGTGTGTGTTTGAATAGGTGCACGTAGACACATAATTTCACATAATACTATAATGAAAATGAAAGCATAAAATATCTAAAACTTACAAGATACTTAAATTCCTACTTTACTCATGAAATTAAACAATACTCCTACCTTGAAATGTTTTTAGGGAAAAAGAGAGGATATAGAAGGCTTTATAGGTATATATGGATGAAAATAGAAGGGCTTGTGTGTACATATATGTGGGTGGAAGATAGGCTATACATAAGAAGTGTTTTGGGTGTTGAGAGTAGAGTAAGTGAGGGGGTGTGTTTTTAGGCGGGATTTGTGTGTTTGTGGAAGAAAATAGAGAGAGTATAGTGTGTGTATGTGTGAGGACGTTTTTGGGGATGGGGAAGTGTGTGGGAGGTCCTATTTATAGTGGAGAATGAGGGTAGAAGGCAAGACTTGGGGACCAAGGTTTAATAAATGCAAATCTTTCCATTTAATGCAAATCTCCCAACTAGGCATAGAATTAAATGCCAAATTAAATGAAATCTTCCACCTCCCTCCTCTATTCTAGCCTTGGTGTAACCCTAATCCATGAGTCATGAATCTAGATGAATGGAAGACCACACAAATGCACAATTTCTAGAAGAAATTCATCTTATATTAGTGTAGGATATTTTAATAAAATATTAACACAAAATCAAATAAAACCAAATAAAATCTAATAAAATCTGATTTTGATTGTCCTCATCTTATAAAATCTGAAATCATATCTTTATTTTATTAAAAATTCGAATTTGTATTTATTATTTTTATAAAAACCAAAAATTAGGGTTTTAGGGCATAAAATTAGGGTTTTTGGGCATAAAATCCGAAAATTCATAATTAATTTAGAAAAATTCCAAAATTATGAAATTTAATGTTTATAAATCTGAAATTATATGTATATTTTCCAGAAATTAAAAATGTTTTAGTTATATTTTCGAAAATTGCAATTTAGGACATAGAAAGTTCGAAAATTGACACTTTACCGTTCAAATTGTAAGTTAATCGCAAAAGCAGACGAAAATTTGAAAACAACAAGTAATAATAACATTTACAAGAAGCAAAAGATTTTAAATCAATTATTTAAATATTACAGATTACCGGGTCGTCACAGACAACATTTATAATGTTACTTAATATATTTGTTAAGTATTTGCTTGAAGTTTTGCACATGATTTCCATGCTTTATTTTGCACCAGATATTGAAAAAAGAGTCCTAGTCAATACGTAATCCTATTCTGCAAAGAATTGTTAGTGGACCACTACTAGGCCTTGTTGTTTTTGCATAAATTTTACCAACTTTTAGTTTGTAATTCATCTATTTAAATCAGGATCTAAAGATCAAAAAAGTCAATCTTTCCTCACTAGTTCATATTGTTTTCTACATAATTTTCTTATTCCTTCGTCTCTTTTCCTCCTTAAACTTACAATTGGTATCACAACCTTATTCTTAAAGGACTTGTGAGTGCAATAGAGTTTGAAACCAGCTTTTCCCATCTTCTCCCCTTGTCTTTGATGGTGATAATCACCAACAATGGATAGTGAGAATGACAACCTATTTTGAAAATTTGAATTTTTGGAAGGCAATAGAAGAGGACTACAATGTTTCCCCTCTATTGGATAATCCCACAGTGGCCCAAATCAAAAACCATAAGGAAAGGAAAACTAAGAAGTCTAAAGCAAAAGCAACTCTATTTGTTGTTATTTCAACAACAATTTTCACAAGTATCATATCATTGTAAACTGGTAAAGAATCATATTTCATTGTGTCTACACAAATTATTAATATGTACAGGTATATATATGTACACTATAGAATCTTTCCTAATATAACTCACATTATACACCACACACTAATTCTTACAAGCTTTTCATATTCTTAACAGTCCCCTCAAACAGGAGAATATATATATCATATGCTCCAAACTTGTTACAAAGATATTTCATTAGAGCCCCATTTAATGCTTTTGTAAATAAATCAGCTACTTGATCATTTGATGACATATGAGAAGTTCTAATTATGTTCTCAAAGATCTTTTCTCAAACAAAATGGCAATCCATTTCAATATGCTTTACCTGTTCGTGGAATACTAGGTTATTGCTATATGGATAACAACTTGGATATCAATAGGGGTGGTAAAATAGCTCTTAACATGTGGGTCCAACCCAACTTAATAGTTTTGGGTTAGGTTGGACCTTATATGTTTGAGATTGATCTTGGATTAGGTTGATGTTGGGTCCTAAATGGGTTACTCTATAAACCAAAAAATATATAGTTTTATTTGATTGTAATTTGTTTTAGTATTTTAGAACCATTTAAAGAGTGCAAAAACCTACAATTCTAATTTTTATTTATTTTTATTTTTTTGACTTTGATTAAACACACAAGAACCATACTTTAGACTAATTAAGAACCATATCAAACCAATGTACAATCCACTTCAACATATCTACAACTTACCTTTAACCTATCTTCAACCCATTCCTCGAAGCCTATCTTTAACCAACCCAATACAACCCAACCCAACCCGACCCGTCCAATTGCAACCTCTAGTTGTCACACACTAACTGTATTGGTCAACTTTGCTTAAAACCAAGATGCCTCAATATTTTCCTTAGCCAGAACAATTCACATGTTATGTTTGCCATCGCTTTGTATTCTGCTTCAGCACTTTGATCTTCATATAACATTTTGCTTCTTGCTCTTCCATGAAACCAAGTTACCTCTGACAAAAATGCAATAACGCAATGTACATATTCTATCAAATATAGATCCAGCATAATATGCATCAATGTTTCCGACAACATTAAGATGCTCATGGTTCTTGCCTAATAATCCCATGCCTAAAGATTTCTTAAGATATGGTAAATTCCATAATACTATACCCTAAATTTGACTGGTGAGAGTGAAGTTGAGAACCTGACGTACTACACTTACAACAAATGAAATATCGGGACATGTGACGGTGAAGTAGTTCAATTTACCAACTAATTTTTGGCACTTCTCTGGTTTATTTAATAGTTATCCCTGATCATATGAGATATTGCCATTGGCATCCATAGGAGAATCAATAGATTTAGCTCATAGCATCCCAATTTCTGATAGTAGATCAAGCATGTATTTTCGTTGAGAGAATGTGATCCCAAGTTGTTACTTAGAACATCTTAGTTGCCCCAAATCTTTAGTTTGACACTGAGGTTGGAGAAAGAACTTGAGCTTTTTCTATACATGCACCATCATCCTCAGTAATAACAGTATCATCGATGTAAACAACAAGATGAATTACCCCTTTAGTTGTACATGTATGGAAAATAGAATGATCAACTAGACAATGTTTCAAACCAAATGAGATGATGATTGTGAATCTACCAAACTAGCCACAAGGAGATTATTGGAAGCCATACAACAAATGCTTAAAGTGATAAACCATATCAGATTCCCCCTAAGCAACATACCCGAGGGTTGCTCCATCTACACTTCCTCTACCAAATCACCATTGATGAAGGCATGTTTGATGTCCAACTAGTACAAAGGCCAAGAAAGATGTTGCCAACAAGATGAAAAGGTGAACGGAGGAGTGATCTAGGATAACCATCTGTGTATATCCCTTTGCAACCACTCATGCTTTGAGACGGTCAATAGATCCATCTAGATTTACTTTTACTATGTACACCCATTTACTTCCAACAGTGGACTTTCCAGGGATTAAAATAACAAGATCCCAAGTACAATTTTTTGTAAGAGCCTCCATCTTTTCGTCCATTGTTTTTTCCTGCCAGGGTGAGGAAGAGCTTCAATTATACTGCAGGGATATGGGTAGAATCTATAGCATATATAAAAGAGGAGAATGCATGTGTGTTTACCTTTGTGAAGGGCAATGGGTAGCTCCAAATCTAAGGGGGGTTGTGCAATAAAATCCGGAGATAGAGAAGGGTATTGCGAAAGCATGAAGTCTCAAGCATAAGCTATGTCTTGACCTGCCAAACATAAATCTACAATAAAGACAAGATGAACGTTACCGAACAGGTGTGGATGATGGAGAGATTGAATGTAATGACAAAGGTACTAGAAGGGTGATAGATTTTTCTAGCTTAGAACATGGATACAATTAAGAAAAGTAAGTATCAGACTCAACAAAGGGAACATTAGTACTGTGGTAAAACTTGTTAGTTTCGGGTTCATAACAACAATAGCCCTTTTGGAATCTTAAGTACACTAGAAAGATACACTTAGTTAATAAACATAGGACACAGCCTGTCAGTGGAATGGCTCTAGTGAACAAAATTGATCAACCAAAAAATTCAGGGGCAATTTGAAAGCAAGTTCACTAGGGAAGAGTATAGAGTGAGAAGACACATTACAAAATATAGTAGAGAGCATATGATTAATTAAGTTACAAGCAATTAAATTGCATTACCCATAATTTGTTTAGGACATTAAAAGAATATGTTTGGTTTTTACCTAGTTTGGGAAGAGACATAATAAGAAAGGATGATTATTGGACCAACTTTTATCGTTGAAACTAAGCATATTCATCCCTGGATACAATGACTCTATTGGATGTAGAACGGTGCTCAAGCGCAAAAGAATCAGAAGATGCGGCATTTACAAACTGATGAGAGTTTCCATTTATGTCCCAACACGTTTCTTCAGTGTGGTTGGAATGGCCACAATGTCCACATATCTGATCACAAACACTTTGATAGTTTGACCTTCTCGACTATCACTACGACCTCCTCTACTACGATTACTTCGCGTACTTGGGTACCTCCACATCCACGATGAGAGTGTATGCATTAAGAGGCATGATTGAACTATCAGCAGGGGGAAGACAAATATGTAAGGAATGCTAGTGGAGAATCGGAGTGCATGGGAGTAGACTTCTTCAATGTGGGAAATTCATAAATGACGAGTATTTACAAGTGAAACAACTCATATTCAAGCGAACGGTTGGCCAAAAATTGAAGAACGTCTAGTTGTTGTTGTTGCTTCTGCATAGCTATAATATCTGTAGAAATCGGGAATAAACTATTTCTTTCTGCACAAATGTGGCTAAAGTTATCAAAGTGTTTTGAGAAGCTATAATTTTCCATTTTATTGGATTGATATTCAATTGTAACTTCAAACAAGTGGGATAAGTTGCTCGTGTATAGCTTGTAGAGATGCATTCAAATTGCCTTGCTGCTTTGAAAGTAGATGCACAAATCAACAATATGAGGCTCCATGCAATTCCATAAGGCAGAACGAATTTGAGTATCTTCTTACTTCCAAATAGTGGTCACAATGTCAACATACTTTTCTAATTTTGACTGAACTATTGACTGTGGCTTATTTTAACTAGACAATTTAACCAGATTGATTTTAACTCTATTAGAAAACAAAGTCGAACTAGGATTTTGTTTTAGTATACACAATGGCTAAAGGAGCTTGCTAGCCAAGCACCTATAAGCAAGAAAGCAGAAGAAGAAGAAGAAGAAGAACGATAAAGAGACCTCATCTGCTTAAAATTCTTGAAGTAAATGCAGAAATTAGAAGAGGTACCCACCTTTCCAGCATTGTGGCAAAACTGGCCATCAACCATCAAAGTGTTGGAAAAGACCAAATGCTAAGTGTAACAAATACAACCAACTATGACACAAGGATGTGATTTGTCAATGCAACCTTTAGAACCAAGACAGCCTTTACAACTAATCAAGATGAAGATAGCCATAGGTTTGTTGCATTGTGTTTCTCGACAGTAATTTCCTCTAAAAGTTGGCTAATTGATAGTGATTGTAGAAACCATATGACTTTTGACAAAACCCTCTGTATGGAGTTGAAGCCATCAAAAGTCACAAAGGTTAGAATTGGCAATGGTGGTTATATTCCTGCAGAAAAGATTGGAGTAGTTGCAATTACAACACCTTTGGGTACAAGAACAATCTCAGATGTGTTCTATATGACTGAAATTTATCTAAATTTATTTAGTATTGCTTAGCTACTAGAAAAGGGATTTAAAGTATTCTTTAAAAATCTTCATTGTCTTATCTATAATACAACTAGACAATAAATTTTAAGGGTGAGCAGAGATTGGTAGTTGCAACAAAGCTAGAACCATCAATACGAATATTTGGCATAAGTGGCTTGACCATTGTCACCTTCAAAGAATGTTAAAATTGAAGAAAAATGACATGATAAAAGGACTATCAGAGCTTGATGATTTGCTAAATTGTGATGCTTGTCAATTTGGTAAACAAAACAGGTTGCTATTTCCCAAATTAACTTGGAGAGCCTCCCAAAATGTGCATCTTGTTCAAATAGACGTTGTTGGACCTCAAAGAACACAATCATTACAAGGTAGCCTTTACTACATTCTTTTCATTGATGATTTTACAAGAATGTGTTGGATTTTTGTTCTTGAAATTTAAGTCAGAAGTGGTTGGTGTATTTCACAATTCAAGAAAATGGGGGAATATAAAAATGTTTGCATGAAAAGGAGTTGCCAAAAAATAATGTAAAGAATATACTTCAATAGAATTTGATCTGTTTTGCGAAGAAGCTATCATTGAACATCAACTTATTGTTCCATACACTCCAAAACAAAACTGAGTTAGCGAAAGAAGGAATAGATCCACAATAGAGATGGCCAAATGTATGTTGCATGAAAAGGAGTTGTCAAAAAACTCATTAGGCGTGCAGGCAACACAGTAGTATTTTTTGCAAAATCGACTTTCAACAAAGTCTTTGGAAGATAAAACTTCATTTGAAGCTTGGCATGGGTATAAACCTTTACTAAGTTTTCTTAAAATATGTAGCTATATATGTTTTGTTCATTTGCTATGAGTCAAACGTGACAAGTTGAACAAGGCAATTCCAAGCATCTTTTGTGGATTATCATCCTCAAACAAAAAAAAAATGAAAATCAACAGAGATGTACACTTTAATGAGGATGAACAATGGGATTGGAAAAATTTGTAGAAGAAAGATAGTCCTTCAGCAAAATCAAAGGGTATTGTTACCAAAAATCCTTGGCAAGACAAGTTGGAAAATGGTCCTCCAATTAGAGGTGCAAGGCCACTTTCACACATCTATGCAAGATGCAATGTGGCAATTTGTGAACCTGGTGATCCTGAAGAAGCATTACAGGATTCAACGTGGAAGAAAGCAATGGGGGAGGAGTTGTTCGTAAGTAAAAATAAACAAATAAAACTATGGAATTGGTTAAAAGGCCCGAATGAAGAAAGGGAATTGGAGTCAAATGGGTGTTTAGAGCAAAGCTAAATGTTGATAGCTCTATCAATGAATACAAGTCAAACTCGTCGTTAAAGGGTATGCTCAAATTTATAGCATTGTTTATTTTGACATCGTTGCTCCTGTAGCAATATTGGATACAGTCAAGTTGCTACTTTAATGGGATGGAAACTATTCCAACTTGGTGTCATCTTGTACGAGGAGATATATGTAGAGTACCCGGAAGGATTTGTGAAGCAAAATGAAGAAGACAAGGTCTACCTACTCAAAAAAACATGGAATGGCTTGAAGCAAGCACCAAGAGCTTGGTATAGCAGGATAGATGCTCACTTGCTAAGCCTTAGTTTCATTAAAAGCCTGTCAGAAGAGGAAATCCTTCAAATTTTCAAAACCATGCACCCCCTTAAAGCCCCTAGCCTGGATAGTTGTCAAGCTCTCCTTTACACTCACTGTTAGGAGATTATTAGGGATTCTATGAATAAATTTATCACGGATTGTTTTCAAAAGAGTAAGTTACCGGAAGCTATTGGGGACTCCTTTATTATTCTTATCTCGAAAGTCGCTAACCCAATGCTCGTTTCTAAGTTTTGGCCCATAGCTTTGTGCAACATCATTCTTAAGGACATCACTAAAATCATAGTGATGAGATTGAAGCCTTACATAAATGAACTCATTAGCCCCTTCCAAAGTAGTTTCATTCCGGGGAGAGGAACGAGTGACAACATTTTGGTAGTTCAAGAACTCAGGCACACTATCACTAGGTCTAGGAAAAGGTGGGGGGGACGATCATCAAACTTGACTTGCAAAGGCCTATGATAAACTCAATTAGGATTTCCTCAAGGAAACCTTGATTTTCTTCAAGTTTCCACCGCACGTGATCAAGCTCATTATGAGCAGCGTCATGAGTGTTAGGCCTCGTATTGGAATGGGGAACCCCTTGACCCAATCCACCTTTCTTGTGGCTTAAGACAAGGTGATCGTATTTCCCCCTACTTGTTTTTCCTTTGCATGGAAAGGCTCACCTATCTCATAGAGAAAGCAGTCCTCAATAAGAAGTGAAACCTTTCGCCTTGTGCCATAATGGTCCATCTCTTACACACCTCCTTTTGGCCGATGACATTATCCTAGTGGGAAATCATCAATTTGTAACACTAGAGTGATCAATGAGGTTGTCGACAACTTTTGTGCAGCATTGGGGCTTAAGGTGAGCCTTAACAAATCTAAAATTTTCTTTGCCCCTAAGACCGAACCAAACACTATGAGTAGCATTTGTGAAATTCTTGGTATAAGAAGCACCACAAATTTGGGTAAATACTTGGGAATTAACATCAAACGGGGCAGAAATGAGTGTGCTAATTTTTCGAAGTTAGTGGGTATGATTAGAAAAAAGTTATCATCTTGGAAAGCCGCTAAACTCAATTTGGTCGGATGTGCGATGCTTATTAAATTCATAACCTCTGCCATACCGATTTACACCATGCAATCTGCTTGGTTTCCCACCAAGATCTATGAGCAACTCAACAAAATTAAATAGGGATGTTCTTTGGGGTGGTACAATAGATAATCGCAAAATTCACCTTGTGGGTTGGGACAAAATTCTTAGATCGAAAAAAGAGGGAGGTTTAGGCATTAGGGTGTCCCAAAAAACCAATGTGGCATTGTTAGTTAAAGTTGGGTGGAGGACTCTCAAAGAAGAGAGAAATCGGTAGAATGATATGTTTTGTGAGAAATACCTAAAGAACCAAAACATTCTAGACCCTGAGCCAAAGCCCTAAGCTTCGAGAACATGGAAAGTAATCATCAAAAGCTTGCATCAGGTGAGTGATCTGAAAATAGGGAATGGATGGAATATTTCCTTTTGGTTTAATTGTTGGTTAGGCAATAAGAAAATTTGTGAGGTGATAGAATCCAGAATAGAATAGGAAAACACTTGTTTGACACTAGCCGACCTCATAAAGCCTCAAGGAATTTGGAACCTTGATCTGATCAAGACCCCTATCCCTAAAAATATCAAGGCCTTGATCCATGACACACCTGTTCCATTTCAAGACCATACAAAAGATGCAAGAATCTGGAAGGGCTCATCCAATGGGTCCCATTCTTGTAAATCTGCATACTTGTTCCTAAACACATACAGTGAACACATTTTGGAATCATTAAAAACATGGGATTGGATTTGGAGTCTTAACAGTCCGGAAAAAATTAAATTTTTCCTCTGGTTATATAGTCACAATAGTTTACACACCAATGCGTTGAGAATGCATTGAAAGATGGCAAACTCGAATGCATGCACACAATGCATGTCTGGCTCTAAAAACATCATAGATAGTTTTCTAGAATGCCCCAAGGCAAAGTAGGTGTGGGAGCAAATCATCACCCCTACCGAATTTGCAAAATTTCTCACCATTTATCAATTCGAGTGGTTTCCTTTGAACCTCAGAGCTTATTTACATAATATCCTCCTTCCCATGCTTAAATGGCCAACCATCTTTCTTGCTACTAGCTAGTTTTTATGGTTAGCCATAAATAGAGCCCTGTTCCAAGACTTAGCTACTAGTGCTAGGGAAATAATACACTCCATTAAGTGTTTGGCCACTGATCTATCCACAGCTTTCCCCAAAAAGAGAATCACTAAGGGGACAAAAGGGGAGGTTGCAGTATGGAAGAAACCAGTCCAAGGATGGGTAAAGATGAATACTGATGGAAGCGTGGTGATGAAAAAAGGATCAAGGGTTGCAGGAGGACTTGCTCGAGATACTAAAGGTAAATGGATCCTTGGTTTTCCCTCCAGCTTGGTAACGTAACAATTAAAATGGCCGAGTTATTAGGTTTGAGAGAGGGCCTAAAACTAGCATGGGAAAGACGTTCTAAGAAGATTGAAATTGAGTTGGACTCAAAAGTGGTCATACAACTCCTTCCGACTCATGATGCCGACCACCCGTTAACCGCCATCATCCAAAACTGCCACCATTTCCTAAGACTGCCATGGGAGATAAAATTAAAACACATAAAGAGAGCAGGTAATACATGCGTCGACATGCTCGCTAAAATGGGACACAACATCATGGATACTTCGGTCGTTTGGGATTGCCCACCACAAGAGGTGTTGCAACAGGTTGTAACAGAGGGGCGTAGCTAACATAGTGTAGTTGCTCCTCAAAACAACAAAAAAAAAAAAACGAAGCTACTCTTTATGTGCAACTTAAAGACAATGATATTTTGATTATGTCTCTTCATGTTAATGATCTTTCAGTAACAGGATATGATATAAGGCTTGTTCAAGAATTTAGACAAGAAATGATGCAGGTCTTTGAGATGACAGAAATTGGTTTCATGACTTATTATCTTGGAACGTAGATTAAACAAGGAGAAAATGAGGTGTTCATCTGTTAGAAGAAAAATGCAAAAGAAATTCTAAAGAAATTTCAAATGGATGAGTAAAAAACAATGAGCACACCGATAAATCAAAAAGAGAAGTTGTGCAAAGAAGATGGAGATGCTAAAGTAGATGAAGGACACTTCATGAGCTTGATTGGATACCTGATGTATCTCACAACTATAGGGCCTGACATTCTATGTGCTATAAGTTTATTATCTCGTTTTATGCATTGTCCAAGTGAAATACATTCAACTGCAGCAAAAAGTATATTGAGGTATATAAAAGGCATTATTGTCTGTGGTGTTAAGTTTGAGAAGTGTCGAAATTTCATGTTGTATGGTTTCTCAAATAAAGATAGGGTTTGATATTTTTATGATATGAAAAGCACTTCAGGATATTGCTTTAGTTTAGGCGTAGCAATTTCCTCATGGCGTTCCAAGAAGCAAGAGATTGTAGCACTGAGATTTTGTGTGATTTACACACGGAGCAGAAAGCAAGCATTGAGATTTTTGCTGACAACTAGGCAGCTATTGCAATCTCAAAGAATTCGGTA